>CM055404.1:13358720-13524056 GCA_029228625.1 Pseudolycoriella hygida
TTGAAGCCGACGAAGTCTTACGTCCTTTGATGGACTTGTTGGATGGATCGTTGACATTATACGCACATTCGTGCGAGAAAACGGTACTAAAACGGTTGTTGAAAGAACTGTGGAAGATCGTCATGCGAATATTGGAGAAGACGATTGTACTACCGCCAATGACAGACAGAACGGTAATGGAAAAATTATTTCATTATTTGAGGAAGGATACGATGTATTCTATTGTAGATGATGTTCAAAAATATCACCGACAATGCTAAGAACTTGGCGGCAAATGCTAAAATTGAAGATATGGGAAGACTGTTCAAAAATCATATGGCTGGCAAGCAGGACGTTAAAAATGCCTTGAGTGGGGTGATGGACATATCGAAGGAAGTGGAAAAGAATTTATCACCGAAACAATGTGCGGTCCTAGATGTTGCATTAGATACAATCAAACAATACTTCCATGCTGGTGGCAACGGCTTAAAGAAAACATTCTTGGAAAAGTCGCCCGAGTTGCAAAGCCTTCGTTATGCGCTTAGTTTATACACACAAACAACGGACACGTTAATCAAAACGTTTATCACAAGTCAGGTGCATGAAGGTAAGTCTTTCCATTTGGATTTATTTCAATTTTACGATGAGAACAACTTTTTCTCTTGTGTATTGATTGGACTAAATTTGTGTGTAAATCGAAATCTATTCTACTGTAACTTTTATTTTATGTTGTGGAAGAATATTTCTGTGTGCACACCAATATGAACGTATTTTGTTACATTTTGAGACAAGACGAAAGCGTTAGGATAACACACAACAAACATTTCTGATTTCGATGATCGTTACTCCTGTGTTGGTATTTAGTTTCCAAGTTACTTTACTCTAAACGGTGCACAAGTTTTTCGAGCAGTTAATTTCTTATCGGTCAGCCAATTATTCGTTTTGGCCAACAAATTTTCACAGTTAATAATCGTTTCAGTGATTAGACTGACGTCTTACACAGATCACTGAGATATGTCATGAGTTCTAGGATCTTTTATTTTTCGGTTCGTTTGATTTCTGGATTTTGATCTTTTGTTACTTCTTCCTTTCATCCTGTAAACCTCCTAATTCTCAACAGTAACTTGTCCTAGGCGTCAGGTCATAGCCTGGGTACTACTGAGGGTTGTACCACGTGACCTCCTAATTCCCTCAGTGAGGACATTCACATATGACGCGAAGGACAATCTCTTCGCCTTGACCGCTTGTGCAGCTGGGAATGCGACTGCGGTGCACGGTTACCAATTCTCTATCGGGAAAAAGGGCCTCTTCCGCAGGCGTCACAATGGTGCCTTCGATCTTTCTGAGTCATTTATTGTCAATATTTGATGTCCCTGAAGTTAGCGCAAGACTTTTTGAAAAATTCGACACGGTATGCAACAAGTAAATTTTCTTGACATATTAAGCTACGGGCTGCGGACATCACTGCTATCGAAAGGGAAAAAAAGACTAAAAAAAATCAGCGAAGATTTTCAACGAATTTCGCCGAAAAAAATCAAATTAGCGACAAAATTAAACAAAACAATCGCTGAAAATCTTTTTTTTTTAATTTTGCCACTAATTTGGTCTTTTTTCAGTGAATTTCGTTGGAAATCTTTTCTGATTTTCTCTAAGTTTTTTCCTTATGACGACAGATCACTATCTTGATGTATCAACAACAAATGCTATGTGCATAGAAATCTTGATATATCAAGGCTTTTGCTACGGGCATCACTTCTTGATACATCAAGAATCAAGATTTTTGCTACAGACATCACTATCTTAATATCATGGGCGCGCGGTAGCAATGCTCCCGTGACGCAAGTCCACATTTGAACAAAAAATTAAGAAAAAATTTTTTCCATAGACTGCGGAACCATATATACAGCTAAGTTTAGACTTTCCCTCCCCCTTGCGACGTACCCCCCGGAAAGTATTTTTCCTGAATTCTACGGAAAATTCTAATTCGAAGTGTTTTTTCACTCATTCAAATCAGTTCAGTGGATTCGGGGGGTACCGGCCTCGTTTGGGCGCCAGGGCTCTTAGAAGGCGCCATATAAAGCCCATATAAAAGAATGTTTTGTATGTGTGTTGGGTCAAATATGAGTAAAATTTTTGGACTGTGTTAGGATGACAGGTGATGTCAGGGTGACCAACGAAATGGCAGACGGCGGTATGGGACGGACTTAGGGGGAAAATTAAATTTTTTTTGCCGCTTTTTTTTGCCGGAATTTTTTTCGCCGGAAATTTTTTTTCGCCGGAATTTTTTTTTCACCGCAAATTTTTTTTCGCCGAAAACTTTTTTCGCCGAAAATTTTTGTTTGGGAAGATGTTGTTTGGCGTCAAATGAAAAGTTATTGGGTTGGGTGTGTAGTGTGTCAGGGAGACCAACAAAATGGCCGACGGCGGTATGGGGCGGACTTAGGGGGAAAATTAAATTTTTTTTGCCGCTTTTTTTTTCGCCGGATTTTTTTTCGCCGGAAATTTTTTTCGCCGAATTTTTTTTTGCCGAAAATTTTTAGCCTGAAATTTTTTTCGCCGGAAATTTTTTTTCGCCGTAAATGTTTTCACCTGAAATTTTTTTTCGCCGCAAATTTTTTTTCGCCAGAAATTTTTTGCGCCGAAAATTCGTTTCCTCTTTTCTTCTAAAACTACTGATATCACAACAAAAACACTTTCTAAAAGGAAAACGTGACGCAAGTCCTCGTCCCTTCTTCCCAACCTAATAATTTTTGCGCTTTCAGATTTCTCACGCCAAAAATCTGGCAACCCGTATTCCACTGGAATTATTAGGTTGGGAAGAAGGGACGAGGACTTGCGTCACGTTTGTTGTGATTTTGTATGAGACAAAGGTTGGGTGTTCGATATAAAGGTTTGGTGTCAAAGTGAAAGTTGTTGGGTGGGTGGTGTATTACAGTGACTGCCAAAATGGCGGAAAATAGACGGGGGCTCAAAAAAATTTTTAGATAAGTTGTACAGGAAGTTGTGGGGATCATTTTCGCACACGGAAGTAGTAGCCGCCGCGCTTTGGTTTGGCGGCGGCGGCTGCTCAAAAAAAACTTTTGATATGATGTAGATGAAGTTGTGGGGATCGTCTCCCCCCATGGAAGTAGTAGCCCCCGCGCTTCGTTTTGGCAGCGGCGAGTAGAATTGTATATATAATTCGTCCAAAACAATTTTTCTACTTCCGAAAGAACTGACTTCACAACAAAAACGCTTTTTAAAAGGGAAATATGACGCAAGTCCTTGTTATGGCTCTGCCTTCTTCCAAAACAATTGATATCAATTTGGGTGACGCTTAAGGCTTCGGAACGCAAAAAATTCTTTTGAAATATTTTCGATTAAAAAAATGCGTTACAAATGCCGTACCCTCCCAACGTAATAATTTTTCTGCGCTTCCAGATCTCACACCCCAAAAATTTCGCTTTGCGCGATGCATGGAGTACGAGAAACCAAATTTTTGCGTGTGAAATCTGATATTGTGTATTGATATGATGTGATGTGAATTGATATCAGTTGTTTTGGAATAAAGGACGAGGACTTGCGCCACAATTCCCTTTTAAAAGGGGGTTTCATATTGATGTCAACGTTTCTGTTACGGTCATAGATATATCAAGACTTTTGCTACGGGCATAACTATCTTGATATTTCAAGATTTTTGTCATACGTATCACTATCTCGATAGTAGCAAAAATCTTGATATATCGAGATTTCTATGTCCGTACCAGAAATGTACGCTACATATAAGTTGGTTTTTCTTGAGATGTCAACATCTTTTTCAACATCGGAAAAGTCTGGATATAATTTTCTTGTGCTAACTTCATCGACGTAATATTTGGGACAATAATGCTCTACTGTCGAAATTGTATCTGATTCGCTACTAGCCCTACTACCCGAATCACGCACTTCAGATTTATAGCTGAACGCAAAACGAAACAAAACCCTGAAGTTCAGTTCGATCACCTCTTGTTGCTCACATGTGTTGTAAAACAATTAAATGAAAGACCATCACAGAAGGTGACGCTATTCCATCTGGAGATTTCGGTACTTACCCTTTAAAATTTGCATGCCAATCGAACCACCCACCGAACAATCAATTACAATACACAGATTTTCGTATGATTTTGACAAGTGAACAATTTTTCCGTTTTTAAAGTGAATCGTCGCAGTCTTGCTGTTGATGAAGTCGAAGGATTAGAAATTGATCCTAATTTGGAGGAACCGTTAAAAGCGAAATTACGCCGTGAATCTCGACAAGGTTTTTGTTTCAGTTTTTATCTTTGAAAAGAACATTTTAAGTTTAGAAATTATTTCATTCAATGATTGGTACGAAGAAGTCATTACCGCAGCACAAAAGAATCTTTTCCCATTACACATGTTCGTTTCTTGAAAAATTCGGTTTTTTGTTTTGTTTTGTTTTTTTGTATTTTGGTAAGAGATTCCAATGTGAGCGCGGATGCTTCTAATTAGCTCGATCGCAGATTTACATTCGAAATGGAGTGTCTTGTTGCTGTAATTAATTTCGAGAGAAAATTTATGCGAGAAATACTCCTAACTACTACACTAAGAAAATCAGTCGTTCATTGAGTTCGTTCATAATCGTTAAAAATATTCGAAAAATTGCTCATTTTACGTTGTGATCTTCTCCTTTAAATTTTCCGATTATAATGAAAAAGACTTACAAGATACTCCTTTCTGTCAAGCTGAAGCGAGAGTTGTGAACAAAAAAATCTTAAATCACTTTTTAGTCAAACACCAAACTTTTAACATTTCTAGGATTGCGTTCAAGTTATGTTTTCGTTTCTGTTGAAAATCAAAATAGCCGTTGGATTGAACACATTACACCAATTTTTATACTAGCGACCAAATATTTAATTAAATTTTGCTTGACTGAATGGACTTGTATTCATACCATCCACCCCGTATGCTATGAATGAAAGTTCATCATTCATATTTTGCTTTTTTTTCGCTGGATCAATTTTCGAATGTAGTTGAGGCCGATTGAGGCATAGATTTTCATTAAATTATTAAAATTTTCGGCCTTTCACTAGCTTTGCCCGTATTTTGTTGCGAATTTTCCGACCAAATTAAATTAACTTATGGGAAAAGAATTTTCCAAACTAAAACAAAACTTTAAACTTGCTCTTAACGGTATGTTTGTTCAAAGAACGTTTCTTCTTTGCCGTAACAATCCTTTTATTTTCTTTCTCCTTTTTTGATTAAATAGCTACATGAAAGAATTTGTTCATAAACAAATATTAGCGCCATCAAAAAATGTTTATGAAGGGAATGGAGAATTTACCTTTCAGACCATAATATGCAGCAAAAACTAAAGCATCGTTGTTTACATTGTGTCGGCGTATATTGAAACATATAACTGTTTTTTTTTTGTCGAACATTTGTTCATCCATTAGTTACATGCCCAATTCAACTTTACATAAATTCGCTTTTTTCATCAAAACTGCATTTGAGTTTGTAAACAAAAAATTTAAATACGCAGTTTCGGTGTATTTAAAGGGCAAAAAAACATACAGCTGTAGAGTGTAGAGTTGATTCACGACTTGTATGCGGATGTGCTCCTCTAGTGAAATGCTATCCACCAAGATAATTGCGTTTGTTATTTGCTCTCAAAGTTAGCATACCTCAAATATTCAAAGCGGATAAAAATCTTAAGTGCTATAACGTCGTCTTACATAGAATTTGTTAGATACTTTATGAATAATAGCAGTAGCGCCGCAGGCGAAATTTTTGAGGCGAATTACCCTTCGTAGACAAGATGTTCGATAGGAAATAGGCTGATTAAAGCGCCGCAGACAAAGTTTTTAAGGCAAATGGGCTTTCTTAGACAAGATTTTAAGAGTGATTTTGCGAAAACTTCGAACGATTTTGCGACAACATGTCCTACTTTTTCCCTATGAATGTGCCATATGATTCCTTGTTCTATTGTAAGAAAATTAATTTCTCATTTTTGGAAAATTTGATATTTTGGGGGAGTTATGGTGTGCTAAGTAAGTGCATATGAGGGGGTGGTAAAAATGGTTTTTTGGCTATAACTCGTGTAAAACGAAATGAAATCAAATGAACTTTGTCCCAATGATACAAAGGTTTTTCATCATTGGATTCCTTGGAGCCTTCCCCCACTCCTGAATTATTAGTCAATTTAGGTGAAAACTTTGGGAACGCTTTACTGCTTGAAGCAGCGATGAACCGAAAAACTGAGTATGGAGTGTTCTAGCATACTCCTTACTCCCCCAACTATAAAACCATGCAAAGACTTCCCCGGTGTAAGGCTGTTGCACCGGTCTAGAAAAACTTTTGTAAGAAATGTCAAATTTTGACACTTTTTCTTGACTATTTTCAGCTGAAGAAGTGTGTATAACTGCCCTGAAACATGATCTGCAGCTGTTCACAAGTGACGGTGTACTCTACGGAAGGGGGGAGGGTGGTGTTTACCAGAGAAAGCGTGAAGATGTTGAGATTTATATGGAAATTTAGATCGTTTTGAACGCTTTTTCTATGTGAAAGTGGGGGGAAGTTTTCGCAAAATCACTTTAAAAAAAACTACATGAGCCTGAAAAAGCAAGCGACCCCTTCGACCAGTTTAGGGAATCGTAACATATATGGCAGTAACCGCCATCTGTCGTTATTTGCATTAGGTGCTTTGATTCTTACACTGGGCGTCGTATACCGACATCAATTATTTCAAGAGATGGAAGCACTTTCTTTGCTGAAATTATTGCAATTTACGAGTTAATATTTTCGCCATTATCACGTTCATGGCTCCACTTTCTACGTCAAAAAAACATTTGAATATTTTTCTGCTAGGCACCAACTCTAAAGCTTCTCCGATAGAGCAGAACAAAAAATCTATCTTTCGTATGCATGACGCTGCTGTCTATACTGGCAGTACGGTGATGTACAAAGCTAATTAACTCGCTTAGTGCTACATCGGCTAATGTTCATGTCTGGCTGATTTGACGTCTATCAAAACCAATTGATTTGTGTGAAAGCTCAACTTGACAAAAAAATGTTTGTTCTGTCAAGTTGAGCTTTCACACAAACCCTACACGATACGATTCGCATCGCGCTCAATATAAGTACAACTTTAGTGCTACATCGGCTTACGTCGAAGTACAGCAAAATTTGAATAAGAACTTTAAAAACTTTGTACTTCTGCGCAAGCTTTCGCAGAAGTACAAAGTTCATAAAGTTCTTATTTAAATTTTAGTCAGATTGAGTTCTTTTTTTCAGCTTGTGGAGTTGTTTTTCTGGTAGATAATCGAGTCTAGATCAACGTTTAGGAAGATCATTTTTCGAAAAAATGGTGTCTAGGCAGCCGAGGATGACTTTTGTTCTTCTATTTAAAAGGGTTGGTTAGAAAGAGAGCGAGTGTGGTTTGAAACATAGTTAAAGGTGTACTGTATGAGATTCGGGGTGGTTTCAGGCTTCTTAAGGGGTGTCAGTATAAGATTTTCTGCCTCAGGCAGACTATCGAAAACCTTTATGACAATAACAGGGAGCGAGTACGGTATCAATGGGAGTTTACTGTGTGCCATTAAGGGCACATATTCAGGGAGCAGGGTCGCAGTAAGAATAGATGGCGAAATTAGCGAATCATACGAGGCTCTTCAGGGTTGTTATCTCTCCCCGCTTCTGTTCATAATTTTCATGGAAAAAATTATCAAGCAGGCCAACTTTCAGGGAAAGGTTTAGGTGGGTGAGGTAATAATTAAAATACTGATTCTGCTGGCAGACATTACCAGAGATTTACAGAATGGGGTTTACTGCCTGAATGCCGCATGTAAGGATTACGGGATGAGGATTAGTTTAGGGAAAACCAAGTCGGCAAATCTCGGAAGGGGATTGCTTGCGGTTTGAATTTGGAGGAGCTGGAGCAGGTTTATGAATTCAAGTACTTAGGAACCATTTTTTCAGAGGATTTCTTGAAAGAAGGAAAATGGGAAACGCGGTAGCCAGTCAATGGAGGTCGCACGTGTTCAAGTAGCGAAACAAAGTTAGCTATCCATGAGCCAATTTTCAGGGTTCTTGGGAGTATAGCGAAGGTTATTCCGAGGGAGGAGTGAGATAATTACATTAGGGAAAACTTAAGAGTTTCGTCGGTGGAAGAGGAGGCAAGGGTTAGCAGTTTACGCTGATTCGGGCACGTTCAAAGGATGGGTAATAACAGACTACCAAAAAGAATCTTAGATGCACAGGTCCGGGGAGTTAGACCAAGGAGAGGGTTTATAGTTGCAATTAAATGAGAAATAGAAGTTAGGGACAAACCATCTCCTTGGCAGGCGATAGGAGGGTATGGAGGGGGGTTGTACACCTTCACAGGGTTGTGTCATAAAAACCTCACACCGAAGGGTACATAATGGTCTATAAACTTTGATGATGATAATGTATACTCATGATGTATAGTAAAATATAGAATACTTTACATTCTATGTATTTATCGTGAAATTCGGACTTTGACAGAAGCCGATGCCGCACTAAACGCGTCAATTCTGTTATTTTATTGGTGGCGACATCTGATTGCAATGGAGGAATGTAAGGTTTGTGGTTCAATTTTAACTGTTACACATATCGATTCAACTATTCTATCTAAAGGATATTAGCGAAATTATTTTTATTTCTGTAAAGCTGAACTTTCACACAAACCTTACGCGACTTATTCGTATCGCAAGTTAATATAACTTCTCCTTATATTAAGATAGCAGATCGGTTAAATCATGGTGACATTTCTGATTTAAATTCCTAATCTGTTTCTCATCAGTTACTTCGAAACAGTTTTGATTTTTGCAAGTAATATTCAACGTGAAGTTAGCTGGAGTTGCGACCGAGCCTAACTTCATTGAGAGAAAATCAGCTGATTTTGGTAAATTTATGAAATCAGCTGATTTTGTTTGCAATGAAGTTAGCTACGGTCGCAACTGCAGCTTTTCTTGAACTTTTCAATACGCCAAATGCGCTGACACGACGGCTCACAATCGTTCTAGACGGAAGTATGTCATGAGGTCTCTAAATAAAGGTTTTTCAATGGTTTGGATTTATGCTCCATGTCCACACTCTACGAATGTTCATTCCTCGGTTGAACCTTCTTTGGTTTTGTGGAATAAAATATTTTCTGTACTCTCAAGAAATAGATGCGGGGCAATTTCTACATTCAATTTAAGTACTAGAATAAATCTAGTACTTTAAAGATTAACATCGAATTATTATGTATTTATAAGTTATAGACACTTTTATTTAGATCCAATTGCATGGTGTGCCAGTTTTAGGAACAAATTGCTTCGCTTTAAATTTAGTTGAAGTTTGAGCTCGTCCATAGATTGTAGACATTACATTGTAAGCTTAGCCAAAAGATTTGCTAAAAAGTGCGTTCAAATGTTATGTTTTTTTGTTATTTTAATCGCAATCATTGTATTGAATTCATCAGATTCACAAAATCCGGAAGAAAGCGTTGGCGAAATATCTGTGCAAATAGATTTGTTCACACATCCTGGAACTGGCGAACATAAAGTGACAGTGAAAAGTAATATTTTGATAGCATTTGTATTGGTAAATTAACCTTGAAACGATTTCGTTTACAGTCGTAGCGGCTAATGATTTGAAATGGGTGATACAATCGGGAATGTTTCGTCCATTTGTTGAGGCAAATCTGATCGGACCTCACTTGCAGGACAAGAAACGAAAACATGCGACCAAATCCAAATCAAACAATTGGTCACCCAAATATAACGAAACATTCCACTTGTAAGATTTATTCGATAATTGTTTTCGGTACAATTTGAAGTTTGAATGTATACACAAAAAGGAAAGGGAAATTGTCTGGATTTCAATATGAAACACATGGCGACCGTGAAGAATCGACTCTTTTAGAGACATTTTTTTACGTACAGACGTAAATGAATAAATCTTTATACGAAATCGTGTACAGAAAACTTCGAATTGTACGACGAAAACGTAGAATGATTCAACAAAATTAAATAATTTCTAACTTTTAGTATGATCGGAAACGAGGAGCAGTTAGACTACTTTGAATTGCACATTTGTGTAAAAGACTATTGCTTCGCAAGGGACGATCGATTGGTTGGAGTTGCTGTTTTACAGTTGAAAGACATTGTGGAACAGGTTCGTATGAAAATTTTATAGCATAGGAATTTTTAAGGACTTAAGATGATCTTGATAAAAGACAAAACAGATTATGCGTATCGGAAGTGCATACCCCGCACAGCAAATTTGATAAATTCAATTCCGTGTGTATTTACGGTCTAGAAAGTCTTCCGTTTTGTTCTGATTTTAGCTTTTACTTTTATACTCGACACGTCATTCCGTTGAAAAAAATGTGGAATTTAATCGGATGACCTCGTTCTCAAAACTTAGTCAGTGAGTGTCATATCCGTGTCTCGTCACCGAACCTCAAGTGGTGACATCTATGTTTTTTCATAGCTGAATTAATGTCTCAACATAGAACTACTCCCTTTTCTCAAGTGGCGTCATCAATGCTGAATGCGGACAAACGTAAAACTAGTGACACAATCTATTCCATCATTTTACTCACAACAAATCTGGAAATGTGATGTGAACATTTTTTTTCTGTTGTCCAGGGTTCATGTGCCTGTTGGCTAGCGCTTGCTAAACGCATTCAAATGGATGAGACTGGTTGGACAATATTACGTATCTTATCACAGCGTAATAATGATGAAGTTGCCAAGGAATTTGTAAAACTGAAATCGGAAATACGTCAAGAACCACTTATACCAAACCCATAGGAATAAATCATGAAAATTTGTAAAAAACAATTAACAAATGAAAATTTATCAAAGAAATGAAATTGAAAACCAAAAATTATGAAGTTAAAAACAATAATATTTTCTATGTATCGTAAGTACACGTAATATCTTAACAAACAGTAAATGTTACTAACCTGACAGTAAAATCGTGAAAAGATCGGAAAATTATTGATTCAATGCTGATGCTGATAAATGTAAGTAAAACGGTCGGTGTCTGCCGATGTTCGTCGGATTTTTTTCGCTTTGAATTCATTAGGAATTGAAAAGTAATTTCAATTGGAAATGTTATGTCCACGAACAAAACTGCCACATAAAACATTTTAACCCCAACCTCTTCCAGTGAGAGGATTTGTCGATAAAAGTAAATGAATTCAATTTTCTGTTTCGGAATGCAATGAGAATCTAGGGCTTCTTTTTTCTGTAGAACTTATGATTGATTCACAGTTTATGAATCTTCAACTAAAAATCTTTATGGACTTTCAAAACTTAGTAGTTTTTGGACTTAATTTAATTCTAGTGATTCGACGAAGTTTCTTAATTTGGTGGTCATAGAACAATGAAAGTGCATCCTCCCACGTTTTCTTGTATTTTCGACAAAACTCTGACGGTTGCTTAAAATATTCTGATTTTCTTGAGATATCACCTGTGGAATTATTACCCGGAGCAGAAATTTCTAGAATTATTACAAAGCGAACAAAGCGCCCAGTTTGCATAAGGAAAATGGGTGATAACTTTCATTTGCCAGTGCGATAATTCCCATTTTCCCATGCGATAATTCCCACAATTTTTTCTTCGGGCGATAATTCTCCGGGTAATGATACCCGCCACACTCGTGCATGAAGTCTTTTTTGTGGTAGCTCTTTACTGGTTCTTTGGCATCAATGAATTAATCCAAGCAAACATCTCACAAAAATACAAATTCTTCCTGTCAGGCTGTTGTACAACTTAGGCTTACAGCTTACGAAAACGATGTAGCCAGTAGTTTTGATGGTAATGTTGAAGATGAAAAGATTATGGCAGCTGATTTATAAATGATGTATAAATGATTTATAAATGATGTAACATTTTTCGTCATTTCCACCAAAGTTACGCCAATCTGAAACCATATTTAATCACGACGTCATGAATTACTTAAAAAAATGCGAATTATCACCCAGGAATTATAGCCCAGACGAATGGGAAATATCACCCAGCAAATTTAAAGTTGTAAATTTTGTACAAGGAAAATGCTACTTGGATGGATTTTAAAGTGTCAAATTTGTATAATGGAAATGCTATTTTGTATCAGGAAAATGCCTACCTGGGTGATATTTCCTGGGAGAGTATTTCCCGTGTGATAATTTGAATTTGTCTGGGCGATAATTCCCTGGGTGATAATTCCTACTTTTTCGGCTTTTTTTCGGTTGTGGGGTTAATTCACCTAAATGATTTAAGAATGATGTAAAAAAGATGTATAAATGATGTAACATTTTTCGTCGTTTCCAGTTACATCAATTTTAAACCATTTATGCATCACAACTACATCATTTTTATTTGGTACCGTCGTGTATTTATAACTTTACATAACTTCTCTACTTCTCAGCTGTCTTTAATACGTATGCTAAACTAATTGCTCATGTATTTTAAACTCACCTCCGAATCATTCGAATATAATAAGAAGAATAGTCCCAGCCGATGAAAGTTTTCAGTTAGATAACAATTCATAAGCATTTGTCTTTCAGTCTCCACTTTTTGATTGAAATGAATGATTTCCTTATAATCTTCATCGTCTGTTCTTATTGTCTAATTTCGAACCTTCGAGCACAATGCATCCAATGGTCGTCTCACTCGATCTCATACGATTTTATGAATCAAAACTGAAATTGCAACCAACTTCACTCTGAGTCCACGTTTTGAACGTTTTAGCAATTCACAACAAGAAAGTGAGAGCACCGTGCCTAGATTTATCAGATTGGGTCGGTCCATTTCTGGTCCTTGTACCCCGTTCATCATGTAAATCACGAGAATCTCCCAGTTAGGTACTGTTGCAGGTTGGACCATATGACTTCCTAGAGTCCTAAGCCTCAGTGAGGGAAACTTCGGGCACTCGCATATAACAACTTAGGCCGCAGGTACAATTGGGATCGTTAGAGATTCCCATTTTTGCCAGGTGCTTGTTCAGTCCGCAATGCCCGGTGATCGCACCCACCTCCGTCTTGATGCGCTTCCTGTCCATGTTTAACAGTGCTCTGGCCCACCTAGCATCAGGCACCGGGAAGAAACGCTTCGTGTGCATTCCTCCTTCATAGGCGCTCCAATATTTAGCGAATTCCGACCTCACCCAGCTCTTGATCGCTTTCACGCATACCGAGTATGGGATGGGTATAAGAGGTTCCGGCCCGCAACTCAATGTTGCCGAGCCTCTTCTCGCTAGCTCATCCACTTCCTCGTTTCTCTCCACGCCAGAGTGTCCGGGAACCCAGACCAGCGAGCGTGACCTGATTTCTCAGTCCCATCCGGTTCAGGGTTTCCTTCAGCTCTTTTATTAGCTTGAATGTCACGACAGGCAATATAAGCGCTTTGATCATCGCCTCACTGTCAGAACAGACTGTCACATTTTCTCCACATGCCTCTGCTGGGAGTGCCTCCTGCGCTCCCATCAGTGCCGCGAAAGTTTCAGTCTGAAAAACATCGGCGTATCCACCTAGGTGGTACCATCTTTCCGCCAACGGTTCCGGGGAAAATACTCCGGCTCCCGTGTCTTCTGAAGTTTTAGAGCTGTCAGTAAAGCTCACAGTTCCTTCATCTGATAGGCAGCTTGGCCAACCTTCCAGCCATTCCGACCTGCTGGGTACGACAGCCTCGAAACGCCTTACGAAGTCTGTCTCCCGTATCATTCGGTCCCTAGGCATCGCAAAGACCTCGTTAATGATTGCACCATGCTTCACTCTGAGTACAAGTTTTGACCGTTTTGACATTTCTCAACAAGCAAGTGAGAGCCCCGTACAGCTTTCCAGTAAAGCCAGCTGATGAAAATTATATAGTAAATTTATAAGCACACGACCGTATTTTTCATACTGTCACGCGCTTCACTCTTCCAAAGCTTAAAGTAAAAAGTAAAGTCTTCAGATCGTTCATATGCATTGACTGAATGTTGGCTTGGGAAGTTGATTTGAGCTGTGTGGGGAATTTAGTGGAACAGGAATGTTCCAGGAGTTAATAAAAATGGGAAAGCATGTTGAGGTGTGAAACGAACTCTCCACCTCTGCGACTTTAAATATGAATTAATCACAAAGAGAATTTCTTGCGTCATCTGCCTGAGTGAAGATCGATTTGACAATGAGAACCTGGACAATTTGTTCTATGACTTCTGAAATCTAGTCCTTCAAACTTTTATCGTTCATGTCTTTTTACCTAAACTCAAATAGATTTTTTTGCCTTCAAAAGAAACAGTGCGCTTTTTTCGAAGCTTAAAGTATTTTTACCTCGATCTTTGAACTTTCTTGCATCATACACTAATCGACATTAGACAATTTACTGTGAAATATCGTAAAAAAGCTGAAATCTAAAATAAAAAAAAATCCAGAAATAAAACTTACATTTAACAGTAAAAATAAAACATTATAACTAAAGAAAATCGAAAGACTTAAATAATTGTAAAATAAAATTAATATTGAAAGAAATGAAGAATCAGTAATAAGAGTGTAATGTAACTATAAAAAAGTATAAATTAAATCTCATAGTAAAAAACACTAGTTTTTATTCATGCGGTGATGATACAAAAATATTTATTAACTGTAATGCTGTAACATTCTAACTAAAACTTAAACAACTTAAAAAATAAGAAATTAAAAATTTAAAAAAAAGTTATTTAAATTATAGATGTATATAAAGTATATCTATTCTATGTAATGGCGACGATATGATTGGTGATCATTATTACATATACAACACTACCACGAAAAAGCATTAACATATACATATTGAAATCTAAAACTTAAATCTATAAATAAAAGTCAAATACTTTTAACGTGGAAAAATGATAATAATATTAAAAAAATGAAATCTTTCACAAATTATAATAATAAAAAGAAAATCATATTCGCTACGTGTAGATAAATCAATTTATTATTTTTTTATTGATGCTTCAATGAAGGAGTAACCCAAAGAGACCACGACTTTTACAAAATGTAAGTTTCTTTACAATTTGCTAATCATTTAATTCGTTGACGATGCATACGACATCTTAAATAAAAATTAAGTCGATGAAAGGTAGGATGTCAACTCCAACAAACAATATTGTAAATTGGTCCGTTGAAACAGAAGATCGGGAACGACAAAGTGCAGGTTTTATTATAAAAGATTTTCAAAGAAAGGATTCAATTCAGTTTGTTGGGATCACATTTCGGTCTATTTCAACTGTCAAAATGACGTTTTAAACGTCAAAGCTGAGAGGCACGGGAAAAGGTTTCAAAGTGTTTGTGACGTTATTGATTATAGAGAGCGCCAGATTTCAAATAGCTAAATCCAACGAAAACGATAAAAGCAAATGTCAAGATTTGACAGAAATGAATGCGTTCGGATACATGACATGCCATGAGTTCTTTGACGAAGTTATTCTTTTTTGTTTTATTACAAAATTATTGCAAAAAATGAAATTCTGTCTTGAATACCTTTAGCATCTGACCATGGTTGTGCTCGCTAGCGATTTTTTTTTAGCGACGCTAGTTTCAAAAAATATTAGCGTCGCTAGCGTGATTCGCTAATTAAAAAAAATAGCGGTCGCTAACCCTGGCTAATTACATTATCTTTCAAATGTTTCAATTGAAATCCTAACGCAAAATATTTTTGTCGAAGATCACTTGCGAACAGACAAGCAAGCAAATAGCATTTAAGTTTTAACCAAAAAAATGTTGAGCTCCCCAGCAACGTTGCAGTTTTACGTTGCGATTTTAACTTTGATAAAATCTGATCTGCAGATTTCATCAATATAAGGTAGACTGCACTTATTTTTTGTAGTAATTAGCATCGAAATAATTGGGACGTTCACACTGCTAAATCTCAATTGAGTTCACAGGGCAATGTTCCCTTATTTTTATCTCATAGCTAACAAAAGAAACGTTTTGTACTTGCGATACATTTTTGATTAAACGATACCGAATTTCGTCTATGTTTGTGAGTATCATTGCGAATCTAAGATACCGAAGATTTGTATAAAAATTTGGTGTAGAAGAACTTAGCGTCATATTTACACCTTAAAAGCAGACCCAGCGCGACAGAACCCATATAAGTTTGGTATTATTGGAAAGCTGGCACCAGTAGCCACCAGAAAAAACAGTTTTTCAATGTTTTAGACGCCTTACGGATGCACAGGAATGGTTTGAAGTTACCCGAAATAATCAAAGTTTTACCCCTACTTTCAACTGCTCATAACTCATTGTGGATGGATTTTAAGCCCAAGAAGACCCTTTTGCCCCAAAACTACGTGCAATTACCTTTCCAACGAGCCCCCACTCGACCTTGTACGGTTCTTCTAGCCGGAGAAATTTCTGTAAGAAAAGTGCATGTTTTCGGTTTTTGAACACCTCTCAATAGCCACACAAACATCGATGATTTTTTTAAAAAATATTTTTGGCTTCTAGGGATCAGTACCTATTCAGGAAAGTATGAGAGATGGGAGATGCATCCGATTTCGGCAGGCTCTTTTTCAAAAGAATCCCTCTTAATAATACGTTAGTATTTCTAAAATTGTGACGCAACGATGACGATAAAATTATAACGTCACCCAATTAATTAATTACACGATACACGTATGATAACTAAAAAACACTATCATGTTAACGAAAAACTAGCGATTAGCGAAGTTTTTCGCTACTTGGATTTTAATGAGCGCTAGTCGCTTTTAGCGAGCGATTCCCATCTCTAGCGTCGCTATCAGCGGCGCTAGTAGCGACGCTAATGACTAGCGACGCTAGTACAACCATGCATATGACTATATGGGTGACAGCTCATTCTCAAATATCTAATGTTTGCTATTCAACATGAAGTTGGCTGCAATTTCGACAATTTATTCATAAACCTGCTCACGTTTGCTGTGAACTTAGTTGCAATTTTTACTCTCAATTCATAAAATGAAAAGTTGGCAAATTTCTGAATGAAATTTCAAAATTGCAACCAACTTCATAGTGAATAGGAAATATTGAATATTTGACAAAGAACTGTGACCCGGGTGCATCTGACACATCTCACACACGACGATTCGTCACGGAAATCGTGACATCTCATGGTATTCCTTTCTGTCAAATTTTGACATTTGTCTTTTTCGTTTGTGTTTAGCGTTTTCGTCCGATTTAGCGGTTTGAAATCTGACGCTCTCTAATAGATTTAATCAAAAACGAATCTAAGACGAGAGAAGAAATATTTGACGTTTAAAATGTCAATTTGACAGTTGGAATAGACCGACTTTGATTTCATAAAAAATATTTTTTGGTCTAACTCTGCCGTACAACGCATAAAAAACTTAGCGACGAGAATTTGTGAGAGAAAATATATGAAAATCTCTCATCTGATAACACTGCTAGGTTTTTTATGCGTTGTAGGGCAGAACTGTGAAAATGTCCAACAAACCGCTGGCTCATTATACCATTTCCCATTCTGCATCTTAGAATTTGTTGTTATCGTAAATCTCTGTTGTAAAGTTCTAGTGTAAAATAGCCACCGCAAAGAAAAATCAAAACCTAAAATTTGGGAAAAATTCCCAAAAATTTACTGAAAACTGGCGATAGTCTGGGTCTAAAATGCAGGAAGACGCGAAAAATTCTTTCTAGGGGAACTTGACGGTATTTTGCAGGCCAAAAATCCCCCTTGTTAAGTTCTTCCTGAGGGGCTCTAGGCAGTGTCGCCTTTCTATAGGGACCAAGTGGACTATGGTCCAAGGCACTGGAAAAAAGGCGCTGAAAAGTTTGAGCAATATAATTTTTTGCTATTCCCAACCCATTCTGAATTGAATTGTAAGTTTATTAGAGAAAAAATTTTTCGCTCGCTGCGCTCGCGATTTAAGTGTTCACTCACAACATCTTTTAGATCGTGCGGAACTTCTTATTAACATTTCTAGGCTCAAACTTAGCCGCACTAAAACCCATTTCATATCTACTTTGGTCCAGGGCGCTGAAAAGTCTTAAGGCGGCTCTGGCTAGAGGAAGAACATGTTTTGCTTAACCGTTGCGAGTTACATCGCGACCTCGAAAGTGATGAAATAGTAGAAGGACCGAACACTCCGAACTTAGAACCGGAATGAATGTACCTGAGAACTATGTGAATGAGACCGTTGTGTGTTTGAGACATAAGACTACGTTTTTTCGACCTTTCTGAATTTTGCTTGCACTCGGGAAATATTGGAACTGAATTTTAGACTTTGGATTTTTCGAATTTCCTTTTTAATGAATATATCCAGAATATATGTGTTGAGAAGTCTGGTGTAGCCTTGCCTTTCCACAATTTAATTTTTCCATTCCATTCCATTCATAAATCGAACTTGACAGATCACACTTGACAGTAAGCTAGTTATTATGTTCAATGATCTGATCGTACATCCTGACCGCTTGATGCTCTTACATCGTTTGTTCAACATTCATAGTCTTTTTTATTGGCACCTTCCAATAAAAATGTAGCGCTCAAGATACGAACTTTCATTACTACTGCGAAACGACTCAATTTTCTCGGTGTACGATTCAGGTTGTCACCTTCTTCTCGTCGGGTATTCTCCGTTACTGTAATTACCGCAACAACCGTTTCCAAACTCCAATCGCTTTAGAAAATTTATTTGAGAACGTCCGGAAACAAATCAGTTAGTACACACTATACATACATCACATAAACCCTCTAAATTAAATAAATAAATAAACAAAATAAATAATTTTATGTAAATAACAATATCATTTCATATCACTAAAATTATGAAGAAGAAAAATTTATTGTTACATCAAAGGAAATTTAACTTTGGAACCATTTGGTGTATCAAATAAGCGAACCCAATGCATCCAATCTTTTTCGACCAAAAATGGAAGGAAATTTCTAGTGTCTTCCCAGAAATTTATTAGGAGTGAAATTTTGTATACTTTGACAGAAGCCGACGGACGCCACACTTAAAGAGTGGGTTAGTACGTTGGGTTGACATTGAACTCGGCACTGGTATTTTCGGCTCGCCTTTCACTTCGCACAATGTTCAAACGATTCGGTTGTCGGGAAACTCTTCTAACGGCTTGACCTTTAGAAACTGTGTAAATTATCTAAAAGCGTAGTTTCGAGATGTCTTGTCACCGAACCTCAAGTGGCGACATCTACTTTTTTCATAGCTGAATTAACGTCTCAATATAGAACTACTCCTCTCTATCGAGTGGCGTCATCCATGCTTTCATACGGACAAACGTAAAACTAGTGACTCAATCTATTAGAAGAATGCAGAGAAATTATAAATTGGTACGCCTGCCGCCAGTGAAGGTATGAAACGTTAAAAGCTGTGTATGGAATATGGTAGAAGATTTCATACGCATTCTGTCAAGCCAATTTTTTCCACAGCCTCCTTCTATCTCGGCGCACGGTAGCCAACTTAACATTTCTCTGGAAGCCGCTGCACTTCCTCTGTACATATCTTTTTCTCTCTCTTCACCTTTAGTCTCTCTTCACCACATTCTTCTAGATTCATTCACAAAACTGAATATGGCTCATTTCAACGGTATGTAATGTAAGGAACGTTATTTGCATCTTTTTCACTCTTACTACATGGTTTTTTCAAATTGAGACAATACATAAATTCCTCACATTACAACACATCTACTTTGTAAACTTTGTGAATTTGCTTGCGTTCACCACTTTATAAAAGTGAACGAAAATACATTTTTGTACGCTCAGTTTCTATAGCATTTACATTTTTTACAACGGTAGAATGGCTCGTGGAATCAGCCATATGTGGATCATTCCATCGGTATTTCTACTTTGTAAACCATGTAAACGCAATAGAATTTGAGTGTACACCATATGCAGTTTCACTCACTCAGTATGAAAAATATACCACTTGGCATAAAACAATGGTAACTCAAGTAAATTCGTAATGGTAACGCAAGGTAGAATGTGTTGTTAAAAGGGAACGCTATGTTTTATCTCAATTTATTATGGATAGTGTATTAAGAGTGAATGAAATGAAAATAACGTTCCCTCTCTTAACATACCGATGCCATATTCAACTGTTTGATGTCACATGGCTCAAAAGTCCAAATATGATTAGTTAGTTGAGAGAAATGCTCTCATTTTGTTAGTGTTACCAGATTAAAACCAACCTTCTGTGCAAAGGCATCACGATATGTAAATTTTTTTAGGTAATTTTTGGTTCTTTACTGGAATTTCACAAGAAAAACTCTATTTCCACACTAATTTGATTTAAATCAGGCAACACTACGAAAAATGAGAGGATTTCTCTTAACCAACCAATGACGCAGTATGATCATGGTCAGAGAGAGCCAACAATATTATCAATCGGAAATCAAAACTTCTGCTTTCGGATGCGTACTTTCAAAACTTTCTCCATAAAAAATAGATCCGCAATCGTTTTTCGTTGCCACGAGCCGTAAAGTGGGGAGAGAGGGTCCTTGTTTTACAGTTTTTGCTTATTTGATAAACCAAACAAATGGAAATTCCATCGATCCAGTTTAATGAAAACTCACAAAAGAAAAGTCATTTAAAATAAAACAAAACAAAGTAATATAATAATGAGAGAATTGTTGACTTTTGTTACATGAAAATAATTAAAATTAAAAAGAATTTATTCTCGGTTTAAGTAGTTAATGAAAAATGAAAAAAAAAGATTTAAAATCAATAAACAAAAAAAAAATGAAGAAACAAATTGTTACATTTTTTGTATGCAGCCACGATTCAATTTTTAAAAACAAAGCCGACGGAAGAAATACGACAAATTTTTATTGTGCAGAAACATTCAAAAGTTCATAAAAGTATAAAGTTATACAAAGACAAGAAATTACATAGAGTAGAGACGAAGAGTAATAAACTAATTCATTTCATTAAACTAACTGTTGGTTATGTTGTTAAAAAAACGTTTTTTATTCAAACCATTTGATTTTTTATTTTTAACATAGATAGGTATTTTTAAGACGGATCTGAGTAAAAAAAACACAAAAAACATTTCTCAACATCTTAATGGTAACTGGTCCACAATCAAAATAATCAAATAAAACTGACAAAAAATGATTTCATTTCGATTTATCCCATTAAATCAATAACAAATTAATCCACCAACAAATCAGAATTAAAACTTAAAACAAAATCCTAAAAATATTATTAAAATTACACTCACTTAAGAAAAAAAATTTACCAATGACCAATGTACGTATTAACACGCTAAATAAATAAAAAGACAAAAGAAAAATAATTAAAAAATGTATAAATAATATTATAATGAAACTAAAACAATAAAGAAAATAAAAATCGAAAAGTCTGGTTTTTAGTAGTAGTAGGCATTTGTGCCCGGTATCTGCAGGAGAGGCTTAGCCCCTTCAGAGGATTTCAATTGAGCGGCCGTCGACAAGTGGCTGACTTGGTGTCTCGCAACGTATAAAACAACGCGTTCCAGGTTAGTATACGTATACGATGTTCTTTCACTGGAAATTTAGGCAATCGTACTCACCACATCAAATTCTTACTTATCAGTCGCTCTAATCCAATCGAGTGGATCCTGGGCGAGACGTCTCCACTCTTTGACTCCCACATTCGTTGCGTCTTTGTCCACTTCGTCTGCTTTTCTCCTGACCGGTTGTTGTCGAACTTTCTGTCCAACGAAAGCACATATCCTGTCACTCGTATTCTACCAGATTGATTGTGTTGACATAGTCCCGTAGCCAGAAACAATTATGAGAAGAGGCATTGCCCCAAGTCCTAATTTCACTAAATTTACACGAAGTTGTGGAACTAGTCCAAGTGTCAATGTTGTGGGGATAGGAAAATATGTTCTGCCACGCGATTCCATTCCTTCCTCGGCGTGACATACTTTATGAAGGATCTAGAAAAACGTGACACTCTAAAAAATAAGGATCAAATTTGACCGTTTTTGAGTGACTGGGGTAGAGAGGGGTGTTAAAAATTTAAAAAAATAGCGAGTCAAAATTTTCTGCCTGATGATATCCTACTTTAAAACACGTTTTTCAGATACCGGGTTTTTCATATGAAAGTGTACAGCCTACTATGATCCTCTCATTCTTCGATGGTACGTATGAAAGAGATAAAAGGATGGTCATGTTCACCTTCATATGAAAAACCATATATATACGTCAAGTTTAACTAGAATTTTTCACAATGGAATATTTTCACATTCTTATTAGCTTACTGAAAGATTTTTTTAGTTGCCATTCGCGCAATACAAGATTTGTTCATGATGAAACTTCAAATCTTCTTCATCTTGTCACCTGAACCGCATTTCCCCTTTACACAGCCATTTTCAGTCGCTGTTTGAGAAATGGTGTCGATCGCGACTAGCTTGCCTTAGCTGTCTCCACTGAGAAAGTTTTTTTTTAAGTTAGTGTTACGTCTTTGACAGAAAACGCACGAAGGTCACTTGGATGGGCCAATTGTGTTCACTATGGATTTCCTACACGTTCATAGTTTTGTATAATCTACCTGAGCTAGTAATGTAGCTTAGGAGATTTTGTAAATGTAGTGATTTTATTAGGTCGTACCTAATTGTTTAGCCGCCCAAATGCTTCCTCCTTTTGTAATGAAAGCGGGATAATGGCATAAATATAGTGTTACCCACATAGATCACAGCTTGGAACCGTGCGTTTATCAATTGCAGTCAAGTGATTGTTAAATAAACCATTTAAATGGTATATGAAAGTAGCGATAGAGTAATTTTCTTGACAAAACAAATGTCAGAGTGACAGGTGTCAGAGCTTCACTTTGAAAACTGTCACTTTGACAGATGTCCCTTCGACAAGCTGTCACTTCGACAAGCTGTCACTTTGACAAGCTGTTACTTCGACAAGCTGTGACTTCGACAAGTTGTCACTTCGACAAGCTGTCACTTTGACTTTGACAGCCGTCACTTCGACAAGCTGTTACCTCGATAAGCTGTCACTTGGACAAGCTGTCATTTCGTCAAGCTGTCACTTCGACAAGCTGTAACTTTGACAAGCTGTCACTTTGACAAGCTGTCACTTTCACAAGGTGTTACTTTGACAAGCTGTCACTTTCACAATATTTCACTTCGTCAAGCTGTCACTTCGACAAGCTGTCACTTCGACAAGCTGTTACTTCGACAAGCTGTTACTTCGACAAGCTGTGACTTCGACAAGTTGTCACTTCGACAAGCTGTCACTTTGACTTTGACAGCCGTCACTTCGAGAAGCTGTTACCTCGATAAGCTGTCATTTGGACAAGCTGTCATTTCGTCAAGCTGTCACTTCGACAAGCTGTCACTTTGACAAGCTGTCACTTTCACAATATTTCACTTCGACAAGCTGTCACTTCGACAAGCTGCTACTTCGACAAGCTGTGACTTCGACAAGTTGTCACTTCGACAAGCTGTCACTTTGACTTTGACAGCCGTCACTTCGACAAGCTGTTACATCGATAAGCTGTCACTTGGACAAGCTGTCATTTCGTCAAGCTGTCACTTCGACAAGCTGTCACTTTGACAAGCTGTCACTTTGACAAGCTGTTACTTTGACAAGCTGTAACTTTCACAATATTTCACTTCGACTAGCTGTCACTTCGACTAGCTGTCACTTCGACAAGCTGTTACTTCGACAAGCTGTTACTTCGACAAGCTGTTACTTCGACAAGCTGTGACTTCGACAAGTTGTCATTTCGACAAGCTGTCACTCTGACTTTGACAGCCGTCACTTCGACAAGCTGTTACATCGATAAGCTGTCACTTGGACAAGCTGTCATTTCGTCAAGCTGTCACTTCGACAAGCTGTCACTTTGACAAGCTGTCACTTTGACAAGCTGTTACTTTGACAAGCTGTAACTTTCACAATATTTCACTTCGACTAGCTGTCACTTCGACTAGCTGTCACTTCGACAAGCTGTTACTTCGACAAGCTGTTACTTCGACAAGCTGTTACTTCGACAAGCTGTGACTTCGACAAGTTGTCATTTCGACAAGCTGTCACTCTGACTTTGACAGCCGTCACTTCGACAAGCTGTTACATCGATAAGCTGTCACTTGGACAAGCTGTCATTTCGTCAAGCTGTCACTTCGACAAGCTGTCACTTTGACAAGCTGTCACTTCGACAAGCTGTCGCTTTGACTTTGACTGTTACTTCGACAAGCTGTCAATTTGACAAAAAGCTGTCAAGAAACGCGCACAGACAGACAGACAGACAGCCAGAGCAATTCCTTCAAATAGCTACCGCTACTTATCAAAAAATTGCCGGTCATAAGAAGAATCCTCATATGGGAAACTACCAAGTCATAAGTACAGGTATCTGCAGGGCATATTTTTGGAAAATCTTATTTCCAAATTCGCATTGATTCTTCAAGTTTGTTTATTTTCAGGCAGATGTAGCCGCCAGTGCGAGACAACTTTTGGAATTTTTGAACAATTTTCTCATAAAATATGAAGTTGAAAATGGGAGTTTGATTCCGATTAGTAGAAATAAGTTTTTGGATAGAGTTTTGGCCTCAGAATGTGGTTTTCTGTTTCTTTTTTCAATAGTTCAACGGGGATATTAAAGCTTTTGACATGACCAGTCAGGCATCAATTACGTTGACCTAATTTGACCAATTTTCGGCACTTTTTCCAGATTGACTGTGGTGAGTCAGCTATGACTGTTTAGAACTCCCAAAATTTTCTATGGAGAGAGCAGCTGAAGGACGTCCGTCAATGATAGACACAAGAAGTTGCAGTAAATTTTGTATATGAAATCCCCAACCGAAAAGAGGCTGCCGCGTTTGGCTATATATTCAAACCCTTCTTCCCTCACCTTTTTTTCTGAAGGACCCAAAAATAGTGGCAATCCGCATTTGAATGGTCTCTCTACCCATATGAAATTCAAGATAAAGTCTCCAACCTTCCATATCCAGCCAAATATACCGAAAGAAGATTAATCAGACAGAAAAATGTTAGCCTACAAAGTGGAAAAATTCCAATTCAAGGACCTTAACAATGAGCCCTGTCCTGTCTGCCTCAAAATTTTCAAATTTATTCCAAATATAATCAAATCATCCTAAAAGGGATCAAACTTCAAAACTCAATAGAAATTTGGCCCAAAAAATGTTTTTTCTATGTCGTTGTTTTAGAGCCGTGCGCCGAAGTTTCGTCGGCTGGGTTTTCAAGACAGTCTCTAACCTTAGGACTGAACATTCGGCTGAATTCGGCTGACAATAATTGATTTAAAGTCGGCGCAACTCAAATAATTTGTTCCCAACATGAGAAACGTGATTCTTTCATGTCCAGTGTTTAAGTCAAATTTTCATTGGGGATTTTTAGTCCCAGGGATATTTTGTCCGGGGTTATTTGTCCAGAGAAATTTTGTCCAAGTGCCAAGCGTTTTAGGCACGTTTTAGACCTAATTTTTTTATGATTTCGGGTAGGGAACGGGCGGGCACGGGCAACGAAAAAGCGATCTCCGCTCACGTCTATCGCTATCGTTGTCTGTCATTTGGTTAAATTTTCCGCATCAGCCAGAATTTTCATCTTCAACATATCCCTGTCAATTTGTGTTTCTTTTGTAGCTACCAACGTTATAAAGTTTTTGCCTCATGAGTTAGTCCATCAAAATAATGATGCGAAATGAAGAGAGGCCGGACGCCCTCAAAGAACTCGATAATTTCGTCAACTATTTAGACCGCAACTTTGCTCCCTGCCAGCAATAGGGACTTGCCTTACTCGCTGAACGCCTCAAACAATTGCTCCCTTGGTATCCGGTCGAATGCCTTCTCCATCTTCTTGTTATGAAGTTTTTCGAGAGACAGAAAATCTGTCCTGACACCCACTCAAAGTCCTGAAACCGCTCTGAAGTTGATCCTCTACACCTTGCACATGTTCCTTACCCGGTCTTTCCTTACCTACACTCAGAAGCGAATCTCTCCATTTGTCTTAAAAATTAAGGGCAGAGAAAGTGTTCCAAGGGAAATTAAACGAAATGATTTGTAAGTACCTTTGAAGCTTGTAGTTTATAAAAGACAATGTAAGTTCTAGAAAATTTAATATTTTAAATTGCGTTAAAAAAGAGAATTTTTCACATCGACAAATTGTTATTTTTAGGACTTTTGGATTCGAAATTCGATTTTACAATTCCGGTTGTTACCGACGTCAACTTAATTTTTTTCGCTCATGAGAAGTTTTTTTGTATTCTCGATGTTTTTCGGAAAATCTAGGTGAAAAGGAAAGTGTTTGTTTCTTCTGAAATTCATTCCATTTGTCTGCAATTCCATGAAGGTAGCTAGTATATCCGTAACGGATTCGTTTAAATCGTTGGATTCCTCATTGGATCCCTTGAAATCTTTACGTTGACACGATTGACACTTCAGTTCGATTCTATTGTCTTCAAGTTTCAATTGACGTTCGTCATACATGTGGTCATTAGGCGCTGTCCCAAAGCTTTTACAATCGACTGGGTTGGACGAAACATTCATCGACTCACAAGCTGAAAACATTGACAAAGTCGTTTGAAGGGAATCGTTCTTGACGAGCTGATCTTCTTCCGTATCAGTTTGCATTATATGCCCAGAAACATTCATTGAATCCTCTGCAAAGCTGCTATTTGTTGTAATCGATGTGTCGGAATCATAAATGGGCTTTTCACCATTCATCAGAGATTCGAGTTTTCTGTAGTCCAAGTAAGGGTGACCAATGCATTTACAAACTTGATCAGGAATCCGACAACAGATCTCATCAGAAATGTGATCAGAAAAGTCATCATTATCACAGCGATCCGAAAACTGAGTAGAAAACGTTTCATCTGACGCATCGTCGAATGACTCATTATGAATGTCATCGCTATTTTCGATTTCTTCAATTCTCATCTGTCGTAGACCAGTGAAACGAATGCAGCGCAATGATCTCCGCCATTTCTGAATAACATTCTCAATATCCTTTGCTTCAATTGGATTTTGTTTGCATAGAAGTAAGATCTTTGAACCGACCACCCGATAAATGTGCATTAAGAAAAGAACTAACGAAGATCCTGATATTGGGATCTTTTGATGTTGACTTTCAATGGCAACGTATTGTTTAGATAGCTTTTCAAGTGAATGTAGAAAAAAATCCATCGCCCTGATACTGAGTTGTCCCCAAGACTTTGAAGCCACGAACTCCACAATGCTATCAGTTGAGCCTGACTCCATAGCCAAAATTTTTAGATTTATAACCACCAATACAACAGAAATACTTTTTTTTTAAAAGAAAGCTTCTCAAACAGCTAAGCGTGAACGAAACAATGAAACGCAGTATGGCGACAAAAAATGTGATCGAATTTTTCTTAACGAAAGGTATAGGGTTGCTCTTTATGCCTTCGACAATTTTTTTTTCTCAATTTTTTCGTGTCGTTTTACCATAAACATGCCGAACCCATGAACCGAGAATAGTTATTTACTTGTTTGTTTAGTGAGGTGATTTTTAGGCTTTTTTGTATGATTTAGTCCGAACGAAGTGACAGACACGCTACGATATTTTTATGGCCGAAAAACAACGGGTTTTCATATATATTTTATGTAACTCTCAAGTACCGCTTTGATAACTTAAAATATCGTAAGTCGAAAGCTCAGAGTTTTCAATTTCAATACCAAATTTATAGAAGGCTCCAAAGCTTTCATTTTGACATATATATATGTTATAAGCTACGAGGGCAGAGTATGCGTTGCATAAATAATATTTATTATGCAACTCATTTGCAAAAAGTGAACTCTTTCATGTCTTAAATGAGTGACGTAAGAGGTTCGTTTTGTCTCTAGTGATAAAAAGCAACCACTTTTCGTCACTATATGTAAAAGTACTTATTTGATTGACAAGAAGTAAAACCCGTGGTTTTCTGAAAAGTTCTTAGTCGAGCATGGTCTATTTTTGGAAAATCGAATTTCCAAAAATTTCCAAATTTTCAAATAATTTCCAAAATATCCAAAAATTTTCCAAATAATAATTTAGAAATTATTTGGAAAATTTTGAAAATATTTGGAAAATTTGGAGATACGATTTTCCAAAAATAGGCCGTGTAGTCGAGTGTGGGCCGCTGCCAATAAAAAATTCAGTTAGGTACGGCGCACTGGCTACAAAGTTTTTATAAAATTGCATATTCATCAATGGTATCAAAAAAAACTAAGAGGAATTCTTACGCAGTCGTAAGTTTGATTTCGTTCATCCCCTGATCATTTCTGGTTGCATTGAGCTGAAAGCTGTTCGATTCTAATGTCAAAAGTTTTAAAAGGAAACAGAAACCGCAGACGTTCATAAAGTATGTCACGCAAAAATCGCCTTTTTTCGACCCCCCCCCTGTCGCACTTGTGTTACACCGACCTCGACCTCGAAATTAGAGAAAAATGTAAATTTCAGCCAAATATTTTCAAAAACTTCGCGTGACGTAACACGGCTCTAGAACCCCCCTCCCCCCTGTCACACACTGTCGCGCGAAGCCGAGAGTCCTTGCAAAATTTCAAGAAAAATTATAGAGCCGTTTTCGAGCACGAGCCAAAAAAGTCGGTTTTCATACAAATGGCTCTGTAACTAACTAACCCACTAGCTAGACCACTAACTAACGTAGGATGTTTCCATTAACTTTGGCTTCTATAAAATAGCACATTTTGTATGGAAAATGACGATTTTCTGAAGGTCATATCTTCGGATCCACTAGACTGATTTCAATGAGTAAAATATCGATTTTAATCAAAACTTTACGTAGAATCCGAAAAACTAGGTCTCAGGGGGTTCCGACGCAAGGGAAAAAGATTTTTCTGAATTTTTTGTTCGTATAGGGACTTGCGTCACGGGCGCATCGCTACCGCGCGTCCATGATATTGCAAAAATGATTAAAAATGTCAATGTTTTAAGTTCTTTTACGAAACTACTTTCTCTAAAATACGATTGCTCTCAACTCTGAGTTTGAAAGCAACTTTTCAACAATCAGGATTTGTAGACCCCTGTAACACAAAAAGGGTCAATTATGGCCAATTTTTGTTAGAACCATAACGCTGGCATCATACCCTCCCCCCCCCCATCCTCCCTTCCCGCTCTAGTGTTACGTAACTAACTTATGAAACCTTTGTGCATCGCACCCAACGGCCGAAACTAAATTCGGCGCCTCTGAGTCTATTTTTCATTGATTCACATCTACCGACATAAAGTACTATTTTTCGAACTAGTTGCATAAATTACTATTCTCTTTTTAAATTTTTGAATGAAAATTGTTAGTGACATAAACCGAAAACTTCATTTTTTCAGTCGTGCTGGGGAGAAAAACTCCTTCGAACTCCTCACGTGATGAAAAAATATGCGTACAAATGTGTGGAACAGTGATCAGGTCGATTCACCTTTATTCGTAGAGCTTAGGGGCCATTCAAATTGTGCGGATTTTGGACCCCCTTGCAAGCAAAAATATATGAAAAAAAATTCAAAATGTATGGAGCGCACGCTTTTCTCAAACCCCCATCCCCCCAAAATTGAGTGTGCACTAGTTGAATGGCTCCTTAACTTAACGCTTCTTTTAAATAAGGTAAACAATTCTAAGAACACCTTTGCTCCAACCAGACCGAAAAATGTGGGGGCTTGGGGCTTATCGTTTTACTTCGGTGGAAATATTTTCTCACGATAGCGATTTCGATCAAGTTTTTCCTTATTTTTCAATTTTTATACTGTTTTTTTAAATTTGACCAATTCATACCAAATTCCGAAATGTGTGTTGCTTGGATGAGTCTTGGAGTGACCAACCCTTTCAGATAATAATAATAATCCCAATGGCACTGATTAGTCGGGAGCAGCACTTTAACTGTCTGGTTCGATTGCGGGGGTGTTACACTGATATGAGTAACTGCCAGCTAGTGTATGGATTAACCACGCTAGGGACCACATGCTTAACGTGTATTCCGAACCACGCCTGCGATACAAAATCGTAAAATAGAAATAATCCTTTCTTTTTTACGATTTTGTCGCGCGCTAGTACATCAGGCAACACCTAAGCGCGCATCGAACATATTCGAATAACAGCCCTGACTTTTTTTTGACGTTTACACACACCTTAAAGTAGCAACTGGATAAGAGCCTGCTTGTTTCGTACACAGTGCATCGAATATGGGTGACGTCATACTTCGTTGTGCACATATCGTAGCGATGTTGCTACCCCAACTATCCATTTATGAAGCTTGGGTGAGCTTAAGAACGTTACTTTCATGATAAGCGTTGAAGAAAAATCCTATACAGAATTTTTCGACACAGGGGTTTGAACCCGGGTATTCTTGGTGGAAAGCCAGTACGTAACCATACTGAGCTAACACGTTCAGATCGTCCATATTTAAAAAAAAATGTATTCGAAATGGAATAATAAGTAATAAGTGGCTGTTCACTAGCCCAATTCTTGTCAGACCAACTGGCCTTTGATGTTTTTGTAAAACAGAATCTTACGTAAATAACAAATTATTCAAAATTATAACTTATGAGAGGATGAATCAGAATTCATAAAGTGAAAGTATGAAGGTGCAAATTTGCTCTGCGATGTGCACACGAACTTGGAATGCGATGATTTTTCAGAGCTACTTTCGACCACGTTTTAAATTCTGATTCATCTACTATTCGTGTAAGAGTCATCCTCTCACAGTGCATGAGCTATAATTTTGAATAATTTCTTATTTTCGCAGGATTCTATTCTAAAAAAAAACATCGCAAATTTGACAGTTGACATTTTGCAACGTGCTGTTTAAACAATAGCATTTGAACGTCGTTGAATCGGATTGTAAGTCTTTGGATTGATATAATGAAATATATTCGACCCCTGTCATCCCCTTGACACGAAAAAAAATTAGAGACATCCCTCCCCATACAACGCATCAACATTCGTTAACATTCCTCAAAATTCCTCAAAGTCGACTCATACAGTTTCGTTAAGACCCACAAAATATGTAAGATTTCCCCGACTATTTTTCGTTAAAAGTAGATTTTCGAAATTTTGAGCAACCCTTCGAGATTCATTTTCGATTACATAAAATTCTTTTACTCAAATCGCGCTCCTGGCTACAGTCTCGTGGTAAAGCTTGATTTTCTGGTGTTCTATTTAATTTAAAATTTTGCGAAACGTTTTAATTTCGCACAGCAAATGGCTGGTTATTTGAGTAAAATTCTCGATGCCACTGCATCGACAAAATTGGGCCAATTTTTAATGAAGCAAGTGAACATTGCGTTATGGGTGCTTGAAAAGCCAGCCGAATATACTGTGACTGGTAGTGGCAATGGCGTTGGGCGCATGCCGTTCATCATTTTTTGGGCTGTTTACTTCAGTCTGCATATCTTTCGTATAGTCGCTTCTACGATCTATGTGCACTTCAACAAAGGTCCAGTCGAATCGGTAGACATTATGAAAAATATTGTAAAATGGCGGAAATCATGGCGTAGCATTCGGTATAAAGGTATGCGGAAAATGAGGCAAAATCGACACAAAAGTCATGATCGAACCATTTCTGATGCTAGTGCAAATGAAAGCGAAAGTAAGTAAAACAATGTGGATGTAACGACGTTGAACAAAGAATTAAATTTCGCGAAATGATTTCAGTTAACACCAGCCAACCTCAGTCAAGTAAAAAGCGTAAGCGCGATCAAATGATGGGAATAAATTTGCTTGCACATTTGCTCAACAAAACATTTTCTGAAAATGACGATAGCGATCCCTCATTCCTGATCAGCAGATCTGAAATGTCTACAAATATTTCGTCGAACGCTTCGGAAGGACATCCCTCTTCCTCAAAAGCAATGTCGCAGGAATTGCAGGACACTTTACCGAGTTATAAGTCGGGTGAGATGGATCCCACCACCAAATCCACCGACGTAACTTTTGTATCCACAGCTGATTCAGAAAGAGAAGATTTAACCACTTCGAACAGCGAAGGAGACAGTAGCGCATTCTCTAATGAATCTAACAAAGAAGCAAAAGGAAAGCAACAATTAAACGTAGAAAAAGGAAACCAAAACACAAAAAAAGTTGGAAAGGAGTCATTGAATGTGCCTGAAGATGCTTTGATATCGAAGTTGGCGGAAAGGTTACAAGATGGAATTGGTAAGCACGGCAAGAAAAAGAAGCGAAATTTTTCGTTGTCTAATGAGGAAAGTCTGCTTCGCCGGAAACCAGTAAAAGCTTCCAAGAGTCAGGAGGACATTAGTTATATTTAGTTGAGTGAACTGGCTTGAACTTCCCTCTTCATTATTGTTTCGTTTTTGCACTTTCCCTTTATTATGTGAATTGTCTACTAGAAATTATTTTAAATTATTGTGGCTGTACTTTCACGGCACTTAATAAAAGATAAAAGCAAATTTATCCGATTTTTAGTTTCATTTTTCATTGATCCTTTGACGAAAGCGAAAGGCCAAAACGAAATCATCAAATTAAAAAAAAAAACGGTCAAAGTGCGAACAAACGGCCACAGGAATAGCAAAAAAAAGAGAAAAAACGCCAAAATGATTTTTCCTTGCCGGCGTGCGAACTTCGGTTTTTTCATCCGCTCCACCAAGAAACCTGATGGAAGTTAAAAAATACTATATACCAAGGATTGAGCCATATTTCCCTAAAATCTGAGACACGCATTCACTAAAATTAAATTCTCTACAACTTCGCCATTGGAACCAACTTTCTGACTCTCATAGTTCTTGAGATCTAGGTCATCCTTCCCAATTATGGAAGAGGCCGTATACCAGGATTGGACCATATTTTCCCTGAAACACGTGTTCGCTTAAATTTAATTCTCTACAACTTTGCCTTTGACAGTAAATCTCCATATTGCATAGTTAAGGAAATATAGACGAAAAGCTGCTTTCGTATATGGCCAACCATTGGTCCCAGTGCCCAGACCCCTGACCCGAATCCCACAAAAATTTTTTCCCAGTTTCGTGACATCAAATGCTTTCATTTGACACCAAAATGAGGAATTTCGGTGCTATACTTGCTGAGATATTTGTGAAAAAGTTTCATCGACCCATGAAAATTTCATGTCCGGCCTCCACTTCTTCGACCATATCTCCGGAACAACTTGGCCGATTTTGATCATCTTCGAACTTGAATCATGGGAGGCACGTACCTTTCAGGGAAAAAAGTTTAGGCTGATCGGTTGAGCCAGCCGTTTGAAAAAAAGTGAAGACGGACAGACGGACATTCTTTTTATTGCTGATTCGTCATCCCCTCCTTGCACCTCGATCTACCCCATGTTACAATAAAATTGTTTGTAGTAAACGTATAGGACCTTTGTGTTTCGTACGGGTCCAAACAGGGGAAAGACTAACGCCCTCATTAACCTCGAAAGATTAGCTAATTTCGCCATCTGTTCTTAGCGCGGCCCTGCTCCCGGAGTAAATGCTCTTAAAGGCGCGCAGTTAATTCCCAATGATACCGTACTCAATAAGAGCGCCGAACAGTTTCTGCCTTGGTACCCAAGTCGATGAAGCATAAATATAAATCCATGTGCCTTTCATAAAGCTTTTCGATATCATGACACCCTCTCAGAGGCCTGAAACCACCCCCAATCTCATCCAGCACACCTTCCACTATGTTCCAACAAGTACAATCGCGTTCACCTTACTTACACCTTACTCACCACATTTAAGAGCGATATTCCTCTTGTAGTTACTGCAAACCTTACGGTTGGAGCAATAACACCGAAGCTCTAGACCTCATGGCCCAATTAAAAATCCTACAAAGCGATTTTATCCCACCTGATCCGCTATACTTAATAAATTCCGTCCTAATTTCATCCACCCCTGTGGAAAGGTAGGATTTGATTCTTCCGATCTTTCGGGACACCTTATTAAGTGTAATTTCTTTCTCCACCCCCCAACTAGGATCTGCCTCGCTATCATTTTCCCCAACCTGATTGAAAGATGTAAATAAATCTTGAAAATAATCCCGCCAAGTCTTCAAACCTTCACCTTTATCTGTAATTAAGGCGCCATCTTTATCTAAAATGCTACTACAACCCCCTCTCACGCCACCGCGCCTAATGTCTTTAATCCAAAATTTCTTATCCCTGCCTTGACCTGCCTTTTACAACTTCATGGTTCCCGGTCTTTCGCCTCCTTCACCAGATCCTTGACCAGTTACCCACAAGCCATATAAGCCTCCCACTTCCTATCCGTCGTGTCTTGTAACCAGATCAAGTAGAGTTTCCTTTTCGCCTTCTTAATATCGATGTTCCACCAACCTGTTTTTTTGTTTTATCCCCGGCTAGCGACACTGCTCAAAAATTCCTCAGCTGCGCCCAAGAAAAAGTTCTCAAAATTCGCCCACTCAGCCTCAATGTCCCCTTAGTCAGCTGGAAGCCCCTCAAATCCTTCGGGAAAAAATACGTATGGACTAAAAAAACGACCTTTAGTACCCTCAAAATTTCAGCAAAATCGATCGAGCCCTCTCCGAGATTCCAACAAACAAACAAAGGTTGATGACCAGTTAAAAATGTTCAACGGAAAATTGTTTGTATGGAAAAATGGAAACTTGAAAAATTCATATCTCCGGATCCACTGAACCGATTTTAATGAGTGAAAAGACACTTCGCCTTAGAATTTTCTATAGAATCCGGGAAAAATATTTTCCGGGAGGTATGTCGCCAGGAGGAGTCAAAAAGTTGCTGTATGTTCCCTAGTCTACGAGAAATCAGGTTCGGAACAGATCAGATATATCTGTTTTGTTTCAGATTAATTTGAAAAATTTTCCATCTGAATCTGATCTGAACATTTTGCTTTTGATCTGAAATCGATCTGATCTGATTTGATCTGAATTTACCAGATCTCAATTTGAATATCTGAAATCTGATAGATATCTGAACAGACATCTGAATGGTATCTTGATAGAACTAAAACAATTTTTTGTGCTCGGAATTATAATAAAGGTATTAAGACGCATTAAGACTGAAGACCCAGAAGTGAGTACTCCAGGGTATGGTTTGAGGTGGGAAGTGAGTGGGATGAAGTGGGAAGTGAGTGGGACGAAGTGGGAAGTGAGTGGGACGAAGTGGGAAGTGAGTGGGACGAAGTGGGAAGTGAGTGGGATGAAGTTGGAAGTGAGTGGGTTGAAGTGGAAAGTGTATAAAATGAAGTGGGAAGTGTGTGAGATGAAGTAAAAAGTGTGTGGGATGATCTGAAAAGTGTATGGTGATGATATGAAAAGTGTGTGTGATGAAATGAAAACACATTCCACACAATTCCAACTTAAACCCACACACTTTCCTTTTACAAAAATTAAGTGTTTAATGGCACCAAACTAAATAATTAAGTTGAATATTAAAACAATCTGAAAAAAATCTGATATAAGTTGTATATAAGGATAGTTAGATATGATATATTAGATAGTTATTTACAGTAATCTGAACCGATCTGAAAATTCAGATTTTCCATTTTTCAGATTCAGATCAGATAAAAACCATCTGTTCCGAACCCTCGTCACGTGACGCATTATAAATTTTGTTATGAAATTTTGTATACTTATAAGCAGACGTAAAAGAGTTGATCAAAATATGTAGGAGGCGCCACCGGCAGGGGAATTTTATTAGAAGAATACTACTTACCAGTCACCACGATTTGGACATTTCCAGATACTGATAATAGTCACTTGACTAATCGCAGCAATTTTATAACACAAAGTGATTGCAAACAATTAAAATATTACAAACATAAAGTGTTGCAACCACTGCGAATAGAAATTTCGTGTGTATTATCTCATGAAAACTGATTCATGGAATCTATCGATAGTAGATAAAAAACGATTTCATTTTATTTAAATTTTATTTTATAAATAATACATGAAACGTGTTTCTTCTTTTTCGTTTAAACCATTTTATATTTATATACATAAAACATGAATGTTCCTTTTTCATTTTATACTTTTTTGCTTAATAAATTTCAATATCTTGTAATGATTAAAGGGGGTAATGTCATAGTGTATTCTCATCTCATTTCGATAAATGCAAGTGTTTTTCGACAACATAAATTGGTTTTATACTTTTTTTCCTTTTTCATCAAACATTTAAAATTAACGAATTTTCTGTAAAAAGATCATTTTTATAATTAAATATCGTACAATTAAATGTATCTTCGAGTTGCTCAGTCAAATATTTGTTTTTTTTTCTTCATTTTAAATTTCATTTGAATATATTTTTGCTAATATTATTTTATTATTTAAAGTTATTATTTATTTATATATTTTTTTTAGTTTTTTTTTTTTTTTCATTTAGTATTTTAATTGTGTGACATTTAAATTCCCGATTTCACTTTAAATTTTTAATTATTTTATTTACTTTATTTATTTCTTCTTTACTTATGTCTTTGAGCTTGAACCCCAAGATATATGTATTGCCCTTACGTGAACACTCCAATTGCCCATGAGACAATTTCGGTGAACGATGAACCAATGAAAAACAAAAAAGATATTTTTTGATGGGAAAAATGATGTTGAAAGGAATGGATTGAAGTTAAAATCGGTGATGTCGCGGAAGTCAAATTCGATCGCTTCATTTTGAATTTTTCTTTTCACGCGTTTGCTGTTTTTTTTTGGTTGAATCGTAAATTATTTGAATTGTCGTTTGTACGTCGATAAACATATTTCTCGTGTCTTTAACACTGTCTAACAGCGGAAATACCATAAATTCCAGAAATAAATTCTCTATATATCTGAAAAGTTGCATAATCGTTTATAACAACCAACGACATAACATAATTTTCTTGTATGACATTTACGATTTCAACTGAGATTTAATTTTATATGGCAAAGTGCGCCAAAAATTCAAATATTTACGTATTTACGTCTATAAATCTGCAGTAATGCAGTGAGATTATCACTTTTAAATTATCACTTTTGATGATCACATCTCTCCATGCGATTTTGAAATTTCAGTTAAACCTAATTTGCCGGTAATGCGGTTTTGAGAACATTGTCTTAAGAAATTTTGATTCAAATCATACTTCATGCGTAACCAATATCATATTTTTTTAAATTTTCGTCCCAAAAGTTCTCTCAAATGACGGTTCATTGTTATGGGGCTGTTCACAAATGACGTACAGATTTTTTAGTGATCTTGGACCCCCCCCCCCCAAGACCCCGCTTTAAATTACGAACGAATTTGAGAACCCTCCTCCCCCTAAAAAAACTGAAGTTTATTCTTTAGTCCATTATTGTGTCATATCGTCGTTTCCATTTGTAAAGGATGTAAGTACAACCGTCAACTTTTCACAGCTGTCAGATTTGAATTGGCCCAAGGTTTTGAATGCGATTTCTCACACTGACATAAATACAAAGAATTTTAAGAACTCCAATAGTTATTGAAAATCTTGGTGCCGAAATTCAAATCTGACAGCTGTCAAAAGTTGACAGTTGTACTTACATCCTTTACGAATGGAAATGACGATATGTAGTTCAATGGCACTTCAGAAAGATATATTAAATTTCCTCGTCAATATTGCCAAAACATTAACGCAGCAATAAAAAGAGCTCATTATATTGGAGGCGATGCGATTCGCATCGCGTAAGGTTTGGGTGAAGGCTCAATATGTAAAAAAAATATTTTTAGCAAGTTGAGTTTTCACGCAAACCTTACGCGTGAAAAAGTGAGCACTTGGAAAATGACATGACCACCGGCTCGATTTCTTCATATAAAACTGCGTCACCGCCGCAATCGGGTCAGAGGTCATTTCCCCTTTTAGGTTTGCCTTATTTTTATCCAGTTTCACACCAAAAGATCAGAACTGTAAAATTTGCAGCTAACTTCACAATGCAATTCACATTAAAGTTAGTCGTAATTTTGATATTCGTATCGTTTCTTTTGGAAACAGTGACATTTACTGAGTGTGAAGTTGGCGTCGACTCGACAAATGAATTAGACATTTAAATAACAAGTGTCACTCGGGTGAACAGAAATGTCAAAACTGCGACTAACCCGGCTAACCCTACGAAAATTTCTCCAATGCCTCAAAATTAGGCGACTATATGGCCTTGTTGAGAAATGTTCAAACGGTCAAAACTTACACTCAGAGTGAAGTTAGTTGCAATTTCAGTTTTCTTTCATAGTCGTTTCTGTTTGCTTTGCATGAATGAAATTGCACTATTGCAACCAACTTCACAGCAAACGTAAAAGATTTTATGAATGTAAATTGAAATTTCAACCAACTTCATTCTGAGTGTAAGTTTTAATCACGTACACATAGGTGACAGTTCTTTCTCAAATCTCACCCGGGTAACAGTTCTTTGTCAAAATTCAATATTTCCTATTCAACACGAAGTTGGTTGCAGTTTCATTACTAAACTCTAACATTACTAATTTCACAGCAAACGTAGGCAGATTTATGAATAAAATGTCAAAATTGCAACCAACTTCATGTTGAATAGCAAGCATTGAATATTTGACAAAGAACTGTCACCCGGGTGGCACCATACTGAATAGATTTTGAATGCATTATCCACAATCAGGACACATTTTTGGTGACAGTTGATGCATCACTTTGAGTTCACTGCGTGATGGATTTTGAAGGCATTTGAAGTTCATTTTGTAATCACCGGGAATGAAGACAAATTATCACAAAATTAATAGCTGCTACTGCTAGGTATCGTTTGCTTTCGCCAATGATCGCTAGATATTCTGTCAGTTGGCCTTAGCTGATGGCAGTTATCTATAGGAACTTTACAGATAGCCAAAACAGCATAACAGCTGATGCAACAATGTCACACGTGAGCGGTAAAAATTGTTCTAAGTCAATCAGTTAATAGTATTTATCTATCTAGAACGACAACCTCGAACTTATTCCTCTAGGGCAAATTTACTTATCTCGATATATCTGTTCTCGATAGATAAAAAAGCATATGCACCTCTTACCAAAAGTGTTTTTTTGACGTTTGGTATTATGACCCACGCCTTCGGCTAGGGCCAAATGCCCCACACGTCAAAATAACAATTTAGGCAAGAGGTGCATAATCTACTATTGTCATACGTGAGCGAACGTGAGCAAAACAATTGAAAATGATGTGCTCCGACTCTCTGCATGAAAAACTATACCAATTATTCAATTATTGTGACAAATATTTCACTTCATCACTTCATATACGTCCTTTCCACAAATACTTATCTCCTATCTGTGTATAAACTGTTAAAGGAGAGGAAAAACCAGTTATATTTACTTATCTCGGGGACAGCTGTCAAAAAATTATGAATGAGAAACAGAATTGAGTGAAAGGTTCAGTCTCTCATTTTGACTTGTGACCCTGAGACCCCTGAGATAAGTTAGAATTAAATGATCAAAGAACACTCTATATTGAATGTGAAGTTGGTTACAGTTTTGACATTTCTACTTGAATCTTTTGTTATGAAAATTGAAAAAAATACATTTGACTTTGAATAGAGAAACGAGCTAAAGTTTGTAAGAAAACATTGACTCACCGGATGGTTGTGTGAACAACGCCATTCATGACCTTTTCCCTTTTAGCGATAGAAAAATTAAAAATATTTTACCACTCTTTGAAAACCCAAGTACCTTTATCAAATTATTTTAATAAAAAACGAACTTCATTGCAGTCACCACACTCTTTGCCAAACGTTTACGTGAAGTTGGTTCTTATAATATTGAAAATAAGTCACCAAACTAATGTTTGTACTAAAATTCGACTGAAACACCACATAACAGAGAAATGTTTTGAGTTACTTTGCGAAACTCAAGGAAACCAGTTTAATTAAAGTTTCGAAATAAACATTAAGCATTTACTAATAAGATATCGATGACAGAATTTGAAATTGTTGAAGCGAAAGAAACAAATGTTTTTTCCTATTAAATAAAAAGTTTTTATTGAGAAAGGAATTCTGCATTTTATGCTGGAAATTCAGTTTACTTTTTATAATGAGTTTGATTGATAAGCCTGCATAACCGACAGCAAGGTGGAATTTAGTACATAAAACTTACAAACTGAAAAAGATGAAAGTTTGGGTCGGTGTGTTGCTATCTTTTTAACATTACGTTAGCAGTTCTCCCCTTTTTTGTGAAAAGGGTACTTACAAAGAGAGTGTTAGTTAAAAGTTTAGAATATTTCGCAGAGATGTTAGTACCGACTAACATACTTTTTTGTATTTTATGAATTATTTAAAGGCCTTGAGATCATAGGCTCGACTGCCGCGATTTAGAACACATTTGTACTAAATTCGCTGTTTTGTTGTCGCAGTCTAAATGTGAAAAATGTATTTCAAATCGACTGTCAAATGCCTTACGCGTGACAAAATATTTTTGTAGGAGCGCGTACAGCTTTGGTTCGATAAGTTTCACTGGTGGAAACTTTGACACTTCTTCCATATAAAATCTGTCAAAATCGTCAGTAGTGAATCTTATAGCTGATGTACGCGCTCTAGGAGTTGTTTTTGTTCTAAACAAAATACTTGATAGAAATCTCAAACTAGCAGCCGACTTCACTTTGAATAGTGTTCTTGATGAATAAATAGTTTACGCACGATGAAGTAAGGTGCAATTTTGACATTTTCAACCAAGCATTTTGACATTTTCAATCAACTTTTTCGTTAAAAAATTCATTCGTGAAAAATGTCACGCAAACATCGGCGTTTTTGAGACCCCCTCCCACCTGTCACACGAAGCCCCCCCCCTGGTTTGTGACGTAACGGGAAAAAATATTAGAGCCATAAAAATTCCGCAAAAACGTCAACTTTTGTTATTTGTGAGAATCGTGAATAAGCATAAGGGTGGAGTCACTCTATCGAAGTTCGAAACTCAGCCTGGTACCAAAAAGATATTTGAGTGAAAGTTGTAGGCGATAACGAGTACTTTTGCAATTGACGGCAGGCTGCGTACTTTGTCTCTTTGAGCCATAAAAAAAGAGGCTTCATGGTGGCACAACTTTATGTATATCGTTGTGATGACAATGGCAATGCAGAAGTAAACAGCTACACACGAACGGTATTCGGCAACAATTACAGAATTCACTCACTTCCTTTGTAAACAATTGGAGGTTAGAGTTATTTAAAAAACGATGAAAATTGAAGAAAAATGTAAATTTCAGTTAAACCGTTAAACGTTTTCAAAAACTATGCGTGACCCCTCCCCCCTCAGAGCGTGACATACTTTATGAATGACCCCTTAGTACGATTGCAGCCGGACATAAGCAGCATGTGAATGACAGTTGGAGAGCGTACATTCGATAAGATTCACTGGTGACGATTTTTTAGATTTTTGAAAAAAGTAAAGTTAACGTCGATTTGAAAACAGAAAATATATTTACATAAATTTTCACATCTTTCAAGCGTGTCGGTATTTGCAGGTTATTCGGAAAATTCAATACGTTACAATAAATGAAAATATTGCTAGAAAGAAGTGAATCATATTCATAATCCGGCTTTCAAAAAAGAAGGATTCATTAAGTACATTTATTTTCGATTTATTTTTTATTATTAACTACGTGTTTTACAATGAGTGGGAATTATAAACCCCATATGTCACAATTTAATTATTTTTTGTTTTCTCTTTCATGTTTTTTTCATATAAATTACATCGTTATATACAAGGTTATCATTTGTTTATTTATTTACTTGTTTAATCTCTAAATCATAAATGTTCTTCTATCATACAGTTAGTAGTTATAAAAATATTAAAAATAACTGAGAGTTTAGGTCGATTTTATTAAATATTTTGGTTGTAAAATTTATTTAATAATTATTATGTTTTCAGTTATTCGTCGTCAAAAATCACAAAATAATTAACTAAGTAACGTAAAACATTGACGCAAAGGTCGAATGGTGTAAAGTATGTTACTTTCAATTAGAGCCAAAAATATATCAACCACATAAATAAAAAGAAAAATAAGTTTAAGTTACCAATTTAGAAAGGCGGTGGTTTCTCCCGGTTGCAATTTTTTTGACACTTTAAATAATATGGAGCCTCTTTTTAACATACCATCATCTAATCATTTGTAACTCACCTCGTTGACAACACTGACTTGCATTTGAAGACATCGAAAGAAAAACAAGATAAAGCAATTGAAAGTGAACGTACTCTCATATATTATACATGAGAGCAGGTTCACTTTCAATTGCTTTTTTTTGTTTTTATCCCGAAGTCTTCACTTATTGCTGCGTCGGCTTCTGTCAAAGTTCAACGAATTTTATGATGAAATCAACTCAACTTGACACTTGGTAAATGTCATCATAACACTTGCCATACTTTGACATATTCGACGTAATAACAACAGCGTCAATTTGAATATTGTTTGAATAATAGAAAGTATATGATAACCACCTACCTTGATAAAACGTAAATGTGTTGTCATTTGCAGTGAAAATGGTTTTCGTTTTGTCAAAGTCTCAGCAAATAAATTTTATCTAAAATGCAAATTTTTCTTACTACTCATTGCACTTTATGATTTCGTCACTATCACATTATTTGCCTTATCAGTGAACTGGTGTGATGGTAGACATTCGAATTTAGGTTTTCTTATTAGATTTGATATTTCTACTGGGGAATAAAGTTAGTCCCAGTAGAAATTTAATGTCTCTGTAAAATTTTACAAAATATATCGTTGTGGAACAGACATGAGTGTTGTTTGGGAAGTCGTCGTCTTCCGGCGGTCAGCCGAAAAAATATGCGGCCTTTACCGATTGAATTAAAAATTTTAAGGGCGCGTACAGCAGTTGTCCGATAAGTTTCACTGGTGAATCGTTATAAGATTAATGACAACTTTCACCATATCGTTCAGCAATCTGCTTTCGTTTTCAAAATTTTGACACGAAATTATAAAAAAAATTCTTTTGGTTTTATGTGTTTTTTCAACATTTTTTCCTAAAATAAACAGTTTTTTACTAATTCAAAACATAAATGTTGATCACTGGAATCAATTATAAAACAGTTCTTATGCAATCATCAATAACTTTGATGAGGAGCATGTTGGAAAAATGTGAACTGTCAAATTTGCGATGTTTTTATAGAACAGAATCCTGCGTAAATGACAAATTATTCTAAATTATAGCTCATGTACTGTGAGGGGAAGCGTCTTACACGAATAATAGATGCATCAGAATTCAAAACGTTTAGGTATGAAGGTGAAATTTGCTCTGAAAAAACATTGCAAAAGAATTTGAAATGCGATGATGTTTCAGAGCCCCTTTTGACGTTCATACATAAACTTTTTGAATTCTTATTCATCTATTATTTGCGTAATAATCATTCTCTCACAACACGCGCAACACGAGCTATGGACAATTTGTTATTTACGCAAGGGCACGTCGCAAAAATGTGAACTGTCGAATTTGCGATGTTTTTTTAGAACAGAATCTTGCGTAAATAACAAATTGTGCATAACTCGTGTTGTGCATGTTGTGAGAGGATGATTACTACGCAAATAATAGATGAATTAGAATTCAAAACGTTTAAGTATGAAGGTCTGAAAAATCATCGCATTTCAAATTCTTTTGCGATGTTTTTTTAGAGCAAATTTCACTTTCATACCTAAACTTTTTGAATTCTGATTCATCCTCTCGCAGTACATTAGATATAATTTTGAATAATTTGTTATTTACGCAGGACCCTGTTATAAAAAAACATCGCAAATTTGACAGTTCACATTTTTGCGACGTGTTTTTAAGAATACATCGCAAAATTGTGAGCTGTCAAATTTGCGATGTTTTTTAAAAACTTAATTCTGCGTAAATAACAAATTATTGAAAATTATAGCTCATGTAGGACATAGGACGACTCTCACACGAATAATATAGGAATCAGAATTCAAAAAGTTTGAGTGCGAAGGTCGAAAGTTGCTCCGAAAAATCATCGCATCCCAAATTGGTTTGCGATGTTATTTTAGAGTAAAATTAGTACTTTCATACTTAAACTTTGTGAATTCTGATTCGTCTATCATTTTGGTAATAGCCAACCTCTTATGGTACATAATCTATAATTTAAATAATTTGTTATTTACATAGGATTCTGCCTAAAAGTACATAGTAAATTTGACAGTTCACATTTTTACAACGTGCTCTTCAAAGAACATCGCAAAAATGTGAGATGTCAAGCTTGCGATGTTTTTTAAGTATAGAATCCTGCGTAAATATTGTGGTTGCAGTTGAAAATTGGAGTTTTGAGAAATTTATTTTTTCGATTGAGAATTGCGATGAACTTGCGCCAGCTCTCAGTTCTCTCAGTTTAATCTCAGTACCTGTCAAAAAATGTATCGAGAAATAAAATTGAGAGAGTGTTGAGAGAAATTATTTTCATTATCGGTCAAACAATGTACGGCGCAATAAAATTGAGAGAATGCTGAGAGAATACGAAAATACCAAATTTAGACTGCTACCACAATAACAAATTATTCGAAATCATAGCATATGTACTGTGAGAGGATGACTCTTACACAAATAATAGATGAATCAGAATTCAAAAAGTTTTAGTATGAAGGTACAATTTTGCTCTGAAATAACATCGCAGATGAACTTGATTTGCGATGATTTTTCAGATCAAACGTTTTGAATTCTGATTCATCTATTATTCGTGTAAGAGTCTTCCTCTTACGGTACATGAGCTATAATTTCGAATGATTTATTATTTACGGAGGATTCTCTTCTGAGAAAACATCGCAAATTTGACATTTTTGCAACTAGCTCTTACACACGGTTAGTAGATCAACAGAGGAAACGAAATGTTTATGAATTGGGAAAATGGGTCGCTAAAAAACTTCGACTGAAAAAAAAATGATCGGCGCACACATTTCAATCAAAATCTTGAAACAAATTCCGTTTTTTTGTCAATTTTAAGCCAAACAAAAGACGGCTTAAAATGACATGCATGCCTGACTGATTTGGCTGTTTACCTGAACGAAGACAAGCCCCAACCAGCAGCACTAATTTTGTTGTAGGCACTGTCAACCTTTTATAAAGACATTTAGACATTGCCTTCAAATGGTAACTGGTTTTTTGCTCGCAACTCATGTCTATTTCGAAGGTATGTTAACATAATAGATGGCGTAGTTAGGTCCTTGCAGTCGAAAGCAACACCATCTCTAATTATTCCTTTAATGTTCCAAACGATTTATTCGAAAAATTATACAATATGTTCCAACGTCTAGCATACAAACACAAAATTGAAACAGTGATACAAATAAGTTATGAACAAAGATTTTGTATTCATTTTTTCTAAACAAAAACACATTTGGCTTCATTTTTGTCAATGTTTAAAAAAATTTTTGTTTTTTTTTTTAAAGAAATTGAAAAATTATACATTCGTTCAGTGTTGATTTTCATCGGTTAAATACATGCATGTGATTCTATATGTAGCTCAGTTCATTCATTGTTTAATCTGTTCATTAAAATTAAGTCTTACAAGTTCAATAATAAATAAAACTAAACTTATACTTTTGTTACTTTCGTTTGTTCCTACTGAAGTAGTGACTTTATACTTTTTTTCATTACATTTTTCTTTCGTTATAGTAAGCACTTCGCCCACGTTTGTGTAATTTTTTATTTATTTTTTTCAAAAATAGAAATACTAAATAAACATGATATTATTTTAAATAATCTCGTTTTTTTTCCTTTATCATTTTTTTTCAGTTTTTTATTATATTTTAACGAGGATTGCCCAGTATACGAAATCGCATAAATCTTATTAGGTAGATTAAGTCACTAATACCATTTTTCATTTTCATTAAATATTCCGTTACTACAAATTACAACTTATTTTTCTTCATTTTCTTCGTATTATTTATCCATTTAAAATAATAGTCCAGTAAACCTAAGTTAACCTAAAAGTTAAGTTTCATCATTTCTGAGTTCTCTTTTAGTATCATTTCTTCATCGGGTTAAAATGCGTGTCACTCAAGTACAGTTTTTAATTAATTTAATTCATTTTTACATATTTTATTAAATCGCATTCACGTGAAAAAGTCGTCTCCACCAACTTTTCCATTTGTTTGTTTGTTTTTTTTTTTAGTTATGTTCTGCACTTCAACCAGTTGCACTAAATTTTATTTATTTCCTTTTATTTCCCCGTGTTGTTTAAAAAAATGCATCAACTTTTTCTGAGATTCTTTGAAAATCAAACGAAAATGCTTTTCTGGATGAAATAAAAACACAGTTTTTTTTTTATTTTAAATAAAAATTGTAGTGTAAAGTGATTAAAAGAAAGAGAAGGAAATGCTTAAAAAATTGGGATTAATGTAAAATTAAATTAAAAATGTGCTCACCGCTGACACCAACTGGGACACAAATTAAAATATATGAATTTATTGAACATAACTAACGTAACTAATATTAATAATGAAGCACAGTTCGGTGGTAGCAGTGTGCGGCTGTTGTTGCTGTATGTCAGCTCTTCGTTTTTTACCACTTCGTTGGGATGTTTATCATATTCGTCTGGAAAGAATGGTATGAGAAAATTGGTTAAAATGTGCAATTTAGTGTGAAGAATGTTAGATAGAAACAATTTTGGAATGTTGAATTCCCGATAGGCAAAAAATGCCGTAACGTCGAAAGGATTGAAAAGTCAAATGGGATAAAACAAACGAACAACAAACTTTTCCTTAATTTCTTTTTAACTTTTGGAGGCTTCATACTCAAAATGTGAGGAAAATTATATATTTCTGACATAAAATCAGGTGCGAAAAATGACTTCATTTCTATTTTAAAATTAATATTGAAATCACAATTTATTGTGATAGGGGAAAATGATTTTTTTTTTTCACAGCTGCGTTCTGACAAAAATATTAAAGAATTTGAAATCTTTATAATCGCGTCGGATTTTACAAGAAATGAAATGACATTTTTAGATACGATGTGTTGCTAAACTCGCCTACAGCTCTTATTATCAATCTCACGTATTCGTAAAAATGAAAAGAAACATTTCATTTGTTCATAAATCGATTTATCCCTAGGTATGAACGTTGTGTTCAGCCAGTTTTGCTACTCGAAAGAACTGCGGCACTCTGACAGCAAAGTTTACTAGCCTGGCCATATACCTTTCTCTCTATGTTCTGATCTTGGTAAGGGATTTTATTGGCTATCCCATCCGAAAGTTGAGCATTGAGCATGTATGTTTACCCCCTTTGAAAACCATGCATTACATGTAGGGTCTTTTTTACCTCACTAAAGAAAACAAAAGTTTTACGTCACTAGTGACAACAAAAGTTTGACCTCTCTAGTGAGGTAAGACTTTTGTCTTCATTAGTATTACCTCACAGTGAGATAAAACTTTTGTTGTCACTAGTGACGTAAAACTTTTGTTTTCTTTAGTGAGGTAAAAAAGACCCTACATGTAATGCATGGTTTTCGTAGGGGGTAAACATACATGTAATGCTCAACTTTCGGATGGATAGAATAGGATAGGATAAGGTGGGTAGAAACTCTGACTAGATATTTCTTGCACCTACGCCCCCAATGGGCCTGTTGTGCATTCCCACAGGTATTAGAGGTTGTTCCTTTTTATTCGATTGAGGTAGTCAAGGACCGTTTTTGGTGAGTAGTTTTTTATTGATTTGGGGTTCGCTATAAAAGATCCGAAGTGTTTTGCTCGAGCCATTATGTCCCGGGTGGAATAGGTGAATCGCTGGTCGACCACTCGTTGCGATTGGGAAGGCTAATCGAGAATGATTTTTCAAATCTGTATATGGGGACTATTGAGTAGCATGGCATTTCGATTTCAGGAGAGATTTTTATCATTTTTTTCCAAATTTTTGAATGATTGTTAGGGGTGGTTATGAATGATTTAGTTAATTTCGGCCTTAAGGCTGAAGACTGGGCTACCGCCTCAATAAAGATATGCAGAGGTTCTATATTGAGTAAAACTTCAAGGGCAGCTGTTCCTATTTAGGGCTAGTCTCTGTAATTGTGCGAGCTTAAGGCGAGTTGTGGTTAAATTACATCTTGGCCACCAAGCAATAGCTGTGTAGCTAAGACGTGGTCTGATAATGGAAGTGTATATCCATCTAAGAATTTTCGTGCTCAAGCCCCAAGTGAGCCCGAAGGCTCTTCTGCAGTGCCATAAAGATCCGGTAGCTTTTTCGATAGCGTTTTTAAGATGAAGAGCGAACTTGACTTTAGAGTCCACTGTTAGTCCTAGGATTTTGACAGAGTCAGACCGAGTAATACTCTTTCCGAAGAATACATGTGACTGAAAATTACGGATTTTGTTTTTCTGAGAAAATAGTACTAGTTTCGTTTTATCCGGGTTCGCCGTCTGTTCAATTGAGTTATACCAGCTCTCTACCAGCTTTAATGCTGTTTGCATGAAATCGCATATTGTGGAAGTAAATAGACCTACGATGAGGATTGTTAAGTCATCCGCGAAGCATTGCGCGTGATAACCAGCGTCATTTAATAGTGATAAGAGACTATCTTTGACAATGCAGTAAATTAGCGGCGGTAAGATTCCACCTTGGGGACACCCTTTGCTGACTTGAACGCTGATTTTGGTGAATCCTAGGTATGAGGAGACAATTCTAGTTCGAAGCATAGCAATAATCCACCCTATTATTGGATGGATACGCAATTAACATTATACAGTGGATCCTGCTACATAATTCGTTTCTTGAAGACTTCGGGAGAAAAAGTAGCTAAAGCAAATTAGAAAGCGAAAATACTCCTACGCAAAGCATATGAGAGTTCGTTCAATTCTCGTATTGCTTTGTATCGTTTTCCTCCCGAAGTCTTCACTTTGAGAACTCGCAAACTCACTCGTGTTACTTTGAGCAACACGCTTCAAAAACTGATATTTTGACCCGTGAAGTTGCATACCTCACCTTCGGCTCGGATACGCAAGCTACACACTCGTCAAAATAACATTTTCAAACCTAGTTGCTCAAAAAAACACTCGTACGTTTGGCTCTTATGACAAAATTGTGTTCTCATGTAATGAATTACTTTCGCAGGATCCACTGTAATATACTATCATTGCCTCCTCATCGGAAAGTTTACTCCCTACGAAAACCATGCATTACGTGTGGGGTCTATTTGGGATATTTTTTGTGAAGCAAAACTCTTGTTTTCACTAGGAAAGTAAAACTCTTGCCGTCACTAGTGAAGTAACAACCTTTGTTTTCACTGGAGAGGTGAAACTTTTGTTTTCGCTAGTGAAGTAACTCTTGCCTACTAGGGACGAAAAGAAAAATATAAACCTTGCTTTTCGCCCCGTTGTATTATATTTTTGTTTCTAGTAGGAACCATGAAAAACTTAATACGCAACACGGGAAAGAATTTTTGTTTGTATTGTCGATATGTTATAACGTAATTAAAAATAATTTAGTTGAATACAAGAATCCCTGAAGATGAGGACATAAGCTTCCTCGAAACTGCAGTAGGAATTTGAAATAAATTTGGTACAATTTAAATGAAGTTTGTAGTTTGACTCAAAAAGAAATCAAGTATTCACTCGTCACTCGTACTCAGCTCGTTAAAATTGCACTCAATACTCGATCACTACTAAATCACTACGATCTTATTTTTAATATTTGGGGATAAAGCTGAGTCGTAAGACAAATAGCACACGCAAATTCAGGTGTAAAATTAGAAGAAAAACAGGGAAAGCCTAATAGGCAAGTAAGGCAAAAAATGATAAGCAAACAAATATTAACAGAAGGCAAATGCAAATAAATAGCACAAGATTTTCCTTTGTTAATTTCCCCCTCGTAAAATTCTCATGGAGATTAAAAGCAGCGCTTCGTAACATTTCCAAAATATTTCAGAAATTTATTTCGCGAACTGAAGCTGTGAGCGAGAAAATCAATGTTGTTGGTAGGAATTACGGCTGAAGCATCAAAAGGAAAATGTTATTGAGAGATAGTGCCAATATTACAGCGGTTTTGTGCTATTAGCATGTCCCATTAAAATATGCGACGAATTTTTATGAGAGTGAAAATTGGAAATTCCTTTCCAACATTCCGTTCTACACGACCACTAGCATTAAGTTGACTTGAATCTTAGAGCCTAATTCGAATAAATGAACATAAATTATTCAGTTACAATAACAATAAGTCAATCCAACTGTATTTTCCATGGTTTTCGTATACTTCCTCTGCCATCCTTGCATTAACTTGTTTTCAGTTAGAGTAGCAGAAGTTTGAAGTAGTTTGAAACAAATCTTGAAAATGCAAAACCGACTCGAAAAAAGGAACATAAGTTTGTTGTTTACGAACTTAACTAGAAATTTTATTAAATCAATTGTTCACAGCCCGCCATTTTTTTTGCTCTTAAAGTGAAATATTTCGTTCAAAACAAATATTGAATAACTCTTTTAGTAGCTAGGGTAGATGTCTTTGTTGCTATCGTAGGCATTATGAGGTGGTATACATTTAAACGTTTATCATACGTTGCTTATTCAGTAAAACGATTCCCCGCTGATTTCACCATCCAACATCTATCCATCTGTCTATTTAAGGTAAGGAGTTATTCAATATTTAACTTGCATTACAGAAAATTGAAATGACGTAAAAATGTAATAAAACATGCGTTGGCAAGTGGAGCTGTGAAGGGTGTAGGCTGTTCGAGAAAATAAGGATTATGGTCAAATCTCACGCGAAAGGGTAAATCGTCCCTGAGAATTTATTACACTTTTTATTAGTTTCCTTAACTGAAGTCAACGTAGACTTTCCGACGGAAAACGACTTTGTATTCTCCCCAATTCTGGTATGTAAAGCTTCAAGTGGAACAATATTGATAAAGATTTGGATGTTGGTCGTTGGTGTGCTTACCAAAACCAGCCACAAATGGTGAAAGAATGATGTAGAAATTATGCACAGGGAGAGAATCATAAGCTTGTCGTTCTTTTTTATTTGTCTTTTATCTCTCTTGGTTTTGTTCAAACGAAACGTTGCACAGTCTTATGATTCAGTTCCTGTATGAAATGTGTAAATTGATGTAATTTTGATGCAATAATGGGTATCGAAATGATGGAGAAGTGACGCCAGGTCATGTAAATTTTGTAAAAGTCTACGTGATTTCTAGGCCCTTCTATCATCATTTATACATCGTTTTTACAGTGTTTCTCACCGATACTACATCGATGTTACGAGCGAATGATCAGGACTAGAATCTTTCGACGCGCTTTCGAATTCCTTGAGCCAGAAATTCTTTTGAGAAAAATCCCTCTTTGGTCCCCCATTATCACCGATTGTCTACACTGCTCTAACTCACGTAAAATATCTTCAGACGCTCCAAGGAAAATATGAGATACCATAGGGACTCAAAACTCTATGTGTGTCGTTATCAAGGAAGTGCTTTACTAGAAAACATTAATAGATTAGCGACTATCCCACTTTCTTGAGTTTAAAGCAGGGAATGGAGAAGGCAGCTAGGCACCAAGTATGTGTTTACGTCAATGTGAACAGAGCCGTGCTCCGGAGTTTCGTCGGCTGGGTCTTCAAGACAGTCTCTAGCCTTTGGACTACATCCTATACTTGCCAAATGTTCAGCAAAAATGTAGAAGAGAGTTGTACCTAATCGGCTCTAAAAGACAATTTTTCTCGTAAATATCTGGAACAAATTATTTGAGTTGCGCCGTTTGTCAGCCGAATGCGGCCGAATTTTCGATTTTAAGTCGGCGCAACACAAATAATTTATTCCATTGACATTTACGAGCAAAATTGTTTTTGAGAGCCCATCAGATACAAGTGTAGAGTGTAGTTCTAAGGCTAGAGACTGTCTTGAAGACCCAGCCGACGAAACGCCGGTACACGGCTCTTAAAGTGAGCGTGTCACCGAAAGGGGCTCTGTGAAATACCTTTTGGTGCCACCATTCGGCATCAGAAGGAAGCCTTCGCCTCGACGTTTTTAGTTTGTTCTTCAACTTCTTCTCTGATGCACTAAATTCAACATTTCTGGATACCAGAGAAGCAGCAAAATGTGTGGGATACGTTGCGATCTCTCAAATAAAATTGAGCCACCAGGAAACAGATATTTGACAACAGAATTTATTCCAGTTCACTGATTCACTGGGAATCACCAATGATTCACTGAGGAATCACCAATGATTCACTGGGGAATGACCAATGATTCACTGGGGAATGACCAATGATTCACTGGGGAATCACCGATGATTCATTAGGAAATCACCGATGATTCATTGGGGAATCACCGATAATTCATTGGGGAATCACCGGTGATTCGCTGAGCAATCAGCGATGATTTACCGGGTAATGACCGATGATTCACAGCGGAATCATCGGTGGTTCATCTGTAAATCATCGGTGATTCAACGGTGAATCATCAGTGATTCCTCTGTGGATCATCAGTGATTCCTTTGTGAATCATTGGTGATTCCTCGGTGAATCATTGGTGATTCCCACATAAAAGGTGCACAGGCAAACGGACAGAAAAGGTGAAAACATACAGTAGATATCGCTACTTAATAAAGGAGGCAGACTGGTGCCAAAGAGTAATCATAGCATTCACTGCCCCTATTTTGGCGCCCAACATCCTTCCATAATGTTTCTAAGTGTAATCTTGACCAACGATTTTTCGAGTTGACAGGACACGTTGGAAAATAGACAAAGGAAAATGGAAGAGGCAATTGGGTTGTGAGCAGGAGAAAAGCTAACTATTTTGGATTCGTAACAATTCGTAAATAAACAGCGCCATCTGATATCAGTGGTTGTAATTTCTAGTAAGTGTAGAAATTATACTTATAACAAATTATATTATAAGCTTTCAACATGAACGCAGATTTCCGTCATGTCAATTTATCTAATTCAACGTTTATTACGATAACGTAAATGAAAAAAATCTGTTTATCGTACTGACCGTACCATGTCAGACATACGAAGGGTACATTAAAACAAAATTATCGTAGCTTCTGAGTGGAGCTATTTCTATAAAGTAAAATTAACCTGTTTTTTGTTCCAACCGCAGGCTAATGTTTCGCCTACGTTCTTTTTGCCTTATATTGATGAGCTAAATTGACATTTTTATGTAATCAACCTTAGACAACGATACCATCAATAGAATTATTAAATGAAAGGCCAACATGACTGAAATGCCGTAACAAATAAATTTTTCTAAGGAATCGTCAGCGACCCGTAACTAAACATAAACATAAGATCATTAACTAAATGAAAGGAAATTATTGATTTTGCGTCGAAAGCAATATTTTTGAAGCTGGTTGCAATACAGATGAACGGTTACATCTAATTAAGATAATGTTTGAGATGGGGTCTCATGTACAGATGTAGATTCAATGCGTAAGATAATGCTCAGGGTGTTTCATCATTATATTTGAATTGTACCTAATTCAATAGTACACAGATAACATGCCAGAATTAACCAGGGCCTATTTTAGGACATAAAAATTCTTGAAATTTCCACAACTTAAATGTAATTCTTAGGCATTTTTACATATTTTTTTATTTATTATATATTTGAGGAAGTTTGAGTCATTTTTAGCAGCGTATGAAGCATAGCTTTTGATCTTACATTAATTTGTAACATTTCGCATTGGGGAAACTTTGTTTCGTGACACAAGAATAAATACCAAACAAGCAACAACTTCTGTGTGGCTCTAGGACCGATTATCCCCAGTCAAAATATCCCCGGACAAAATGTCCCCAGACAAAATATCCCACAAAAAATGGACAAAATATCCCCAGATGTAATGTCTACTCTAGCTAATAGCTAATAGCTAGGTATTAATAATTAAATATTATATTGTGTGTTAGGGGGCTTTTGTACGCCTTGCAGGCGGCCTTACATAAATGGGGCGCTGCCCCAAACCCCGCTATTTTGGGGATATTTTGTCCTTTTTTTAATGGAAAAATTGTGGTCATTATGTCGGGTTATTTTGTCTGGGGATGTTTTGTCCACGGGGATATTTTGGTTGGGGATTTTTTTTTTGACATTCGGTCCTAACCCCCTGTCACCCGGGTGCCCACAGCTCAGGTTAGGGCAATAGTACAAATAGACTGGGTTTACGTAGCTGAAGCAAACATGAAAATACGTAAGTGGTGTACAGTGTGTACATCGCACACCAACACATACACAATTCACGCTTATTTGTTCCACTGAAAATACGTAATCCACCTAAACTTTAAGTACTCCACATAGATTTAAGTGACGGACTAACACTACTTAAGGTTTTGCATTGCATGTTGGCTTCAATTTGTGTTAATTTTTTGTTAGAGACTGGCAGTCTGTACTTAGTATGTCATTGGTCGAGGGTCTAAAAACTAATTTTTGATAATTTATAGAAATATCTTTCATTGCCTGTAGATAACAATTCCTCGTGAGCTGAAATCATATCCGTACGTTAGCAACATGACGGTCCATTACTACGACATGTTTCAAGAAAATAAGGACATCAGAATATATTTACAATAGCCTTTTGTTTCTTCAATGACACTGCGTTATATAGTAGTTGTATTCTACTGCGAAAAGGTGCACCACACACCAAGTGCACCAGGGTGTGTTAAAGTGCAGCAACGTGTGATAAAGTGCAACACGGTGTGCCAAAATGCAGCACGGTGTACCCAAGTGCAGCACGGTGTGCCCAAGTGCATCAGGGTGTACTAAGGTGCAGCAAGGTGTGAGTAAGTGCAGCACGGTGTGCCAAAGAGCAACACTTCGTGCCAAAGTACAGCACAGTTTGCCAAAGTGCAGCACATTGTGTCAAAGTGCAGCACGGTGTGCCAAAGTGGAGCACGGTGTGCCAAAGTGCAGCACGGTGTGCCAAAGTGCAGCACGGTGTGTCAAAGTACAGCATAGGGTACCAAAATGCAGCACTGTGTGCCCAAGTGCAAATAGGTGTGGTAAGGTGCATCAAGGTACAAGAAGGTGTATAAAACTATGTTCATCAAGGTGTAGTTAGGTGAAACAAGTAGTATCGAGCAACGAGCTTTTTATATGTTTTGTAGAGAATGATATGTCGATGTAAGTTCCGAAGAGAACTTAGGGATTTCCAAACTGATACCTTTAGTACGACGTCGGCTTCTATGAAATGTATACCGGAAATTAAATTTCCGAAAATAAATTCGCTTAAAATAGGCTCTGGAGTTAACATATCCCAACTATATCTATTCGTTATGAACGAAATCCATTAAAATTTAAAAATATTAATTCTACACTCGTAACTGTTTTGAATGATGAAATTTCTTTAAAAATTTTTAACAAAAGCAGTTGTTTGAATACAAATGTATGAGTCAATAGATTAAGTGGAAGTGGTGTTCGTTGCTTTTAATAATGCAACGCTAAATGATTAAGTCAACAAAGCCAACGAATTCAACATTCGTAGAAAATGAATCAAACAAGAAAAGGAGTGTAAAACGGTAGTATCTTGTTGAGTTGAGGTTACGAAATACTCGATCGTGGAATAACGAACAACGACTTGTTTTGGGGCGCAACAGAAACTCTTTCTTTGTTTTCTCATTTTGTTGCGTAAATTAAACTTCTTTGTTCCTCGAGAATCAGCGACGAAAATAGTTTTTTTCAACGAAATAAAACATTATTCTCGACACTCAACAGAAACGTAGAATTCGTCTTCCTATTCTCTACAACCCATCGAGGTGGTATTCATGTGGCATTTGTCTCATAGATAAGACGAATTCTGTGTATTCTTCGTTTCTAGAGAAGCGTAAGATGAATTCTTCGTGTGTTGTACTCATGTATTTGATCAGTTGGTAATGCAAAAAAAGAAGAAAGATCCTTCAAATTTTGAAAAAAAAATTCTTTGAAGGGAAATCTTGGGATATTCTTCGTGTTGGGTATATCCTTTTTCGATTCTTATCTTTTTCGGGAAATTCTTCTAGAGTAGTTTTTGAATATCAACCCATCAGTAGCAGGGACTATTTTGAGAAATCGATTTCTCAAAAATAATTTCTCAAATTTCTCAAAATTTATAACAAATTCTTACAAATTTTTTCAAAAATAGTCTCTGCTCAGTAGCTAATGCTGAACACTTCTTACGCATGTATCAGCGTCTATTAATCTATCAAAAACCATTGTCGCACCAAAACACATAAACCTCTTTAAATACGGAAAGCTATCTGGCACCTAGGGCGCTAAAGTCCTAGTAGCGTAAATTACTATTTTTACAACTACAAGAACGAAACACCAAGCACTAAAATGATTCGTCAGAACGAATAGCTGTTGCAGACCGGAAACTTCGAAATCATAACATGCATTGCATCTTAGTCCGATAAATTGGCACAACCTTCACATGCATAAATTCCGACGTGAACCAACCGTGCGAAAAACCGCTTGTTGGCGTGCGCAGTACATACAAGTCGTAAACATCGTTCACGTCTAAATTTATGCATATGAAGTGTTGTATGATAAGTTGAATTGTCATCATATGGTGCTTTTTGAATTTCGTAGACTGTAAGTATATTTCAAATTAATTTGTACTACGACTTTTTAATTCCGAATGTAAAGACACCGACTATCCCACTGCACTGAGCTATTTTAATGCACATTCGTTGAAATGAATCTCAGCGTAAAGCCTTCGTTAGATGAACACTTGTAAAACATTTTTACATGTCATCAACACCAAAAATAACTAACTAAAGGAAATGGTACGAAAAATCATCATCAGCAGGTGTTTTATGGAAACGTATCTTTTACACAGTAAATCTTTTCGTTTCGTCATTTTTGGTTGCATTTTTTTTTTTGTGGAAAAAAAAACGGGCATGGAACACAGCACAATTGGGTCGATTAAATAAAATTCCCACGCCAAGGAATAGCTTTGAGTAAAAAACACAATTTTTTTCAAATTGTGCTAATTAGCTTTTATTTACCCGACCAGGTTTCATATGGGATTTAATAGGAAGTCGTGGAGTGTCTAGCTTTGGTATTACATTTGTTACATGGAAAATGTGAAGTCGGGAATAAAATATTATCTTTCGTTTGTAATCTAACGGTTTATAGTGAAAATTATATCAAGGGAAGGCAAAGAGTTATGGAAGTTTTCAGAGGATTCGATCAAAATGTCGTCGGACATAATATCCACCAAATAGTCGTAGCTGCTAAATTCATATAGTAGAGAGTATAACGTTGGTTATAAAATTAGATTGTCTCGGGGAATTGGAACATTGCATTGGCGTAAATTAACGCGTACACTTTTGTGATGATTTGTACGGTTTTTTTTTATTTTCGTAGACATAAAAAAATTGTGAGTAGTGACATTAGTACACGAATTCTGTACGACTACATTAGTCAGACGTTGTGGACGGGTGGCCCGGGTTCGACCCCCGGAACGGGGAATTTTTCCCTAAGAAATTGTAGACTGTACAACGTCCCTAAGTTCACCCAAGCTTCATAAATTAGGTAGTCTCCGTATTCGATGCCCGGGACGCAAAATAATGTACACAAAATATGGGATCGTATGAAACCTTCCAATAGAAAAAATGATTTTGTCCAATAATAATAGTAAATGTCCAATAAAAAAATCAAATATATCCAATAAAAATATTAAATGTCCTATAAAATAATAAATTCATTCTGTAAAGGAAAAATGTATTGTTTTATTGGACATTTATTATTTTTATTGGACATTTATCATTTTTTGTTGGAAGGTAAATAATAACCCCAAAATATGTGACGTCACTCGCATATGGAGAGCAAGGTGTACTGGAGCGTCACCTGTTGAACAATAGGAGAATCAACAGCGTGGATCAAAACGATTCAACAAGTAAATTGTACATCGGTGTGTTCGGATCGACCTCCTCAGCAACGGAACCTGTCATTATAAATCAGCATATAAGATGGCGCCTACAACCTGCGAGCGTGATATTAAAATGTGAATGATGGAAACCCTGTATACATTTACCAAATGGGTCTTCTTCACGATGTCGAGAGACGAAATGTCATCTACCTTCGGTTGCCGAACCAGTTGGCTAGGCCATCCTCCCGGCGGACATCAACACAATATTTTTGTGTGGAAAGATCAACTCAGCCAGTATTAGATATAATTCCTGTGTATATGTACTACATGGGGTGAAAAGTCCGCGGCCTCACATAGAGATGGCGTCATTACTTCAGAATTTTTGTTAACATTCAGTAGTACCACCCTTTACTTGTCTACAGCCAAAATTTCCTGACATTTGGTGTCATAGTTTTCGAATTACTGTCAATAGAGTGACGCAGGTTTTTGTTGTTCGTAAAAAATGGAAAATAATGAATTCCATGTGTTGATTAAACATTGTTTCTTAAAGGGAAAAAATACGGTGCAAAGCAAAGAATGGCTGGATAAGTGTTATGGCACATCTTCTCCGTCGTATACAACGGTCAAGAAGTGGCATGCTGAATTTAAACGAGGTAATACAAGCACCGATGATGCCCCACGTTCAGGACGTCCAAGTGAAGCAGTTACTGAAGAAAACATCCAAAGAATCCATCGTATTGTTTTGGCTGATCGGAAAGTTAAAGTTAGTGAAATAGCTGACATCCTCAAAATATCAACAGAACGGGTGCGACACATTTTACACGAGTATTTGGACATGAAAAAGCTTTCTGCGCGATGGGTGCCGCGTTTTCTAACAATTGATCAAAAGCAGCACCGTCTTGACGATTCAGAGCGTAATTTAGCTTTGTTCGAGCGTAATCCAACGGAGTTTTTGCGTAGATTTGTCACGATTGATGAAACGTGGATTCATTACTATACACCAGAGTCCAATAGACAGTCTGCAGAGTGGTTAGAATTTGGTCAAAGCCGACCGAAGCGCCCAAAGGCACAGCGTTCTGCAGGCAAGGTTATGGCCACGATTTTTTGGGATGCGCATGGCATAATATTTATCGACTATTTGGAGAAAGGAAAAACAATAACTGGCGAGTACTATGTCACATTATTGGAACAGCTCGACAACGAGATCAAGAGAAAACGACCGCATATGCAGAAGAACAAGGTCCTGTTTCATCATGACAATGCACCAGCGCATTCATCCATAAAAGCAACTGTGAAACTGGACTCTTTGGGCTATGAATTACTCCACCACCCACCTTACTCTCCAGATCTGGCCCCCAGCGACTACTATTTGTTCCCAAACTTAAAAAGATGGCTACAGGGAAAAAGATTTTACTCTAATGATGAGGTGATATCCGAAACAGAGGCCTATTTTGCAGGGTTGGAGAAATCCTATTATACCAAAGGTATCCAAATGTTGCAGGACCGTTGGACTAAGTGCATTTCCCTTCAGGGAGACTACGTTGAAGAATAAAATTAATTTCATATGTAAAAGTTAGTTCTTTCATTGCAAGGCCGCGGACTTTTCACCCCATGTAGTAATATAAGAATTGTAATAGATGTAAAAAAAACACTATACGCTAAATAAATAAGTCAGACGTTAAATGGATGAATGAATACGTCGAGGTCGTCTGGAGGGAGAGGAAATAATAAAGGAAAAGACTATTGGGGCTCGAAACAATAGCAATTTCTAAACAGACTCGTAGCCGGTGTTTTCACCCTATATCTAGACGAAATTGTTAGCACTGAACTGTTAAAAAGAGCATCAGAAGAAACTGTCAAAAAATCCCACGAAAGAAAACTGTCAAAAAATCCCACTAAAGAAAACTATCAAAAAATCCCATGGAAAGGAAATGTCAAAAAATCATATGATAAAACTTATTCGCTAGAACTGAAAATAATTGTTTAATTGAAGTAGCAAAAATACTCACTGGTTTTTTTAGTTGGTTTATGGGACGGCGAATAGCTATTATTATGTGTGTTAGCACTATTGATATTTGGACGTGGTGACGTCACATGTGGATAGAATTTTTGAACTGACAGCGTAGTTGTAATTGGTGTACGTGGATGGCTCCATGCGGGCCAACTCATTGTGCTCTGGACAACATTGCTAGTATTTGTGTTAATTGCAGGTGGCACCAAATGACCACCGTTAGACGATGAATGGACTGTCGCCGACGATGAGGACGACGACGACGATGATGATGGCACTCGATCTTTTGCATCGATATTTGTGTTAATCGATACACCCGACGATCCATGGCTGCTCGTCGCTGTAGTATTTTGTTCTTCTTGTGCACAGCACACTTTGAACACAACTTTCATATTATTTGTTGAGCAACGTCCACCTATACGACGATGCAGATCATCTTTCGATGAAGTAGCTAAAAGAAAATTGTATTTTCATTAAATCATACATTGCAATTTGGATACAGCAGGAGCACTGCGTTTGTTATACGAAAAACTGTTCACTGTATTTTTATGAACGAAAGTACAAAAAAAATTGCGTCCTTTCGTTTATAAGCTTACAAAACACGCGCTGGTCTGAGCGCATCCTCCTACTGTAGAACAGCAAATGTAAATTACGATGTGTGCAATAAACGGTCTCTCACATACGAACTAAACAAGTTTCTGGTCGTTTTATTAAAAGTCCATAAAACTTTTGCAATTTGCTTCCCACAAAAAAAGCGGAACAACTTGTTATTTACGTGACTCTTTCGGACGGTTGATTTTACAAAATTTTGCTGCTGTTTTTGAGTTAAGCGTCCAGAAGAAATAAGTTTACAACTTTACACGCAAATGAACGAAATTTCATTTTTCGGCGCTTACAAATCTTATTTTCTCAGACTTGGTCACATTAAATTGAATTGGAAAATGATATGGTGTAAATACTTCTCCAAATCTTGAAACCAAATTCCAAATAAATTTTTGTGCTGGGGCCGATCTTAGAACCGACCTAGAGCACTAAGCAGAGCGCTCTCATCCGTGACCCATATTTCCATGGACAAAAAGTTCCTCTCATGCCAAAAATAAGTAAAAAAATTATTTTTTGGACCTATGGCACTGACTTGACTTATACTTCAATGGAAAAAATTATCCCCTCAATTTTCTCTACTACATAAAAATTGTTTTTTTGGCTAGGCACTAAATTTATTCTCAAATACTGTTAGGCCCTCTATTACCTCTTATTCATACAGCTGTCATTGACTTTTGGACATCCGACACCCGTGCATCCGGACAAAATTCGACCTCAATTCTGCCATAAGACGATGAAATTAACAGGTTGCGACGCAGACAACTCACTTCATACAGACAAATTCAAATAATCCCATAAACTAAAAACAATAACAACATGACATCCGGACATCTAGACATCCGGACAACCAAATATCTGGACATCCGGATATGTGAACCGCTGGACATCCGGAAATACGTACATCTGAGCATCCGAACATCCGGACGTTTGTACATCTGGGCATCCGGGCATCTGGACATACGTACATCTAGACATCTGGACATCCGGACATTTAAACATTAGGACAGACGCATGTCCTAACATAAGTACATATGAACATACGTACATATGGGCATGCGTACATATGAACATACGTACATATGGGCATGCGTACATATGAACATACGTACATATGGGCATACGTACATATGGGCATGCGTACATATGAACATACGTACATATGGGCATACGTACATATGGACATACGTACATACGTACATATGGACATACGTACATATGGACATACGTACATATGGACATACGTACATATAGACATAAGTACATATGGGCATACGTACATATGGACATACGTACATATGGACATACGTACATATGGACATACGTACATATGGACATACGTACATATGGACATACGTACATATAGACATACGTACATATGGACATACTTACATATGGACATACTTACATATGGACATACGTACATATGGACATACGTACATATGAACGTACGTACATATGGACATCTAGACATCCGGACATCCGCATATCTGGACATCCGTGTAGACAATGTGTTTTTTCTACATTTATCGGGCTAATCCCGAATCCCGAAAAATGATTACACGATTGAATTTGGACAAAATCGGTTGAAAATTTTCGAAGTTACAGTCGAAAAAATGGTCAAAAACGTGTTTTTGAAGGTCGGTGAAACTTTTCGACTTATGTCTCTAAGAAATTACCACGGAAATAGCTCTTCGTGGTTTTGAATGAAAGATATAAATAATCCGCCGTTACAAACCGTCCTGCTAGACTAGACCCGCAATTTCTTATGAGCTTTTGCTCAGATATATTCTTCTTACTGATCCTTTCGTTACCGAAGTTTTTACTGTGTCGGTGGTAAATTTTCCATAGAGTAGTATTAGTATTATGTAGTATCATGGAGCGTGACAAATTATATGTAAAAATGTGCAATATATTGCGTGCATTTTGAACTCTATGTTTCTAATTATTTTTCAACGATATATGTGTGACGAAATATAAAACGACGTTCACGACTTAGGACATTGAAAGTAACAGGATTGCGTGACACTAGGGGGAAGGGGGCGGGTCCAAAAATGCAAATTATTGCTTTACATAATTTATGAACGGACTCGGAGCTAACCCGAAAGATATGGACTTCCAGAAATCACGAAAAATAAATTAATGAGAATTGGTTAGTGTAGGCTCAACTCACGCTACGCGACACCACTCGATAGTCCATCGTTTTTCGTGAATATTTCACTAATGATAAGGTTTTCTGACCACTGTTGTAGAGAAAAAAGAGCCAAACTTTTTTGTCCGAGGCCCCTTGTTGGGACCTGAGGTTGGTTCTAAGGTCTGCATCACCACAAAAAGATTTACTTTGCTAAATTCAGGGGAGCTTTTTTGTCCATTGGAGTATGTTTCCGAGGCCTTTCTTTAGGGCTCTGGGTCGGTTCTAAGGTTGGGCTACCCCAAAAATTTTCTTGCTTTTTTTGTGAAAATGTTTTTTGAAATTTTTTTCACAGTTGCTTCGGACTGGTTTTTCACTATTGCCCTTTTGGCAATTTGGAAAAATATTTTTTCAAAAATAGTTCCTGTATACAAATAACTTAATCTGAGAAACAAGAACTTGGACCTGAAATCATTGCACCTGAAAAAGAAATCCAAAAACCGGGATCTGAGATTTAAACATCTGAGATATCAACATCTTGTGTGTATCCTTCGAAGCTCATCAAGTTAAACAAATTAATTCAGAGTAAATATTGTAAAGACGCCGTCACGCTGCGAAATAGTGGAATACAGGGTTCGGAACAGATCTGTTTTGTTCCAGATTGATCTGGAAAATTTTCATTCTGAATCTGATCTGAAAATTTTATTCTTGATCGGAATTCGATCTGATCTGATTTGATCTGAACTTAACAAATCTCAATTTTATCTGAAATTTGACAGATATCTGAATGTTATCTCGATAGGATGAATTGGAAAGTGTGTGAAATGGAATCGGAGTGTGTGGGATGAAGTGGAAATATGAAAAATGTGTAGGATGATGTGGAACGAGTAAGGGGTGAGGTGGAAACACATACCACACAATTCCCACATACCCCTCACATCATCCCGCACACTTTCCATTTCATCCCACACATTTCCCATTTCATCCCACATATTTTCCCTTTCATCCCACACACTTTCACTTCATCCCACACACCTCCCATTTACAAAACTAAAGTATTTGATGGCACCAAACCAAAAAATTGAGTTTGATCAGAAGTCGATCCGAAAAAATCTGAAAACCAAAGATATGAAATGTTCAGATCAGATCAGATAATTATTTAAAGTAATCTGAACTGATCTGCAAATTCAGATTTGTCTATTTTGAGGTTCAGATCAGATAAAAACCATCTGTTCCGAGCCCTAGTGGAGTATGAGGCGTCACTAAATCACATTTTCAAAGTATTGAATCAAAAATTTATTCAAAAGAACGTTGAGGGTTCATGAAGTGCACTTGTTTCACATTATTAAAATCACAAACTTTTGATCTAAGTGTATAGGTTAATTGAGTGACCGAATGCGTTGCACACATTGTAATTGCACTGGACTGTATCGTTCAATGTTCACACGTTAAATATACGTACAAATGAAATAGTAGTCATTTCCTGGTAGGAACTCCAAACCACCTGGCTGAGGTGTGAATGGCCGGAATGTTATCGTAAAAAACATCAACTTTTGTGGCTTATCACATATGGCAATGATGCGTGGATTTGCATTTGTAATACGGCATGTTTCATATTCAACTTTGGACACATTGTAAATGATGTACTTTTCGGTTTCATTGTCGAACGTGCCTGGCTCGTATACTGGACAGATAATGTGCACTTGATCGTATTCGAAAGCTAAATTTCCTTTATTCACATCAATGATGTGGTCTGTGTTGTCTATGCGGAATCTGAAAGGAAACAGAACAAAAATGTAAGTCAAATAAAATTCAACAAAACAACAACAATTTTACGTGAACAATTTCGTATTTAAAGTGAAACATTTTATAAACTCTCTAACAAACTCCCATTATTAGTTTATAAAATTGCCAACTATTCGCATTAAAGTTATTAAAAACAAGGAATGCGCAGTTGAGATCCGGACATCTGATATGTGGAATAGAATTTATTTCGAACAAACAAATTTATAAACTCAGAGTTACTAAATTGTGAGAGGTAAAAGTTACGATTTATAATTCGGTTGGGATATTTACTCTCAATTAAATGAATTAAAAAATTTACTAGCAACATTCTTTTAACCAAAAAATTATTATTTTCGATTTAACATTTTGTCGACCGGAATAAAAACCGACAAAAATAATTCTGTCTCTGGCTGCTTGCCTGCTTTAAAGACATGGACGATAAAGCGATAAAATTTATAAAATATTTTGATATGAATTTCGTCTGCGAAGCGCTTTTGTGCAAAAGCAATTTCCAACAGAAATACAATCTTTCTTCTTTATGGCAATGTTTAGTTCGCCGATTTTCGATGGTTACAAGAATTTCGTTGTAGCACATCACATCGCATACAAAGCGAACGTTACATAATAAATTGAGTGTTAATTTTTAATGCGAATCACTTGAACCACATTTTCAACTATATCTTTCAGACGTTTGGTTGTCATCTGTCAGAAAACCTTTTCCCTTTATCCTTTTATTTATTTGTTTACAATATCATCCTAAAATAAGATTTGAGGCCTTTGAGGCATAAAATGTTCTGCGGAAATCTATAGAGACATGGCAGTAAAGCTTTTACTCTGATATATTCTAGTCGTCTGTTGTGCTGTCTGTAGATTTTATTTGATTGAATAGTTAATCCCCTTAGATTCATTTTACCTTTATGACACATTTTCACTGGCTGTGCGTACAAATATGAGAAAACTAGATTTTCTGTAAGTTATACACATACACAAGTGTTCTCTTCACATTTGTACTGGGAAAATTCTTGCTATAGTTGACGATACTGACGAAGCAAATCATTCTGGTCCTTGATATATTCTCTTAAAGTAAAACAGAACAAAAATGATGTGAAATAACATTTTGCGTGTCAAGAAGAGTCAAGATGAAGTGGCATTTTTTCCCTCAAGAAAAGATTAAAGATTGTTTTTGCCCAGGTAAATACTTGATTTTTGTAAGTGGGAAGTGTGTCGGATGAAGTGGGAAGTGTGTGGGATGAAGTGGGAAGTGTGAGGGATGAAATGGAAAGTGTCTGGGATGGTATGGGAAGTATGTGAAATGAAGTGCGAATTGTGTGGGATGTGTTTTTACTTCATCCCACACACTTTTTACACTTTCCTCTCCATTTCACATACTTCCCATTTCATCCCGTACCCTGCAGTGCTCATTTCTCTGTCTTAAAGCAGTCTTAATACTGCATTAAGACGCATTAAAACTCATAAGACTTAGAAGTGAGTGCGTCTGGCCCCACACACTTCCATTATCATCCCACACACTTCGCACTTCATAAGAAAAAATTTCCCTACCTGTATTATAATTCCGAGCACAAAAAATTGTTTTAGTTCTTTCGGGATAACATTCAGATATCTGTCAGATTTCAGATCAAATCGAGATCTGTTCAATTCAAATCAAATCAGATCAGATCGAGTTCAGATGAAGAATACAATTTTCAGATCATTCAGAATCTATTCCGAACACTAGTTTAAGGACAACAACAATATGCATCAGCTAATTTCTGGAGACGAAATCACTTGCCACAGGTAAGTCCTTTTTTCAGTCTATGGAAAAAATGAACTTTTCTAGTCTACGCGTTTAGTGAGATATCAGCGCGACTTGACATTTCGCATATGAGATGGAAATGTCAGGTTGTAATTTGCCGATTTTCACTTTAGGCCATTCTCAACGAAAACTGGCCCAAATGTCAAAATTCTCATAAAAACTTATGTCAAATGTCAAGTGCATAGAATGTGCAGCCATCTATTTTCGTTAAGAACTGTGTATACGTGTGGATTACTTGCATATAACTTTATTTACATGTCTCGGAATAAAAACAGTGTGCTGATGTTGGTTAAATACACACACTAGCAAAACAACAACCAGAGGCAACAACATCTCCCTTGGTTAAAATTGGAGTGTACTTCACTCTGCTAAATTTTAACATGCTAAATTTTTCTCTGCGAATTTCCATCTGTTCTACATCTTTTTCCATCTATTTCCATAAACGATCCATCTATTTCCATCTTCGATCCATCTGTGATGAATTGAAATACATGTGTGCGAGTGGACTTAATCCAACATTGAGTCTGTTGGAATCAAAAGTAGGTCTTTTCAATCTGTCAAAGTGACGTTTTAAACGTCAAACGAAAAAAAAATTGCAATTTTCCAAAAAAAAAAATTCTTCAATGAAGGACACATTCTGGTACACGTGTATTTCAATTCATAACATTTAATTCATAACAGATGGATCAAAGATGGAAATAGATGAATCGACGATGGGACTAAATGGATCAAAGATGGAAACAGATGGATCGAAGATGGAAATATATGGATCAGCTATGGGACCAAATGGATCAAAGATGGAAATAGATGGATCCAATAAGGAAATAGGTGGATCGAAGATGGAAATAGATGGATCGATGATGGAAGTAGATGGATCAACTATGGGACTAAGTAGATCAAAGATGGAAATAGATGGATCCAAGATGGAAATAAATGGATCAAAGGTGGCAATAGATGGAAGGAAGATGGAAATAGATGGATCAACTATGGGACTAAATAGATCAAAGATGGAAATAGATGGATCAAAGTGGAAAAAGATGGATCAACGATGAGACTAAATGGATGAAAGATAGAAACAGATGGATCGAAGAAGGAAATAGATGGATCGAAGATGGAAGTAGATGGGACTAAATAGATCAAAGATGGAAATAGATGGATCCAAGATGGAAATAGATGGATCCAAGATGGAAATAGATGGATCCAAGATGGAAATAGATGGATCCAAGATGGAAATAGATGGATCCAAGATGGAAATAGATGGATCAACGATGGGACTAAGTGGATGAAAGATGGAAATAGATGGATCGAAGAAGGAAATAGATGGATCGAAGATGGAAATAGATAAATCGATGATGGAAATAGATGGATCGAAGATAGAAATAGATGGATCAATGATGGAAATAGATGGATCGTAGATGGATAGAGATGGAAAAAGATGTAAAATATATGGAAAAATTTAGCATTTTGAAATTTATCAAAGTGAAATACATTCAAAAATGTCTAGCAAATACATTTGCTGCCGCATAGTAAACTATCAAAGCGGTATTTTAAACAAAGTCAATAGGTCGGTGACGCATATATTTTTCATGAATTTTAATAATGATTTATCAAATTATGGCCGAATTTATTATAAAAAATATAAAAACTGCGCATGTAGTGTGAACAAGAATTTAGCAAATATTTGTGCTCATAATGTCTCATTAAACCGGACAGCTAATGAATCAACATTTTATAACAACGATGTGTTAATGATTTAATCCCTAATGTATCGTTAACACATCCGTAATAAACATTTCATCATCAATTTGCTTGTAGACCTCGAAATCCTACACAAATAGGAGACTTTTTTGAACCGCTGAGGGATCATCTTTGATTTTCATTTAACTTATAAAGGAAATAAAATGGCTTCCTTCCTGAACCTTTTCATGGCGTTCGTTGATTAAAAATTAAATTCACTGGGAAATTTTTCACGAATGGACTTTTCATTTTTTCAAAACGCCATGAATGTCAGAGTGTCTAGAATGACGTACAGATTAAAGCTTGAGGCTTATTTGATCTAAAGTCTCGTTGTTTACAAACATTTTTCTCAAAACGTTCAGTCGTTTGTAAAATTGAACTAACTCTCATTGTCTTTTGAACAGACTTTCAAAAACGAATTTTTTAAAGGTGTACCACTGTGTGATACCATGGAGCTAAAGTTTCATAGAGAGTTCTCCTAGAGGAATATTTTCTACTTTAATGTAAATTTCTCCTTTCGGATAGACTTAATCTTATGAAGAGATTGGCCCTATGGTCCTATGTCTGTGTTAAAATTTCACATAAAATAATCAGAGGGTCACACCAAGGACTAGGACAGATGCATTTGAAAAAAAGGGTTAAAACCTGATGACCGAATCTAAAAAGGCGACTAAAACAAGCAAAGTCATCGACGTAAAAAGACATTGTGTTCTATGAAATCATTAGCTTTACATTTATACAACTATGTCATGGCCTCTACAACAATTCTAAGAATTTCGCCCATAAAAATTGGGTCAGCGGTTTTCGAACATTATTTCTGAAATAAGTTACGTATTATATGGACAGTCCCCAAGAATTAATATTCAATGAATGCTGGAGCTATACGAAGAAAATTTATTTCAGATCTGTTTGAAATGAATGGAATGGATTTTAAGTAGACGAAGAGTTTTTGCACACCCTTCCCATGTACGGTTTACCATGAAGTCTTTGCCAAAAACTATATGCTTATCGAAGTAGTAATTTGTGAAACAAGGGTATGTGAATCAAGCAACTTCTGCACCGAACATTTGAAACGGATTTATTCCCTTGAAGCGCAAACAACTATTGATCACATAGTAAGGAATAATAACAACTGAAAAGAAGAAAATATGAAAAACAAATTTCCACTAAAAATAAAATGCACAAATAAACGCAAAGCAATTTCCTTTTTATTCGGACTTGAAACGACTCAGAAATTTGCATTTGAAAGTAAACATTTTGAGAAAATGAAAAAATGTGCAAGAGGTTTTTTTTTGACAAACAGATTGGGAAAGAAAGATTGTATGAATCGTATAACTGGATAACATAGTCGTCTTTGTAGTTATAAAGCACACACAATATACGCTTTGACATTGTTGAAAGTTTTGAGTTGTTGCACTTTTTTGCGTCTGTGGCAAATTTTTCGGAACAAATGTGAAAAGTCATATAAACTCTCGGCACGAAATTGATAATTGCACCTCTTCACTTTAATTGCAATTTCGCTCTCTGTTGACTTTCAACAATTTTGTTTAATTTTCGTTATTTTGACTTTTCGCTACAATTTTTCATACAAATAAAGAAAATTCGTAAGCAAACCAACGTTTTCATTTGACACTAGCAATGAATTTTAGTTGTTTTTTTAAGTTCATTTGCCGCATATTCTTTTGAAAGGAAGCCTTTCACCCTTTCAGGAAGTCATCTCTTACTTTAGGGAAATAATTATTTAAGAATTTTTACTGTGGCTACGTGTGATATATGCATTTTATTTTAACAATCCTTGCACACTTGCGAAAAAATAACACGAAATGAGTACATTTGGTGTGCGCCGTTTAACACAACGATATGTCATACAAACATGCAAGTGTATACGTTCGACATCTTATACAAAGTATAGAATAGACATTCCTCTTTTATGTTATTTTCTTGAATTGTATATTTACTACGGCTAGGCTGTGTAGTATACCTGTATGGATAACACACGTTATTCCTACATGCATATATGGAGTGCGCATACAATTGTGATGTTGAGAAAACCTTTTAATAATGATGTGTGATATGGCTCTATTCCATTCACGATATAAAACGTGATTTAGCGTATGAGGTGTTGCTATGGTTTCATATATTGAATCGGTCTTGAATTTCAGAATTTATATTCTTGATAGAAATGTAGCTATCTGTTCGAAATTGATAAAAAAGAAGTAAACTATTTTTCATATAAATACAAATATTTTTGAAATATTCTCTCACATTACGATGGCATAACTCCGTGTCATCGTGTTTTGAATTTTATTATTAAAAAAAACCGTCCATTGTTCTCAAATCAAGTATATTGGCATACACATTATGTATTGGTTATTCGAATTTTCGATTGATGAATAAAGTACCTGAAACGAAGAAATGTGCGTCGAGTGAAAAATGGCCATTGGCGTCATTCCCTTTTTTCCGGTTGTGTTGACACTATGAGTCTCACTATTTCATTTATTATGCAAAAGTCGGACCCTGCCTATCTTTTAGAAAATTTTCGTGATTTTTCTCGAATTTTCGTGATTTTTCTCGAATTTTCGTGAAAAAATTTTTATGCTGGAAATTTCATAAAATTCCATTAAATTCGATAAAATCATGGAAATTTTGTTAAAAACTCGCTAAATCTTAAAAAAAAAACTCGCGAAAAATTCAAGAAAATCACGAAAATAAAGATAGGCAGTTGGTGAGTCCCTATAAAGCCGAAACTGACGAGAATACATTAAAATTTCCCGAAATGAGTGACAGAGTCCTTTTTGTTCATCATATTGAATTAAAAATTGGCCAGTACTATTCGCAGACACGTGTGAATAGCCAGTCCTTGTAGGAGCAGACTAATCGCACGCGCGTACGAACACTGGCTTATGAGGATCGGCTATTTACACGCGGAAAAAACACATCAGTAAATTGGAATATGATTTTCGCGTGCGAATAGCCGGTCCTCATAAGACTGGCTATTCGCACTCGCGTGCAAATAGTCTACTCCTACAAGAACTGGCTATTCGCACGGGCGTGCGATTAGTCACTCCCTTAAAAATTCTCTATTTTCTATTCTATTTCGAGCAAAGGCAAATTTTTTCTGTCCCAGCCCAAATTTTGGGTTGATCTGGGGCTTTAAGGAGACATATCCAACGTAAACTCCCCAATTTTCTCTACACGACACAGCAAAAAACAAAAGAAAACTCATAATCAAAGAAATATTCATGAAGCGATGCATGATTCATGAACCCTATGGACCGAACCACTCAACTGATTTTCACTATTTCTTAACGGTTTCAATATCGTGTGACTGATGTTTTAATCACAACATCACTTTTTCGATCACCTTTCAGGGAAAATAGATTTTCACATTCGGTCAAGATTTACTAACAGACGGACATACGGATTCCCTACTTGGACCAAAATATGAACATGTCCGAAGCTCTTATATCGAAATTCGAGTGGTTGCAACGTCATAATAAACGCATAAACACCGTGTGCTTTGTACGGGTCTAGACATCCGAATATTCAGATAAAATCTTTTACTGAATCAGTGACCGGAAGGGGAAATTGGATGCAGTAAAGGTTTCTCTATTGCTAGTGAAACGTCGTTTTGTTGGCACATCGAGTTACGATTTCCATCATAAATATTATACTGCCTTGAGCGGTCTTGAGATGGTTTTTATGGTCTTTTGGATGTGTAAATTCTTGTATTCCACTCGTCCGTGAAAGTTACTATGCAAAGTTTTAGCTATTTTGTTATAGAGAAATGTTGTGATTTGAAATCATCTTCATCATCACACTTTATAATCTATTTAGTAACTTTTGTTGTGTGATTTTTAACAACCAGTCCTCGAAACTCTATCCTGCGCCAAAGAGATGTTTGGTGCTGGAAAGAAATTTTTTGAAACAATGTGGACGACGAAATTTTTCAATTTCTTTCACCTATGAAGCTGCTAAGGTCGAGTTTCCCTAATATTTTTAACTCCAAAATAATAAGAGCTTCTGACTCATGAGATTATGGGAACGATGGAAGATAGATCCAATGGAATATATTGCAATGAACCAACAAAAACAAAATAGCAGGTACTTACATTATGATAAGTTAACGGAAAGCTCTGCCCTACAACGCATAAAAAACCTAGCGACGTTATTAGACGAGAGATTTTCATATATTTTCTCTCACAAAATCTCGTCGCTTTTTATGCGTTGTCAGGCAGACCTCTGAATCTCATAAGAGTTTTACGACAATTGACGGGGCACCATATTGTAGAATATCATGAACATCTACTACTTGAATTTGTTATGTTGTATGTTGAGATATTCCAGGCAAAAAGTCTACAAATTTTACCTGTTGCAGGTAAGTTTGACTCCGGATAACCTAATTTCTATATCGTGTCTTCCGTACAACGCATAAAAAACTTAGTGAGGAGAATTCGTGAGAGAAAATATATGAAAATCTCTCATCTGATTACGTCGCTAAGTTTTTATGCGCTGAAGGGCAGTGGAAATGTCTCATAAAAAAGGACTCTGTTTATTGCAATTTTACTACATGAAAATGTTCTAAGCGACGATGAAATAAGTAGTTCAGGCACTCCACCGGTCATTTGTCTAGTTCCTGAACATCTTATCTTATCGACGTCTAGAACATTTTCATGGAGAAAAATTGCAACAAACAGAGGTCTGCCCTACAACGCATAAAAAACCTAGCGACGAGATTTTCTGAGAGAAAATCTTTCATCTGATAACATCGCTAGGTTTTCTATGCGTTGTAGGGCAGAAGTCTGCATTTCAAGGTGGTTCACCTGGTGCCAAAAAAGTTTCTATCATAAAACTGGAGAAGAAAACGAGTACATTATTATGCTCTCGGTTCCAATTCGACACCAGGCTGCCTACTTGAGAAGTTTAAGTTAACATAAAGAACGCAGCCTGGCGCCAAAAATCTGTTAATGCCATCGAAGCCGCAGTTACGAATATTATACGTCACATTAATTTCAACGCGGCACCAGGCAGTGTACTCAACATATTCACTGTCAACATAGAGGGTAGCAGCAGTCTGGTGCCAAATTGAAATTTATATGACGTTTAATATTCTTTACTGCCGTTACAATGACTTCAAGAGCACTTTGCAAAAATGTGAACTGTCAAATTTGCGATGTTTTTTTTTAGAACAAAATCCTGCGTAAATAACAAATTATTCAAAATTATAGCTCATGTACTGTGATGGATGACTCTAACACGAATAATAGATGAATCAGAATTTAAAACGTGGTCGAAAGTAGCTCTGAAAAATCATCGCATTCCAAGTTCATTTGCGATGTTATTTCAGAGCAAATTCGTACCTTCATACTTAAACATTTTGAATTCTGATTCATCTATAATTCGTTTAAGAGACATCCTCTCATAGTGCATGAGCTATAATTTTGAATAATCTGTTATTTACCCAGGATTGTGTTCTAGAAAAACATCGCAAATTTAACAGTTCCCATTTTTGCGACGTGTTTTTAAAGATTTTCGGCAGCAGGATACCTTCTTTAAGGCTGCTAATACTATTCAAGTACGCAGCCTGGTGCCGAGTCGGAACCAAGTGAACAATTATGTACTCGTTTCATCACCCAACATTGTGAAAGGATTTTTTTTGGAACCGGAATCAACCAGAGGGACCTGACCCTTTCAATTTTCTGGAGAAAAGTTACCTGCCTTATGGCGTTTTTTTTTCAGCTTGAGAAATATTTCAAGACCCATTTCACATTCATACAAAAATATATTACGAAAGCTCAAGATTTCACTCCATCTCATTTTTTATCATTGTATTGATTCACTGTTTTCCTAAGGAAATTCAACAGAAATGATGTACAAACTCTAATTACAAATTGTCATTTTCTGTATCCGATCTTTGTAGCATAAAATACCCCAACCGGCCTCTACAAATAATCCACCTTCGTAGCAATTTACCAAGTTGTAAATTTATCTCGAAAGGAAAATACCGTTATTACGTGAAAGTGTTTCAAGAAGTCTATAAGTTCTTTCAATTAATAGATTCAAAATAAGCTCTGAACAATCAACCGAAAATTGTTAGCTGCATCACAATAGCTTCAATAGGTGATAAGTGTGGGTGTAATCAATAAGATAGCACTTTTGAGACAATGCAATACCAACTTTGGCTTCCGAATGGTATGTGAAAGGTAAATACAAACAGCACAATGCACGTTACGTACAGAGTTTTCGGAACAATTATTAGAATATTGTATGGTGATTTTTAAATGATTTGTGATATTTTGGATTTCAATTAAGAGAACAAAAGTCGACATCAAATGTTTGGCCGAAAAACTAGTCGACGCTCATATCTATCTGAAACTTACTTGTATTATTTTCAAAGTACACTAAATGAACCAATAACCAGTTTGACCAGTTGTTATTCATTTATTGTATACCATCTCTTCTTTGCATTTTATACCACAAGCTTGTACATAATGTACCCCGACTGTATGTAACATGCACATGAACTTCATTTTATTTTATTTGAAAGACTTCGAACTATGTTTCGATTGAATTTATGTGATCTGTGCGGTTATTATTGGTTCCATGTCTAGGGGAAATTATGTCTTAGATACTTGGAGAAACGACAATAATTTGATTAAATTTCAAACTATATTTCGTTGGAATTTTAATATTAGACCCAATATCAATTTATTCAAAATAAATTTGATGGGGGTTGTCCCATGAATGCTATTAATATTAAATCAAGTAAAAAGGAAATATGTGGCCCACATCTGAATCTCAAACAAAATATATTGTAAAAATTTACAATAGAAACAGACAATAGAGGATAATGGTTTATAAAGATCCTAAGCTCATCTTAAGCTTACACAAAACGAAAGTGAATAAGAAAAGGACGGCCACATGCCCTTTTTGATTTTGTATGGTCGGCATTCCGAAAAGGTGTTCAAATCGACGAACAATGAAGTCATCAAATGAACTGTTGTTGTGGTTCCTCCAGCATTTTGTTGACACACTTAACAATCAATGCCGCATTACAAAGTAATTCCATATTTTTCAATTTCGAAAATTACGTGACTGCATTTTTTTCCGTAGTTATACTTCATCCCCTTCAGCGAAATGGTCTCGGTGTGTTGAACTACTTAATATTTGGTTCGGAAAATTGTTTACTAACATGAAAAAATAACTTTACTGCAGTCGTCCGATTGAGTGCGGAAATCACATAAGTCTTATGACTTTAACATGAGCATGTGTCTTGAATATCAATCAATTCATTTTGGGAAGGAGATAATCGACAGAGTAATTTACGCCTCATCAATGAATGGTATATACGTTTCTAAGTGTTACAAAGCACCCTTAGAGAGACGCACCACATTATGTGTAACAACATGTTTGTGTTCGAGTTTGGAATTCCATTCGGATAAAGTGAAAGTTTAGGTAATGTTGTGTACAACACGTAAAGAGATTATGGGGCCGTTCACAAAGGAAGGGTTGGTTGTTTTAAAACAAACATGACAGGGTAAAATCAAAGCACAAAGGTAGAAAGTCGACTGAAAATTGTCACATGAGAAAATAGTTACCCATTTCATGTTACAACTCGTCTATTGTCCGTTTACTGTCGGTTAGTTCTATTGAAGTTGTTTCAAAGATACGTAAATTTTGAGATTGACATCTGCTGAAAACGCAACGAAATAGTTGGTTTATTGAAGCAACTATGAGGAGAAGAATTATTTGTAAAGTAAATTCAACAAACAAATTTTCATATGGCATATAGTTTCTGAAAGTTTGGACTTAAAGATTTTCCCAAAAAATGTCCTTAGAACAATTAGAAAATGTTTTCTAGAATTTTTCGCGGAAACTTTCTCAAATACTTTATTTTGAACGTTGAGAGCAGCTGTTTTGTTCCAGATTGATCTGAAAAATTTTCAATCTGAATCTGATCTGAAAATTTTATTCTGCATCGGGATTCGATCTGATCTGATTTGATCATAATTTGATCTGAAATTTGACAGATATCTGAATGTTATTTCGATAGGATGAATTGGAAAGTGTTTGAAATGGAATTGGAGTGTGTGGGATGAAGTGGAAAGTATGAAAAGTGTGTAGGATGATGTGGAACGATTGTGGGAAGTGGAAAAAATGCCACTTAATTCCCGCGTACCTCTCACATCATCCCGCACACTTTCCATTTCATCCCACACACTTTCAATTTCATCCCACACACTTCCCACTTCATCCCACACACCTCACATTTACAAAACTACAGTATTTAATGGCACCAAACCAAATAATCGAGTTTGATCTGAAGTCAATCCGACAAAATCCGACCTGATTTGAATCTGAAAACTAAAGATATGAAATGCTCAGATCAGATCAGATAATTAATTAAAGTAGCTGAGAGATATCTTCATATTTCGTGTGGAAATAGCATGGTTTGGAGTTTCACTGTGTTCCCCAGGGATCATGTAATGATTGTGCCACATTGTGGCTCAAAAATGTGAAATTTCAGTAGAAGTAGCAAGTGAAATCGCGCATGAAGTTTGTGTTTGTAAAGTCTGTTTGAAGTCCCATCGACTACATTACCACTGGCACTCTGACTGCAAATTTCACTCTTCTCTTCCCTTGATAACTGAATGTCAACATTAATGTCTTCCACAACAAGTGTGGAAGAAATATATAAAGAGGTTCACATAAAAAGATTATTTATTTGAAACTCAAAACACAAATTGGAGTGATTTTGACCAGCATAAAAACACTCATTCTAACAGATATAACTATTTGAAACCAACAAAAAATAAACAAAAAAGTATTTATATGGACAACGGAATTGGTGAATTTTCCAGAAAAAAACTGTTTTTCAATTTTTCCAAAACGCATGGATAAAACGAAGTTGAACTGTTTTGTATTTGGGCTTGAAATGATTGGAAAATGTTCGGGTGGAAATTGGCAAAATGTTCTTTTGTTCGGTTTTTTAACACATAAAGTGAAGTTTGTTATGGAATCAGCAGTTGAAGTGCGTAAATCCACTTAACTCGGTTAGTCCATTTGTAGGCGCTGTGAAAAAAAGGGGGAATCGCAATAGAAATTGTAACGTGATTTATGGATGTTCTCTTATTGCAACTTTCACTACACTTGTTGTGCCTTTCCTTCAAATTTCAATTCAATTTTACTTTTGCTTGACGTCACGACATCGGAAAATTATGCTAAAGGTGTAAGTTCTGCTGAAATCGCGTGTCAGTCGATGACATATGAAAAATGCTTTCTTTGCATGACATCTTTTGTGAACGTCCCCTGGGTGTCAAAGGCCACAGAAAAGGGAAAATCATTTCCATATTAAACCAAGTTTTGTACATTTTTTAGTAATTAACACTTAGAGTTGAATCAAACGCTAAACTATGAGAGCCCTTGGTAAAATTTTACAATTTTGCAAAATAAAAGTGCATTAGTGAAGTTGATGTGAAAAGTGTCGAGTAAAAACTGTCTATGATATTTTCATTTAATTTCAGTTTGTAACGAAAACAAAAAAGTGAGTGAAAAACCAATTTACCATATGAAAAGAATTCAACTTTCTTCCCGCTGTTTCATTTTTTTTTTGTTTATTACAAAAAGTGTAGATGAAAAAAAAAACGATAAGGAAAGCTTAAACATTATTGCACTCCATGGGCCACAGACAGTCATTGTGTGTTTATTCAACAACAAAATGTACCGAAAAGGAAAAACAATTTTCCCTATTTCATTTATTTTATGATTTTCACGCGTTGTACATAAATTGATTGTTGGTGAAGTTGTATAGGGGGTTTGTTATGTGATGTAAGCTCATAACATGTCGTGGATCAAAGCCAAGTTTATACCAATCATCATGTGATATTAGTTTGAATTTCAAGTGTAAATTGCAATTCCACCTTGTCTCACAAAAGTAATAACAAAAGGTGCTGAGACGTGTATACTGTTTGACGTACAGCTTTTATTGTCACATGAGTTTGTCGGTTTCTTTTTTCGGATATTGAAAATGTTAGGGATACTAAAACAGTTAGTGCAAATTCACTCGAAACAGGAAGCGTACGATGTGAATTTTACTTTAGAGTTTTTCTGTAATGGAAAAATTATAATAACAAATACTTTTCGTAAAGTTTGTTTTAATGCTAAGTAGAGAGAAAACTTCGAGAACTCTACAAAAGAAGAAGCTCTGAAAATGAAGGCGACCTTCTATCTAAATTTCTTTTTGTAAGATGAAAATTGTCTCATCTTATTGATGTGGACACTCCCTTGACTTTGATTATTAATGTTTATCATTCAAACTAAAAGTATAGGAAAATTATTTTGCCGTTGGGTCTGGCATTTGTGACGCATTTTTTTGAACACAACGTAATTTTGTTTTAAAAAAAGTGGTGCAAATGTTTTTAAGAATCAAACTTTGACCACAAGTTAAAATTCTATTCAAACAAATGTTTGCGCCTTTTCAGCGAAAGCGTCACATCTGACGATATCAATAATTTTGAAAGTAGACTTACTTACTGCGTCACACTTTACTTTCGAAAAAGTTTTTTTGTTGTGATATCAGTAGTTTTGTAAGGCGAGTTCTGCGACCTATGCTACCATGGACAAAAATGATCTGAGACTTTCTGGCAATTGCTGACAACTTTTTGATACTTGCTGAGTACTGCCTGAGACTTTCTGAATCTTGCTGATAACTTTCTCAGACTTTCTGACACTTGCTGTCAACTTTTTGACACTTGCTGACAACTTTTTGACACTTGCTGACAACTTTCTGACACTTGCTGACAACTTTACGACACTTGTTAATAACTTTTTAAGACTTTCTGATGCTTGCTGACAACTTTCAGAAACTTTCTGACAATTTGTGGCTAACTGACACTTACTGACAACTTTCTGACAAGTTTTCGAGACTTTCTGACATTTGCTGACAAATTTCTGAGACTTTCTGAAACTTGCTGACAACTTATTGAGACTGTCTGACACTTGCTGACAACTTTTTAAGACTTGCTGACAACTTTTTGACACTTGCTAATAACTTTCTGAGAATATCTGACACTTGCTGACAACTTTCTTAGAATTTCTAACCGAATTTCAGCTGGACATGGACACACGGACACGGACTCACTGACGCGGACTCATGGACGCGGACTCACGGACGAGAACACACCGACAAAATCGACCCTAATTCGGCCGTAAGACCCTGACTAACGTCAAGTGAATAATCTATCGTCTGGAGTGACACAAGGAAGCCACCACCTTGGTTCCTTGTTGTTCATTTTGTTCATGTATGACATTACGAAGGTTTTAAGTCCAAAGAAGAGCTCAATAATTTTAATCTGAAAGCTTCGTCTTCGTATGAAATGCGCTTCGATCCGAGTCGTCTAGAACAATCTTCATCAGAAAAGATTCCGAACTCAGAAACAGCAAATAGATAAATGCCAGTCTCTGTAAAAATACATCAACATACAGGCACGTTCATAGAAATTAATAGGAACATACCCACTAAATCTCACGCTAAATGATAGACAAATTAGCAGAGACTCTGTGTTTCGGCTTTAAGAATTCGTAAAAAGTTCTGCATAAAATATATTTTCCGAGCTTAACTTGGCTTTTGTGTAAAAGCATTATTCGTTCTTCCTTTTTCGTAAAAAATATTTTTGTCACTTTAGTTCTGGTAGCCTCTGTTGCGAAAAAAAAAGAACCCAACACCTGAAAGTCAATATATTTTTCAATGAATTTTTCGCTCTACTGAATTATTTTTAGACTTTTAAAACATTTTCACTAGAAAAAATTGCTAAATTTAAAATTCGATGTAAACTCATTAATCCTTACATTATACACAGAAACAACACTTACATCATTCCCAGCTTGGTATACAGTTCACAACCATAAATAAGTATCAAACCGATCGTGCGGTGACAATTACTTTTTATTGATTTGGAAATTGGAAAAGCTTTGCAAACAAAAAAAAAAAAAAGGAAAAAAAATTGCTCGAGCGAGAGGCCGTTAGTCAAGTTGAAAATGTGACCAACGAAATGGTGAATGTTGAATGAGAACAATAATCCTCCGTTTTATAATAGTTTCAATAGACGTGAAATGCATCGCAGTGAAGCTTTGGTTGAATTGAAAATGACAAGTCGCACGGATTTAAAACACTTTTTGCCTTTCGGTGTCATTTCATCAATTTGATTCACGTGAATTGAACTGCATTTTGGAGCTTTTAAAGCATTCATATCGAAACCAAATGTTTTTTAAGACAACACATTGGCTATAGTTAGACCGCGTACGAAAATTCTAATTGGTTCATTGAGTGATACAAAAACTTATCGGAAACAGTTGTCGTGACATTTGAGTACAGAAAATTCAATTTTTCTCGTGAATATGTTATGCGACTCGTTAGACACCCAAGTGTATTTGATAGAAGGCCGTCATTTCGTGGTAAATATATCGTAGTGTGACACGCCATGGCAGAATATTTTGTTCCTGCCTTTGTCAATGTAAAACAAGAAGCAATGAATAAGATATGGACACCACTATGAAGAACAAATTCACGCTCGTCGTAGACTTAAGACCGTGTCCGTTAAACAGAGTAAGAGTCCGTTCCAGAGTAAGTTATATTTTAAAAAAAATTGTCAATCTCAATAGCCATGCGAATTCATTGTTTTTTCATCTAGTAGTTGAGCTGCTTTTTTGAGATTGCTTTTTTAACAAACGTTTTGCTAGAAGATAGGTCTGCTCTTTCACGCCAAAATTAAGGAAGTAGCAGGTGAGTGACAGTCCTTTGTTTTATTCTTTGCAACTAATATTCAACGTGAAGTTAGCTGCAGTTGCAAAAAAATCAGCTGATTTTTTTAAAGTTTCAATGAAGTCAGCTGATTTTGGTAAATTTATGAATGAAATCAGCTGATTTTGTTACAATGAAGTTAGTGTCGCTTGCAACTGCAGCTAACTTCACGTCGAATATTACTTGCAAATATCAAAACAAAAGACTGTCACGCCCCTGGGAAGTAGCGAGTACACCACATTGTATTACTTTATAATTTAGCACCTGGCTGCGTACTTGAGCCCTGTACCTGCGAATAAAGAAGGCAGCCTGATGCTTTACATCTGTTTTTACAGGGGGTGACAGTCCCTTGTTCTGAACAGTGCAAATGCTATTCAGAGTGAAGTTAGCTGCAGTTGGGATCGTAGCTAACTTCATTTCAAACAAATCAGCTAATCTCATTCACAAATTTACAATATCACAATATCACAAAGTAAAAAAACATATGCAAGGGACCCGTACGCATCAGAATAGATGTTGCAAAATGACTCAAACGTATCTAAGAAAATATTGCGTTCACTAATATTATATGAAATTACGTCCAGTGCAATCCCTAAAAAGCCTAAAATTTCAAAAAAAAAAAAAAAATTTTGTACTAGGAATCATAGAACCGACCTGGAGCGTTTAGGACCTATACTTCTATAGACAAAAAAGTTCTCTACAATACTGCATCATTAAAGGAATATTCACGAAAAGCGACCACATATCGTGAAGGGTCGCGTAGCGTGAGTTGTGCCCACACTAAGGTCACTACAGTATTACAGACCGAACCACTTAACAGATTTTCATTAAGTTAATTTTCATGATTTTCTGAGGTTTCAAAGCTTTCAGGAGCGATTTCCGTGCTAATTTCGTAGAGATAAGGGATCATACACATATTACGTAATACTTTTTTCTCGATTTTTTGACTTTCCCCCTCCCTAATGTCACGTTGCATCACGTTTGACTTACACCCCCTAAGATATGACGTTACATTTTCGACCCCTCCCCCCTCCCTATCTGGAAATATATGTCCAGCAGCTGTTCGGCGAGGGTCATTTCAGTAATTTTGGGTTTTTTGTAAATAACTCGATCAAAATAACTCAGTATTTAATAGAACGGGAATCCTTGCAACCAGAATCAATTGAACTGGTTTCCTACGGTTCCGCGAAGTTTATGTTTTGAATGTCTAATAAAAATGTTTCCTTTTTATTGGAACAAAACGTGACGTCACGTTCCATGCAGACACCCACCTTCTCCCCGTCCGATTCCGTCACGTTTTCAGTGACCCCCCTCCTCCTCTGAGTGTGACGTAATATGTGCACGACCCCTAATTAAGTGAAAAAGTTTCAGCGACCTTCAAAAAACCCTCTTTTTCGACCACTCTTTCGACTCTTTCAAAAACTCGTAACCGATTTTGACCAAATTCATTTCTATAATCAATTTTCCGACTATCTTTCAGGATTTACTAAAATCGAATAAGATTTATGCAGGAAAAACACGTTGGGCACAATGGAGTCCAATGGTTTAAAATGAAAAAATTTTCTTCCATTGATTGTCGGGCATTCACAGACCTTTCGAACAAAAAAATGTTTTTAAAAATCGGAAAAAATTTACTCGAGTTATGTACAAAAGACCCAAAACCACTAAGACGCCCCTAGCTCAGTGGTCCTTCGTCCAAAAATGCCCATTCTGGAACCCCAAGCCCTCCTTTGGTACTACCTTTCAGGTGAAAAAATTTTGAAAATCGGGCAACATTTACCCGAATTTACGTGTTTACATACGAAAAATTTTTTTTTGTAGATTCTTTATCTGAGAACATGATAGATGCTCCCCCATACTAACCCCCCTCAAATCGACTGTTTACAAACGTAGTGATAAACGCATAGCACTCGTACTTCGTACGGGTCCAAAAATAACTTCACAAATTAGACTTTTTTACGGTCTCTTATGATCCGTAAAAATGCATAAGAACACGTAAAACGTTTATGACTCTTCTGGTTTTCGGCTAGTAAACATTTTAACTTTACAATGGAAATTTTCGTAATGTCGGGTAATTGTTACCGTCATAAAACAATAAAAAAACATCTAAAGGAGTTATAGTCTTCCGTGCTGTAAATAAAACAAATTTGAAAGTAACTGTACCAATTCGGGCAATAATAATCAAATTACTTGGCAGAGCTTTTTGTCTTGTTAACTATATAGGACACATAATATAAAAGAAGATTGAAAGAGATTTTCATGGACAAAGTGACCGAATATCCACTCTCCAAAAACTTTGCACGTAAAATTGTTTGTTCAGCAAAACTTTTTACACACGGAATACTTTCAATGGAAAGATACCTTTTTAATACGAAGGGACGGAGAATAAAGAAAAATAATATGATACAATGATCGTGCCTACCTTATTGACAAACACAATTAATCTTCTTAATTGAATTTGTGATAATATTACGGTTCAATCCACGCGTTTAGTACGCTTGGAATCTGTGTATATTGCGGAAGAGACTATGTCTCATAGGTAAACAAGCGCTTTGCTATGAACTTTTTTTCATCAACTTTATGATATTTTAACGGTTATTAATTTCGGATACGAACACAAATAAAAAGTTTGTATTGACGATTAGCGTTGCTTTGGCTTTGTTCGATCATAAAGCATATTCGTTGCGGTGCACATTGTGTACCATGCACTTTTGCACTATGCTCACCTCACACAAACAAAACCTATACTCTTGAGAATTTACATTCTATAATTTCTTGAAAAATATCAAATGTTCGGTGTGAGGAGTTTGTTTCGTACTTAGAAAATAAAGTTAAACTTCACAGTATTGTTTGAATAATGAGTTTCTACCACTGACTGGGTCGATCTGAAAGATAGTAACTAGAAAACAATTAAATAAAAAAAAATGCCACATCCCATTAGGTAATGGTGATCCCTAGTGGTGGCTATATTTTTTTGTGTATGAAAATACATTTTTCAAACCACTTTATCACCAAACAAGTTAACACATGCGGGTCTGCGGTAAAGCTACCACAACGCTGGTTTACCTAAAGTTGATGGAAATTAAAACGAATGTCTGAGAAAATCTGTTTTACTAGCGCGAATTGTTACTTTAAACGATGTTGTAGTTGTAAAAGAATTTATTTCAAGGGTTTTCATTAAATTTTCAGCTCTTCTCACATGGTTAAGGTAATTTCAGATATTTGTAAAAAAATTCCTTCGAAATAAAGGATTTTTTCGAATTGGAATCATTTTCTTAGAATTTTTAGAGGATTTTCTGAAAAATTCGAAAGGATTTTGACAGGATTTTTTGAATTAAAGATTTTTTGGATATTTTAGTGATTTTCGATTGCGATTTTCTTTGAAAAATTTTTTGTGGCAGGATTTTAAAGATTCGTCTACGTCTCGGTATTTCCCTATACTTCCTCTTGTCGATTTCAGAAGGCAGCCTAATGGCAAAATAACTTGACAGTCTGGCGCCGAGTTCAAATTTATATGGCTAATTCCATCGGTAACTCATACATTTTCGCTACCATGTCACCTGGGGAACGCATGTGTTTTGTCTCACGTTAATATAAATCACATTGAAAGAGTGAAAAAATTCGTTGCCCAGGTGACGGTAACGATGACATTAACATATTTTTGGCACCAGGCTGCGTTCTTTATGGTAACTTAAACTTCTCAAGTAGGCAGTCTGGTGCCAAGTTGGAACCGAGTGCATAGTAATGACGCGTTCTCCAATAAAAAACTTGCGGTGTAGCTGTTGAAAATTACTTTCACTATCAGGGCAATCTGAAATATTAATTTCGTTATTGTTTCGAAATATGAAATATATGCGTTAAGAGCGCCCACTGCTTACAAAAGAGCCATCTGTCGGAATCTTTTCAACTAATGAAAATTTGTATGGAAAAAGTCGCAATTTTCTGTAACGTTTTTCTCTGAAAACGAATGCTTTATTTCACTGCAGTCAGTCTTTCAGCTTTTCCACTTAATAAACGCTTCAAAACGCATAATTTTTTCGATCAATGTGTTTGCTCACTTAATCTTCAACTGAATCATCAATTGAAATGGCAGAAAACATTTTCTAAAAGTCAGTAATTGATACAAAAAGTTTTGAGTTGATGATTGCAAATAAAAATGGCCGCCATCTTTGTTGGCTTTTGACGTTTACAAATATTTGCAAATGTATCAACTCAAAAAGTTGTTATCCATTTCTGACTCGTAGAAAATGTTTTCTGTCATTTAAATTGATTATTCAGTTAAAGATTAAGTGAGCAAGCACATTGGTCGAAAAAATTATGCGTTTTGAAGTGTTTACTAAGGGAAAACCTAGAAGAGTGACTTTGCAGTGAAATTTTGGGATTCACATTTCTAGCAAATGTAAAAGTATTCTCCAAAATGTTTCCGTAATTTTGTTTTGGAATAGGTTAAGTATGTAATGACGACATGAGCATTCGTTTAAAAACGCTTGAAAACGTTACAGAAAATTGCGACTTTTTCCATACAAATTTTCATTAGTTGAAAAGATTCCCACAGATGGCTCTTTAGTAAGCAGTATACACTCTTAAAACCTTGGAAAAATTGTTATTATATGCACCACTTGTAGTAGCTGCATTAGAATAAAAAAATAACAAAACACAACTTCATTTTGTTCGACGTGACTAAAAACCCTCTGACTCTCGTTAATATTTACCTCAACTTTGCAGTAGTGCACAAGTTCAATTTTTTCTATTACGTAAAATATTTAGGTGCAGAGAGAACATCCATGAAGAACATCTGCCTTTTTGGCGTTTCTTTAACGTATGTATTTTTCCTATAACAACTACTATGTAATACCAAGAAGGTCCTAATTTCGTTATTTGTTAAACATATAAAAAATGTGATTTTGTGGAGAAAAAAACACATTCAAATTAAGCACTGCAAGTGAGTTGAAAACACATTTCACCGTAGCATATGTACGTAAATATGGATGAAGTAGAAAGCCATTGTTATTCTATAAGATGCAAGCGATAATGTAATCCCCGAGGAATATTAATTCCAGACGAATTGTAATCCCCGAAGAAGTATAAATTGTTATTCAGCGTATCACATATATGACGGAGAATTTTTACGCAGAGTAATTCCCGTGGAATCTGTGACTGTCGAGCTAATTTCTTGACAATTGATTCGCTTAGTGCGACATCGGCTTCTGTCAATTATAGCGAATTTAATGATGAAATGCATCAACGGGCGAAATTCGTAATATGTCAAGTGGCGAAACATTATGCGTTTGTCAGCTTGTTCATTTCATTATGAAATCTCGCATGCGTAGACGAAAGCCGGCGTCGCACTATACGCACGGGTTAATCCAAAATGGCACGTATAGGAAAATTCTCTTCACTGATTGCCATTGACTGACGACTTGTGGTGATGAGAGCTCCAATATGACGAAACAGTGTCTCATTTGAGCAGGGATTTCTTTTGAGAAAATATTTTTCCAAATTTCCTCATTTTTTTTTTAATTTTTCTAATTTTCTCAAATTTTTTCTTAAATATATTTTTTTCGAAAAAATTTGAGAAAATTTGGAAAAATGTTTTCTCAAAAATAGTCCCTGCATTTGAATGATGAACTCAATAGTTTCCTTACCTTGATGTAAGCCATTGTCGCACTACAGCCGTCAAAACACAACAAAAAAATTGTAAGAAACTGCGGATTGCATAATGGTTGGCAATTGATGGGATGATCTTGAATTTAAGATGCAATAAAAACCGTTAACTCTTGTCAACTACTACTGCGGACGACATGCTCAAGTGTTCTAAATCGACTTTGCCCACTTTCCTTTAAGTTATACAACGAACCATATTGAAGTGAGCGTTCTTTATCTACAAAGTTCAACATATCTGCAAATATCTTGCAATCACAGAATACATGTAAAAAACGCTTAATAGCGCGAATTGTTTTCTCAAGAATAACTGAATAGCTCCTAATAAACGTTTCGACATGATTTCCATATTCGAAGAATTCCAAAAATTGAATTCTCTAATTTCAATTCAAATAACTTCCAAGTCTGTGCTGATTTGTTAACATTATTCATCAGCAATTATTTGAAGCGCACAAAATACCAATGACTCAAGGAAGTAGTAAACAAATAACTCATTCAATCACGTATGAATTTTATCGGAAATTCTTGTTCAAGCACTGAATGAAATTCTCGATGTGATACAATTTACCGAGTAGACAACATTATCGAAGCTCTTGGTAAACGAGACGTGCAACATTTTAGTTACACAATGGTCAATTACGCTGCATTGACTGACAGAGTACCAACATTTCATTTTACAACTTTCCCTAACACTTCCAAATATTTTTGCTGAAAATATTCATAATTATACGACAAATGATATCTGCATATAAATTGGTACACGGTTGTTAATGATAATGACGATGACGGTGGTGGTGTTGGGATGACGATGGAAAATAAAGCTTTGCTTGTTCCGCGCGAGTTGTATATGAAAAGCACCAGAAGAGTCAACGTGTGTACACGTAATGTTTTGGAGAAAAATAGAGTGTAATATGCACAGTGAGATGTACTTTGTGTTGTATACCCAGTACACCCGTACGAATAGTATTGAGATAGGCTGATGAATTGATGGAGAATAATATGTACGAGTATATCGCATATAACGTTCAACCAGCTATGGAAAATGGACGGGTAGTGTACGTTAAGTTTAGACATTTTCAGTGTTCACTTGTATATATGTATAATGTTTGATGCAGGAGATGGTGAATGATAGGTGGGTGACGGAAAGTAACATGAGAGATGATGATGATGGTTGGGTTCGTGTGTGGTGTGTGTTTTATGCGTATGTAATACAGCAATCAAGTATGGATGTTAGGATGTTAAGAAGAAAATGTATGAACGTGATGGGAGTATATTGTTAAAGGAAACTAGGGCTAAGGGTTTTTCTGTGCGTGAATGTGTAGAACATACAAAGTGGTAAATATGTGGGGTATAATATGGCTTTTTGTGCATGATAATATGTGGGAAGACTTACATGGCAACATGATATGGTTATGGATCTCAGTGGAATCAAGGTAAAATCTGTGTTTATGCCTCAGCAAATTCTATTCAATGACATAACCAGAATTATAGGATAAGCACATATTCGTCGGATATGAGAGAAAAATTAAAATTATAACTCAGGCATATGTACAAGATGACTTAACCGTATCCTTTGAATAAAAATTTTAAATCATATATTGAAGGTAGAAATATCTCAGATAGCGAACTCTGTTTTATATTTTCGTGGAAGTGAATTATAAATTTGATTCAAAAGTTTCTACTCTGTGCACAAAGTGTTACCATACATGCCGCTTTACACGTCAATTTATGTACATGGTGTTCGTCTCATGAAATAAAGAAGAAATTAGTCCTTACATTCAACCGTAAAGAATTTCATCTTCAGTACAGAAGATGAATTCACTCAAAAGTGCTTTATATCTTAAGTCAGACATCTTCAAAGAAATAACGCATAAAACGGCAGTTTGCAGACTCAATTTAAACTCTAACCGTCAGAAGAATTTGCTGTGTTATTGGAATTTTATTTTGGGGGAGGAGTGGGTTTTTTTTCAAAATTTATGTGACATCGAAACAGATTTTGGGCGCTTTCCAAATGCATCAAGACAAATTCTCCAAATGCCTCCTAACTGTAAAAGAATACTCACATATCGATACCGCACAGTGAATAAAGTGATTGGAGTTTACAACAATCATCTAAAATCATTCTGCACGTGAAACCAACGAAGTTGATTTTATGTATTTTAGCAAACTATCGTTCGCTTTGTATTTTCATCTTGAGTATCGTTTGTTTGTTGTTCAACGGCAAGAGTTCAAATAATCAGAAAGCGAATAAAATTATCTTATTTTCAAAGCACTTAGTCAACTTTACAACGCAATAAACTACCGGTTGACTAAAATATGTTCATAAAAAGGCAATTTGCGTTGTTTTTAGACAGAATATTAATTAACCGAAGGCTTTTAACTTATAGATAAAATTTTTAGGGTACGATGAACAAAGAGCGCCGAAAATTCTACCAGCTATCGTAGATTTTGAAAGCATTAAAGGCAGTAAAATATCTGACATTTCTGTTGGAAAATTTGTCTACGCCCAAAAACATAATTGGAAGAGTGCAATGAGTCTACAAGGGCAAACTTTGTAGGGAAGATTTAAATTGACGGAAAATCCGAATATTTTGGAAGTTTGTTGAGGCTACGTTGAGACGCCTTTTGTGCGTCAATAGCTAATGTCAAATATATACGCTGTCAAACTAATGACATTTTACTTGCTTACAGGGTTGTTGTCGCTAACGTCTTTTTCTAGCGACGCTAACGCTAATATGAAAAAATATTAGCGTCGCTATCTGAATTCCCTAATGAACTGTAAATTAGCGCGCTAATAGCGGTCGTTAATGCTTGTTAATTGATATTTGAATGAAATTTTTTTTCAATTATAAAAAATTATGAGCTTCCCACACGATTAAAAGATACAGAATATGTTTTTATTTGCGTCGTCACTGAGGCCAACGAAGACGTTCACGTTTACTTAGTTTCAGGGCCAGAGATTTTCTAAAAATGGGCTCCCCAGTCTCGTTTGGGAGCTGGTGCTGCTGGAAGCTCCCATACAAATCTCAGATAATAGCATATTGTGCATGCAAAACTAGTGAGCGAATTGTAGGAGAACGCTTAATCAAAGCAGAATCGTGGTCTAAATTCGAAAGATAATATTCAGGTTGAAGAGTCTTCAATGAAGACAGACAGTTCCGTTTATATAAGACGAGGTTTCTGTCACAGCAGCGCAAAATGTCGTGGCGGCAAATTTTGTCTCTATATCACAACAAAAACTCTTACAAGGAAATGTGACGCAAGACATTGATTGTTTTTTCAAATCCTCTGTACGCAAAAAATTCCTTTGAAATTTTTTCACAATTTCCAAAAAAAAGCGACATAAACTCCCGACCAGGAAACGTAATGAATTTTTCTTTGCTTTCACATTTTTTCGTTTAAATTTTGAAAATATTTCTAAAGAATTTCAAGAAACAAGGAACTGCTCATATCATATTGACCTCAACGGACCTAAAACAATTGATTGGTCGCAAATTTTTAAACTCATTTACAAATATATTTTAGCGAGTAGCGGAAAAATTATTCGTTAACTGGATTTAGCGAGCGCTGGTCGCTAATAATTAGCGTTGCTACCCCAACCCTGCTTGCTTGACAGCTGAAGCATCTCGTTATGAAAATCACTATACTTTGACATAAGCCGTTGACGTACTGAATACGCAGGTAAAGTGATGTTCTAAAAATAAGGGAAAAGTTTTAATTGTGAATTGTTCAAAGGCACAAACTTGTTTATTATCACTGAATGGCTCTTATAATTAATAAAATTTGCTTATTCTAATATGTGCATCCCCTTAAATTAACACAAACCTCACTTTAGGATGGGTGGTGAGACTATTAATGTCGGCAACTTATGCCTTTCTTCCAATTAGCAAAATGGTGATGAATCTCATGCAGAAGAAAAATAATTATCGTTTCTTTGGACCAATATGTTGATGTCATCTAAAAGCTTTAATTGTGGCGGTAAAATTCTGATCGTTGTTTAACACTCAATTCTCACCTTGTTTTTTACACACGCTTTAACACACGCTTCGTCAAATTCAATGAAAATATGGTACTTCAACACAAATTCTTTCACTGTATTCAGACTAAACCGGATACCGCAGATCCAAAAAGGAAAAGACCTTTCGTCTTCGCTCAATATTCTCGTGTGTGTCAAATGACATTTCAAAACTATACGATCTGAGTGGCATCTCATTACTCGGCGTATCACCAGCTAGTCTCCAAAGCTATTCACCGGTTATTTCAAATTCTATCTTTGTTAAGTTTTGACAAAAAACCAAACAGATAGAAATCGGCGTTACAGGTTACAGGTACTTATGGTAAGATTGTTTAGAAATGCGTCTTGAAAAATTTAGCAATCAAATCGATTCTAAGATGCTGTTTGTTCAGCTGAGTAAGCAATTTACGTGTCCATTTTGGCCGTCGATATTCGATTTTCTGCGTTCTTTGACCAACAATCATCAGGTAAGTGCCAAAATAAAATAATAATTTTATTATAAATGTGTTACTGTGATTTCCCTAAACATTTCTGACGTAAAGTGCACTATGTTGGCTTATAGTCCTTTCGCGTTACATCCAAATTACCAATTATCATAATATTTAGTTTCGAAATGCTTTTGTATTCAGCGCAAATAGTTAATTGAGTTGAATAGAATTAGGTCAACTAAAAGTTATAATTCTATTTCAACGAAATGAATCGAGCCGAAGATAACTTAATCACTTTTAAATGACCGTAACTTGAAAAACTAATGGTGGCTACTTTAGGAAAACTTTTTTTTTTGTAAATTAAAACGAAAAAAAAGGAAATTCGTTGCATGAACAGCACGACAATCTAAATGTCAATTAACGCTTTCCATTAATGAAACGATCTGGACAAGAAAATTGAGATATAATTTTCTTAGGCAGAAAAATGAAAACATAAGACCACAACACGTCTGGGGAATTGAAATGCTACCATAATAATGTCTTAACACTGAAGGTTTCGTAGAATACAATAGAAAACGATTACAGTTGAAGTGCCGTTCTGTGAATCAATTTCAATCTTGTACATTGGACATAGCAACGCAACGGGTAGCACAAAAAATATTACCCATGTTAAAGTGGTCAACAGTCAAACCTAAAGAAAATTTCTTTGTAATTATTGTCCGTTTCTAAATTTTTTTTTCTCATGTAATTTCATTTCAAAATTATTACATCCAATGGATTTCTTCGTCCCAAAAATAAAAACCGTAAATTCGGAAAAAAAGGGTAATGTTGTTACCATAAGCAACCGTTTTCGCCGGGTATATTCGTATTTATAGATTTAGGCATCAAAAAAGGTTGTATAACACTTACATAATAAGGGGACATCCATAAAGTCTGTTAATGCTATAGTAGGATCATGATAGGATCAGGGTCGTATCTAGGTACGATAAGCGCGTGGGTAAGCGATAATCGAAAATCGATTTTGTTTCTTTTTTAATGAAAAAATGTGCGTCATTGAATTTTTATTCATTGCTAGTTGCGGTCTCCCACTGTGAGATTTATCGTTCCATGTAGCGACAATATTAGTACAGCCGTCTACTACGAATTGTAGATTATTTTAGCGTTTTTCGTTTAAAAACAATTGCGGTGTACGACTTTCACAATTTTTAATTTCCAATATTTTCCTGCATGTAAGTCAAACAGCACATTGTAATACACTGAGGAAAATATCTACAAGCGACGGACGTAGGAATTGTGTTTATAATATAGACCGCCGACGTATTTCATCCACCCAGCACGTATTGCGAACGCCGTGCACGTATTACAAACGCAGTGCACGTATTACAAACGCTGTAAACGTATTACAAACGCCGTGCACGTATTACAAACGCCGTGGACGTATTGTGTGACCTCATGACACTGGTTACGTATGGCATCGTATACAATACTTAAATAAGGTTGATAATACATTCACCGCGTATATAATACGTCGGTGGCGTATATTACAAACACAGTTCCTACGTCGTTTGTAGATATTTTCCTCAGTGTATGGGACTAATCTCGAAAGTTGCTCCAAAAATATTTTCTCAAATCGTGCAAAATCGTGAAAACCTTTGTTCGAGAGAGTTTTCCATTAGTTGTGAACACTATACAAAAATTTAAAATAGCCGCTGTTTAAAGCGGACATAAAAATATGGTAAAATTTGAAAAAAGTTCCTGAAAATATCTGAACTCCATCTGGCAAAAGACTATAGTAGCTGGGATGTTTGTATCTTCAATGGTTGATTGAAATTCTTTCATTTAGTAGTTTTGTAAGACAATTCGCTTAGGTTTTGTTTCATTTATCTACATTTATAGTTGAAATGACTGAAAATTCTAGTTGCGGTTGGTTAGTTAAGAGAAATTCTCTCATTGTCTTCGTGTTACCAGATTAAAACCAACTTACAATGGCAAAGGCATTCGCTCTAAACCACACAAAGTTGGTTTTCATCAGGCAATACCAAGCAAAATTACAGGATTTTCGTTCATACTAAGATTATGGTCACATAAAACCAAATCATTGAAGAAAAATCAATTTCGTATAGACGACTGTGAATGAATGTGGTAAAGACGTAATTTAACAAACGATTCGAATATCTCAATATATTTTGGCGTCCATTGGAATGGCGCCTGAAAAAAGTAGTTTAGATACGGACCTGTATAAAGCAGAGAATATACGAAACAACATCCACAATGTCGACCTTGGGAAAATTCTAATAAACATCGAATTGATGTTCGTACTTTGTAAATTCGTAGAACAATCATCGACGTAAAAGTCATTTCTCTAGGATGTGAAATGGTTTTAAGTCACAACATATTTTTTACGATATAGTCATATATGTAGAGTGAAACAAGAAAAGGTACGGAATTTGAGGGATATGAGGGATATGACGCAATGACCGCACTGTTAAATGTTACATTTTAAATGTCATTTTTTGTAAAAGGAATTCGAGATTTTATGACGGTTTTATGGCAATTTTAGCGAATATATTCGGTGACCTGTAATATTTATGATGTAAATTGTACCATCTCCTTAAAAAATTATGCTATTTGACAATGGAAACAAATTAGGGTCAATAAAACTAAACTTACGAGGAAAATCTTTCCGTTACCAATGAAATGGAACAAAAATATTTTCAAATAAATTCAAAATAAATCAATATACGCTGGCTGCAACTAAACCTAATTTCCATTGTATTGGTAAGAATTGCAAAGGCTCATAGTCGTCATACATTTGTGGCAGTTATTAGTAGCAATTATTATAATATTGTGGAAAATATTGTTGACACGACAAAAAAAAAAAAAAAATGTTCTAGAAAGTTGCAATTGAAGAATAAAAATTATATTTATTGAACGGCTAATGGGATTTAAAAGCTTATGTAAATTGAATCGTATTGGCAATAAATTAAAAATGCGGTTATAATGGAGTGGATGTATTTTACTATGACGTGTACAGCATTGGATGTTGGGTATAAATTTACTTGCGACAATATCATTAAATCGATTTTGAAAACTCTTGTAGTGGCTCTATACTTCTATACACTTGCAATGTCTTAGTATATGTCCCACGAACTGTATCATCCGACTTAAAAGGTAGTGATATTTTATTTATTATTCATCACCAATCACCATAGTAGCACGTAATGTTTTACTTAGGTTGGTCTTCGGGTACATATAAGTCTTTTTTTTGCTATAAACGGAACAAGAACTGTAGTTACAGCATGGAATATCCGTGAAAACATAATATCCCAACAAGGTATGTCTATTACATCGTATACTCATGGTGTAGAGACACATGATGGCGCATATATGTCTATCATTCCACCCCTTTTATTAATTATTTCTTGAAGCCCATTAGCGATATTTCAGAGTGTGGAAAATGACACCATAAAAAAGGAAAACACACATACGAGAATAAAAAAATGTTGAAAAGTACGTATGGAGTTATAAACCATTTTTTTTCTTTCACATTATTTGTACTACTTGTACTGTACATATGGTGAATAGAAAGTACACACGTTAGAACATTTTTTTTTTATATATTTTGCAAAAGATTTTTCTATTTTCTCACTTTTATTATATTTTCTGCATGTTTGTGTATGGAAAACTAACAAAAACACACACCGGAGATAATGGATATCAAAACAATGCATAATGTGATAAACATCAAGGTACATGTAGGAAAGTGAAAATTTTCTGCGTTTTTAAATAGGCGGTCGGAAGAGTTACACAGTCAGTCATTGTATAAGGAAATGTTTTACTTTAAATGATTTTTTTCCATGAACAAGTACTATGGCTGCGCAGATTTAAATGACGATAGTCTTTAGTACATTTATCAGATCAAGTGCAGTGCTGTCATATTTGAATACTTTCAACGTGTATGAATTAAAAATAGAAGTGCTGTTGTGGTTGACATGAAACCGATTTATATTCACAACATTCTAAAACTTTGAAATGGTGACTAAGGCGTAAAAAAAGGAAGTGTAAGGAAATGTGTTTTATTCTCTTTTTTTTTTGTTTAAATTATTGTTCACGTCGGCACACCTTCATCAATTACTCAAACGACGAAAATATGAATTAAAAAAAAAACAAAAGCTTTTTGTTTTAATTAAAATTACATCAAATTAAAAATAGTTATAAAAATAATTGGCTCACTAATTGCGATTAAAATATCATGTTCATAGCAAATATTTATTATGAACGAACATAACATACATATAAGATCAGCGGCGCCGAGTTTGATTTCATTGAGGGGGGCAAAGACTTGCATTGACTATAGGAATTTCATAACTTACTTAACGCTTAACTTAATATTTGAAATTTATTTTCTTCTCCTACTGATTAGGTCACTTGTAAATCACAGTGAAAGGTGGTGTCTCACAAATTGATGGCGTGCTTTGTTAGTTTTTCTGAAAATCTACCAAACATCTAGCAATTATAGTTCTTTCATGCACTAGATTGGTCCTTCCTCTAATGCATCAAACTACTGGATCTTGAAGTACGCAGCCTTCAGAAAGTTGCAACAAGTGGAAGAGTGTTATTTCGGCTGGGAAGCCGGATGTCAAAAAGTGAAGTTAGGGGATAATTCCTTGGTGAATAATTCAAGTCGCCGTGATGAAGTATGGTGTAAAATTGGCGTGACTTTGGTGGAAATAGCGAATAGTATTACATCAGTTAAAAATCATTTATACATCATTTATAAATCAGCTGCCATAATCTTTTCATCTTCAACATTAGATAGATAAGAAGGATGATAAGTGGGACAGGAACCTGGATAATAATCCTTTGTTCCAAAGTCCCCCTTATGCCTTATTTATTCAAAATTTTACAAGAATTTAAAAATTATTTACAAAATTCTGAGTTTAACTCATGTCGACAAATTGATTTGACTTAGGCGATTTGATCGACGACAGAACTTATTCGCTATCCTAATCGACTTGTACATTTAAGGAAGGTCCTGGATTTCTCTAAGTCCAGTTCATTCAGTTTCATATCTGAGGGCGTCAGTTCCGGTTTGCCCAGAAGAGAGAGTCTGGTGTATCGGTGCAATGGAAAATTATATGCGCACACGTTTCATCGCCATGACCACATAGACACTTCGGACTTTCTTTGTTACCTATATCGCAAAGATGCTTGTTGAGTCCACAATGATTTGTGATGACTCCAACCGTTCTTTTGATATTTGGTCTGTCAAGGTTTAGAAGTCTCTGTCTGAAGTCTTTGAACGGGATAGGACAGAATATTTTCGAGTGTTTAGCACCAGGATTTTTCATTTTGTTTTATCAGCCATTGTTTTATGATACTTTCCCTCATGGTTTTAGATATATCTATTTGGTATATATACCAAAGTGTGGCTCTGGTCCAATGAAACTCTTTGTAGCTCCATTCCCTGCCAGCATGTCTGCTTTTTCATTTCCAGGAATTCCTTCGTGGCGAGGAACCCAAAGGATAGTGACACTGTTTGAGTCACTAATTTCGTTGAGAATTGTTTTACATTCACGTACCGTCTTGGAGCATACTGTACACATACTATATACTATACATACTACACAAACTACTGGATCTTTAATCTGAAGTACGCAGCCTTCAGAAAGTTGCAAGAAGTGGAAGAGTATTATTTCGGCTGGGAATGTCAAAAAGTGATGTTAGCGGGATAATTCCCTGGTGAATAATTCATGTCGCCGTGATGAAGTATGATTAAAGATTGGCGTGACTTTGGTGGAAATGGCGAAGAATGTTACATCATTTATACATCATTTATAAATCAGCTGCCATAATCTCTTCATCTTCAACGTTACCATCAAAACTACTAGCTACATTGTTTTCGTAAGCCTTAAGCCTAAGTTGTACAACAGCCTACCAGGTAGAAATTGTATTTTTGTGAGATGTTAGAACGCTTTATGGTAAAATAAGTAGGCAGCCTGGTATTAAAAATTGAAGCATATCACTATGAAGGCATTTACAACTCACTAATTTTGATCTTCACACCAGGCTGCATTCTTGGCCTGAATTTTTTTAAATATAGATGGTAGCGGCAGCCTGGTGTCAAGTTGAAATTTAGTGCATTGTAGAGCATTCGTCATTGCCGTCACGATATTACTTCATTTTTTGACACCAGGCTGCCTTCTTTTTCATGGTTGAAGGTCACATAGCAGCCTGGTGTCAAATTGAAAATTATTGCGCCATAAAATATCGGATACTATATTCAAATTGCCTATACATCATTTTTTGACATCAGTCTGCCTTCCCAAACTTGGTTACTGCAGCATGGACTTTTTTGCTTGCTTAAACAGATGTAGTTGAAGTAAGTTTGTGTTAATCTCTGAATTTTATTTAGTATTGGGTATTGACTAATCCGATCAGTTAACGTGCAAAAATCCAGTTGATTGACCTAGTCATTTGTAGGCAATGTCAAAATTTCCATACAAAGACGTTTGACAGCGCCTAAAACAAACACAGTATTATTGGCTGGGATTGCTCTCATAACTAATGCGGTTAAAATGCCAATCAAAAAAAAAAATTATGCGAAAGAATTTTCAAGAAGAAACTTATTTGTCTCGGTAGGAGAACAAAATTTTTTACGAAAGTTCAGTTAGCCCTTGTCCCCGAGAACATGGCGCTACTGTGAAATGTTAATAAAAGAAACTTTGAGTTTGGAAAAAAAAAGCTGCAACAGACAGTAACATACAAAACATAATTTCATAAATAGCAAAGCAACTAACTGTTAGTAAATTTTACAACATTTAAACATCGGAAACAACTTTTACCGTGCACCCGTCATTTGAAAAAGCTTAATACAATATAAAATTATCAGTGGAGAGACGAAACAGTCGTTTACATGTTTACCACAAAAGCTACATTTATCAGTCAGTTTTTTTTCGCAAAAAAGAAATTTTTTGTTGATAAAATTATCAGTCGTTTTTTAATTAAGTAACATGCAATTTTAGCGTTTTTATTGTTACGTAAAGTACTTTTATGGCAGATTTAATTTCACAGGCCCAGAGCATATGTGATTATCCTTTCGATACGACTTTTCGCTTGTTTAAATGTGTGAAATGTTTACCATACTTTGTTGTAAGAATTGAGTTCTTGTGAACATAAGACTACCGAATAAACGGTTTTGTTGGTAAAATTATACACCGAGAATTTAATTATACTTCAGAACCATTATAGGTCTAATATTGTGTTAAGTTTGCCGTACGAGTTCCACATTCTCTTAAATGTTTGAAAGAAAGCCGAAAAGAAGTCGCGTTTATTCGAATGGAAAGTTGAGATAATATTCTTCAACAATGTAGGCAATGTTGTGTTTAAGTCGCTGAAAACTGCCAAGGGCAATATGACTGACGTTTGTACTGACACCGAATTACGTAAGAGATCTGTATTTCGCAACTGCCCCTCCTGTTCTACCTCCAATAAATCAGATGTAAAACTTGAAAATCTTACTTGGTCACATCTTATCTATTTGGACGCTTCCTTGACTATTTCGATTTACGTTTTAAAAAGAAATTAAGTCAAACAGAACCTCTAATGATGGTAGCATTAGCTATCGAAACCGGTCGGGTAAATTTCAAAAAATAAATTGACAAATGTTAAAAGGATATGTTATTTATGACTCAAAACCTTTGAAATTATTTAAATAATAGATATATTTATTCAAATGTTAAGGTACAGACCGTAAATAGAAAACATATGCAAGGGACACATATGCATCAGAGTAGATATGGCAAACAGAATCGATGTTGCAAAAAGAATCGAGCGTATCTAAATCAATCAATACTGCCTTGACTCTTAAGTATATGAAATTATGTCCACAATTGGATTGGAAATTGCCGAAAAGACAATATTGAAAAAAAAGGTCGTAAAACTTCTCCAAATCTTCAAATAAAATCCAAACACGTTTTTCCTAAGACTCACCTAAGACTCATATTTCCATGGACAAAAATTTCCCGTCAATGTACTCCAAAAATAAGTAAAAAAGTCTTTGTGGTGCAGCCGACCTATGGCCCTAGACTCATACTTTCTCTTCCACATAATTTTTTTTTGCTAAGGCCGACATCGGCACTAAAATTCTTGAATACTGTTAGGCCTTCTGTTACCTCCCAAATAGAACAGAAAGAATGAATCTGACAGAATTTATCGGAATTACATAGAAAAAACATTTAAAGCCCTAGCAGAAATAAATTTTTAGGGCCCTAGCCAAGTAGGGGCACAAAAAAATTTCTTCTATAAATTGTTGGGCTCTCACAGGCCTGTCGATTAATAAAAGTCTATGCACCTCTTGCCAAGATTGTTATTGTGACGTGTATGGGTATTGCGGCTCGAGCCGAAGGCGATCTCGAGATAAATAAAAATGCTATAGAAATGCGAAATTATCGTTCTAGGTAGATAAAAAAAGGTTAATGAAAATCGGAACGGATTTGTTTGAGTTGCATAGAAAAAACTCGTAGAAAATAGGGATAGAGACACCATGACACCGGGTATCCAGGCATCCAGACGTCGGACAACCTGACTTTCGGACATCTGGACAAAATTCGACTTTAATACTGGCGCAAGACGATGACCTTCTTCAAAGGAATATGCTATATATTAACAAGTTGCGACGCGGACAACTCACTTCATACAGACAAATTCAAATAATTCCAGACACTTAAAACAGCTTAAGACAATAACAACACGACACCTGTACCACGGCATCAGGACAAATGTACATCCGGACAAATGAACATCCATACAAATGAACATACGGACAAAATTCGAACTCAATTCTGCCGTAAGACCCTGACTTACGTCAAGGGAATTACTTAACATCACATAAGACATGAATAAAAACGCATGGATGGAGACACACTACAGACGATGACACACTGACGAGGACACACGAAAAGAGACTCATAAACAGAGACACACAGATGATGACACACTGACGGGTAACCACCAACGAAGACACACGGACAAATCGACCCTAATTCGGCCGTAAGACGCCGATTAACGTCAAGGGAATTTCGAGGGGGTAAACCGCAGTGAATAATAGAAACTGATCATTCATTTCGAAATGAGTATCTCTTCGCCTCCGTTATAATATGCATCGAACGTCTTCAAATTGACAGTTCCTAGTGAGTCAATTGAATGGTGTCACCAATGCATCACAAATACACTTTTAGCTGGTGAGTTGTAAAGTAATGTATGGGTGATGTACTGATCCATACCACCGTGTCCATTTGCTATTTATTCGTGAGCACGGTGATGTACCCCTAATATTTGAAATGACTTTTTTGCATCATCAATGCAATTCCTACAAAATAGCGCATCAATTATGCAACAGGAGAAAACAACATCGACATCGCCGTGTTATCCCATAAATCAGCTAAACGTCACTGACATCAATTTTACATCTGTTAGCCATCTTTTGTACATCTAATTTAGCCTTTCTTCATTTAAAAAACGACCCACTGATTCGGTTAACGAATAAATTTTAATCTTAGAGTTAGCGTCCCTACAAAATTATTAGCGAACAATAAAGACATGAAATAGCAAACAAACAAAAATTGTAATTCTTTTAAGATGAACGAAAAAGTTGGGATTCGGATTAACGTGTCGCATCTCTAGATAGACCTAGTAGATTATGTACTCAGAAATTAGACATTGCAATCATTCAATTTTCTTTGTGTAACATAAAGAAATTTCTTTTCTTCGTTTCGGTAATCTTTCTTTTTTATATAAAAGGTACAATGCTACAAACTTTTCACGTCCTAATTGAGCTTATAAGATTCCATTCGTTTTTTAAATCTGTTAAGTCGATAACCTAATTAAATAAAGTGGAAAAGAAGTTCGAATCTGTTACCAAAAACTTAGATTTATTATCGTGGTAAGTTTTGATATCGAATGAAACTTTCAATAAAAGTGCAGGGATAAGTTTTCCTTTTCAATAAATAAATAAATCGTATTGAAAGCGTAAAACTATCTCATACCGGCAATGCTGCAAAGAAGAATGTTAATCAAAGCTTCAAGCAATTCGATCGCAATAAAAAAATTCAACATTTTTGAAGCATTAGTGCGACAGTGGTTAGTTAATGCATCCGAGTGATACAAATTATAAGAATTTTTGCAATTCACCGACAAAAAACTCGTTTTATCGTGTGTCATTTCGGTCGCATGAGGTCACTTCTCGCACTAGTGCTACAGAATATTTTTAATGAGCTAGTGCGATAATTTTTTTTGCACGAGTGCGTAAAAACCACTTTTACGCAATAGTGTGATCAAATTTTATTGCACTAATGCGTAAAAGCTATTTTTACGCACTAAAAACGCATCAAAATAATTATGAACGTTTGAACAAATATTCAACAAAATGTTGTCGCACACGATAAGAGTAGCTTTGCATTAATGTGTTTTTATCCGGTTGTCTGATTTTAACGCGTGCGCGTATAAGTATTAGGTCTGAATAGATACTATGCATGCTCACCTTTATGAAACGTGCGGAATCAACGTTCTTTGAAAATTCGAAAAAGTTCGTAAATATTTTGAATTAAATTTTCGCAAAAGACGCACACGATGTGTAGCGGAACTCGCCTTCGGCTTGTGTCAGCAATCTCATATCTAGTGTGGTAAACTACCTTCATACGTAACTTTTTTATCAAAAACTACCATTATGCAACTACTAGTCATGGTATGGTTTTCATGTTCACCGCTTTTACCACCAATTTTTTCATAGCTGGACATGGCGCTGTCATCTGTAGTACTATACTTCACAAACGGTTCGTATATTTAACTATGAAAATTCGAGATGGGGCTTCGGACGTTCGGGTATTTTTCGTCATATTTTTTTAGGTACCCATAGGTACCAACACTGAAACAATCAGTTGCGCAACGTGTCGCACACAATGAATTGCGAAAAGTGGCTTCACTTCTTATCACTTTGCGTGTGGAAAAAGTGCGGTATCCTGGTATCCCATATACTGGGAAATTTGGGATCCGAAAAACTGGATACCAGGAAATTAGAAGAGAAGAGAGGCACGACGTGTCGAAAATCGGGAAATTAATGACTGAATAACGGGCAATGAACAAAAATTGGGAAATGACTGAAAAACGGGAAATGATTAGAAATAGGGAAATGACTGAAAAACGGGAAATGAACAAAAATCGGGAAATGAGCAAAAATCGGGAAATGAACAAAAAAAGGGAAATGACTAGAAAACAAAAAAATGAACAGAAATCGGGAAATGACTAAAAATGGGGAAATGACTAAAAAAAGAGAAATGAACCAAAATTCGGGAAATGACTAAAAAACGGGAAATGACTGAAGAAAGGGAAATGACTAAAAATCGGGAAATGACTAAAAATCGGGAAATGACTAAAAAACGGGAAATGAACAGAAATCGCAAAATGACTAAAAATCGGGAAATGACTAAAAAAGGAAAATGAACAGAAGTCGCGAAATGACTAAATATCGAGAAATAGTTCGCTCCGCTCGCGAATTTCCATACCAACTTTACAATACCAAATGAGTTTTGTTCACAGATATCATCTATTTGGTCCAGGGCACAGTGGAGTTTTTGTAAAAATTTGTGAAATTAAAAATTGTTTTGGGGCCAGCGGTGCTTTTGGTTATTTTATTAACGATCTTTCATGCTGAATTTTGCCTACAACGCGACAATGTTAATCTGTCAGCGAATGAGACAGACAAATGTTTCAATTTATTCATCTGCGTTTGATATTACACTTAAAAAAATCGTACGCACCGCTCGCGTTTTCATAACAATTAGTAATTATAGAAAACCTCAATGTATTGTTGTATCTACCTGTTCAGCCCGCCATGTAAAAATCAGATTTTGTTGGGTAATCACAATTAAGTAAGCGCCCTTTTAAACTTTATTCTGAGAAATTCTTCTATTGTTGAAATAAATTTAAGGTAATTCAAAGAATTCTAAGACGAGCGTTGCATTTCCACGCATCGTAAGAAACACTTTAAAAAAGTTCGCTCGCTGTGCTCGTGTAATTTTAATCACATAGCGAGCGGTTCAGTAATTATCCGACGTGCCCTTTGCGATGAATACCATAATCCGCAACTAAGCTAGGAAGGTCCATCCAGGCAACACTATCCTCGAAATCCGAATCGGGAAATTCGATTACTGAAATCGCGAAATTTTACTTTCAAAAACGGGAAATTCAGCCCGATTTTAGCAGATACCGGGAAAAATCGGGAAATCGAATTTGGATACTGGCAAAAAAACATAATTTGTTTGTATAGCTTGGAAACGACAGGAATTGTTACGTTTGCAACAGAGGTAAGAAATTACGTAAGTAATTATCTATTTCAAAATTTAGTCAATACCGACCATATGTAACACAGGGTTTAGATGTTATGATTCGGAGAACCGTCAAAGACATAATTGGTCCACCGATGCGAACGACTGATTTCTTGTTCTACTCACCGAGAAGATTCCGTGGCCTCGGTTTACTACGGACAGAGTGGGAAGTTTACCTACAACATTTCGCCATAGCGCAGAAACTTTCTCATGTTAACGATGAACTATTCCAAAGCATATCAGACTGTAAAGCAGAAATGGACGAATGTATTCAATCATTAAACGTGGCAGGCGATACATCAAAATCAATTCGAACAGAACTTCGCAATCAATGCTTCGATCAATGGTGTAATCTGAAGTATCAAGGCTACGGAGTAATTTATTTCAAAAACCACACACCCAGCAACGACTTCGTATACAACAAGAATTCGTTGTCATCATCAGAATGGGTTACAGCGATCAAGCTCAGCACGAATTACGCAAATCTCAATGGTGTTCCAGGAGTAGGTAGCAATTCCCTCCTTTGTTGCAAATGCAACAGAGAGAAAGAAACAATCGTACAGGGAAGCTGCGACTCTAACAACCTGCTGATAGCATCGAGACATCACGGAATTAAGCATCGCCTCGCGGAATTACTTCGAGCAAAAGGATACACCTGCTTTGACGAAGTTTATGCCATCGACACGGAAGGCCACTCTCGATTTAGCGATATCAAAGCTTTCCATCGTAAGACTAGCAATGCATACATTATTGACCCGACCATAAGATACGAAGTGAGCAACGCCGACCAAGACAATGACGTTAGAGTGGAAAAAGACAACATCTACATAAAGTGCATTCCGTTTTATCAAGAAAAATGCGTGCAGACCTTTGGCGTTCGGAATTGGTCAGTTTGCGGATTATGGTTTGGCAGTCGGGGAGCCTGTGGACTGAGTGTGATAGAATTTTTTAAAGAATTTAAACTAGACGTGTCAGAGCTCAGGAAGCTATCTGAGGAAATTGTGATGAAGACTGTACACATAATCAATAATCATATTTATAATTGACGATAGTTTGACGAAAAAGGAAACGATAAAATTGACGAAAATCACATCAACTTTTAGTTTGTAAGAAGATTGTCCTGTGATAGATTAGTACGCCGTGTATTGAGCAACTTAATGTAATTAAGCGTCACACATTTTATTAAATAAATGTTTTCTCTCTAGTAAATTTAAATTGGTGTTATTGGAATCAAACACCTCCACTAATACTTCAAAAATATTAGTAGATATTTTACCCAACTTTTGAAGTATAATTTCTTACTTCAAAACTGTTAGATGTGAGAGATCTGACAAGCTGGTAGTCGTGAGAGGTCTACCAACAAAAATCTATCTCGTAGATGTGGCAGATCTATCAACCAGGCAAAATCGATCTCAAGAAATATGTATAAAAGCTAGGCGCTGTTCAGATATTTGTTCATTTCATTCTTGCCAACAACAGATGTTTGTTTACCCCATTCTCTGTTATTGCTGATATTCACATGGTCTCGCGACAAAGGTGTACCGAAGAGGCGTAAACGTCCCAATCAGCTTACTTTGTTCGTTGAAATAGATAATTACTTACGTAATTTCTTACCTCTGTCGTATACGCAACAAATCTGGTCGTTTCCAAGCTATACAAACTTTTAGTAAAATTTAGTTAACAGGGCAGACTACGTACAATTTGGTGCAAAATTAGGCGCAGATTCGATTTTAATCGTAAAACAATTGGCCTAATGTTTGCATATAAGCGAAAAGTACAGCACAAACTGTTTTCAGTGTCCGCTGTAAATGTTCCTTTCAAATGATTATTTCTAACAATTCAAAAGTTATTCGACAGAAGAAATTCCGCATTTTTGTAGTGAGAAGTCCAAACTTTGATTTTCAATAATTGAAATGAGCCCCATCAAATGAAACATACACGAAAATGATTGCACAAAATGCAACTTTTTCCTAAACAAATGCATGAGTTTGCAGTGAGTTGACACCAGGCGGCTCTTTAGTACGTAGTCTTAATACGATGTCTTAATACCGACCAAGCATAGAAAATACTTAGTAAATTTAAAAACATAATTTCCACACGTGTATCAATTTAACAAGTACTTTTTTGAAGCATGAAAAAGATCATTATTCGCAAAGTTGTATGTAAAATTAGTATAATAAACTTCGTAATAAATTCAAAAGGGAATTTTTACCTGATTCGAACGTGTCTTCGATTCTCTATTTCGCTAAAATTGCCTTTTAGAATGCACATTTGCACATGCAATGTTAGAAGAAATACTTCAGAATCACATTGAAAGAAACGATTAGATACACTTTCTGAACAAAATCTTAATTGCTCAATATTTTCTGTGGCACACACAACATACGAGGGTAGTTACATCAAGCGTACGACTTAACAGTAAATAAAATTCATTCCAAAAATTTCAGAAATCGTAAATGGCAAAAGCATGTCCACGTCATATAATTAGGTATTAACTTTTGTACTTTCGCATATTTCTAAGAATAAGAAAAAATATTTAAAAATGTTGACAACGACAGACGCAATGTATTAAGGAAGGATATGGAAATAATGCCAAAATTGCTTCTGGGTAGGTTTTTTTTAAAAATTGTATACAATTTATGGAAGAAAACCTTTCGTCAAGGTCGGTCATGAAACCCACGTATTTGTTAGAGAGAAGGACAAGTTTTATGGGATATTCATAAATCGTGTTCTATTTCAGTGCTGCCAAATGGAGATATAGAATAATTAACAACTCGAACAAAAGAATATTTTTTTTAGATGACCTAAGCTCCAGTAACCCTTATTAGAGTTGGAAAAACATATAAATTTAACTTCCTAAATTGCAAACTCTCTTCATTCCAATAATTTTTATAGCAACACTGAATAGCGGACGAGAGTTATTGATCGTCTCAGCGCTCAAGTTTACAGAATCATCAATTTAAAAAAGGTTTTGATGGACGAATGACTGACTGAACTTTCTTTTTACCATGACGATGGATGAAAATAGGGAAGTTAGATAACATGTGAACTCATATTCGAATCCTACTTAATGCATGCGAACTGTAAGATGTAAGCGAAGCTTTTCTTTCTTCGGGATTAGGTTTTTCGTTCTTTTTTTTGGAATGTATGAAATAACTTTGTAGAAAGAAAAATATAATGGCATACAGTCTCACTGAATTGCTAAAGATTAACTGACGTACAAATAAATGTTACAGTCATTTTTCAAAGAAGGATGAATCAGTGCCCCGTTTATTACAAGGAAACAAGAGAAATATTCGTATTTGTATGTTATTTGCAAAAGAAAACACACAAAATCAACATTCAAACAAACGAACCTTTTAATGTGTCTATTCAAATGTGTCATTAATAGCTTTTATTATCAATATACCGGTTACTTAGCGAAGGTGTGTCAAAAACCCATCTGAAAGCACTTTGCTCAATAAAAAAAAAAGTTTTAAACTCACAGGCCAGACCCATTAAAATTTCATAAGTTAATTTTAAATGTTGATTTTGATGCGATTTTTTGGGCTTTATTTTTTTTGGATGGATGTTTGTGTTTTATTTTTATTTATTTTTCTTCTTTTTATTGATTCGACTGATTCACCATTATAATTCTTTATCGCATTAACTATTGCCTCCCAATCCGAAACGAATATCTCACATCCAAAAGGAAAGTATAAAAAAAACGAACGATTAGGTTATACCCACTCAACATTATAACTCTTGTACATCAATCATTTTGGACATAGGTTTGACCCATAATAATGACACACAGAGTCGTAACATTTGACAAATTTCTACTGTCACTGTTGCGTCGGGGTTGGTATAGGGGAATTTCGTCGTTATTGTGGATGAACGAACAGTTTATATGATATGAATGCTGGTTAATTCAAATAAATGCCTTTTTTCCCCATAAAATTTACAGGCATGAATTCGTATAGATTATCGCTTTCAAACATTTTTTGTTAGGTTTTTGGGAGAACGCTTTAATTGTACATTAGGGATTTTGTAAGCGAAAAAAAATATATTTTTTTTGCTGGCAATAGAATGTACTCAACTATATTACACAAGGCCGTAAAATGTGTATTTTACATTTCTATGTATACTACACACATCACCCAATGCACTGCGCATCAATGAACATTTGTTTAGCTTTGGTCACAAACGTTGATTAATTAATTAAATGCGCACTGTACATACCGCATGTAATTGACTTGGATGGTGTTTACTTTACGAACAATTCGGAATGGAAATATTTCTTACATCACACAGTGTTGCAAACAACATGTAAATGATCGGTCTGGAGCGAAACAAAACAATTTCTTAGTTGTGACGGTAAGACCTTTAATTACATGTCAAAAGCTGTTTCTGATGATGTTGTTCAATTAAAATGCAATTTAAAATTATCAACAACATACAATTTGAGATTTATTGAAGCAAACTTGATACCGAGAACTGGATCATATTTGTTGATAATTTATGTGTGAAGAATATTGTTCCATTCTGCGTAATTTGTAGCTAAGTTGTGGAAAATGAACACTTCTGTGGGTTAGTGTGCTTCGTTTCATTTCGATAGAGTATATTTTAAGGGAACTAAATTCAGAAAATGAGATAAATTATTCATATTGGAGACACACGTTTCTTCCTCACACATGCCCGTTCTGAGGAGCAAAACAGCATAAAAGCTCATCAAACCTTTGAATAAATATAGGGAAACATCGCATTTTTTCGCGTTTAGTGTAATAAATTTTTACAATATTACAGCTAACAACTCTCTTAATGGGAAGCCATGGTGTATTTGGATAAAATGTAACGTAGTAACGCTCGTATCACTGCTTTCTGAATGAGATACAGCCTTACAATCTTCTAGAAAGTTGTTGGCCATACGCGATTTTGTGGGAAAAAAGGTTAAAAAATCGCGGTGTGTACATACAGTAGGGAATTTATAAGATTGTGCAACTTTTTATTTCAGGAGTAAATTTTACTAGTGAATTGAAACGTTGCACAATCTTATGATTCCGTTACTGTAATAAGATCCGAGTGATCCTTACGTTATATTTCCCTTACAAAGAAATTTCTCTGTTTACATGTTACTGTCACCCCCTCACTAATGATACAGAAAGTGTCATGGTAACATCGTACAAAATTAATGTTGAGGCGCATTCCAATGATTTCAATCCACGCCGACTACTAAACACTTTAGCGTCACATTGGACCTTGGGGTATGCGTCGGTCAATTTTTCTCAATGCTTCAAGAAATTTTTTAGCCTCCGTCGAGAAAAATTGGTCGGCGCACATATCTAGCCGGTTTTAATTGAAATCGTTGGAATACGCAAACATTAATATAGTACGGTATTGCCGTGACACTTTCTTTAAGCATTTTAACAAATAATTTCTCCTGAAATTTTAACAAACGTACGCAGTCAACCGTATTTTCGTCTGTTACTCCCAATACACTCTTAACATTCTGCTTTAGCGAGTGAAAAATTACGGTTAGGGATCATTCATAAAGTACCAATTTTTCTCAACTTCAACCCCTATCTTGTCACAAAATCTCTTTCAGATTTGTAACGTAGTGTAATAGTATATTACAACACAAGGGCTGTAATTTGAGATCTCGTATCTGGGAGGGTTCACGTCTTCGGATCTTCAACCCCTCCCAGATATTAGTTTTGGATGAGTTTTTCTAGATAGGAGATAGGAGATCTCAAATTACAGCCCGTGTGTTATACAATATTTTATAACACGAGGACTTGAAACTTCAGCTTGAGAGCTATAATATGCATATTATAGCTCCGAAAGTTATAATGGAGCTAGGACTGTTCCTGATTTCGTGTCAAAAATCGTTTTCATTACACACACACTTGTTGCTTTCGTTTCAAAAATCGTTTTCACCACGTTCAACATCGTATACAAAGCTGTGGTGAAAGCGAGGTGAAAACGATTTTTGGAACGAAAGCAACAAGTGTGTGTGTGGTGAAAACGCTTTTTAACACGAAATCTGGAACAGGAGTCCAAATAGAGATGTAGCTCACCTAATTTTTTTATTTATTTTTTATATTTAGTGTAATTATTACATCAGAAATTCAAAGGAAATCGAAATACAAAGAAATAAAAATAACAATTTGAAGGAAATTTGGGCCAAAATTCGGGGAATAAGTCATCCAAAAATATTCCGTCCTCCTTCTTCTCTCACGCAAGTATGTAGTCCCCTTCCCCTGGCGTGACATTTTTTATGAATGATCTCTAATAATATAACGCGACGCTAGGTATTAGGTACGTTGTTCAGGTAGTTAAATACTTTGCTTAAGAGTATAGACTACGTACTGAAGAGCCATCTGGCGGAAATTTTTCAACTAATGAAAATTTGTATGGGAAATGTGTCACTTTTGCGTAACGTGTTTCTCTTAAAGTCTTGAATGCAAACCAATTCTTATGTAATCATTGCATACTTTACCTATTTCTTAAGGAAATTGTGGAAATATTTTTGAAAAAAACATTCTCATTTGCTAGAAATGTGAATTCCAATATTTCACTGCAAAAGACAGTTTTTTCAGCTTTTCTAATTGATAGACACTTCGAAATGCATAATTTTTTCAACCGATGTGTTTGCTCACTTAATCTTTAACTGAGTAATCAATTTAAATGACAGAAAACATTTTCTACGAGTCAGAAATTGATATAAAAATTTTGAGTTGATGATTCCAAATGAAAATGGCTGCCATCTTTATTGTGATTTGACGTTTACAAATTTTTACAAACGTATCAACTCAAAAAGTTTTTATTTATTTCTAAATCGTAGAAAATGTTTTCTGTGATTTAAATGGATTACTCAATTAAAGGTGAAGTAAGCAAATACATTGGTCGAAAAAATTATGCATTTCGAAGTGTTTATTAACTAGAAAAGCTGAAAAAACTGACTTTCGAAGCGAAATATTGGAATTCACATTTCTAGCGAATAAGAATGCCTTTTCAAAAGTATTTCCGCAATTTTCTTTACATATAGGTAAAGTATGCAATGATATAAGCATTGGTTCGCATTCAAGACTTTAAGACTTAAAATTTTACACAAAAGGATCACTTTTCCCATACAAATTTTCATTAGTTGAAAATTTCCGCCGGATGGCTCTTTAGTACGTACTCTAAACTCTCAAAACCTTAGGGACCATCCATAAATGACTCCCACTTTGTCTGACTTTTTGAACCCCCATCCCTGCGTCCCATATTTTCCTATCTTACAAACTAAAAGTTGAGATGATTTTCGTCAAATTTATCGTTTTCTTTCACGTCAAGTTATCACACTCGGTACAAAGGCTCTCTGACTGCCAAACCAAAATCAGCAAACTGACCAATTCCGAACACCAAAGGTCTGCACGTTTTTTTCCTGATAGAACGGAAGGCATTTCTTGTGTATGTTTTCTTTTTCCACTCTAACTTCATTATCTTCATCAGCGCTGCACAGTTCGTATCTTATTGTCGGGTCAATAATGTATGCGTTGCTAGTCTTAGGATGAAAAGCTATGATATTGAGTGTCACATTTTACTGACACCTCCTCTTAACTATAGGACGTCAATTATGGATGGCCCAATACAGATGGATGGAAGAAATGAAAATATTTTACAAAAGCAGGTGAGTTTAGAGGTCGTAAAGGTTGAATGTTAGAAAGGCTCTTGGGCCCCTGGTCCCTTCGAAACCGTTAAAAGCTTGATGGACGAACCCACTTTAAATATTAATATAACGAAAGCAGTTATTTGACAGCGTAATTGAACATTACGTTGATTTAGATGAACCATAAATTTTATGGATTGACACAAAGTGCTGAAAATCATAAAAGAAAATAATTTCGATAAAGTCCTTGAGTCTAGGACTTTCAAACTTGTCTACGCTTGTTTCGATAAGATCTAACAGAAATGTGTATAATGGCGAAATAATTAAGACGCAGTTGGATTGTTGAGAAATTAAACTTAATTATATGATGTGACTTCCATTAAGAAGGGTTGAACAACAGCCTTGTTCTTCACGCATTTAATGAATAATGATAGAAAATGCCATCTCTTAAAAAGGACTTTAAAACCCTATACACATTTAATGTAATAAATTCAAGAAAAACAATTTTCAATTCCCGAAAATTTTGCTATACATTTGTATGCCTGCATTATGTCCCACGTTGAGTTCCATGTTATTTGGCATTAAGGTTCTCACGCGATATGAATAATTAATAGACCGAAAAATGTTTCCAAGTCAAAAATATGTTTTTGTTGCAGAAAATAATTATTAATTTAACGCGTGGCAGATACGTACGCTTGATTATTATATTCCTGTTATGAATTTAGTCAATATGCGGTGTATACCTACTCAACTCTTAAGTCCTACTATAGTGAAAGGAAAGACGAATAACAATTCTTTTCGAAATTTCGCTGAAAGGTTTTTCTTTGTAGTCCTTTATGGAATAGTCGGGGGGTATTATCGATTATGCACTTATAAATTTTTTTTTTTTTTTTAAAAGAGCGAAAAATTCTATGGAATTCATTGTTAAATGTACGTAAACCTACAGGCGTCGTCACCCCAAAAACGAAAGGTCGAACTAGATACATGAAAAGCACTTCTTTTCTTATTATTTTAGAAATTTCTACGACAAATTTGTTATTCTTCTCGATTGCTTAATGGTTTCTTATTTACATTGAAAATAACTATCATCGGTTATGGCTACAAAATGAATAAAATGGTTGTCTGGCGAGATGTTTATTATCACTAAATCTTTAGTTTTATATAAACGCTTTACAAACGTAAGGGTAGTGTGACAGCCCTTATACACATTTCTCTTTTACGTTACAATTTTTCCACTCGCTTTCGTCATGGTTTTTTTATGACTTGTCTGTTTTTAGTGCAGTTCGTTTTTAGATCCATTGAAAAAGCTTTCTAAGCACATTATCTCCATGATGAAATGGTAGAATTAGAACCCGTTGCATGACTGAAATTATTTATTGTATTTAGTTCTCTCGACGAAAATATCCCGTTGATTCTGTCATCGTCATTTTTAAAAGATAAATTTACGGCTGATGTTTCGTGACCAGACCATATGGGAAAATTGACCCTTAAATCAAACCGAACTCCAATCATACATTGAACCATATGTAAAGATGAGAAAATTAAATTTGACAGACATTTCATATATATTTTGATATACCGAATGCAACATTTATTTATATTGGAATCGGATTTGGTTCCAAAATACGTAATCCAAAGTTGTATTCTCTGTTAATGAAGATATATATAAACGGAACGCATTTACAAACCGAAGAATGTTTGGACATGTCAAACTGGAATTAAACATTTTAAACGTGTCAGCAACAACATGTTACTTAGAATAAAATGCTGGAACCACAGGTCATACTCTCTAGTAGCGTTTCTGTTTCATTTTAATTATTTTTGTTTTTTTTTCTGTTATTTTGCTTAAATGACTTCACATTTCGAAACAGAAAATGTAACGTAAACCTCATTAATTATTGTCGGAAAATGGAATTTTTTTTTTGTTTATTATGTCAATAAATTTAAATTCCAGATTTTAGTGCATTTGTAACTTTCAACATTTGGAAACTTTTGAAACTAAACACAACTGTTCGAAGCAGGTGTTAAAGTCAAAATAGAGTGTAACTCAATTTTGGTGTTAGAAAACTTTTTTTTTGTCGTGTGGTAGTGGGGGTTGGGCCGGAAGAGTCTTGGATTTAAGGACAAAATTTGTATTCAATTTAAACTTCCGGCGATGGATGAAGGAAAAATTAATCTGATAAAACAAATTTTCCTGTTGGTGATGACGACGCCACGATGACTTATTTTCGATTTTCAATTCCATCGCTTTCAACAAAGCATTTTAAAATTCGTACAAATTTCAAATTCCATCGATGAAATGAATCATTGATTCTTTTAGCATCGAAAGAGAAACTTTTTTTTGTCTCACTTGATGTTTCACATGGGACCATTGTGTTAGTTTTGGATAAGTGATTCAATATTGTTGTATATATTGTTACAAATGCCTTTCGTAATAGAATTCTGTTGTGTTCGACAACATTAAGATTCATAAGACTGCAGCATCAATGCAATGCCAATACATCAACAATTCAATTTGTTGGAATCGAAATTGGGTACATTCCTATTGTCAGCATGACGTTTCAGACGTCAAAGTTCCTAGCTGTTACTACTGCGTTTTTCATCTTTTCTTCTTCAATTTTTAGACCCGAATGAAGTAACGAAGGTCCCATAGTTTTTCTATAAAGCACTTCCAACTTTTGTCGCAAATGTGGCAGAGAGATTGAAACAATATAACACGTTACTGGAAACTGCTCATCAAATAGCTCTCTGATCACCGCTCGTCATCATAGCGTCAAGCATTTCATCACCGAGATCCTTCGCGAAAAGGTCTACGAATGTTTGGAAGAAATCTACGCAATTGACACGGAAGGCAGATCGTGTTTCAGCGACATCATCGCATCCGACCCGAAATCGTCAACGGCTTATATCATCGACCCCACAGTCCGATATGAAAAAAGTAACCCCGAGCAAGACAAAGAAATTAGAATAGAAAAATCAATGATCTACGAGAAATGTATACCGTTTTACAACGAAAAATACGTTCCAGCATTCGGTCCAAGAAAATGGTCGGTTTTGGGCTTGTTCTTTGGAAACCGAGGCACCTTTGGTAAAAGTTGATTTCATGACAAGAATCGAACGTAGATGACGTTAACGGCGTTTTCTTGTTAAGCAAATATTTTTTATACTTGTGACGTTGCTCATTTTCAATGTATTTGTAGACCAGCTGATAAAATGAAAAGTTGCACAAGCTAAGGATTCGGTCACTGTAGATCGATACACTGTGTTTTTAGTAAACTTTGATACAAGGGCAGTTCCTTTTATTTTAATTTTTTTAATGTAAAAAAATGTTTCTATCTTCTAATACCAGGGATTTATAGGGTGGGATATTGACTGCCTTAATGCTGCATGTGAGGAGAACGGGATGAAGGTAAATGTAGGGAAAATTAAGGTTATGCATGTCGGCGAATCTCGGAAGGAAAATTTAAAGGGGGAGGAGCTGAAGCAGTTTTCTGAATTCAAGTACTTAGAAACCTTTTTTTCAGAGAATGGCAGGTTAGAGAATTCGAGGAAAATGGGAAACGCAGTGGCCAGTCAGTTGAGGTCGCACATGTTCAACAAAAGTGAATTAAGTACACTGAGGAAAATATAAGCGACATAGGAATTGTGTTTATAATATACGCCGCCGATGTATTTTATCCACTGTGAACGTATTTCGAATGCCGTGCACGTATTATGTGAGCTCATAACACGTTCGTTACGTATGGTATACTACACAATACTTGAATAAAGTTGATAATACATTCACCACGTATATAATACGTCGGTGGCGTGTATTATAATCACAATTGCTGCGTCGCGTCGCTTGTAGATATTTTCCTCAGTGGTAGCGACACAAAGTTAGCTATACACAGGTCGATTTTCAGGCCAACGATTCTGTATGGTATAGTTAGAGTGGGGTTGACTGCGGATATCTCGTGCATGACCTGGAGGTTTCTGATATAAGGATTCTTATGAACATAGCGAAAGTTAATCAGAGAGAGGAGTGGGATAATCATATTAGGAACGACGAAATTAGGGAAAATTTAGGGATTTTGGCAGTGGAAGAGGCAGCAAGGGCCAATCGTCTGCGCTGGTTCGGGCACGTTCAAAGGATGGGTAATAACAGGCTACCAAAAAGGATCTTGGATGCACAGGTACCGGGTGTTAGAACAAGGAGAAGATTTATAGATTCAATTAAGTCAGATTTAGAAGTTGGGGGCTTTCTCTCGGCGAACAAACCATCTCCTTAGGTAGGCGATAGGAGGGCGTGGAGGGTTGTACACCTTCCTAGGGTTGTGTCATAAAGAACTCACATCGAAAGGTACATAACGGTCTATAAAGTTTGGTGATGATGGGGATTGTGCAGAGATTACGATTCTGTAAAAAAATATTGTCCGCCTCGAGGGGTGGATAAGCATGAATTTCGTTCGCATCTGGTTTTTTTTTTGTTTTAGTTTTTTTTTCACATTTTTCTTTTGTTTTTTTATTTTTTTTTATTTTTTTTCGTTTTTTTTAGTTTTCCATCTCTTTGCACCTAGTTTTTTCTGTTTATCCACCTCTCGGTCCGCCTCCATTTTTTTTCTAAACGACTGAACTATTCGTTCCATGATTAGAGCTCAAAAGCTAGCGGTAAAGTTGTTTCGGAGTTATGGCACAGTTATGGGCCTTAGGAATGTTCTATACTACGATGGGAATTTTCCATCGATGTATGGTACGCATCAGACGCTACATAGGGCTGTATTATGCTACGATTGTAGTTTTTGTAGCAATGCACTCCGTTGTGTCGTAACGGTCGTAACGCGAGTTTATTGGAGATTGTACGGATTTTTTTTCTGGCAGATCGGAATCTAATTTTAATGTTCATCTGGTTGATTTGTTTCTTATAAAGGAAAGTAGATGCTAGAATTTATTTCAGTTATTTGAATCTACTCGTATGGGTAGGACCTAGTGCTCCTACGACTGGTAATTCGTGTCCGACAAAGTGACAAACAGACAAACTTTTGGGCTTTATAATCTACTAAGGCTGAACACGCACGAGACACTGAACTTTTCAGAGAGCTAAAACAGCATAATACCTGATTGAACAATGTCATACGTGAGCGATAAAAATTTCTCTGGGCCAATCAGATTATAGTATTTGTCATACGTGAGCGAATGTGAGCGAAACAATTAAAAATGATGTGCTCTGACTCTCTGCATGAAAAGCTCCTATAATAACAATGACAACTCTCAAAATTACGTCTCAAACGTCAAAATCAATTTATTTAAGCTGAACAAGTACGAGACACTGAAACGTGTATTGATAAAAAAATTTCATTGTTCTCATGTCAAAATTGACATTTGAACAAAGGGAATTTTTATCAAAATAAGTTTTCAATGTCTCATTCAGCAAATTCTCTTTGTTCAAATGTCAATTTTGGCATGAGAACAACAAAATTTTTTATCAAAACACGCTTCAGTGTCTCGTGCGTGTTCAGCTTACATAAATTGAGTTTGACGTTTGAGACGTCATTTTGACAGTTCTCATTGTTATTATATCATTTGTCTTTTTCTGAAATATTGACGACATTTCACATTCTCTTATTCCTATCCCTGAAAAATTGCTAGACAACAGGTTCCCTTTTTCATTACGTATGTAATTACGTCATACCAAAGTGACATTTAAATGCCCTTCAAAGCTCAAAAAAATTACCTGCACTGTTCTACCTCACAGCAGATATACAAAAAAGCACGAAAACCCAACAATTTAAACCAGCACACATTGTGTAATGAAATCAAATTGCAATTTTAATGATTCCACCGAACATTCGCAAAATCAGACATTTTTTATGGGCCAGTTTATTTATTGCATGTCAACATACTCATCCAAATATTTCACCCTATCAATCTCCCCTGCTTAAATAAAGACGCAATTTTTTGTTCACGGTACATTGATTTTGAAAAATTTGAATGTCACATCGGAGACCTACGATTCTCGATGTAAGTAATGTGAATTATTATCACTTGATTATCCAAAGCCATCCTATCACACGTATTGTTAACCGTCTACGCGTCACTGATTATTATTGCGAAAAAAAAGTAAAAAATTTAATTTACGAGATGTGAAAACGTTGAGTCTGCCGTCGGAATAAAATTAAATTGGTTAGGATCTAAAGTGCTTCTTTTTCTCTTCATTTTCGTTTACCAAATGAACGCGAAAAATAAAGTTACTTGTTTTATAATTCTTGTTCTTTTTTTGGTGGTAGACGCAAGAATGTAACTTAATGCCATGTTGAGTTGATTATGAGCTGTGATAAGTGGCAAATTTTAAATTGTATAGTTTATTCGACCATTCGAAGTAAAATAATACGAAAAAAAAAATGTTGTTTAAATATACAAACGAATTTCAATCGTGATCGCTAGAGCTATTGAATAGCGATATTACGATATACTGACAAATGAAATTGTTTATTTTATAAAATTAGAAAATTAATTGCACTAATTAGTTTCGTATTCGTTTACAAATCGATTTTACATTTTATTAGCTGTAGATGTTTTTTTCACGATATTGTTCGAGGCTTTATTTAATTTCTCATAATTAAAATTCAAAAAAGAATTTAAAAAAAAATGAAAAGATACAAAGAGAGAAGAAAAGCTCGAAAGATCAAAAAACTTTAATTTCTCAGAAATTAATTTGTAAAGAATACGAAAAAGTTGAATTGAATTGGATGAAATATACAAAAGGGGAGCTACTAAAAATGCTGTTCCCTATAATTCTTCAACGAAGTCTCTAGCATTGAACATTTTTTCGGTCAAAAACAACTGAAAAATTAAACAAAAAGAAGCTTTACCTTTAATCATTGTGATTGATTCTTTTCTGTAAAAAATATGTACGAGGCTGTACAACCATGTATATTATGGTTGTCTATTGTACGTGGACCATCAGTACTCAATATATTATCGAAAAATAGCTTCGAATGAATTCAAAAAAATAAAAAAAAAAATTCTTAACAAAGGAGATGAAGTAGGAAGCATTATATGAAGTGACATAGCATGATTTCATATTGAACATTAATTCGGTGTGTTAACGTTTCTCCTTTCCTTTTATGAGCTTCAAATTTAATGCGAATTGCGAATATGTTCGGTAAATAGGTTTTGGGTTTGAAATTCATTGGGTAACAAAAATCGATTTTTCATCCAATGGCATTTTCGACTGACATTTGAATAATTTTGAGTTCCATCCATGTTTTTAACTACAAATAATCGGAAATGTTTTTCAGTATTCATAATTTGATCGAGAAATATTTATAGGCGAACAATGGACCGTAAAATAAAATTTATTAAAAAATAATCGGTTTCGAATTTGATAAAATATCGAGAATATTGTTAAGAACGAACAAATAACGTATTCGAATCAATATTTGAAATACGAGAGATACGAAATACGAGTCAACAGTATTTTGTTAAATAAATTATAAAATTCGTCATGAAGCATGTCCACGGGTGTAGTGGGTGTCACTTTTTTATGAATTAAAATAGCGTTAAAGTACATACATACAGTCAATGAATGGTTTGCTGTAGTACAAGTTTGAAATACCTGTTCTGTTCTGACCGGTAGCAAGCCTACAACATTCAATGGGCGGTTTCGTGTTGACATGGAAGCTTTTCATTCTTCGTTTTTAGTCAGACGCAGTCCAATAGAAAAGTTTTAAACTTGCGACCGGTTTGAAAAATTCAATCGAAATTTAATGCTAACAGCCAAGTTATTTATAGAATACTCATCTGCAAGCTTATTGAAATTCAGTGCATTGTCCTTCATCTTTCAATTTCAATAAATTTTCATGAACGGGATGACGTCATTTACGACATCATAAAATTTACATTTATAACACTTTGTAATGATCAAATTTCAGATTTACAGCCACTAATATATAATTGAAAGCACTCACTAAAATGTATGCATCTGTAAGCCTATAGGAATGTATGCATATGGAATAAGCCTATAGCTACCGATTTTGAGGATTTTGGTGCTTACGGTGAATCGTTTTCACTTTCAAGGTGATGTGCCAAGTCGGGGAAGGCAGCCTGGTGCCAAAAAATTATATTAGGGAAGTTTGAATCTAGTAGTCAGTACATTACGGCGCAAAACTTTTTGATTTGGCTCCAGGCTGCCCTCTATGTGACCTTGAACAATGAAAAAGAAGGCAACCTGGTGCCAAAAATGGAAGAATATCACTATGACGGCATTGACGAATGCTTAACAACGCACCAATTTTCATCTTCTGCCTTCTACATTTAAATGAGCATAGCTCAAGAAGGCAGCCTGGTGCCAAGATAAAAATTGATGCGTTGTGAATCATTTGTCAATGATATGCTTAATTTTTTGGCACCAGGCTGCGTACTCTGTGCCATCGAACCACGATAAAATACGCAGCCTGGTGTCAAATTGAAAATTATTTTTCCAGGAAGTACTTGCTATTGGCTTTAACCTTGCCTTACATCATTTTTTGATCCCAGGCTTCGTAGCCAAAATTGCAGTCTTCCACTTGTTGCAACTTTTTGAAGGCTGCGTACTTCGGATTCAAGATCCAGTAGTTTCATGCACTAGAGGAAGGCTCATTCTAGTGCATGAAAGAACTATAATTTCTGAATGTATTGGAGATTCTTTTCTCAGTAAAACTGTTACAAAGTGCGCCATCAATATGTGGAGTGGAACTTCACCTCACCAAAATCAATATTTTCTAAAATAGACAAAGCTCCTTTAGTGGCAAAGTCATCATCATCATAATCATCAAACTTTAAAACGTCACTTTGACAGTTGGAATACTCCCGGTTTTGCTCCCAACAGACTCATTTTCGGTGTGAGGCTTTTACGCCCGGTGATCATGGACCAACCTTCTTCATATCCTCCTACCCTGTACCAAGGAGATAGTTTGTCCGCCCGAGAGAAAGTCCTACAACTTCTAAATCGGATTGAATTGAGTCTATAAACCTTCTATTTAGCCTACCCCTAGGGCGCACACCCGGGACCTGTGCACTCAATATTCTCTCAATGTCTAGTAGTTAAATTTTAGTCTTTGGTTATAGGAATTGACATTGCCTTTGGAATGCAACATTTCGAGAGGATAAAAATGCCCCTCTGCCGATGAAAATAAAACTTTCAATGGCGTTAATGGCGTCCAACGATTTTGCATACAGCCAAAGAAATTTAACTTTGCAGTCGTACAAACGTTTTCCTAGTTTCTCTTATTTACCTTATTCCTCTCATTCTCCATGCTATTATGGAAAGCAAATTAGATAAATAGAGAACGAGATAAACAAGAGAAACGAAGAAAACGTTGTACACTGCAAAGTGACATTTCTTTGACTGTATTTTTCCGCTGTCCCTCACCAAATAAAAAGGAAAATTGCCATCGAAAAATAATAAGGGTAAGCCCAAAGCTCACGCGATTGTGTAAAAAAATCGCTTAAACTCAATTTCTCGTGATTTTAGCGTAAAAATTGAACAGAATCGAGTGCGACTTTTTTCTAATTTTCGTAAAAATTTGTTTACGCAGTTGCTCAATGCCAGTTAATCGGAGAAATTGTAAAACAGTCAAGGAATAATCCAATATAAGAGATGCCACGCAAGAATCTTAAAGATGAGTTAGTTGAACAAATTTTCTTCGATGCGTACATTTATCTATTGACCAGACAAAAAAGAACGTAATGAAAGACTCTCAATTCATACAAACAACTTTGCATGAGTGACAACTGCGTAAAATATTTTCAACTTCGTGTTTATTATTATTGCTCTCTGATTGGCTCAATTCGAACATTTGTGTGAAATTTGAATTGCTGCTTGACACAAATCTCTGAACGACTGCAGACCTGCATTAATAAATTGTTCGTAAACATAAATTTCACACGCTTTCGTGAAATTGAATTCAACTCACATATTCCACACATTTTAAAACTTACGAATGGCGTTTTTGAGTTGATGCGAATTTTTTTTCGTAGTCGCGTGAGAGCTTTGGGTCTACCCTTAATATCACTTCGATATATTTGTGAGCCTCGGGGGTATTGTGACATTTTGGATGTGTTTAAGTTATCAAAAAAAATTCTTATATTACAATATTCGCTCAGCTCAGATCTCGAATTACGTAAACATGAACTTACGGGTCTCTTTGTGTAAATAACCACAACCGGTTACTTGATAAAATTCTCCCCTTACTGTCACCGTGAATCTTTAACTATGTGGACTATGACTTTGTGTTGCCACAGTCATTGACTGCTTATAAATCACTCTTGGAACGCAGTTAGGATTTTTAATGTTTCTTGCTAACGCTTCGAAGCTGTCTATTCAATTAGATTAAAACATTCTATCGGCTGCGGAGGGTTGGGAGTTTTGAACGCTTTTAACGAGAGATTTCGGAATACTAACAAGCATGAAATACTTCCTTATAAACCCTAATCATACCATTACAAAAGTAATGAGCTAAGGGGCTAACTTTTCGACATTCATTTAAAATTGGATTTGCTTTTGATATTCTAAACATTTAAAAAGGTTTCCAATTCAAAAAACTGTGAAAAATGCGCGGTACTTAGTTACGCCCCTGTGAGCACATAAAACACAGAGCATGGTTACCTAAAAATTATGTTAAAAAAACATTCTAAATTCAACCGAACAAGGTAAACGCGAGAAAAATGGAAAATTGTTGAATAAAAGAGAATTATAACAATTTGAAATCTAATTAAAAATTTAATTAATATGACGGGTGAAGTTATATCACATTCAGACACGCTTCACATATGGTTCATTCAATATCAATCAAATGCACTAAAATGCTCTCTATAACTTATGTGTCTCGATCGATGCAATTGGATTTGTAGGTGGATGAATATTAATTCAGTGTGTAAATAAATTTGAATTATTCCATTGAAACATATCTCATGTGGGATGTTTGAAATTCATGTAAAAAGAAGTGACTGGGCAAATTTAGTTTTGGTTAGATTTCATATTAATGAGAAAATTGAACACGCATTTACAGGTCAACAATCATTTGTTCCAAACAAGTAAAGCGAGGATTGATTCATTGCATTATAACGAGCTGCCACGTTAAGCAATGACTTTTGCTAGATGTAAAGAGCGCCTCATTTATTTCCAATCCGAAAAATTGGAAAATTTCAAGAGAAAACGCTTAAATCTCAGACATAAATTTCGTTCAAAATGAATTGATTTCATGTGCCATATGAGAAACAAAAAGAAAATGTAGTTCGAAGTGTTTAAATTTTCAATTCATTCTAAAATAAACGTGACTCAATCTAATCTCGCATAATATTCGCTTATCGTGTTGTTCTCACACTATGTGACTTATCGTAATTTCATTTCTTTCAATTTCACGTTCTAATCATCAATACGGAGGCAATTTAATGTTTTTTTAATGCGCTCATTTTAAAATTCATGTTTTTGATAACTCTAGAATGGCTGCCGTTCCAAATACCATTGGAATCCATAGGAAAATTAGCTTAAAAAGTTGTTTCAACTTTAATTAGAAGTTTTAATTTCGCACAGCAGCGACGAACGGTAGGATTTTTCATTTTTCATTTCGCATAATTTCAGTAAAGTTAGACGAGGGGGAAACAACAGTGAAAAAGTCATTTGGAGTTTGATTGTTGTTTGATTCAGTCGTCATTGCCTCAATGTTTTGCGTTTGTTGATACGGTAATTGACGGTCAATTATGAGGCATTCGTGTAGGAAAGAATTTTACCTGTAGCGAGTAATTTTGTCTCTTCACTCTTGGCATTTGGTGGTTTTCTTTACTTCTCAAAATAGTCGGGAGTCTAAATTCGTACATTTATCCTAACTTTATTGGTGCCGAGACGTATAATCAAGAAATTTTGAAGACATAGTTTCTTACTGTGTCCAAAATTCTAGAACCTAAAGACAACTTCATTTGAAATAGTTGAAGCAACTATTTTCAACAAATTAGTTTGCAATGATTTGTTCCTTTTCAATGATCGTTATACATTAGTTATTTATGTTACAAGGAAGTATGCCCAAAGTGCTTCACCGAGTGACGTATGACAGTGCCTAAAATAACATATATTGAAGGAGGAAAATGGCACCGGACGCCCACTGAAGTCCTCCAACGCCCTTTCCGTCCTCCTCAGCCTCTTTTTACAAATACTATACAGATATCGATGAAGAATACAATAATCGCGACACCTATAGGGTGGGTTCATCACTACATCGTAAAACAAGTAACCTGAAAACTGTACAGCGACGATTAGTTATTAGGTAGCGATAGCTACTTAATGTTTTCACCCTTTCTATCCGCCCATCCGTGCACCCTTCTCCAGCAATCACCGATGATTTACCGTGTAATCACCGATAATTTACTTTGGAATCACCATGTGAATCACCTGTTATTCCAATGTAAATCATCAGTGTAATCACCGATAATTCACTGGGAAATCACCGGTGATTCCCATGTGAATCATCGGTGATTCCACTGTGGATCATAGGTGATTCCTTTGTGAATCATAAGTAATTCCACTGTGAATCATGGGTGTTTCCACTATGAATCATAGGTGATTCCACTGTGAATCATAGGTGATTTCACTGTGAATGATAAGTGATTCCACTGAGAATCATAAGCGATTCCACTGTAAGTCATAAGTGATTCTACTGTGAAATGTCTCTGATTTCATGTGATTCCACTGTGAATCATCAGTGATTTTACGGTGAATCATCGGTGATTCACCAACGAGTCACCGATGATTTAGGTCCAAAATTCACTTCTTTGATTCCGCGGTGAGTCATCGGGGATTTTACGGTGAATCATCGGTGATTCACCAACGAGTCACCGATGATTTAGGTCCAAAATTGACTACACTCTATCGCTACTTTCGGAACAGCATCTTTTGCCGAGTGTTCATATAGTGTAGTATCTAGGATTGTTTTACTTCTTCACGCTGTGCTTGAGATTGAAACCTAAAAAATTTTGCTCGCTGTTTCTTTCACAATTTTTTCACCCGCTTCGCGCTTTTTTACTTCTCCACACCACCGGTTTAACTTCAAAATCACATATTCATACACATTTTCCATGAGTGAGGGAAAAAATATCCATACTAGTTGTAATCACAAAATGAAATCACTCATTTTTTATGCCTACTCCGACATAATAGGGAGTTTGGTAATTTTTATATATTCACTCGGAAATTTTGCTGAATTTTGTCACGGCCAGCTGTTGCTCCCAATTAACCAAATTCTTCCGATTTAAAAAATCGGACATCATTCCGAAAAGCTTAGGCGAAAGAACAAAAGAAGCTTTGTTAAAGCTTTTTCGAAGAACGTCCGATTTTGAAATCGGAAGAATTTGGTTGAAGCGAAACAAGAGTGTAAAGTGAAGGAGGTCCTATGTTTTAATAAATTCACGCCTTTCGGTCTTGAAAATTGCGCCCTTTCTGTGAAAGTGACCTCAGTGAAAATTGCTTACTTAAGGCTCTGACGTATGAAGTTTTTCATGGCGTCTCTGCCAAGTAAAAAAAATGTAAGCCCAAGCGACAAAAGTGAAAGCATGAAAACAGTTTTGGTTTACTAAGCAGCGATAACTACTTTATATTTTTACTCTTTCTGTTCATTCGTATGTGCATCGTCACAGAAAAATGACGTTACAAAAATAACGTCGCACAAATGACGTCACACATGTGACATAACGAAAATGGCGTTACAAATACGACGTCACCAAAATGACGTTGCAAATACGACGTCACAAAAATGGCATTACACAAATGACGTCGTTCAAATGACTTCACACATATGACTTCATAAAATTGACATCACAAAGATTACGTCGTTACAAATAATAAGTCACAAAAATGACGTTAAAAATACGACGTGACAAAATGACGTCACAAATATAACCAAAAGCTATGACGTCATAGATCTTGTTTCGTTTAATATTCTTCAACAATACACTCTCACTACTTTCCTACACCAATTTCAATTGTTTATTTCCTAACTTCTGACATTTCTTTTTACTGCAGTGTTTTAATGTCGGTTCAATGAAAGGGAACTTTTATTTGCTCTTTCACGCTCTCAACCGCGTTTTGTGAGACGTCAGCTTATGTCAAAATATACCAAATTTCATGATGAAATACAGAAGCTGTCAAGCACATCATTTTTCGCCGTTTAACATTTTATGAATTTGAAATTGTTAAACTCCGATAAAACCCGACGCCACACTAAGGGCGAAGATACTGTTGTGTATCAAAGTACTTCGTTTTGACACACTAGGATTTTGGATGTACGACTTCCTCTGTGAATGAATGATAAAGATGTACAAGAGAAAAGCCCGAGAGAGCTGGAAACAATTAAACAAAGTTTAGGGACTTTCCCCATCACCATGCAAAGACGAATAAAACCGACAAAAAGCTCTATAAAATTCACTTTTGACACGTGTTTCGAAACGCCACGCCTCATTTTTTCTACCTGTAAAGTCATTCATTGTTTGTGAACGGTTTACTAATAAGGTATTATAAGAAGACTTGAAAAATGAACAATTTTCATCACAGCACAGCATAAAATCATAATTTTTTAATCACCTGTACTGCGTATAGTAAGCAGTCACCCTCTATCAACAGTCCTTAACTCAAATGTTAACAGTAAACTGTTTGTCTGTGAAAAATTCTATTAACGAGTGTCCAATCCAGTATTCAAGCAAAATTTATTGTGTTTTTCGTGTTTATGTAAATAAATATTTTTCTCAGTTTTCGTGCACGCGAAAAATGTTATGTTGACACAATGTAATACGACATCGCTACAAATGTAATGCGATAGTCTAAATATATGTCAAAGCTGAAAAGTGTCCGATTGTACAAAACATTTCCTATCATTACACTACATGGAATAGATATTTTGAGCGGAAATGCTTTTTTTTATATACATGACTATGACTTTCACGAAAGTAAGAATTTACATTAGGAAAAGAATTTTTGAAAAAATAAATACAAAAGTCATTTACATAATAAGGACCGTGAGCAGTTAATTACGAAATGCAAGATGTGTTTATTAGCAAAGACATTTATTGCAACATCAGAATGTTTGTGCATTCAAAGTCGAGGTAACAAACACAATAGATTAGTGAAACAGTAAAATTCGTTTTGGTTTCGCTACGCTCTTTTTCGACGATGGCACGGAAAACATTCCAACCCTTTAGCATATTCAAACATTTACATAGATACAGCGCTGTTTGTTTCTACAGGTCACTGTCTAATACTGTGAACATGTTTAACATAATTACGTCCATGCGAGTAGTTTCCATTCAACGGGTATAAAATTGTACGGCAAACTCGGGGGAGTCTATTTTTGAATCGATGTGTTCCGTCAGATACAACGAAACTGGTAAATATCCCGTTCCAGGCTCCGTTCCGAATCCAGCCCAACCCGAAACCGAATTCGTTTTTCCGCCTTTTTCCGGGTCATTTGAAGCCTCAATATGCCACAAAAACCGTCTGCTATAATGCACCCCTATGTATTAACACCGTACAAATCATTGTGTGCATTGTTTCGTCCATATAACATAAATAGTTGGTAAATAACAGGATTGATATCGTTATCAATTGTTCAATCGTAATACAGCTTTTGCTTCATGTTATGAGTAAAAATGGAACGACATTCTATCGGACTGCTAAAACATTTCTGAAAAATACTTGGGGGCTTACATCATACTGCAGTTAATTATTGAAAATTCACTATCTAGAATCATAAACTTTTATCTTATGAAATTTACGAAAATATTTTTTGCTTAGGTGGTCCCCAATCTCGTATGTTGTAAGTTACACATTAATATGTGTTATGACTGTTATTTAATATCGATAAAAAAGTCTATTAGTGCTTTTTTCCGCGATTTGTTTTCACAATTGGCGGCGACATAAAGTGTATGAACTTGTCGACTTGTTCATATCAAAATGAACAGATGTTCGCTAGCGATCTAACATCTCGTTAACTTATGTTTAGACTTCAGCGGTAATTTCTCACAACTTTAAACGAAACAAATGTAATTATTGGAGAACCGAATAGAAATGTCAAAATTGTAGCTAAATTCAAGCGTTAATTAAATTTTAATGCTATTTACAATGAAGTTAGTTGTAGTTTTGACGTTTCTATTACTGTTTTAGTGCGGCGACGGCTTTTGTCAAAATATACCAAATTTCATTAGGAAATCCATTGTATGTTAAACGACGATTGTCAGCTTATGCAATTCGTCCTGAATATTTTGACAAAAGTCGCACTAAAATCTTCAACAAAAACCTAATGAGAATAAAACAGACGTTTTCTCACATTTGACCGTTGGTTTATATACAATTCTTTTGTTTTGTTGAAAATTGGCAATGAAAAGAAGAGGGATTATGCCTAAGGGCGATTACAGAGTTGATTTCGGATATTCGTTTCGGATTTAATTAAAATTTTCAAAGTTGTATTAATTTCTACTGTGGTTTTTGTACATCAATATTGGTATAATATGTTTGATGTAACGTTGTTAGTCAGTTCAATGGAATTGGTCTATAGTCACACATTTGTATTTGAAGAAACATGTAATATCCAATTTACGACCTCAGGGATATGATGCATTTTTTACACTAATTCTATGTTCCCCATTCATATTCGAAACAATCAAATTCTCTATAAAGTGAATTGGGTTGGGAACGTAAAATGACCTTAGAGTATATTACATTCTGCGGAAAAGCTTATGGAGTGGGAGCCGGGGGCGAGTTACATAAACACAAATGTAATTATTTTTCATGCTCCTGCATTCCGTAGTGACATACACTAACACTAAGGGACGAGTGGGCGAATGGGTGGCCACTTACGCTAACCGACAGTGAATGAGTCAGATTCACAGACGGGTCGAAGACAGGTGAAGGGACCGGAGCCGGGGTATTTGACCGGCACCTGGATTCACCTGGAAAGTTTAGTCAGCATCTTCCAGGCGGAAACTTCAACAGCTCCCTTGGGAGCTCGAGAAATGCTGCCAGAAGGGGTGAATGGCGAGGACGTGATCGTGTGCACTGACAGTGAATCAGTAATGAAAGCGCTGATATCACCCATTGCGACTTCTAAATTGGTAGAAGATTGTAAAAGGCTACTTGAACCAAAGGGCTGAGAAATCGAGTCAAACTAGTTTGGGTGCCTGGGCACTCCGGAGTGGACGGTAATGAGAAGGCTGATGAACTGGCAAAAACCGGCTCAACGGCAATCACATACGGACCCGAACCTGGCATCCCCATCCCGAATTCGTTTTGTGCGAAAGCGGTGAAGGACTGGGTGAAGCCGGAGGGTGCCGCTACAAAATCCGGAGGCAAAAAATCCAGAGGCGAAAAATCCGGAGGCTACAGAATCCGGAGGCTACAAAATCGGGAGGCGTCAAAATACGGAGGCGTCAAAATCCAGAAGAAAATACAAAGTCAGGATAAAATCTGGACGAAATATGTGTTGTTATTTACAGCAGCTACAATTTATTTATACAAATTGTGTTATGAATATGCATTGCTGTCGCAGGCCGTGAATAAAATTTAAAAAAAGGGGGGTTAAGAGGCGGCAGCCCGCGCATAGAGTGGGAATATTCCCCTTGCGGGTTCTAAGGGGCGGAGCCCCTAGCGGGGTTTGAGACAGAGCCCCATGCACATATCGCCGCCTGCAGGGCGTAACCAAGCCCGCCGCAGGCGCGGGGGTGAGGGGGCAGAGTCCCCCAAATATTAAATATAATGAAGACCGTCGCGTCGCCAATGAACTACAATCATTCATTCGCTGTGATATATTTTAATGTAAAAAATTAAAAATACAGTATTGTATACTAAATTGAATCATTTTTCAGTTATCAGTGACTGAAGTGAACGAAATTCGAGCATTTAATTTTTAAAGCAAAATTATGAAAAAAATGGTATTTCTGAAACTAAGTCTGAAAGAAAATTTTAACTCCACGACTGGGACCCGAACCCAGACTCTTCACCTTTACGGGGTGCTGCTCTACCAATTGAGCTACCGTATACTGTATACAAAAAATCCGGAGGCTACAAAATCCAGACGCAACAACATCATCAGTATTTTGATGCCTCTGGATTTTGACGCCACCGGATTTTGACGCCGCCTGATTTTGAAGCCTCCGGATTTTGACGTTTCCGAATTTTCACGCCTCCGGATTTTTTGTCCGGATTTTGACGCCTCTGGATTTTGTGCCTCCGGATTTTGTGCCTCCGGATTTTGTGCCTTCGGATTTTTTAGGGGAGCCAGGCGGAGCATAGAAAAAGCTTAACTGCGTACGAAGGAGGAATGCATGCCAAGCATTTCTTCCCCACTCCGTACTAGAAATGGACTAGGAAGCTCCTGACGATGGGCCGGGATCGCATAAGAAGAGTGGTTGGTGCGATGACCGGACATTACGGACTCAACAAGCACCTAACGAAGATGAGAATTTCAGGTAACCCGGATTGTTCCTGTGACTAGGAGGAGGAAATGGGCTTTCATGTGAATGCCCTAAATTCCATCAGCCAAGACACAGTGCACTAGGCGGCTATGTCTTGTACCCTTCAAAGTGACCGAACTATTAGACAGATCCCCGGTCGGTTTTCACGATTTTTAAATGATGAACGGGAATAGGAACAAAGGGTCACAAAGTCTGTGTTCCAGATCACAGAAGTGATCTCCCCATACTGATAAAATCTAAAAAAACCCTAAGGAGGAAAAGTAAAAGGTTTCATCGTCGATGCATATGATGAGTACGTTACACAACTCGGGATAAAAATGAAAAATCCCATTTTCATGTGATTGTTGACCTTGTTTTCGTCTCGGATGTCGTTTGAATAATAACGGACCTTTTAACTTAAGTAACTGACACAAACAAGGTGGTAAAGTGCACTTTACCTCCCTCTATAAGGTAAAATAATGATGCGATATACTTTTGTTCGTTTCGTTTATATATGTCACCGAATGAACATGCACTTTTGTTATGTGTAAAAAATGTAATTAAGGATCGCCGGCTCAAGCTGCTGCAAGTATACAACTAACAGGAATTCGATAAAGGAAGTTAAATCTTTAAATACTACGTTGTTCTTTGCACCCTCCCATAAATAGGTTTTCCATGGAAATTCAATGTATATTTTAGCAGTCCGTGTTAAATATGAAAACAATTTCATAATTCACATTAACATGAATAGTTTCGTGTAAATTAACCATAAAAAATAATTTGATTTTGTTTTTTTTTTATTTCCAGATTTCCTTGTGTTTTTGTGTTGCCGAGTAAAGTAGTTAGTTATATAGTTCTGTGTGTGCACATTTACATGTAATTAAAATGAAATACAGCGATCCGCGTACTTTACACATTCACTGAATGTATGCTAAGTTGAATGAAAAGCCGCAGCATGTTGTTCCAAAAATAATCTTAATTTCAAAGGAATAATGTTGTATACAACAAGAAAAAAACACGACACTTTATTTAATGCATGCACACCAAAATAACATGTTTTTGATCCATTTAATTGAAATGATTAGTTTATATTCCAGGGACGTTTCTCTTTTTCAAAGCAATAATTTTTTAGCTTACGCCAACCAGAGAGTGAATTGATTAAATTGTTTTGAATTTCTAACCGTAATAAAGCAGCTAAACAGATTGCTATTATTTCCCTTTAATTGTTTGGGGTTGTCCAAATGTACGAAAAAGAAAAGAGGAATTTTAAGAACCCGATTAATCTTTGAGACGTTGGTGTCTGGTTTTTAGTAGATCTGATTTATTCAATTTATTCATCGGGTTATATACTTTGCAGCTATGTTTCACTTGAGCTCATATTTTTGGTGAGGCGTGTAGAAGATGTTGAATTTTGACTTTGTTTCAAATATGCTAATTCTGTTCAACGTGAAATATTGGATGATATCAACAAAGTTAAATAACATTTTTTATGTTGGTATCTGCAAGATATGTTGTGATTACCTTGTCCCATTGTTGTGATCCAAACGGTTCATTAATTTAACACTACTGCATGAACCAATCAATATCATTCGTTGCGCATTATGAGTGATTAATGAATGAAATCATAGTGAATGTAATGCATTAATCACTTATTGAAAGTTATGATCGGTAAAGAAATCGATCGACCAATGTTTGTGTATATACACTTGTCAGCGATAGATCGATAGAGAATGTATTGACCGCACATGCACCACAAATTTTTGTTTAGATGCATCAATCAAAACAAGAGAAATATTGATATTTCAATATTTTAATACAAATGGGACATATTTTGAATGAATGTTCAACCTATAAATTATGTATCGATTCTTCTAAATTTGTGGGACATTGAAGGGAGAAAAGGCTAGGCTAAGATTTTAACAGCAACAGATATGTTACAATCTTTACAGTATAAGTTTTGGAAGAAAAGAGGAAACAAATTTTGGAGAAAAAATTTTCGACGAAAAAAAATTTCCTGCGAAAAAAATTCCGGCGAACAAAAGTTTCAGGCGAAAAAAATTTTCATTGAAAAAAAATTTCCCGGCGAAAAAATTCCGGAGAACAAAAATTTCAGGCGGAAAAAATTTTCGGCGAAAAAAATTTCCGGCGAAAAAACTTCCGGCGAACAAGATTCAGGCGAAAAGTTTTCGCAAAAAAATTTTCGGCGAGAAAAATTTCCGCGAAAAAAATTTCAAGCGAAAAACAGCAAAAAAAATTTCCTTTGACACGAAACATCAATCTCCAACAAAAAAAATTTAAAAACAAATTTAATTTTCCCCCTAAGTCCGTCCCACACCACCGTTGGCCATTTTGTTGGTCACCCTGACACACTGCACACCCAACACTAATAACTTTTCCTTTGACAACAAACATCTATCTCCAGCCCAAAAAAAATTAATTTTCCCCCTAAGTCTACCACAGTCGGCCATTTTGTTGGTCACCATGACACACTACACACCCAATCCATCAACTTTTCCTTTGACACCAAATATCTATCTCCATCCTAACACAGTCCAAACGGCGTTTTGCTCATATTTGAGCCATACTTTGAATACACTCACACTCATTCTTTTATATGGCACCTTCTTAGAGCTCTGGCGCCCAAACGAGGCCGGTACTTCCCTTTTTTAAAATTGTATATGGCGTAGGATGCCCACCCGAAGGTCCCTGCTAAATTTCAAGAAAAGTTATCGAGCCGTTTTCGAGCACGAGCCAAAAAAGTCGGTTTTCATACAAATGGCTCAAACTTAGCTGTATATAGTTCCGCCGTCTACGAAAAAAATTTTTCTTAATTTTTTGTATATGGACTTGCGTCACGGGCGCATTGCTACCGCGCGCCCATGATAATATAATAAATTAATTGTAAGCAAATAAATTTAAGTAAAATTTCGTAAATTACATAGATAGGTTGAATTCAAGGATGAAGGGGCAGGGGAAGGGAAAGGGCAATGAAGGAACGAAAATCTGGGTTGGTAGAAGGAGTAGATTAGTGGTAGGGATGGTGTTACTTCGAACAGCAATTTAACTACACTGAGGAAAATATCTACAAGCGACATAGGAATCGTGTTTATAATATACGCCGCCGACGTATTACATACTCGATGAATGTATTATCAACATTATTTAAGTATTGTGTAGTATGCGATACGTAACAAAAGTGTTATGAGCTCACATTATACGTGGACGGCGTTCGTAATACGTGCACGACGTTCGTAATACGTGGACGGCGTTCGTAATACGTGGGCGGCGTTCGTAAGACGTGCACGGCGTTCGTAATACGTGCACGGCGTTCGTAATACGTGCACGGCGTTCGTAATACGTGCACGGCGTTCGTAATACGTGCACGGCGTTCGTAATACGTGAACGGCGTTCATAAGACGTGCACGGTGGATAAAATACGTCGGCGGCGTATATTATAAACACAATTCCTACGTCGTCGCTTGTAGATATTTTCCTCAGTGTATTGCCATTTGAGGTTATGTGGTGGATGCTGTGTACTGTTTTACGTAGCTTATTATATGCTTGCAGCTACCATACGCATACCTGAAGCAACTATACCTTGTTAGTATAGCATGTTAAATGCAAACATAATACGCTGCAGATATCATTTTATATTTGAACCAAAGACATTTTGTTTCTAATTATGATCTTGTGGTAATCTTTCACTTACACAAAAATTCATACAAAAAAATTTCCATTCAAAAATCGAACATTGGAAAATGGTGAGAGACACTTTTAATCTCTCAAATTATCGAAAATATGGCTTCAGAACACGAATTTAATGTGAAGCGAGATAATGAACGATAGGAGATTAGTGTTAATAGCATTTTTCAGTTTTCTTATTCAAAAAGGTTCTTACAAATGGAATAAAAAGATAATCAGAGTACTTTTCAAACTATCCTCTTTAACGCATGTGGCTTTCATTCATTCCATTGTATACCATATGTGTTAAGGCGTTTGTTTGATAACTAGGTTGATTTTCTGGTATAAAACTCACTGAAAAGTAAATGGAGAGATGATGATTCCATCCAATTTTGTACTCAAAAAACTCACTTACATTATTGTTTGTAATCTCGATTGTAAAATGTTTGTTCACAAAGCATTTTTGTTTGATTTGAAAGTTAAATTTAGGGATTGTTAGCATAGATGTAAAAAGCGCATCCATTACACATTCAAATCATGGTCCTGCGAGCTAAGTAAAATCTTTTTATGAATTTAAAATCAAATCATTGACTAGAGATATTCTATTACCCTCCCTCTAATTACAATTGAATCGACATGGTTTTTGTAATTTGAGTTAAGGTTTCATGTCACTGGATCAATAAATTAAATATTTTATTCTGTCGAACATAAATTGTCCGAACGAAACAATGACGTCAACTGAACAAAATGAATTTATTACACATATTTCATTATCTAAATTAGTTTTCGTTAGGAATGTCGGATTTACATTACAGTTTAAACAAAATCATATTTACGGGTAGTAATCGCAAGTTCTCCAATTTCGAGATGTTCATTTAAAAAAATTATGCCACACATTTGTTCATTCATATAATCTTACAGATCGTGATATTTCAGATTACCCAAGCAACAATTGATGCTCGACTATACTCGCTTTCACACTTAACATTTACTAGTCGCGTCTCATCTCATCGTTTTTGTCATCTTAAAAATATTAACTCGAAGAAATTTTCACGCATAGAACAAATGCCTCAAGTTTTCCTATTTCCTTTCCATAACAAAAGATATTCGGACCATAAGGGTCGAAAGTATAAAAATTCAACACTTCGTGAGAATTGCTGCCAGCGAAAATCGTAATTTTTCACTTTCCAAACAACAAATTTTCAGCAACGAAATTGCTGATGCACGATTCGCGAAGTTGGTTCAGAAATCGAAAACTGGCATTTTACCCAGGTAGTAGAAAAGATCATACCAATGGTAGAAGTGTTAGTTAAAGTTCCGACGTTTCCTTTATACATTGTAATTTTCAGGATGACATTCAAACGATGATGCCTAATAATAAAATACTTAAGTCTCCTTGTCGGAGGCGCCATGCTTTGTTTTTATAGTTGTATACATAGAACAACCTTCTCAGTTTATTCTTTTATTATGTAAGTTGAAAACATTTGTAAAGTTACCTTTGAGCTTTAAATGAACGTTGAAAGTACAGCAATTATTTGTAGCTAAAGACTTTTTCTGTACTGACAAAACGTAGACAAAAGTCTGAATTTAGAAATAGTTATTTATGTAACTGAGTAAAGTACTTTATTTACACTAGATGACGCAGGCCGAGTATCATTACACTCATCTAGTGCCTAATAATAGTATATTATAATACAAGGGGAATAATTGCGTAATTATAGTCGAGGTGGGGTGAAATTTCAAGAGGCGTTAGCCCCGAGAATTTTCACCATCCGAGACTATAATTGCGCGATTGTTCCCCTTGTATTATACGATAGTTTATCACATTTGAGCCTATAATTGCCAATTATGCACAAAACATGACCACAAAATTAACATAAATCAAAAAACAAAAATCAAAACTCATCGAATTTGTTGCAAAAAATGTCGTCTAGAATGATTTTTCGATTTAGTATGCGGTTGTCATAACAACACACGTTTCATTCTCATTCATTCGTATTGTTTCAGTGTAGCCTACGTCAGCAATAAAGAAGCGGGCTATAATAGCGTCATTACAACCCTACTTTTAACAAGAAATTCGACTATAATAGGCCGATTATAGGCCCATTATTAGTGTAATAAATTATTTTACACCGAGTTTCATACAACGTTTTTTTGCGGCGATGTATCGAAATACGAATGATTTCTTAATCACAAATAGTATTGAAATATGGATTTTTTTTTTGGTCTAGACGTACATAACAATGGAATTTCATATATTTTTCATACACTTTTGATTGAAATAGACAGACAATGGAATTTCATATATATTTTTCCATACGGACTGGTGGTAGGCTAATTGACATTTTTTTTTGAAAGTTGTTTTATTATCGTTTCAATCGATCTCCGCGTGGAACACAATGTCACACATTCGCAATTTCAAGTGTTTATAAAGACGATTCTTCGATTTATTTTGTTCTTTGTCTATTTCGATACATCTTTGCAAAAAGTATAGTGTACACCTCGTTGCATAACTGGATTTTGTAGCACACGTCGTAATTACGTCTTTGTACAACATTGTGTACTAGTATATTATTAACCAAGGGATATAATGGCGCGATTATAGTCGAGGTGAAGTGAATGTCCGAGAGACTATAATCAAGCTTTTTGACTCGTGCCTTTTTTTGATTTCCTTTGAGATTTGACGTCATGATATTATAGTCGGACTATAATGAAAATTATAGTCGAGTTATAATGAAAATTGTAGTCGGGTCGACCATAATATGCCTACTTTATACATCCCAGTTTGTATGAAACTCGACTATAATATGGTCATTATACCCCTACTTTCAGGTATATAAATGCATAATTATATGCCCGAATGATATAAAATATATTATTGTAACAGGTTCTACTTTATGACACACAGTTGCATAATAGTAATTTTCGATACTAGTTTCGTATGAAGGTATAATGTAGTCCAAAGCTTGTGGCTTAACAAACTTAACATACCAGAAAGTTGGACCGAAAACTCGCAATGGTGATGTGCTGCATATTTGAATCCTAGACCCCCTTTATATGCTTACGTGTCGTATAATATATTAGTTGTGGGCTGTATAATGAAACAACACACTAGTATAATATACCTAAATTCTGTATAATTTGCATGCATGTTGTATTATGCCCAAAACTAGTACATTATACAATACGTGAGCATATACATTTAAAGAAGGTCTTGGATCCAATTATGGAGCATATCACCATTGTGAGTTTTCAGTGTATATGGAAACCCTTTCTCGCACTAAGTTACGAAATAGTACTTTATGCAACTCATACTTGGGAGTGACAAAAAGTATATATGAAATTCCATTATGGAACTTGTTGCGAAAAGGAATTTCATACATACTTTTTGTCATTCCAAAGTAATTTTTGCATAACACGTTGCATGAAACACGTTGTCACAAGATGTTTTCTTCACATCTGCACATCACATCTCTTGACAAAAATTTTTCTTTTCGCAACTTGTTGCATAAATTACTATTTTGGTACAAGCTACGTATGAAGGTAGTTTAACGCACTTTCGGTAAATTACCAGCATATACGGCCAATTCCATCGGTATCGTCACCTGGGTAACGAATTTCATCTTTTTCACTCTTTCAATGTGATTTATATTAACATGAGACAAAACACATTCGTTCCGCAAGTGACATGGTAGCGATAATATATGGGTTACCGATGGAATTAGCCACATATAATGTGTATCAAACAACGTTTTCTGCGATTCACCGACACTGTTTCCATTGTTTCCACTAGCGAACATGTGTCGAAATTTCAACTATTTTTTCCAACTAGTGCGTGAAAACAGATTTAACGCACTAGTGCGATAAAATTTTATCACACTAGTGCGCGTAAAAACCGCTAGGGCGAAAAGGAACTTCATGCGACACCTAAATGACTCATGAAAAAGCGAGTTTTTTGTGGTGAATTGCAAAAAGCATTTATCGGGGCTTTCCGAGGCGTTGTTACAGCCATGTTTACAATGCCAATTTAAATATTTTTCGATACGCTGCCAACTTGTTGATGAAAAATCTGTTATTGTGGCTAATTCCATCGGTACCGTCACCTCGGTAACAAATTTCAGTCTCTTTCACTCTTTCAATGTGATTTAGAATAACATGAGACAAAACACATTCATCCAAGGTGACAATGTATAGGTTACCGATGGAATTAGCCTTGTGCCGGTCAGGTATTTTCTTATGACTCCACATGACAAACAAATTCGAACAATCAATGGTGATGATTGAGAATGTTTTATGATTTCTATGCTCCCCAAGACGTTTAGTTGCTCTGTTCGATAACATAATAACAAATTATAACTTTGATGTGGATGAGTGAGTCTCAAATTTATTGGGTGTACACATTTGACAGAAGTGCGAAGTGGAATTTTACATTCTCAACCATTTTACTTGCACGTAAAATTGCATTTACCTATCGAATTACCTACTATTCATGATTTACGCAAACCAGAAAATTCCGATGCATTTTAGAACGTTTCATCGCAAACAAACCACAAAATAGCATCACAAAATATATTTCTGCATAATCAAAGATTTCATTTGTAATTCGTAAATCGGCTGAACGGGAATCGGTAACATTTTATGCATTCGGCATTCCACAATATCAACAACAACTACATCACAGATCTCCATTTAAGCATGTTTTGAAGATGGTTAACACAAAAAGAAAAAAGAAAAAAAATGTTTGGTTTGTCAGTGCCTTTTGGATTTGGATTTTTTTTTTTATTTCTTTTGATACTCTTTTATGTTGTTGTTGTTATTTGACGGTGATATTGGTCTTTCGAGATGGTATTGGTTGTGTTGAATGCAGACACTTTTCAAGTCGTTCGAACAAAGGAAATCAACTTAAATGGTATTTATATTTATATACTATACATTTTGTACCTACAATCATCTTTTAACTAACAACCGTACAAAATGTTCAAAAATGATTGTGAATCCGTTATTGTACGTATAAGAGCGTGTATATGAGCTGGAAGAACGATTGGAAGCATTTCAACATGTATACCAGTATTTCATTTCAAAAATTATGATCCAAAAGTTATGCCATTTTACGGTCTTGGAGTGGAAATAATGAATAAGTGGTATCGTTGAAATAGGAACAATATTATCGTGAAATTGTTACTCTGAGATGTACATAATATTTTTTTTTTACTTTTCCATGTTAGAATAATGCTATTATTTCCTTTACAATTATTTGGTAAATTACCTGGTCATCAGGTATACGTAGACGGAATAAAAACCATACAAATTGAGTTAAGGTATCACGTAAATAGATAATGGATTTCTTATATCTTCAATGTATGTAAATAAAAATCAAAACAATAACCAACAACACCATTCATCCATCCATTCCTCCAACCCCCTTATAAAATATAAAATTGTTTATAAATGTTAAATGATCTCGCTTAATGTATTTCTTTTTTCTTTTCTTTATATTTCAGCGTAATGCTCGTAGGAAGTAGAAACATCAAATTTTCCAAGTCACGCGAATTGTTTGTATTTTTTTTTCATTATACTTTAAAAGCACCCAACGGATAGATGAACCTTATTTTCCGAGACTAGTTTTAACGTGGGTACGGTGAAAGAAAATCAATATCGTAATTTGTAGTGAATAAATTAAGACAGAGTGACTGCGAGAGCAAATTGACGGAAAGTATTATATTTTTACCAATTCTTAGTGGCTTTTTTATGACTTTTTTGAGGCTTTTTAGCTCGAACATTTTGACGTTATTTTTAACACATTATGGATGACGAGCACGTAAACAAATTCAATGTAAGACTTATTTGCATTTGAGTAGTTATTACACAGAAAAAAAATAAAACAAAATTGATTATACCATCGTGTAAGTTATGACAGACCGCCATAGCGCAACTGTACACATTAAACATCATAAAAATTAAATTAGATATTAAGATTTATGACTGGAATCATGAAAGTGAACGTATCGCTTCTTTTTATAAATAAGTGCAGCTTCCGCAGATCAAAAATAGATCAATAACAAGTACGCGCACCGCCAATGTGAACATAAAATGTGGAAGAGTCGATTTTCAAACGGTTAGGCATGTGGTTGCCGATTGCAAATTTCCATTTAGTAATTTCCACACCAAGTATAGCAGATTTGTAAGATTTAAGAGTGATATCGCAAACACTTCAGGTGATTTCATATATTTCCCATACAAACCATTTCCGAATCAAGCGATTTATGGGTCTCATTCGATTCTCCTTCGAAAATGAGCAGACACGTGTCCTTCAGTTTTTTTTTTAATTTCGAGTATTTTGGGCCGAAAGTGATACACTACAAAGGGGTCTGAAAACTGATTTTAATTATTTCTCAAGAAATAGTTGATGGAATGTGCTGATATTGTGTACGAATATGAAGTAACATAAGATTTTTTTGTAGGGTTGAATGTTGACAGCGACCCCAACTTCATCGGTTATTGGTGAAAATATGACCGACTTTCAAGAGCTAATTTCAAACTATCCCTATACAAAAATCGCCATGTCCTCTACCAATCTGCGTAAAAATCTCTTCAGCACTTTTCTGCCGCAAGGAGAAAAAATTATTTTTTTTTCACAAAAACTGTTTTTTTGTCACAAAAACTGTTTTTTTGTCACAAAAACTGTTTTTTTTTGTCACAGAAACTGTTTTTTTTGTCACAAAAACTGTTTTTTTTGCCACAAAATGTTTTTTATTTGTCACAAAACTGTTTTTTTTGTCACAAAAACTGTTTTTTTTTGTCACAAACTTTTTTGTGCACAAAAACGTTTTTTGTCACAAAATGTTTTTTTTTTGTCACAAAAACAGTTTTTTTGTCACAAAAACAGTTTTTTTGTCACAAAAACTTTTTTTGTCACAAAATGTTTTTTTTGTGACAAAAACTGTTTTTCTTTTTCAATGAAATGTTTGTTCTTGAGCCTTTTTGGTGTGCAGCCATGAACATTTTCTGTGAACTTATGAAATACATCCGATCACAAATTTGGCCAGAAGATGTATTTTTCATACATTCTCGTCAGCCCCGTGAGCTTTTACAGGAAAAAAACTTCGGAGCAAAAGTGAACGTATTTAGTGCGACATCGGCTTCTGTCAAAATACAGTCACTTTCATGATGAAATACATAAACAATAGGGGGTCCAATGAGAAAAAGTTTCTATGGGCCGGACGTGATCCGAAGCGATTTGATGGGCGCTCAATGACGAAAATCGTGAAAAATCAAGGTTTTCGTAAATTTGATATTCCTCATTGACCGTCAAATTGAATGTTGGGACAAATTTGATTGTTTTTTATCACAATGTACTCGATCGGAACATTTGCGCCCTCTGCAGGCTCAGAATCACACTGAATGGGTGTAGTACAGGCCGTCATTGTAGGGGTTTGTCGGAAAATTTTCGAGCAACTATAATTGGCAAATAAAAGTCTTGAGTTACGAAATATACGAAGCGTGAAAGCTTAGGGTTAATCTGTTGAAAATATCCGCACCTAATATAGGCGCCGACCGTCCTAGAGGAAATCATGACCGATTCTCAAAATTACATAAATTTCTGAAAGTTATTCGTAATAATGAAGTAAATTTGAAGATGAGCTAAATCGGTCAAGTCGTTCTGAGATATAGCGGAGAAAGTCGGGTTTTTCGAAGGTCGGTGAAACTTCTTCGTCTATATCTCGTCCAGTACACATCGAAAACTACTGATTAGGATGTCAAATAAAAGATATAGATCTCGGGAAGCAAGGAAAAAAGATTTGTGGAAATCGGTTGGATGGTTCGGTGTTGAAAGTCCACAGAGTGAGCCGAAGTCGGGCTACTCGACCGCGTATTACAGGCTATTGTTTTTCATTAATATTTCGTGAAGTAGGTAATAACATTCTAAGGCAAACTTGCAGTAAGGAGAACATTTTAGCTCATGGAAGTGTTCTTACGGTCTTAGGTCGGTCCTGGTGCCGTCCCTACGACAAAGCCAGGGCCCTGTGCCCTGAGGAAAGGCTTCGAACCTATACTTTCATGGGCAAAAATGTTCTCATCGACTGTATCTGCAAATCTAAGACAAGAATATTTGTCCCTACCAGGGCCTAGCTTTGAGAAATTTTTTTCAAATTTTCTCGAATTTTCTCAAATTTTCCAGAACTTTTTTTAAGGAAATGAGTGTATAATAAGAATCGACGTAAAGTGTATTCTGAACCATGTTAGAGGTCGTGCAGATGAAAAAAACAACAAGAAACCAAGCATGAACGGGTGGCTGAAAACTCGGCCCTTAGGATGCCCTAAAACACCTAAAATAGGTCGTTTGAACAATTTTTTGAATAAAAAACATAAATTGTGCTTCGAAAATGTTATAAGTTTTCAGAAATAAATAAAATATAAATTTTAAGCAAATTTGAGAAAATTTGAGAAAATTTTCTCAAAATTTCACAAATTTTCTCAAAAATAGGCCCTGGTCCCTACATCCAATACTTCACGTTTTGGATCTCGTCCGGCCCATAGAAACTTTTTCTCAGTGGATCATTTGGCACCGCTTTCCGGGCTAAGCTTTATTTTTTGGACTCCCCTAATAAACATTCTATCGAATTATATTTTACTGATATGGATTTGATACACTTCATCATAAAATGCCCTATACTTTGACAGAAGCCGATGCCACGTTAAACCCGTCAACATATTTTGACCATAAAAACGTTATATTAAGCACATAAAGTAGAGCAAAACATGCATGAGGACTGAGGTGATGTTAGGAATTCAATAACTTTAACTGAATTTTAGGGCAACTTTTAAACTGTTTGGTATAAAGTACGGAAATCCGGCATTACCAGTTGAGCAACTTTTCGTAAAATGTAATAAAAATTTCGCGGAATCGTATGAGTAGATTTCCATTTTTATAAATCCCAAACAATTTCCCATGACAATTTCTCTTTCAATTTTGTGGTTAAAGTGCACCTGGCAGTTGCATTGAGGACATATTCGTAAGTTTCTCACATAAATCCACAACCGAAAGACTATAAATGATTACATTTCTGAAAGACTACAGCGTATTAAGCGGAAATTGAAAATGGTTCACTTTCATGCATTAGAACGAATTCCTGGTGTACTGTACGAAAAAAGTGTCTTTGATATTCCGTTTTTATACCGTAATCACGAAAAAAAAAAACAAAAAAACTTGTCATGTAGTTGAATGCGTCTGTTCATGCAACAAAAATCGAGAAAGAAATTATTCGCAGAATTTAATCTTATCTTCAGTTGATTAACTAAATGTTTTGCCGTATCTGTAGCTAAACGATGGCCGAAAACAGAACGCAAGAAGAGCACAGAATTTGCATTTATCGATAGTAAAACACAGAGATAAAGAAAATTAAAATCAATTGCTTCATAACAAACGTGCCATTACAGGCGCCACCGACTTTACTTTTTCTTAGCCGAGTTGCCGCTAACAGGGAATATAAAAAAAAGACATTAAATGAAAATGATGGTAAAAACACAAATTTTTGGTGGCAAACAAAATGAAATTGTAACGAATTCAGAATTATTTTATCACAAAACATTTTATTTTACGAAGACTTATCCAATCCACCCCAGACTATTGACACTGCAGAAACAATTTACTTCGTTTGTATATTGTGTGCATAAGGAATGCGCTGAGAACAGATTTGAATGTATTTTCTATTGTATTTTGCTGTAATGCAAACAACGAATAAATACGAATTAAAACTGCTTAATCTAACTGACAGTGTCGATGCTAGCAGTGGTTTTCAGAGAATATGAAAAAGAAAAGAAATCCTCGTATTGCTGAAAAAAAGTCATATTTGCACACGACAATTAAAACTTTAATTGAAAATAAAGACAATTCCATTCAGTTAGGATAAGATGGGATAAGGTGGGTGGCATGCGAGGATTTCCGGCACCTAAGCCGTCGATGGCCCACTTTTGCACATAGAAATTCATTTATTGTGTAGAGTCATGAAAATACTGGTTTCTTTTTTATCTCGTTTATTGTGAAAATAACCGTGCTGGTTAATAGAAGTCGGTTTTGCTCAATTTTTTTTGAAGATTTAATCTTCATAACATAATCTTCTGTATATATAAGAACTCGTACGAAGTATGAAAACCAGAGGCTGATGGGTTTGTTAGGCAAATATTTTCACATGCTTAACGTATTTCCTGGGAGAGAAACTAACAATTTTCATAAAACAACTGTCAAGAAAAGTGCGTTCCGAATAAAATAGAAATTGCGTTAGTATAGAATAAAATATTGCATTTAAAGGAGCTGAAACGGTTGATGTAGACCAAGGTGGTAAACAAGTCAGAGAGTGGAGCGCAGCGGAGCCTGAGGACTTGTTCACCACCGTGGTGAGAAGATGACAATGTAGATTAGAGAATTTTTATTTTCTTAGCTCTTCTTCTCCAGTGTAGGTAAAATAAAGATTTGTATACGTTAACCCCTTGTTGGAACTTTGAATCTTGTTGGAATTCTATATTTTTCTCCATTTGGATAACAAATAACTTCTCCTTGTGAAATTTTTGGATCCGAGCCGAGGCCCAAATTGATAATGACACGTAAACGTCACTTTTAAATGACTGAGGAAAATATCTACAAGCGACGTACGTAGGAATTGTGGTTGTAATATACGCCGCTGACGTATTTTATCCACCGTGCACGTATAACGAACTCCGTGCACGTATTATGTGAGCTCATAACACGTTCTTTACGTATGACATTCTTCATAATACTTAAATAAGGTTAATAATACATTCACCACGTATATAATACGTCGGCGGCGTATATTATAAACACAATTCCTACGTCACTTGTAGATATTTTCCTCAGTGATGTTCCTACAAGTCAGTGAAATGAATGATTTTCCATACGCACGAATTTCTGCGTCTCGTCGCTAGGAAGGACATTTTTTTAACTTTCGCCTTTGGCTTGATATTGAAACTCTGAGAATAGATCTGACATAATATTAATATCCGAAATAAGCAAACAGAATGTTTGTTCATCGGTTCATCAAAAATCTTGATTACTTGAGTAAATTGAGTTCCAAAATAAGACAACCTATGAAAATGAACGAAAAAAAATGGTAGAAGACTTTTCCAAGGGACATGAAGAGTTCAAGAATTATTGGTTGGTTATAATCTCTGTAGAAAAAGGTGGCAATGATGCGATATTATGTACGTAGCATTTGCTTTCTTCAGCTTTCGTAGGTCAAGAGATTACCGTAATTTCAATGGTATTTAATGCTCGAGATGTTATGTTCCCCAGTACCCCAGTTAATCATAATTTTCCACACAACACGCTGGAGAGCAATTATTGCCCTCACTTGCGGCTCGTGTGCGCTAATTCTCGCTATCATATTTTGGGTATACGAGGGTTGCTCCAAAAATTTCGAGCCTAAGTATGAAATGATGTTTGTTTTGTCAATCACACTGAAGTGCTATCGTGTTGTGGTAACGCATTGTGCTTAAAGATAATGGGATTGACTTAACAAAAATAACAAAAAAATTTCCTAAACAAATGTCTGTTTTAAATCCACCTCATTATCACGAAGTCCTTCCACCCTCGTTCGTATATATATTTTCTCAAACATTTTACACTCATAAATATGAATTATTTTCTACGCTTCGCTTATGTTATTTTAACTTGAGAACTTGGGAGGTTAACCCAAAAACACAAAAATGTTTTCTCTTAATTTCACACATCCAAATTTTTCGAATGTTTGGTGTTCTAAAATAATTTCAATTTGTTTGATAAAAATCACTTTGATTTGGTTTAGTTTCTGCGACGCTATTGTTTGGCATTTAAACGGTTGAAATGCTGAAATGTAAGAGATTTTCATTCTATGCAAAGACTGATTTCCTGTGTCTGTAAAAATCGTTAGCAATGTCTACAACAAAAGGCCAAATTAAATAACCTCTTTGCAGTGAATAATAGCCGAATATTTCATTTGTGCATCAAAACTACTGTGCGCCACTTTGGTGCGGAAATGTTGATTTTAACATTCATATGCGATTTTTTCTATTAAACGAGAAACTGGCATTATCATCGAGTTATCATAGTTAAGACTTTTCATTGTTCAAACAGTTATGCTTTGCTATTTTTATAGGTTTAACATGAAGTTACAGAAATAACTTTGAATTTCGACAGTCTGGTTAAACGTATGCCATTTGAACATCCACTTTTATTGCTTTTGTTGTTACTATATAGTTTTACAATAAAACGAAGAGTGAGGTTTTCGTCTGATGGATGTAATCAAAATAGATTACAGTTCTGTTGGACAATTCCTTACATTAAAAATATAATTTATCAAAGTCAGACAGCCACTAACTATTATTATGGTAGTAGACACTCAGATTCTATAAATATACTATGGTAGAGAGAATTGCATTGGCATTTTTTTGTTTAAAAATATTTTTCTATATTTGACTCTCTTTTTATTTACTTATGATTGGTTGACTTCGAAATGATCTTGTGTCATAAAAATAATAAATTACATAATTAATTTTGAGACAGTCAGTCGTAAAAACGTGGGGACTTATGGCGACTATTGATCGACTAGCATATTGTGCATGGGTATGGAAACAAAACCTTGGTGCTTTACAAAACAGTTTTCATAATTAAAAACGAAAAACACATTGGGTTGATGACAGACCCGTACGATCTGTATTAAAAGAATAGAAAACGCTAGGCAATCAATGTCACACGAGCTAAGCCATTGTCTCGCGAGTAAACTTTTTCCACTCTTTGAAATTTTCTTACAAACCTTAAGGTGTCATTATATTGAGCGCGATGCGAATCGCAGCGCGTAAGGTTCGTGTGAAATCTCAACTTGACAGAACAAAATTTTTTTTTATCAAGGTGAGCTTTCACACAAACCTTACGCGATGCGATTCGCATCGCGCTCCATATAATGACCTCTTAAGTGTCCCTTAGGCGCATCGCAACACCCAAGTTCACCTCAGATTTATACAGTTGTCCATGTCCTTGCAAACACTTCGTAAGTTTCTGGACTAGGGAAGCTCGGAATTATTGCAATAATCCATGACAGGAAAATCTCGAAAGAGAGAGAAAGAGTCTTTCGCACGAGATAATTTTTTTCTTCTGAGAAGTGCTCACAGCGTCTCACATTTTTTGCATACTACTGCAGCCACCACACAGATAATATGTTTGTAGATGTATATGTGTTTGTAAACATAACGTAGTAGCACGATTGTTGGAAAGATATTATGTTTGCAACTATTATATTATGTTTGTCATAAACATATAATGTATTCCTGAAACATGGAATGTTGAGTGCATTTTCTTTTACTTTATCGGAACAAGTGGAGTGATTTTCCGACTGCTTCCGTATGGACGCGCGCAAGCGTCATTCACAATATGAGATTTCGTATAAAGAAAATGTTCTATTGTGAATCGCGCTGGCAAGAACTTCCCCATTACCGATTTTTCTGGTTTGGAAACGATTACAGATTTTTGTTAAGGAAATTTGTTGAAGTTTACTTGAGTTGATTTAAAAGGAAGCAAATAGATGGATGGACAATTTTTTTATTCTAATTATTTATGAAGGGACTGCCTTCGGTGCATTCAATTAGTCACATCCAGTCGGTGTAATTAGACTACACGTTTCGAATGACTAATTTTGTAATAGAGAATTCTTTGAAAAGCGGATTAAATTGACGCGTTTAGCGCAACATTAACTTGTGTCAAAATATAGCGCAATTCGTGATGAAATGCAGCAACTACTGATATACTTTGACACAAGCTGAAGTCGCAATTACCACGTCAATTTGACGTATTGGTAAATGTCAATCGATATGCGGATTCTTTCCACTTGTCATTTCTCTGATCACTTCCTAAAAGAATACCCATGAACTCCAGCATCGAAATGCAGACTGGAAAGTATTGAAAAATACACTAGTCCTACATACATGGTACAAGTCTAAAAAAAATGTGAAAATCTAAATATTGTCGAGTGATTTGATTGAAAATATGAAAAACATGTATGCGTTCACGTAATACAAAGTTCGAAAGTTCATACAAACAAAATTAATAAAAAATAAAATTGAATCGAAACAAAAACCCAGGGAGGGTAATTATACATTTTGCATTATTTACAGTGTATGAGTTATAGTAAAAACAATTAAAAATATATTTTCTACCGCAATTGAACGATTGCAATGTTTACTAATAAATTGTATATAGACCAAACCAATTTACATTTTTCAGTATAAGTTTATTGTACTATAACAGTTACAGCAATTAAATTGGTTATTGGTAATTAACAATTGTATTGTCCATTTACCCTCTTAATGTGTTCGTTACACTTTAATACCATGGTATAACACTATACTTCTTGTACAAACCGGTCACTCTCGGCTCTTGATTGTATATTCAAATTTCCGGAAAACAAAAGAAACGATTCGAGTTTGAATTTCAGATAAAGAGAAATAATATTTTCGCATTCAATTTCGTTCTATCATTTTAATTTTCACCGCACCCGCGTCTATAACGGTAATTGCTTGCAATACTCTATTCTATCCAAATTACCATTCGAATAGATGAGGGAGCCGGAGCATGTATAATTTTGCTTATGTTTTATAACGTAAAATGATTTGCTTCCGCGATTTTTGGAGTCTTGTACAGTTCATCTTATCGAATCATCTTGAATATTTACAAATGTGAAGAATGTGTTGTTGACATTGTTAAGAATGTCGAATGAAATATTTTATGCAATAAAATGTTGCTTTATGTACAAAAGGGAGTCATTTTTTTACTAGGCTAGAGCTTTAGACTCGTGCGAAGTAGTTATAGGTCTAGTCAGTTTGTTACGTGCAGAGAAATGTGAACGGACGAACTAGTTTGAATGTACGCATAGAAAGCATCTGATGTCAACAATAAACAATTACTCAAAAATACAGTCAAGAGTTCCCATTCTCAAAATTTTTATTCAGTGAACATTGAGCAAAACACCATAATATGCAGCTCTCGTTTAAACTTTAAAAAAGTTTTCGTCGAAATAGAAAAGTGATTATCTTTTTAAGGGTTATTAGTTCATAGTAAGAAGTATATAGCGAATCGATAGCCCGGTACATTTTCTTTGTAGGATGTAGAAGTTTTTCAAGATAAGACTACGAAAGTGTCATAAAAAAAAGTTAAGAACATTTTGACCTCTGCATCAGATAGTACGGGTCTGCGTAGCGTAGTTTTATGTTTTTTGCGAGTTCTTTATTAATCATTTCTCCAAGTGTTTCCCCCGCTTAACAGTGGGAATACAAGAGCGTTTTAATGATATAGAATTGAATCTAAATGTCTATTCCACTGTAACTGCGAATAGGATTATTTAACGAGAAAAAGTTATTTGCACATGAAGGCGAACTTATTGAGTAAACGCCACGTATTTTAAGGAGGGATATGGATAGAAAAATTGTTATTGAAAATTTATGTAAGGTAAAATGTAAGTGCTTTGTGTTTTATGAAAAATATGAAATATTATCTTTTACAAAGCAAATATCTTATCCTCTTTTTTAATACAAATAGTATGCTATATTGGTATCGTGCCAGTCGATGTAAGTTTACCGACGGCTCTGCCCCTTCCGATACACTTTGTCTTATACGATTATAATGTTACGATTGTTTTCCTCTCAGTGTGTATAAAACTAGACTATTATGTCCACTATACCACTATTTTCAAGAATATGAGTGGTTGATTACAGTGGCGATGCTATAGTAGTAGTTTTTGATACAAGTAGGTACATGAAGGTAGTTCAACGCACTAGATGTGAGATTGCCGACACGAGCCGAAGGCGAGCTCGGCAACACATAGTGTACGTTAAGAGTATACACTATGTACTAAAGAACCATCTGGCGGAAATTTTTCAACTAATGAAAATAAGTATGGGAAAAATGACACTTTTGTGTAACGTTTTTATCTTAAAGTCTTGAATGCAAACCAATACTTATGTAATCATTACATACTTTACCTATTTCTAAAGGAAATTGCGAAAAAAAGTTTCGAAAAAAAACATTCTCATTTTCTAGAAATGTGAATTCCAAAATTTCACTTCAAAAGTCAGTTTTTTCAGCTTTTCTAGTTAATAAACACTTCGAAATGCATAATTTTTTCGACCAATGTGTTTGCTCACTTAATCTTTAACTGAGTAATCCATTTAAAACACAGAAAACATTTTCTACGATTTAGAAATAGATAAAAACTTTTTGAGTTGATACATTTGCAAATGTTTGTAAACGTCAAATCACAACAAAGATGGCGGCCATTTTTATTTAGAATCATCAACTCAAAGTTTTTGAAAATAAGTTAATGAAAATAAGTATGGGAAAAATGACACTTTTGTGTAACGTTTTTATCTTAAAGTCTTGAATGCAAACCAATACTTATGTAATCATTACATACTTTACCTATTTCTAAAGGAAATTGCGAAAAAAAGTTTCGAAAAAAAAACATTCTCATTTTCTAGAAATGTGAATTCCAAAATTTCACTTCAAAAGTCAGTTTTTTCAGCTTTTCTAGTTAATAAACACTTCGAAATGCATAATTTTTTCGACCAATGTGTTTGCTCACTTAATCTTTAACTGAGTAATCCATTTAAAACACAGAAAACATTTTCTACGATTTAGAAATAGATAAAAACTTTTTGAGTTGATACATTTGCAAATGTTTGTAAACGTCAAATCACAACAAAGATGGCGGCCATTTTTATTTAGAATCATCAACTCAAAGTTTTTTTTATCAATTTCTGACTCGTAGAAAATGTTATCTGTCATTTAAATTGATTACTCAATTAAAGATTAAGTGAGCAAACACATTGGTCGAATAAATTATGCATTTCGAAGTGTTTATTAACTAGAAAAGCTAAAAATACTGACCTTTGCAGTGAAATATTGAAATTCCCATTTCTAGCAAACGAGAATGTTTTTATGAAAAGTGTTTCCGAAATTTTCTTTAGAAATAGGTAAAGTATGTAATGATTACATAAACATTGGTTTGCATTCCAGACTTTAAGAGGAAAACGTTACACAAAAGTGTCACATTTCCCATACAAACTCTCATTAGTTGAAAAACTTCCGCCAGATGGTTCTTTAGTACATAGTGTAAACTCTTAAGAAGTAAACTTTTCCCTACGTGTTTCCACTTGCGAAACATTTTCGAAATTTTATGTTTTTTTCGCACTAGTGCGTAAAAACAGCTTTCACGCATTAGTGCGATAAAATTTTATCACAAAAGTGCGTAAATGCGTAAAATTTATCGTACTAGTGCGTTAAAAACGTTTTTTAGAAAAGTGATCTCATGCGACATGACACCGAAATGACGCACGAAAAAGTGAGTTTTTTGTCGGTGAATTGCAAAAAAAAAATATTATTTCAGCCACTTACAAACTATCAAAATCAGTTTAGTTTTTTTTCAGAGAATTAGGACAAAAATGTGATTCATACTTTCGTAATAGTTGACGCTTTACGCGTACATGAAATAAAATGTAAAAGATACACAAATTTGTCTATAAAACGAAGACGCTCACTGAAGAAAATATCTATAAGCAACGTAGGAATTGTGTTTCTGTCGCCGCCGACGACGTATAATATACGCGGTGAATGTATTATCAACCTTATTTAAGTATTGCATAGTATGCCACACGTAACAAACGTGTTTTGAGGTCACATAATACGTGCACGGTGCATAAAATACGTCGGCGGCGTATATTATAAACACAATTCCTACGTCGCTTGTAGATATTTTCCTCGGTGCTGTTCACTCGGGCAATTAGGTTATGTCCACTTGAAACAAAAAAACGTAATTTTCTCTTGAAATCTTCGGTTCAGTCTCTTCCAGCCGTGGCGGAATTTTCGCATCGTTGTGTGACGTACAACTTGGGGAAATATAAGTTTCTCATGACCTCGACACAGAGTAAAAATTCTCGCGATGAACAAGATATTAATTTTAAAAGCATTGCCATTCCCAGAGAGATGATATTTCTGCTAGGACTTGTGTTTGGAGAGCCGAGTAGAGCCAATGTCGATAATTCATTTAAAATCCACGCCATTAGCGCTGCAGTGTTACTCCAAAACAACGTATCGCAAAAATTAGCTTTGAAAGCTCATTTTCTTTCCTTCCATCAAAATCCTAAATACTTTTACTTATTGAAACATCAATGAGGGTCAATAGATTTAAAATATTCTCCCGTGTTACGACTATACGTCTCACAATAGATTTTTTGCAAGGGTTTACTGCAAGAGTGTATGTTCGTCGTAGGTAATTTCTACGCAGCAGTTTCTATTTTTTCCTCGTAGCCAAAATAACTGGCTATCAACGACATTCTTTTGTAATTTTTAAATGCCCACACATTTTTTTAAAAACTCTGTCAAAGTCAAAAATTCCGAAAAATGACGTTTGTCGCTCGACAAGTCTTTGCTCCAAAAGACTCTACCAAGCGACGAACCTCCTGAAAGTAGGTCAATTTTGACCGAGCTTTAAAAAAATGTGTAGGCATTTAAAAATTATAAAAGAATGTCGTTGATAGCCAGTTGTTTTATCTACTAGAGAAAAATAAGAACTCCTGCGTACAAAATATCTACGACGAGCATACACTCTTGCAGTAAACCCTTGCAAAAAATCTACTGTGCGTCGTGTCCAAAATACAAAAGATTACCGAAAGAGCTTACAAAGCTCAGTTTTGCGGTACGTTGTTTTGGCTTAACAAGGCAGAGTGCGACAACGGCTTATGTCAAAGTATAGTAGTTTTCATGATGCGTTGCTTCAGGTGTGAACCAAGTAATTAATATCATTAATTGTTTATTCATCGTGTCATGAAAATCACTATACTTTGACATAAGCTGTTGACGCGTTGATACTAAACATGATGTTTTGTACGCAATTACAACCCAGTGAATAAAAAATAAACTTCAACTGCCTCCAGAATCCATCACACCCCGGTACTGACAATGATACCTTTTCGATGGCTTTTAAATGAATCAATTTGATGTGCTACGTGAGACAACGAGACACACTTATGTCATTTTATTTAAAGTGAAAAATTGAAAATGTATACATCACAGTGTTACTCATAGGAGCAGTGAACTCAAGTGATGCATCACCTGTCACCAAAGATGTATGTTTGGGATGGATTCTAAATGCCTTCAAAATGCATTTACTCGCTTTAATTGTGAGGCATTAGAGAGAAATTTGTGCAAGAATTTTTCCCCATTTGACGGTTTGTATGTTTTCGGATCTCTAGACGCAAGCTCTAGGAAAAATATCTACTCACTGGACATCGTCCATGTCTCACAATGTTAGAAAATTGGCGTAAAATGAAAGCTTTCAAAACATTTCAAACTCTAAATTAAAACTTGCATATCTATTCAACCAAATTCCACACAAATTATATTTTTCCGTTAAGTTAGGTTTCACTCCTTATGTACGCAGAGAAGTCTTTGTTTTTTTTTTCTTTAGAGAGAGGCTTGTTGCAAATCACTTTTAAGATAAAGTTTAATGAAAAGAACGGCAAAAACTCTTCTTAAAACTCTTTGATAAGAACATAAAGCTCACGCTTTTTGATTTTCTTTGGCTTTTGTTTAAAAGTTTTAGCGGAAAATAATAATAACAAAAAAAAAAGATTTCTCAAAGAAATGCTAAAATTTTAGTTCTTAGTTTCGATACAATCGCAAACTTTTAATGTGTATGTCATTTTATCATCTTTATATCAGAAAAATGGATTAAATTACGAACCTCCATCCACAGCTACCATGACAATATCATCTATCACTTAGAGTTTTCACTGCACACCCTAAATTCACATGAATTTTCGTAAACAACTTCAGCAGCAGTTACCGTGGGTACAGACAGATGTCGAAATGCCTTTTATGTATTATAGGTACAGCCACAAGAAATTGATTTATCTTACAATTTCATGTACTTTTAATCATGGCATGACGGATAGGGTCGTTTCTAGACCCCACAGACTCTTCACATTTTTGTATCGTGTACCATACTTGAAACATTCCATCACAGTAAGAAGGAATCCACAAGAAATATTATGCAAATTTTTGCTTATCTTTAAGGGAATTAATAATTTCTTTATTCATTAAATTAGTGTTTACTTTTGTGCGTTTTTACTTGCACTAATTTGATTCATTAACAATGTGCGGAATTCGTAGCTTTGAACGAATTATGAAAAAAAATGCAATGAAAGCTTTCTCCTTCTAAAAGTGTAATATTTTGAATCGATATTTAGCGTGCACTCAGTACATAAATGCCTGCACCAGCAGATGTAAAATGGTATGAGAATTTTCGTAATTGGTGCCCGTAAAAAGGTAGATAATGTTTTGAGTCTATAAGTCGGAAAAGAACATTTTCTACCGTATCTATGTTTTAATGTTTTATTCAACTCTCGTTTGGGAAGCTACAAAAATGTTTTTAAGCATTTCCTGCGGTACACCATACAAAGCATGCCAGTCTGCCACACTCTTTAGCAAAATTGTAAAATATCTTGGTATCGCGTTTTCATGAATTAATCGTGTTTTGCGAAATGCCACTTGCAATTTTCTTCAAATATTGGATCCTATCGCTATTTCCTTTTAAATTTTGTATACTTTTAACTTCTACCGCCGAAACACTTTATTTTCGTTGAGATTCATTTCCCACTCAAGTTATTTTGATCACACCAACAATTTGGCTTTTAACATGATTTATATGAGCCGTAAAGCCGAGTCTGAACACCTCTTTGATGAATAAAAAAATTATCGCGATCTACATCAACTGTGGAATCGAGACGAAGAATTTCCTTTAGAAAGTTCAAGAATCGTAATCGACAGCTGCGAGCTTCGAAAATGATTTAGTAAAAAATGTGCACCGGTGAACAGAGTTCAAAATGAAAACACGTTTGATACACAGAAACTTGAGACACCTACGAAAAATGATGTTTTATGCAGACGATGCGTTGTTTCACATACTTTTTTTATTGCGTAAAAATCAAGGCAAAACTGCGTCAAAAGGGTTGTCCATAAATCACATTCAATTAGAGAAATGGGCGGGATTATCTTAGATTCGATTAGATTGAAAGGGAGATTTTGTGTTTCTAATGAAAAGAAAATGTTGTTGTGTAAGTAAAGAGATTACCAAAACGGGGAGGTATTCTTAGGAAGCTTCACCGAAAAAGGGAAACAATAATTTATGATATGAGTTCATGATGTGATGTAGCAACAAAATTAAAAAGTTTTTAAAAGCTCCTTTCGAAACCTATCAGATAAATGATAACATGACTGCAATTGTGGCGAGATAGTTTTATAATAGATGGATCAATAATGTTATGAAATCCTTCTAGTTTTCAGAGACACCACTGAGTCGAATGGTATTTCCAAGGTCCTTCGAATTTGACGCGAAAGCTTCCTACCGAGGCTAAATACGGTGCCTTGGAGTTGAAGGCGTATGCAAACTCTTCATAGCTGGATATGCATGTTAATCTGCAACGTTGTTGTTGGTTTGTAACATGTATACACACTTTTAACAGAAACAGTAAGTGGATTTCTTAGTGTGCAATGCGATAGGTAAACCATTACCCTCGCGTTTAGTGCGACGTCGGCTTACGTCAAAATATACTATATTTCATGACGAAATGTATGAGCTTTCGTTATTACGCTGTAAAGTCTACGTATCACTAAATGTAATGCAATGTTTGTAAAAAGTCTCCTGCCAAAGACTCTATTCCCTTCTTCGAACAAAATTGTTCATTAATTCATTTTGAAAAATCGCGAATTTTTGTTGCGTAGAAAAAATAAAAAAAGTAAATCAAAAAGTCATATAGTTTCCAAGGAGACTTCAACGAATTGGCTTGTCGCATCGCACCTATTTAATTTTTTTCGTTCAATATTATTCATTTGTTCCTTTCGAATTTTCGAGCATTTTTATTATCACGATGAAATACATGAAAACAAAATTCGTCTTAATATCTTATGAACCAATTTTTTAGCGTTTTCACATAGCAAAGTAAACTTTTTTTTTGGTTTAGCTCTACACATCTGGAAGTTTTTTTTAATTTGTTTCTACGTTATTTATCGTATATGAATGATGGAAAAATGGTAGAGTTCTGAAGATAGACCAAGAAAAAACAATTTGTTTGTATAAAAACCGAAAACTTTGGATTTCGAAACTCCTACAAAATGTTTTTCGCTTTGTAATTTCACCGATTTACACTAATTTTAATGAATGCACTTTTGGTATTTTCAGAAATTATTCATAATTCATTGTTTAATAAATTTGCCCAGACTTCAAACCGTACAGCCGCCTTCATTTTCAAACTGATGGACACAATATTATTGATTTTTGTTCATTTTAAGATATTTTTACGGTTGTAACAGTCTAGACTCATTTTTCTAACAAAAGAACATCCTTTTTTTAGACTACACAAGGTCTCAGCCAAATTTTTGACAACTGTCAAATAGGGGTCGAGTACGCGTATTATCAAAAAAGTAGTCTGTTTCAAATGTCAAGTGTATTGAATGTGCTGCCATCTATTTTCGTTCTGACCTTTGGAGCAGATAATCTTTAGTTCATGATATCGACGTTACGAGGATAATAGATGCCGCACCTTTCGTTGAGAATAACCTATAGGCAGTTCTCAACGAAATTAGATGGCAGCACAATTGACACAGCACAACTTGACATTTGAAGCAGACTAGCTCCTATTTGAGAATTTTGACATTTGAAGCAGACTATCTTTAGTTCATGATATGGACGTTACGAGAATAGTAGATGTCGCACTTTTCGTTAAGAATTAAGGCTAGGAACAGGTCAAATTCAGGTCACAACTTCATTGTTCTACAGCTTTTTTTGATTGGGAGCAACAGCCATCGCAGAGGTTTCGGCGGACACGTCTGACAATATAATAGTATTCTTGGTTGATTTTCATACATTCCTCTCCGAAATTGCCATTTCTTCATAAAGCTAGAGACTTAATGTCATGGTTTTGACCTGACCTGATGACCTGAACATGCCGTCTACACTTCAATCACAAAGTTTATTGTAATTACATAAAAAAATAACGAATTTATTCAAGACAAAAGTTAAGGAATGTGTACCGAGTCTACGATGGCATCTGAAATGATTTTTAGCTTCAAATTGGGGAGGCTAGATCATCTTGAAGTCTGACCTGAATTTGACCTGTCCCGACCCTTAGAATATGGCCTATACAGGAGCGTGACAGCCTTTTGTTTTGATCTTTGCAAGTAATACTCAACGTGACGTTAGGGGTCGTGCACATATTACGTCAAACTCAGAGGGGGAGGGGGGATCACTGAAAACGTGACGGAATCGCTTCAAATCGCATAAATTTGCAACCATTTGGCAAATTCATTTAAAACTTTCCCAGTACGCTTCTGAAAGATGACTTAAGATATCTGACGAATAAAATAAATCGAAAACCTCCTAACCTAAGAAAACAACATTTTTTTAACAAAAGAAGTAAAATTATAAACAGGAGAACGAGTCGAAAAAATTGGGTCTAAATTGGCCCTTTTGTTCCAATAAAAAGGAAACATTTTTATTAGACATTCAAAACATAAACTTCGCGGACCCGTAGGAAACCAGTTCAATCGATTCTGGTTGCAAGGATTCCAGTGCCATTAAATTACTGAGTTATTTTGATCGAGTTATTTACAAGAAACCCAAAATTACTAAAATGCACTCGCCGAAAGGCTTCTGGACATATATTTCCAGGTAGGGGGGGGGGGTCGAAAATGTGACGTCATATTTTAGGGGGTGTAAGTCAAACGTGATGCAACATGACATGGGGGAGGGGGGGAGGAGTCAAAAAATCGAGAAAAAAGTATGACGTAATATGTGTACGACCCCTTAGCTGCAGCTGCAAAAAAATCAGCTGATTTTTGAACTTTTTAATGAAGTCAGCTGATTCTGGTAAATTTGTGAATGAAATCAGCTGATTTTTCTGCAATGAAGCTAGCTTCGGTCGCAACTGCAGCTAACTTCACGTCGAGATTGCTTGCAAATATCAAGCCTATAGTAAAATAAAAGAAAAATATTGACATTTTGAAAAGTCAGGAATACCACTCGAGTTTTCACAGATTTCCGTACTAGACGTCGAAAATTATATAAAAATTACCAAAAAAATGTACTAAATCACCATTTTACCGTTATGCGGAGTCATTGTCACTTTATTCGCATAGGCAAAGGTGTTTTTTCGTGAGTTTTAAGGACGAGGAGGAATGTATGAAGAGTTAAAGTTATGATTTAGTACATTTTTGAATCCTCATCTTTGACGTTTCGACGACATTTTCCTATAATCTTTAGTTAGTATAAAGTAATTTTAGCGAGACTTTAGAACTTATGTCATAAATTACGTAACTCTAAAATTGACATTTTTCAGACCCCCTTCCCCTGTTAGAATGCTTGCGTCATTCCTTCCGCCCCCTTTTGCGTTACGTATTTTATGAACGGCCCCAACAGAACTAGATTTATAAAAGATTTTTACGGCCACAGGCCGTGAATATAATGGGGAAAAAAGCGGAGTCGAGGGGGGGGGGGCAGATCCCCAACCACGAAAGGCGTAAAGTAGCCCGCCGGAGGCGTAAGTTAGTAAGGCGTGGGGGTGTGGAGGAAGAGTTCCATAAAACGTTCAATACAACCTTTCATCAGCTAGTGTTATTTTGTTCGGGGTACTTTCGTTTTGAATAACTCAGTCGAGTTTATTTTGTCCGGGGTAAATAAATCCTAAGTCCAATGTATGCACATACAATGATGGATATTGATTATTTTCCACGTTTTTTTTAATCTGTCAACGACTGAAATTTCAATGATAAAAAAATGTCGCTTACGAATTTTCCCCGAGTTTTCTAGATTGAACAATTAAGATACAAAAGTATGAAGGATTCCGAAGCATAAATTGGGAAAAGTCTGGATGACTGTATTTCTAAACTGCCAACTATTTTGTAAACTCTAACAAAATGATTTGAAACAAATACATAACAATCCGTTCAATGAGCATCACGAAAAAATAGCGATAAAAACATTTCTCCCGATAGCGACATTTCACCCAATAGCGACAATTCTCCTTCAAGCATAAGATTACAAAGTTTTCAATTTTAACTAGAGATTTTCACTAAAGTTAGCACTAATTTCCTGATTTGATACAATTTTTTGTAGACAATTAATACGCCATCGCAATTACCTTGATAGTTTCCTTTTACGTTATGTATATTTAATTAAAGTTCGTTTTTCACATTCGGATGGTTTTAATGGTGCTAAGTGTACTGTATAGCATAGTAATCATTGCACTTCGTGCTTATGAAAAAAAAAGAATCGTTTTTTAAACTGCACAAGTGAAACGGTGTGTCTCAAATTAAACGTAAAATCAAACATGAGCTAATGGAGCTATTTAGAATTTGCAAACTGAAAGTTTCTTTTTTAATTATAACAGCAAATAATGAAATGAGGGTTCTAGCCGGTCGGTCATGAGTTTAAATAATTATTGATCGATAGTTGTGTGTGCGCTGGAAATAAAAATGTTGCATTCCATTTATCTATCAGGGGAGTTCCCAGCTAATGTCTTGACCTGGGCGAACGCGAACGTTGGTATTGGCATGTTACGTAATTGCATGCAATTATGTTTTGATTAGTGAGATATTTTACTACAACATTTGAAGGCAAATGCTTTAGTAACTCGTCCCACAGGGTGAATCATACATTTTCGATTCGTCGTTATTGCGTGGAAAGTAATTTTAAATCAAATCGTTAATTGCATACCACGGAATATGAATTTTCTGGTCGAATTGAATTATAAAAGAAGTTTGCAGCCTTCGCCGTGCTGTGGGTGCAAACTTTACTTCCTCTGCGATTTTCTCTAGACTCTCACTACATATTTAAGTTTCCTCGCTCAATCTTCTTAAAAATTTCATTTCATTTTATAGGCCAATTCGAACGAAGGTATAGATATAACAGAACGGAATAGCAAAACACTGTAATGTTTGTGTTAATTCGACTAACGCAACAGTTTTTCTGTACGCAATATCAGCCAAAGAAAAGCGGAGAAATCAGTAAGTTTAGCCTCTTAAAGTTCCCTTTATTGGTTCGGCACCCCTTGTTCCTATGTCTCACTCAACTATTTCGGAAGTAGTAGGGTAGTTCCATTGAGAAATTTAACGTAGGGAACACTCATTAAGTACACACAGCGATCTTTATCACGTTAATATTTTTTCCCACTAAATCGAATCCAACAACTTTCTAGAAGATTGTAAGGCTGTACTTCATTCAGAAAACAGTGATATGAGCGCTCCTACGTTACATTTTATCCAACTACACAGTAACAGATAAAAGTTTTCGTCGATCATTGGAAGATTTTTAATTACGAGAGGCATCCAAAGCGGGATGCACAACACGCCTATTGACATGAAAACATTCCCACCCAAATTATCCTGTCCTAACCCGTCATCTCCATCCTATCCTTCTGTTTTGTATCATGCAATGCTCTTCGCTATTAATACACAATACACCGCTTTGTCATGGCGGTCATGGCGCTTCTCAGTGATGCATTGACAAATTTCTATCGGACAATGCGTGAAAAAACATTCCTTTATGAGACACATGACTGTACTAAATAACCATTTCTTTACTCAACATCACGTATGGATAGAGATTTTCAAAATATTCATAATGTTCTCAGCATACGCTTCATAAAATGTTTCAAATCTCCTGTATGTTACAAAACAAACAGTTTAACTGAACAAAAAGCGACATAGAGATGTTTTGTGAACTACGATGTTTACGTCGGAAATTATCTGACCGTTCCAGTGTGAATGTAATAATTGTCGTCATGTGGTCGTCAGTTCATGGTAGTAATCATTGTTAATTCAACGTTGTTGATATGATTTACAGCGTGGATTATATTCCAGACAGTGATTTGACCGAATCTCCATCAGAAACAAGAAATGTCACGAGTGATTGAAGAGAATATAATGTGAACATTTACTAAGTGATCAATGGCGGATAACTTCTATGGCTTGGTGTTATTACGGGTGTGCCTCTCAACCAAATGAAACATATTAATCATACGATTTTTTTTTTGGCGTCGGTCGGTAAAAATACAAATGGATAATAGAGTGAAGAAGCTCCTAAAAAAGTCCGTACTTTTGGTAGGAATGATTACTAGACTTTTCCGCCCAATTGACGGTTCAGTCGAAATAACGATGTAATTTTTCCATAAAATTTTCCTATCCCACTCTTTTTCTTCAGTCAGTAACCTCTTCAATTGTTATTTTTGTTAGCATTCTCTGAGGAAAATTTATTCCTTGGAGGGCGGTGAACACATTACAAGCTTCGTCTTAGTATGAAGTCCTCATTCGTCGGATTTTTCTTCACTGCAATCTACGTATCTTCGCAGGACGCGTAAGATGGCTGATAACTCTGGAACTAACACTGCGACTATTTGTAAAAAGAGCGACTTGCCGATTTGTCTAATACATTGGACCGGAAAGAATGGAAAAGTGTGTCAATGGATTTAATGGTTGCAGGAGAAAATTCGACAGAAACCTACGTTAATTAAACAATTTTCGCAATATGACGCTTTTCTTAGCGACTTAAAATTATCAAAGGAAATCGGAGGTGGGGGGTCTACTCGCCTTTACTTTGGTAAACGAAATGCATTTCTTTAAACAACTACATGAAATCATTTCCATCACCGCAGCTTTCTTCAAACCAAGAAATCTATAGAGTCTGAAGTGCAGAAGGCTGGCGTTAAGTTGGAAAAAAGAGCTAATTTTTGCGATGCGTCTTCTACTTTTACGAAGGCAGTTCTACCAGTTTTTTCGATAGGTCGACTTCGAGAGGGAAATTTCTCTTTGGGATTATTATGTAGTAAAGTTGCTCTCTCTCTCTCCACCTATAATCGACTTTTGGGTATTTTCTCCAACCGTTTCCTCTAGTCTTCCCTTTATATTTCTCCACTTATTGCTTCCCTAGGGCGAGAAAGTAAATGACGAAATCGCTTCGTTACGAATTTACGAATAGCATATTTCAATATACCCCAATACACACAAGATGTGTATGTACACTCGTGCGAATCAAAAACGAAAGTACACATCTAATGTGTAATCTGCCCTACACGCATAAAAAACGTAGCGACGTTATCAGATGAGAGATTTTCATATATTTTCTCTCACAAAATCTCGTTGCTAGGTTTTTTATTTGTTGTGCGGCAGTAATGTGGTATCATTGAATAGTAGTTTTTGATACAAGTTACGTATGAAGGTAGGTTAATGCACTAGATTTGAGATTGCAGATACGAGCCCAAGGCAACATATAGCACACATAACGTGTATCAAACAACGTTTTTTGCAATTCACCGACAAAAAACGAGCTTTTCCCTACGTGTTTCCACTTGCGAACATTTGTCAAAATTTCAATTATCGGTTTTTACGCACTAGACACTTTCGCTTATGCAGAAAAAACTTTGTTCCATATAAGTGTTGTATGATGGTATTTTATCGCACTATGACATCATATGAGGGGAAGTCTCGATGTTTCCTCTTATATGATGACACTCTACTATAGAGATGAGCGGGTCGACCGAAACTATGTAACCCGGCCCGAACCCAAACTCGGCCCGAATCCAAACACGGCCCGAACCCAAACTCGGCCCGAACCCAAACCTGAATTGTTTTTATCGGGTTCACGGGTTTCGGGTTTCGAAAATTTTAATCGGGTCAGGTCGGGTTCGGGTAGGGTCGGGTTTCCGTATCATTTTGCTTCGGGTCCCGGTCTTTTATTTTAATTTCATATTTTGCAGCGCTGATGTAAATATCATATCTAATAAACTCGTCTCAAACCACTCTAGACTTTCAGTTAGTACTAGGTTGAGAATACTCATTGTTTATGATGATTTATGAATAATCAGAATAGTCTAGAAGTTAGTCGGGCTTAGTATGCCTCTGCATTTGTATCCAATTCAATGCTGATACAGCCAAATTAATTTTAGTAGAGCACTCCGGTTGCATGTTTCTATGTGTGACATATGCGCAGACTGATGATTTCTCATCTTTTGACGAAGTGTTTGCCCTATGTTTTAAGTTCCATGAGCTACAAAGTACTTTATATAGGAATCAATTGATAATGAGTGAAAACGAGTGAAAACGAGAAGAAAAAGGATGAATTTTCTGACGATTTTCAAGCCAATTGTCAACCATTGTAACTGACAATTAACTTTAAATTTTGTCTCACAGCTTTACAGTAATGACATTTCGAGCTCACTGAAATAGAATTTTTTCCCGATGTTTCTAAAAATGATTATCTAATTTTGACATTCATCTCACATTAATTTAATCGGGTCGGGTTCGGTCCCGGTCTTGTATCGAAACAGTTCGGGTAGCGGGTTTCGGGTTTCGAAAAAAATTTTCGGATCGGGTTCGGTCCGGGTGGACTCGCTCATCTCTACTTTACTATTATGGAATACGCGCGATTATTGTTTCACATTATTTCAAACTGAAAATGGAAACTATCATTTTCCTATGGTTGTTTTCTCTTTTCCGCTAATGCGGCAAGCCTCGATTGCTCTCCTCATAAGTCAATATAGAGCGAGGATTTAGTTGTTTGCCGAATCCTATTCAGCTACAAAAAAGATGGATGGCGCCCCGACCGACAGGGGTACTTTAATTTTATATTAATCCGTATTCAGCTATGAAAATAAGCGGATGACGCCACCGACATAATATTGCCTGAAGAAAAGTGATTCAAACCACACTCTAATATATAATAGAGAGTTTTGGGCTGGAGATAGAGATGAGCGGGTCGACCATTTTTCGAAACCCGACCCGGACCGAACCCGACCCGATTTAATTTTTTGAAACCCGAAACCTGAACTGTTTCCAAACCCGGCCCGGACCGAACCCGACCCGATTAAAATTTTTGCAACCTGAAACCCATGAATCCGAAAAAAACAATTCGGGCTCGGGTTAGAGTGATTTTTTTTGCGTGAAAAAATTTTTTGTCGAAAAGCTCCACTTAAAGTAGTCACAAAATATTGTATGGGTGAGATAAGCCTAAAATATTTTTTTTTAATTTTTTGATGCGTTTCTCCGGTAGGTAAAAATCATCAAAGTTTGTATGGGAAAAAAATTTTGTATGTAGAAGAAAATTTTCCCATACAAACTTTGATGATTTTTACCTACCGGAAAAACACATCAAAAAATTTTGAAAAAAATAATTTAGGCTTATCTCACCCATACAATATTTTGTGACTACTTTAAATGAAACTTTTCGACAAAAAAATTTTTTTATACAAAAAAAAACCACTCTAGCTCGGGTTCGGGTCGGGTTTTTCGAAGTTTCGGGCAACCCGCTCATCTCCAGCTGGAGACATAAGAAAAAAACGTAAAACTTATGCAGATAACAATTTTTCGTAAAAACTCGATTTTCGATATTTCTGACACTTTTTGGTGATTTTGGTGAACAAATTTTATGCGCATAAGTTTTTCGTTTTTTTGTAAGTCTCCAGCCCAAACGTCCTAATATGTTTTCTAGCTAGAAAAGCTTTTCTACTTCTTTCTTACGCTTTCAACTTTACTTGAGTGTTAGTGTTGATGAAACAAATCATTAGCGAGTGCAACATTGGCTTCTAACAAAAAGGTAAAGTGACTATTCACAACGAAAAGTAGAAGGTGAACGCTGTCGCCGCTCCGTTCACTTTCTCAGATCAGTTTTTCGACAATTTCATACACATTTTCGATATCAATCACCAAATTTGAATTTGTAGTATGTCGTTTATCTCAATTATATAACGCCTCTTGTGCAGAACGAAGTAATTAAGTGCTTCAAGGCGCAATTGTGAGCTATAAATTTAGTCCTTTTGTGTGAAAATGAAAAACAAAATTTTCCAATACCGTCAAGTGTTTCGTGAAAATACAAAAGACAAAGTTCAGATTTTGGAAATTAATCATGAAGTTGTTATTTGGTAAATTTCCAATTAAACTTTGTACAAACGTTCATCTAACACATATAAATAAAAATGATAGTCGGTAACGATAATGAAATGGAATTGTCAACAAGAAATTAATTAAAAGCAATTTATAATCTAGTATTTCGTCTATAATCAGTACGGCGGATAATAACTAAACCCATACAGTATGCATGAGCACACCCTCAATAATAATTATTTTAAAAGCTAATTGAAATAATCAAGTCAGAGAGTATAAACTTCATGAAAATAGTGTCATCACTCTCCTTCTCATTTACATTATAATTATCAACAAATCGATAGATTTCCATATCGTACCAATTACGCTGTCCTCTAACGATGTTGATTTGAAATTAATTTTAAAATATGAGAGATTGATAAAATGTTTCAATTTAAATTCAATATTCGATTTTGGATTGAGTACTTACATGCTGTTTGTGGTATTCCAATGCATGTAGAATGTTTTGGCACAATTGGATACTGTTGATAAAAGCACCGTTTCGAGGCAGATCAACAAAACCACTGTCAGACATGAAGTTGCTTTAAATCCTGGCAAAACAACAAATCGTGGTCGTCTGGGGTTTGTCATTATGCTGGTTATCACTCCACCTATACCAAACATTTTAATTTTTTTTTGTTGATTGAATATACGGAAAAAAATATTAATTTGTTTATTTTCACGGTTTATTTTTATCTTTTATTCTTTATCCGTGGTTATATCAATTTTTGTTGTATTTTTAGTATCCGAAAGAGTCAATCAAAGCGACATTCACATGTCACAAACATTTTGATGTTTTGTTTTTGTTTCGTTCTATTTTTTAAATTTTTTTTTGACGAAAGCAAAATAACTTTGGATGAAAAATAAAAATAATAAAAAAAAACGAAAATAATTAACAAACTTACATTCGTTTCAACAAAAAAACATTTATTTTTTTTAAATCAAAAAATCAAATCTCGTAATACACGCGGCATTTCAAGATAACTACTGTAGCTACAACTGTTTTAGCAGTTAATGTTGATGGATAATCCAGATGATATTTTTATTGTTGGTTTTACGAACACTCTTAGCTTTCAAATTAATGGTTTAGTTACGAACGAGGATATATAAACGAAATATTTAGTGGAAATGATGTTTTTTTATGTTTGTGTTTTAAAATATCACTCAAATGCTTCTGAACAAACGGCTTTAAATGTCCTCGCTCATGGCTAGGGAGTCTCTCAACTTAACCGGTCGTAAAGCAATCATAATTTCCTTTCTATCATCACTGACTCAAAATACCACATCTTGTCTTCCCCATTCCGCAATGGCGACTCAATACAATTGCATTAACATATTCCCCATTTTTGTTTTCCTTCTTTTGTTGACCGTCTTCGATTATTGTTTGGTATTGTTCGGTTCGACCAAAACGCTTGAATATTTAAATCGACGTAAACTTTCAAATCACCAAAAAAAAATGTAACGAATTCTTTTGTTCTACGTCCATTCAGTGAACGATTGATTTCATGTTTTTTATTGTGTTCGCAAACGAAACAAGCATAATGAGGAAATTGTTTCGATATTCCCAAACATGGAGTCTTATTTACTTTTCCAATCAAATATATATCCCGTTTGGCGAAGATGAAAAAGACTCCAGATCGACTATTAAAC
>CM055404.1:13524556-13567900 GCA_029228625.1 Pseudolycoriella hygida
TTCTTTTATTGTCGATTCATCATCTCTAGACGATAATAAATGTATACCTCCAACTCCTGCTTCGATTTAACCCTTGTTACAACATTGTTTGTAGTAAACGTATAGGACCTTTGTACTCGTCCAAAAAACTAAAGAGAAAATAAAACCTAACCAAACACCCGTACGTATCAAAATAGATTTTGCAAACAGAATAGATGTGACAAAGAGAACGTATCTAAATATAAAAATAAGTAAACAATCCAACGTTTTCCTTTCGTTTATAACTGTAAGAATTTCAAAGATCCATAGAAATTACCCAAGGTAATGTCAAAGGCCCTACCGAAGTACGTCTCAGACCATTCAAATATAGAAAAGCTTATGTCCAAGGACTGGGCCATTTCCCCCTAAAACCCTGAACCACGTGTTATCTAAAATTTTATTCGCTACATCGTTGCCTTTGGAAGCAACCTAGTTCTAGAGATATGGGTCATCTCTCCTAATTCTAGAAGTGGTCATATCCCAGGATTATGACATTTTTACTCAAAACCCTGAAACACGTGGTCTCTAAAATTTTATTCTCTACAACTTTACCTTTGGAAGCAACTTTCTACCTATCATAGTTCTGGAGATTCGGGTCATCCTGCCTAATTATGAAAGTGGCCATATACCAGGATTGGGCCATATTTTCCCAAAACCCTGAAACACGTGTTCACTTAAATTGAATTCTCTACAACTTTGCCTTTGACAGTAAGTCTCCATATTGTATAGTTAAGGAAATATAGACAAAAACAGTTTTTGGATGGCCAAGAAACTCAATTTCGTCCATTCCATTAGTCCCAGTGCCCAGACCCCTCACCCGATTCCCACAAAATTTTTTTCCCAGTTTTATGACATCAAATGCTTTCATTTGACACCAAAATGAGGAATTTCAGTGCTATACTTGCTGAGATATTTGCGCAAAAGTTTCATCGACCCTCGAAACTTTCATGACCGGCCTCCACTTCTTCGATCATATCTCCGGACCTTTCAGGGAAAAAAAATTAGGCTGATCGGTTGAGCCGTTTGGAAAAAAAGTGGAGACGGCTGATGCGTCATCTCTAGACGATAATAGATGGATCCCTCCAACTCCCCCTCGATCTACCCCATGTTACAATAAAATTGTTTGTAGTAAACGTATAAGTCGAAATGAGACTAGTCCGACGAAAAAGGGATGTATTTCCTAGTGGTTTTGAAGCGAATTGTTGTTCAGCGCTCTGAGACTCAAAGACAGTCAGTATCAAAATCAAAGAATCAACCAAGAAATTCATCTTTTTTTCGTCATACTAGGCTCGTTTCGACTTATTATGAATTACTTTAACGTTTACAACTGATTTCGACAAGTTTCTGGCGAAAATATGGAAAATATATTTTGTTGAGGTTACGTATGGGGAGAAATCAAACCTGTCACTTTGTCTAACAATGTGAAATTAAAATCCCTATTTGATGGATTGGTGATAGGGATCAAATTTGTATAAAGTTTGACATTGTTTCACATAGAACACAGCGCCAATTTTTTGCACATCAGTAATATTTTGTAGGCCTTATGACTATTAATCGGCGGCCTACATGCACAAATATTTTTCCAGACATTTTTGAGCATTCTTAAATCACGTTTTAAGAATTCTTACATTTAAATTGTAAATATTTCACGAGATATAGATTTTTGAACATGCATATAACGGATTATAGCCTACTGTGCGGACGTTTGTACTTCGTACGGGTCCAAAAAAAAAAAACTTAAAACAACAGGATCGAACGAAACTCCCATTTATCCTCCTTTCGATCCAGTTTATCCCACAATTTCCTCTGCAGAGTGTAGCCGACGTGAAGCAAAATCACGAAAAACCGTTTGACAATTTCGAAGCTTGCCTCTCTCAATAGAAAATGTGCGCCCCCTCGATGAAGAATCCCCAACAGTCCAAAATCCTTATAAAAGGCACAGGTTCAGGGATGAATATTCAATGGTCATAAAATGTCATTAAACGTACTTCGATAGGTCCTTTAGCATTACCTTGGATAATTTCTGTGGATCTTTTAAATTTTCATAGTTTTATAAGAACATTGAATTGCTCTTTATTTAGATACGTTCGAGTCATTGATGAAAAACGTTAAGAAGAAAATTTACGAAAAGACCAGAGCAATTCGGTTTGCGTACACTACATTTTCTGCAGGAAGGGAGAATTCATTTTCTTCATTTTTTAGAACAGAATGGAATGGAATCGGTAGGGGTGTGCTAATTTATTTTTGGGCTGGCTTCATTAATTAAGTTAAAGATAGAATCCTTAAAAGTGCAACCACTGTGATCCTCTTTATATAAAATTATGTATTTATTTCAAGATGTAAAAATTTGCGAATTCATTCATTCATTCAGGTAGGTAAGCAAGAGGGGGAGTTGATTCAATTTCAGAGAAATTTTGAGTATATTGACTTTATGAGTAGAGTTACATAATTCCTATACCTACAAGGTTATAAGTTTCGAAACCGAAACATTTTCTGTTTTGTGTTATTCCAAATTAATAATTTGGGAAATTTTATTTTTCACATTTGTTAGGCGAAAATTAGTGTTTTCTCACCTCAAATTGATTTTTTCATGAGTATATTTTCGCTTTCATTTGGAGGTGCGAAAATAAAACGAGGGGCGAAAATATTTTCGCACCTCCAAATGAGGTGAGAATAGTATATTTTAACCCAACCCAATGCACACGAGATGTGTATGTACGCGCGGGCACGAGTGTGTATTGGGGTATTTTGAAAGATATTTTTCTGTAATAGTTAGAGTGTGTTGGTGCACATACCGCGGAAAGCAAATTTTCGTCCCAAGTGATGGGAAAATATTTTCCGTCACAACCAAACGCTCTCACGTATACAGAAAAATAAATTCACATGAAGTATGTTATGCTTCATATTCAGTCATCAAAGTATGATGGCCAACATGTTCATGCGAATATTTTTGTGATGAAGAAAGTCAACAAAAAAATAATTAATTTTCGACTCGACGGATTCCAGTCAAACAAAATGCCATCACATAGTTCATGATCACAGGATTACTCTAAAGTAATTCATTTGCTAATCTGGCAAATATTTCTAGAGATATAAGCGTTTGGAAAAACAACACTTTCGAATGAGTTTTCGAGTTACTTTCTATGTTTTCTGTGAAATTCGTCTTTTGTATGCTTACATGTGTTAAGTTATCTACAATAATTGTAATAGTGATAAAAATTGTGAATCTTTTTCGGGAGAAAATACGAATTTTCGCCTAACGAATGTAAAAAGTTTAATTCATAACTCGGAGAAAAATAGAAAATTCTTAGCTCGGTTGAAGTCTGTGGCCCTCGCAGAGAAAATTGCAACTTGCTGCGCTCTGGCCACAAACTTCAATCTCGTTGCAATTTTCTCTGCTTTGGCCACAGACATCAACCTAGATATTTCTATTTTCTCCCCTTGTCATAAAAATAACTATTCACAGCAGAGTCATAATTTTTCAATGTGTGAAACAACACTCAAAATATCAGTTCCTTCACATTAGTTCGGAAATTGGGAAAAGTTACGTCACATTAACTTTTGTCGTTCTATGGCTATCTGTAAAACCGTATGAGCTCACGATTGAATCGTTTGTGTTTATTGACTATAATTGAGCAGCACTTTCGGTTCTTTTGTTAGCTTTCACGATTACTTCTTAATTTAAACACAAACTCAAACACACTATCAATGTCAAGTACGATCTTTTTCTTCTCAAAAGCTTTCCTTAAAGAAAAAACTCTAAGTAGATTTTTCAAACGTTTTATTTAAGATGGGATTACAATTGAATTTTCTTTGGCGAATCCTTACCACAGTTTGTGTCGACATTCGCAACAAAAACTCTATAATATACCCTACACAAGCGCTCATTTCGTTGTATTAATACTCATCAGTACAACTACGCCTCAACGGACGATAGAACGAATTCGCAAACCACTGTCGGTGTCTTTTTTATGCCATCTACCTTGGTTTGTTTAGTTCGTTTCTATACAAGAACAAGGTGGCATTACATCCAAATCTACGTTATAGCTAAAATGGTGTGTATGCTTTTGCTGCACCGAGCCAAAAAAACTATTCGTATTTTGCCATACAATGTTCCAAAGCGTCGAAACGAAAAAGACAACAAATTTTTTATGAAAAATCCATTAATTATCCAAAATGTTTATTTTGACGATTTGGAAGTTATGTACCGAGCCGAAGGCGTGGTGAACCTAATCCAAATCGTCAAAATAAACATCTAGGTACGAGATGTGCTAGCTATTTTATCTGTCGAGAACATGTCGAGATAAACAGTTTTTCAGTTTCTATCGTTTTTCTTCGTTTCAAGATTTTATTTATCTAGAACGATAATATCGAACTTATCCCTCTAGGGCAAATTTACTTATCACGATGCATCTGTCTCGATAGATAAAATAGCGTATGACCTACGCCTTCGGCTGGGGCCACAATGCCCCAACACGTCAAAATAGCAATATTGGCAAGAGGTGCATAATCTACTATTTTAGTCTTGTACGTAGAGATGAGCGGGTGTCCCGAAACTTCGAAAAACCCGACCCGAACCCGAATTGTTTTTTTTTTCGGGTTCATGGGTTTCGGGTTTCGAAAATTTTAATCGGGTCGGGTTCGGAACGGGCCGGGTTTGGGAACAGTTCGGGTTTCGGGTTTCGAAAAATTTTATCGGGTCGGGTTCGGTCCGGGTCGGGTTTCGAAAAATGGTCGACCCGCTCATCTCTACTTGTACGGCAGGGTTTTATCATGTAACAGAAACATTAGTCACTGATTTCATGACTAATGTCTGTGTTAAGACTGTTATATTAATTTTCTTTTCACCACATGGGTGACGGTTCTCTCTTCGAATCGACGCCAACTTCTTTGTTATCAATTTTCGAAACAAAAGATGTGAATACCGAATACGAACGTCGTAACTGTAGCTAATTTCAATGTGAATAAGATTTCATTTATTTTCAATTTCAATTTTTTTTTTTTTGTAAAACTAATTTTGATAGGCACAGCGATAACAATTTCTCATTCCGCATACAGGAACAGAAAAGTGAAAACCGACAAGTTTCTGATTCGCATGGTAAATTCGTACGATAAATCAGAAAGTTGTCGGTTTTCACTTTTCCGTTCCTGTATCTCACAACTTGCAAAGAGCGCGATAAAGTTCAATGGTCTCCTACGCTGTAGGGAGACAACAGCAGTTTTTGATACAAGTTACGTATGAAGGTAGTTTAACGTAACTAGATGTGAGAATGCCGACACGAGCCGAAGGCGTCAGGTTTTTCAGTGTTGTCATCACATTGAAATCATTAATAACTAGATTTTCTTTTCTACATATACCCTAACTGGAGGGATAGAGGGCTAATTCCATCGGTACCGTAACCTGGTTAACGAATTTCATCTCTTTCACTCTTTCAATGACAACCACATTCGTTCCCCAGGTTCCCTAGATATCCACTTTGTAAACTTTGTGAATTTTGTTGCGTAAACCATTGTTTTCCATACAAACTGGTATCTTTAGACCCGTAAGAATTACAAAAGTCCTATACGTTTACTACAAACAGTTTTATTGTAACATGGGTAGATCGAGTTGGGAGTTGGGGGATGCATCTATTATCGTCTAAAGATGTCGACTCAGCAATAAAAAAATGTTTGTCTGTCTGTCCGTCTCCACTTTTTTTCCAAGCGCCTCAACCGCTCACTCTACTTTTTTCCCTGAAAAGTACTTCTATCCCATGATTCAAGTTCAAAGATGAGCAAAATCGGTTAAGTTGTTCTGGAGATATGGTCGAAAAAGTGACCAAAAACATGGTTTTTCGAGGGTCGGTGAAACTTTTTCGCAAATATCTCAGCAAGTATAGCACGGAAATGGTTCATTTTGGTGTCAAATGAAAGCGTTCGATCTCACAAAATTTGGAAAATTTGGTGGTCTGGGCACTGGGACCACATGAATGGACGATATTGAGTTTCTGGAAAATGAATACTTCTAGAATTGGGCGGGATGACCCATATCTCTAGAACTATGAAAGTTAGAAAGTTGCTTCCAAAAGCAAAGTTGTAGAGAATAAAGTTTTCGAGAACACGTGTTTCAGCTTTTTAGGGAAAAATTATCAAATCCCAGGATGGAGCAACTTCTAGAATTGTGAGGTATACCTGAGGGAACATATCTATAAAATTACGGCAGTTTGAAGTTTGCTTCTTAAGGCAAAGTAGGTGAGAATTACATTTCAGAGAAAATAGTTTCCGGATTTCTTGCAGAAACTACGTTGGTCTTCTTTGTGATATGGTGCAGGGGCGAACATTTAGGCAATCAAAATCAATGGTTTCAGACGTACTTCGGTAGGGTCTTTAACATTACCCTGGGTAATTTCTATGGATCTTTGAAATTCTTATAGTTACAGAAGAACACAAAACATTGGATTGTTTGCTCGTTTCTATATTTGGATATGTCCGAGTCTTTTTGTAACAGCTAGTCTGTTTGCCACATCTTTTCTGATACTTACGGGTCTTTGGTTATGTTTTTCAATAAAGTGAACGAAAATACATTTGTGTACACTCAGTTTGCATAGCATTTACATTATTTTTACTTGGAATGAGTCAAGGAGCTGGTTTGTTCGCCTAGAGAAAGTCCCCTAGCTTCCCAATCTGATTTAATTGAGAAGGTTTATAGATTCAATTAAATCAGATTTGGAAGTGGGGAGACTTTATCTAGGCGAATAAACCATCTCCTTGGCAGGCGATAGAAGGGCATGGAGGACGATAGTTCACACCATTCTGGGGTTGTGGCATAAAGACCTCACAGCGAAAGGTACTAATGGTCTATGAAGTTTGATGATGGTGATGATGATGGATTGAGTCAGAGAGTACATTCAACTTCGAAATTTATACTTGTCGAGACATTAATGATTCCAAGTTGATGGCAACACTGATAAAGTGTGACATCCTTTAAGAACGACCTCTAGCTTTACATTAAGCCAAATTTTCCTTTACAAAGAGCAACTAAACTAATCGGCGCATCCGACCAACAAACCGATCCCATCCTTCAGATGCAGAGTTGAATGCATAAAAGAGTAGCGTGACCTTTACTTTCACGCCTGAGGTCTTCATGCGCGTAAAATATGAACGTCTGCTTTACACCTCCAAGTTAATGTTGGACCTAATATTTGAGTGCCTAGACGTGCGTGTTATGTCAAAATGCACATTAATGAATTAAGAACATTAAAAACTTTCAAAATATAAAACGGAAATAAAAATATGTTTTGATTACAGCCTGCTATAATTTCTCATGTATAATTTAACTTAAATACCACTCCAACAAACAACGAACGAATGATACCAATTGGTGGTAAAAATAAAAATGAAAAGCAAATAAAATTCTTGCAAAATGTTTCCTTTCGGAGATGATAAGTTTAAAACTGAAAAAGGTCTCGCATTATTGGTTCTCATTATAAGAACATATAACAAATTATTAATGTGTTGGTGTTTAAGAATGAAAAATGTTATTTCGTTAACCTCGTTATTCGTGTTGCTTTTTTCGGGTATAAGGTTGCTAATTTTATTATATTTTACACTTTTTTCGATTATTCCGTGCGTTGGGTTTCGTATTATTATTCTTAAATATTTATGAAGTACTTTGAAAACACAGATCTGTTCCAGCCCTTTGCTTTGGTATGTAATTTCTATTCGGGTTGGGCAGCATTACCAACGAAAACAGATTTATTTTGGTATCATAGCACGAGATTTTGGGATTTGATAAAATCATTTCCCAAAAATTTTTATCTTAAAGAGAAAACTTGTGCTACAAGGACCCGTACGAGTTCCTAGAAAGCCGAATATAATAAAATATCATTCAATTATTTATTGTGTCGTTATGACATTACATCCGAAATTGACCAAAAAGCAATAATGAAAAACCCGTGCGAAGAAATCGAGAAAATCCCACCCGCACATACTTTCGTAGCCGAAAACGTTCCACAAAATTTTCTCCACAAGATTATAAAGAAATGTTTTTTGCTAGGACCGACTAGTGGCTGTGGCTCTAAAACCCATAATTTTATAGGCCAAAATCTTCTTAGAAATTTGCTCTATAACGTAGCAAAAAAACAAGATTTTGAACTAGTGCCTACATAAGACCATCAGGAGCGACCTCAGATCCAAATTTTTTCTTGAATACTGTCAGGCATTCGACTATCTCTCAAGCAGAAAAAGAATTAAGGAAATCGGTTAGAGTAGAAACTCTTAGAGCACTACACGGCTCAGGTAAGAAATACGTCCCAATCAGCCAAACTTTTTGTCGTGGATTGTTAAAATATAAAATGGATAGAATCATGTCTGCGATAAAAGCGACGAATCTATGCCACATTTCTAAATTAACGCTAAATTTTAATCTATTTCTGAGAAAATCGCCCGAAATATTTTAAAAAATATTTTCTTTTATCAAAATTGAACTTGATGCAAATGTTGTGGTAAACTAATAAGCTCCATTTCCTTTGTTCGGGTCTTATCACGTTCAGAAGCTTAAATTTTCGGTGTTTCATTCAGTTACACATTTAATTCTCAAATAAACGAAGATCAAGAAATGTAAATCTAGATTTAAATGTTACGTTACCAAATATTTCATCAGTCAAGGACGCTATCAAAATTTACACACTCTCATAACGTTTAATGAAAGCATTGCCACCTGTGAGTAACCTACTGTGAACCTACTCTACTTCTATTTTGCTTGAACCCGTCTTGGTATTTTTCACATTTCAGTCGTCCTATCAGTCGTCCTAAGTTTCTATCAGTCGTCCTAAGTTGCCACCAACGTCACATTAAAGTTTTTATTTTGTTAAAAATTTAGAAAAATCCTACGCATTTTGGTGAGTTATATTTCTTTTAACTTGCAGACACTCGACGGTTCTTTATGTATGTATGTGCGTCATGGAAACGAACGTGAACTTCTTCGTTTTGAGGATTAAAACTTTTTCTCGCATTACTAGTCCTTACTCACTCAGTTGTGTAACAAAACGTTTTCAAAACTTTGTACAGTGCCATACACAAACTATACGCAAAAAAAATTAAATCTAAGCTTACAGTGCGGCGTCGGCTTTTGTCAAAATACACAAAATTTCATGACTAAGTATTTCAAACGAAGAAAAAATTACGATTCATCATGGTTAACTAATAATTTGAGTGTGAGGAAAGTCGACCGCTGTGTAAGGTCACGCGGACTACAGCAATATGAGATTCACCGCTTCGGTACAAGCTTCGTATTGAGCTAAGCGCAACCTTAAAGTGCCACTTAGGGACTTAAAATTGTAAGTTAGCTAATTTGTGAAATTTGGGTATATATTGGTATCTGGTGTGACATCACAAGGGGTGTGCTCATTCGCCCCGGTTGGAAAAAATGAAGTCGGCGCCTCTAATCGAATATACATATTTACATAAAATTTACATCACTTTGAAGTACAATCTCGTTTGATAGGATATAAAACTAGCTTCGCTACATAATACTACTACTACCATATGGAAAAGGTAGCACTGCGAAGAGCTCGGTGAAACTTCCACTGGACCCAACAGCTTTGGAGTATTTGTCAGCTGTATCAAAATTTTTTCCTGAACTAACATATGTTCAGACCCCCTCCCCCTGTCACAATCTGTCACGCTGGCACGAACCCGAAATCGAAATTTTACAAAAATATAGTGAAACATTTTGAAGATATATCGCAGAACAATTTTTATCTCAAAACCATTTATTTTATCGAAAGAAAATGAAAATCATGCACGGCGCGAGGTCAATTTAGAAAAATCCTATCAAGTGACGTTTCTTTACGCATCATTTGAACTCAACTCAACTCAACTTAACTGGTTTTTGTAGTAGAATTTGTTGTAATAGTACATTACGACGTTATGTGCTTCCATATTGGTTTTTTTTGACTCGGTGTAAATTTGCTGATGAGCCGGTGGCGAATGCTGTAATCCAATGAGTCAAAACAAATATTTGGAAGCACTTTCGTACAATATTTTACATGTTGCGATTCAGAAAGCGCATTTACCGAGAGCAGAAACATGTAGTAGTAGATTACAGTGGGGGTGGGGAAGTAAGTCATTACATGATGGATCAATTTTATGAAATGAGCTAAAGTCAAGAGGGTGTTTTTAAGGAAAAAGCTGTTTTTTGACGAGTGTAGAGTTTGTATCACGAGTCGGAGGCGAGACACAACTTCACGAGTCAAAAAAAGTTTTTAAAGCGAGTGTCACGAAATGACTCAGAATGGATGACTTACAAAACAACCCCCATTGTATACTGTTTTACTTAGTGTCTCATCAGAAAACGTGTCATTACATGTAGATATACAGGCAATGAGAAGTTTCCGGTGAGGACCCTAAGCATAAATGTAATGAATAACTTCCGAGGGGTGCACTGCACACATGCATGTTACCAATCGAACTTTGGAACATAACGTTCACTCGCATTACCCGTTGAGTTATGGTCTACTTACATTGTTTACGCCGTAATGTTCTATTACATTTTTAAGGGAAAAGTTAAACGAGATATAAGAAACCAATTACTTCGATGCTTTTGCATTAAATGTTTGCTATTTCTTTTCCGATAATAATTTGTGAAAGAAATTTGCATCATGCGCACCAGTTATCATAATAATTATTTGCAGAAGTAGAACGAATTGTACAACATCCAGACAGCTCCTTACCTTAGTTCAAATAATAAACAGCTATATTTTTAATGTAAACGAGACGTTATTGACCACCTTACATAAGGTAAGCAGGAAGTTTCTAAGGTAAAAACCATGTCTTAGGCATTTATTAATTCTCTCAATATATTTAGCGAAGTAATTCACAGGTCAGTCTTTAGAGATTCTTTGTAACTTTCTATCGACATTAGTATCGGTAATGGTATAGGAAATATTTGAATGTGGAATCTGAGCAAGGGATGAAAGACTGATGACATTGCCCAAAAAATTTACCGGTTTAGCTCAGTGGTAACGTACTGGCTTTGCACCAAGAATATCCGGGTTCAATCCTGGTGGAAACAAATTTTGTATAGGATTTTTCTTCAATGTATAGCACGTTCCTAGGCACACCCAGGCTTCATAATATATAGGTAGGTACGAATCGTACACAGAAGAATGACAAATATGACGTCACCCATATTCGATGAATTCTGTGTAATATTCGCACTCGCAGGGAAGAAGCTGAGGGAAAACGTTATAGTTAAGAGTACTAAAGATCCATCCAACTTTTGTGCTACGTTCTTCCTTAAAGTCTTGAATGCAAACCAATGCTTATGTAATTGTTACATACTTTACCTATTTCTAAAGGAAATTGCGTAAACACTTTTGAAAAAAAAAACATTCTCATTTACTAGAAATGCGAATTCCAATATTTCTATTCAAAAGTCAGTTTCTTCAGCTTTTCTAGTTAATAAACACTTCGAAATGCATAATTTTTTCGACCAATGTGTTTTCTCACTTAATCTTTAACTGAGTAATCCATTTAACACACACAAAACATTTTCTACGTGTCAGAAATGGATAAAAACTTTTTGAGTTGATACATTTGCAAATATTTGTAAACGTCAAATCACAATAAAGATGGCCACCATTTTTATTTGGAATCATCAACTCAAAATTTTTTTCTCAATTTCTGACTCGTGGAAAATGTTTTCTGTCATTTAAATTGATTACTCAGTTAAAGATTAAGTGAGCAAACACATTGATTGAAAAAATTATGCATTTCGAAGTGTTTATTAACTGGAAAAGCTGAAAAAACTGACTATTGCAGTGAAATATATGAATTCACATTTCTAGCAAATGAGAATGTTTTTATGAAAAGTGTTTCCGCAATTTTCTTTAGAAGTAGGTAAAGTATGTAATGATTACATAAACATTGGCATGCATTCAAGACTTTAAGAGAAAAACATTACACAAAAGTGTCACATTTCCCATACAAATTTTCATTTATTTCCTTCATAAAATACATCATTTTCCACTGCGTAACTCTAATATGCCACGCGGCAATTCGAAAGAGCTACAAAACTTATAACAAAAATTAAATATTTCTGCTAATAGAAATTACTTATCTTAAGTTAGTTCTAATAATTACTAATAGACTATTCAAAATAGTTAAATTTGCGTTTAACATAATAAAATATTGACTACGTTCTAAATGTTATGGTATAGAATTAGGAAAGGAAGCGAGATGGATTCGAGTGCGATGTAAGTAACAATAAATGATAAATGGTAAGCTTGCGATCGATCGTGGTAGAATTCTGTTTATACAGTCATATACCGTCCTCCGCATTCGCACCAACAACCTGCGAGAGAGCCGATTGCACTACGCGACTCGACCCTCCCACAGGCTGCAGATACAAGCACAGATTTCTGGAATACAACTACACTAATAGGCTTCATCAAAATAATTTCAACATATGTGCCTTTAATAAACGACTGAATTGACTAAGTGTAGCAGAATTTCTAATTTGGGGAGGGATTGCATTAAATAAAATAGGTCTAGAATAAAGGAGACACCTTTTACCATAATTTGAAGATATTTTGGGTTTCTTCAATAAATAGAAATATCTTTAGAAATATCCCTTTGACGCAACAAAATACAAATTTACATACGGCAAATTCGTACATCTAAGGAATTGTTAGCATCTTTGGAAACTGAGCAGTGAAAAGGAGTTCGGTAGAATATTTTATCGGTAAATTTATGCGCTTTTTTATGGAGCACTTTGAGCTCATCTATAAAGGATTTCTTTGCAGAACCCCATATTCCTATACAGTATAAAAAATGACAGTGAATCGAGGGGTGGCGCACTTCATTTATTCCATTTATTCCCATTTATTCCATTTATTCCCATTTATTCCCATTTATTCCATTTATTCCATAAACCGCAGAAGTACGTCACCCCTCGCAGTGAATCGTAGCAAAATATATCAATCTGAGAATCTTCTTCGCCAAAAATCGTAGTCTTTTCATAACACCTATTCGGCGCGACACGACTGAACTCACATTAGTAATATGTTCATTCCAGTTCAAACAATCATCCAATGTTAAACCCAAGCATTTGATAGAAGAGCATGTCTTAATTTCGATGCCGTCAGAAGTTAAAGTTAACTGATTTTGAATCTGAACGTTGGGTGTCCGAAAGTATAACAATCTTGTCTTCTGTAAGTTCAATGTCAATTTATTAATACGGAAGAATTCTACTAATATATATAGGTCGTCGGAAAGGTTTGAGATGTTCTGAGAAACATCAGCTGAAGAAATAAACATGTTGATATCGTCAGCGAAGCCGTAAGTGGACGATTTGATGGGCAGATTGTTGAGGTTGTTTATAAAAATGAGAAAAAGTAGGGGTGATAGTACTCCACCCTGTGAGATTCCAACTGATGTGCCTATAATTTGGCTATTTACTCCGTTACAAACAGTGAACTGTTTCCTTCTTCTTAGATAGATACTGCACGCTCAAGTTTATCTAGAAGTAGTTATGTATAACTGTATCAAATGCCTTTGACAAGTCTATGAACAGACGAGATACGACTTTTTTGTTGTCAATCTCATTGTTGATCATGCTGACCCGTTCAAAGAGAGCAGTATTAGTACCACTCCCATCCCTAAAACCATATTGCCTAGCATTAAAAAATTTGTCGATCTTTAGAAAGCCGGTAATTGCTCGAAAGATTATGGTCTCGATAATTTTGTTGACATCTGGCAGGATAGATATAGGCCTGTAGTTACTGACATCGCTTTTCAAGCTTTTCTTGTAAATTGGAATGATCATTGATCATAGCTACTTTCATTAGTTGAAAAACTTCCGCCAGATGGCTCTTTAGTGCGTAGTGTAAACTCTGTTTACAAATAATGATACAAGACTAATACAATTGTTAACAGAGGGCGTTCTTCATTATTCATAAATTTAACAATCACGTTTTCCCATAGCTTCTCCTCTGCAAGTGCGAATATTACAGAAATTCTGTGTACAAACATCTGAGGTCCAAAATATGCTTGCCGGTAAAACACGTTGATGGGGCGAACCGGCATTCTAAGCCCTACTAGTTTCCGCACCAAGTACATCATAGATGGCACTAGGTTTTGTGTGCAATTTACCACTGACACAGTAAAAACGAAAGGATCTGCAAGAAGAATCCATCTTAGGCAGAAGCTCAAAAAAAATTGCGGGACTAGTAAATATAAAAATGATCTGGCCTCTGACCCGGACAATTTGTAATGGCAGATTATTATTATTGTCCATAGAATTACAAAAAAAAATGCTTCAGGAGAATTCTAATTTGTACTTCGCTTGCATAGATATATTTACGATGCAATCGCAGCGTCAAGTATCTGCGTAACCACATAAAAAAGCCTCGATGACTTAAGAACATCTGGAACAATCTTCTCGTCTAAGCGCTCTAAAAATGTAGCGTTAACAAGTATGCAGTATATCTAGCATACCACTCACAAATGGAAATAGGATAAGGAAATGGATAGGACGATTGAGAGCGATTTAGGACGCTGTAGGGATGAAATGAAGACAACACTAATCGAGTCAAACTATCTCTAAATTAACGTGTGCTTCAGGCGCTAAAAACGTTCGTTGATCCTTCCTTGGTTAAGAATTTACAAATCCATATTGTTCTCAACCATTTATTCTTAATATTTGAACTCTGCTTCAGGCGGGTAACTCAACTCATCATTGAAAATTTTTATTTTAAAGATTCGCGAAACGTTAAGTTTAATGGAATGTGCAACATTGGCTTTTCTCTACTTTTTCTTCACTTGAAAGCTACAATTTCGTTACAATTTCAATAGGTTCTTAAGGTTAATGACGAAAAGACGTACTTAATTTCTTCATCAGCAATGTTGTTATCGAAATAAAATAGTTTCTACGAACATAACCTCCTTATCTTCTCGAGAAAAAAAATATATAATAAAATTCTGCAAAGTTCAAATAACTTTACTTCAATGAATTCTTTTACATAGAATGGTATACCTCCATCACAAAGACGTTTATATAAATTATGTTCCACACACACCGTATATTATATATTGCAAATTGCATATTTTCCTTTTAATGATTCAAAAATAACAAGAGGGACGAGGTGCCAAGACTTATTATTAAATTGCATTTTAGTATTTTTTTATCTTCGTTGTCGACTTCTTTGCAATCTTTTTACAAGAACCAAGCAATGCATAAAATTCATATATCAAAACGAACACCCATTTTCACGTATTAATTTTGGAAATTCGAAACCTGACTCGAATTTCGTGCTAAATTTTGTTCGCACTTAGTAGAAGCAAAATTGTCTAATGAAGATATGGATTTCATGGGTAATGTTATAAAATATAACAATTCAACTTTCGAAGATAGTGGTAAGCATATTACAAAATTCTGCTTAAAGTTTATGCATTTTAACTTGAACTGTTTCGGGGTGTTTTACTCACACAGCCGTAGACATAGATGCATAATTTTGGTGTTTTGCAGTGCGAAACACCTAGACTTTAACGAAACACCTAATGTGGATAAGTGGGTAATAATAGAACGATAGCATTTAGCAACTTTAACTTTAACTTCTTACGGAGAAAATAAGGGTTGTAGTTATAAAAACTTACGTTCACCTTTTCCCTTTTTTTGACCACTTTTAAGATCATTCTACGCGCAGGTGGATCTCATAGTTCACTACGGGCTATGTAGCATGGTTCAGTCCCTAGGTTGACTTCAAAGATAAGAAAAATCGGTTAAGTTATTTTCCGAAGGTTTGGGTGGCGGGTTTTTTGAGTGGCAGTAAAAATTTAGCTCATCTAAATTTTACAATGCAGTATACTCGTCTCAATGGTTTTCCTTTATTCTGAATTACTGGGCGTAAAGAGAGTGAACTATATATTGAGCAAAATATTTTTTCCTTATACAACATATCGCAACAAAAACCGTTTTTAAAAGGGAAACGTGACGCAAGTCCTCGTCTCTTCTTCCAAAACAACTGATATCAATGACGGTTACAGCTTCGGAACGCAAAAAATTCTTTTGAAATATTTTCATTTGCGATTAAAGAAATGCGTCACAAATGCCGGACCCAACAATGCTATAGTTATTCTGTTCTTTCAGATTTGACACGATAAAAAAATTAAGTTTTGCGTGATGTGTGGAGTACGGGTAGCCAAATTTTTGGCGTACGAAATCTGAAAGCGTAGAAATATTATTACGTTGGGAGGGTCCGGCATTTGTGATGCATTTCTGTAATCGAATTTGAAAATATTTCAAAAGAATTTTTTGCGTTCCGAAGCTGTAACCGTCACCCAAATTGATATCAGTTGTTTTGGAAGAAGAGACGAGGACTTGCGTCACGTTTCCCTTTTAAAAAGGGTTTTTGTTGTGATATCAGTAGTTTTGGAAGAAAAGAAAAAACAAATTTTGGAGAAAAAATTTCCGGCGAAAAAAATGTCCGGTGAAAAAATTTTCAGCGAAAAAAAAATTTCAACGAAAAAAAATTTTCAGCGAAAAAAATTTTCGGCGAAACTTTCCGGCGAAAAAATTTTGCAGCCGTAAAAAAAATTTGAAGAAAAAATTTTCCGACGAAAAAAATTTCCGGCCAAAAAAATTCTTCGACACGAAACATTCTTCTACAAAAAAAAAAATTAAAAAAAAATCAATTTTTCCCCTAAATCCGTCCCATACCAACGTTGGCCAACCCATCAACTTTTCCTTTTACAGTCTAAAAATTTTGCTTATATTTGACCCATACTTTGAATACACTCACACACACATACAAAACATTCTTTTATATGGGCTTTATATGGCGCCTTTTAAGAGTCCTGGCGCCCAAACGAGGCCGGTACCCCCCCCCCCTTTTTTTTAATCTCATATGGCGTAGAATGCCCACCCGAAGGTCCATGAAAATTTCAAGAAAAGTTATCGAGCCGTTTTCGAGTACGAGCCGAAAAAGTCGGTTTTCATACAAATGGCTCTAGAACTAACTAACTAATCCACTAACTAACTAGCTAACCCACTAACTACATCCTACGTGTTTCCATAAACTTTGGCTTCTGAAGTAGCATATTTAGTATGGGAAAAGGCGATTTTCTAAAAGTCATATCTTCGGATCCACTGGACCGATTTTAACGAGTAGAAATTTTACGTAGAATCCGAGAAACTAAGCCTCAAGGGTGTACGACGCAAGGGGAAAAAGTAAAAATTTACCTGTAAATACCGAAGTCTACGAAAGGCACTTTCGTGGAGGAAATCGGCTTTGAAAAATTTTATCGGGTTGGGGTCGGTCCAGGTCAGGTTTTGAAAATAGGTCGCTCATCTATGGCTAATTCCATCGATAACCCATACATTGTCACTACCATGTCACCTGGGGAACGAATGTGTTTTGTCTCATGTTAATATAAATCACATTGAAAGAGTGAAAGAGATGAAACCCGTCACCCAAATGACGACGGTACCGATGGAGCTAGCTCTCTACATACTAGACAGAGAAAACGACGAAAAAAACATACGCAAGGGACTCGTACGCATCAGAATATAAATGTGGCAAACAGAAAATATGTTGCGAAAAGACTCGATCGTATCTAAGTAAATATTGCATAACTCCCAAGGCAAATATTGAAAAACCCGTCCGAAGAAAAGTAAAACTTTTCCAGACATATTTTCAAAAAATGTCATTTGTAATACCGCCGATATTAGAACCGACGTAGAGCACTTAGAAAAGGCCTCTAACCCATACTTCCATAGACAAAAAAGTTTGCCATTGATACCGATCTTCTGTCACTTATAGTTCTCAAAATATTTGAACTTTTCGAAAATATATTGTCTAGATCGATTCACACTAACATTGGTGGTCACGACATGAACCACACCGAAACTAACAACTTTGCCTTTGACACCGATCTTCTATCTCTTATAGTTTTCAAAATATTTGAGCTTTTCCAAAATAAATTGCCTAGATAGATCCAACCTAACCTCTAGCTAGTTCCAGCGATTCAACGTAAAAAAAATTTTCTTCCATAAATTGTTGGACATTCCCAGACCTTTCGATTGAAAAATTTGTTTTTGAAAATCGGAAAAGATTTACTTGAGTTATGTAGAAAAGACTAAAAACCACTTAAACGGCCCTAGCTCGGCGGCCCTTAGGCCGATAGTACCCAGATTCAACCCCATAACAGCTTTTTGGATTACCTTTCAGGGAAAAAAAGATTTTGAAAATCGGTCAAGTTTTACTCGAATTATCGTGTTAACAGACGGAAATTAGTAGGCCTTAGAATGCCGGCTCGCCCCATTTATGTGTTTTACCGGCAGGCATAAAGCGTAGTTAAAGAAGTTAACTTGGGCCTATATGCCAAATCATCGATGCCAAATCATCGATGACAACTGATCGATGACAGGATGTACAGACGGACAGGAAACAGGAAGGTGAAAACATAAAGTATCGCTACTTAATAAACGAACATACTGTGGAATGAAGGAATAAATGAACATACTTTACTATCGTAGCGAATAAAATTTCAAAACTAGCACAGCAAATTAATCGAATTTCATCACTCGCTGTGAGTTAATTTGATTGGTTCTGCTGACTTGAAAATGAATTTATTGTGAAAACCGAATCAACAAATTGAAAATTCGAAAAAATTATAGAAGAAAAACTTTACTTCGTTAAATGACCATTCGAATTAGTTAACGGGTTTTTTTTTTTTAATTTAGTGGCTAAAAGACTACATTTCCATAATGGGAAAATGTAGGACTACAGGCACTTTTTTTGCATATGAAATTGCGGTAATTGTTCAAGGATTTAAGATAATCCGTGGTCTAACTCGTTCAACTGCTGAATGGAATAATTTTTCCAAAAGAAATATCACAAATGAGTGCAGTACATTTTCTCGTTAAGAAGATTTAGGTTTTTGTGTCACAAATAATTGGTCCAGTACGGTGGAGTTATCTAACCAGCATTGCACATTTTTTGTTAATGTCTATACTAAAAGATCACAGAGAAAGAGATTGACGCTGATTTTTGGTGTTCGTGTCCTCATGCATCAGACATGAACGCCGTGAAAAAAATATCGGCGGCGGCTGAAAAGTTTAAGTCTTATCAAAAGATAATCAAAATAGCTTCGGTGAGATTGAATCTGGGCACTGTCGAGGGAAGGGCCGCCGAGCTAGGGCCGTTTAAGTGGTTTCTGGTTTTTGATCTTTTCGAATTTCGAATACTCGAGTAAGACTCAATCGATTTTAAAATCTTTTTTTCCCTGAAAGGTAATCAAAAATTTTTTAATGGGATGGAATCTCGGCTTTGTCGGCCTAAGAGCCACCGAGCTAGGGCCATTTAAGTGGTTTTTAGTCTTTTGTACATAACTCAAGTAAATCTTTTCTGATTTTCATAAATTTTTTTTTGTTTGAAAGACCTGAGCATAGCCGACATTTTATGGAAGAAAATTTTTTGAATTTGAGGCCTTGGACTTAGCTAGAGCACTAAAAACGAGTCTATGCTAGAGCTGTATGTGTTTTTTGTACATAACTCGAGTAAATCTTTTCCGATTTTGATAATTTTTTTTTGTTTGAAAGATATGGGCATAACGGACAATTTTAATTAAAAAAATTAAATGTGGACGTAAGGCAGTATTATTTACTTAAATACGTTCGAGTCTTTTCGCAACATCAACAATGTTTGCCGCATCTATTCTGATACGTCCGGGTCCCTTCATAATGTTTGGGAAATTAGAACTCAAATAGTTGTTGAAGGTTTTAAATCAAAGATACAGACATCAGAAAATCACGAAAATTAAATTAGTGGAAAACTGTTGAGTGGGTCGGGCTGTAGAGTCCTTTGTGTATGCCCAACTAACGCTACGCGACCGTACACGATATTTGATGGTTTTTCGTGAATGTTTCTTTAATGATGAGGTTTTTTGTGCAGTGTTGTAGAGAAAAAAGAAGCGTAATTTTTTGCCCTTGGAAGAATGAAGAATGAAAGAATTTTCTAATCTATTCTGACATCAAAAATGGTAATGTACGTAGCGTCGGAACGGTGAATGCTGACTAAACCGTACAAAATTCAGATTTCCTTTGTAAGGATGAAAGTTTTATAGAAGTTTTTTAGAAGTACTCACCGTTCCTACGCTACGTACATTCCCATTTTCGACGTTTTTGATTCGTCTTTTACCAACAAGAACCTTATCTTCACATCGAAACTAGAAAATGAGGCGTGAAAAAAGATACCAAATGCATTTTTGTGTTTTTTTTTAAATTACACTCAAATCTCCAGACCCAGAGAGATACAACTCATGAAGATTTCGGAAAAATAGAGTGTGACGAGACAATTTTTTGAGGGGTAAACTGCAAAGCTTTTTCTCACCGTTTACATTTGCACTCATGTACGCTGCTTTTGGGTTTCATTTACAAGTCATTTTCGTATACCCCTTGCGTTCCATTTTCAACAATTTATTTGCATGAAATTTACAGTCATTTACATGAGATTTTTAGACACTGGCTTACCGTTTAGCTGCTTCATTTGCGTTGCATTAGCGCAAATGCATATAAAGTCTGTCCTACCATTTACCATTGTCATTTACCCCCCGGATTTTGTTATAAGAGACTCTTATATTCAAATTTTGCGCCAACTCGGCAAAACTTTAAAAAATAAAGTTAGGAATCAATAACACAATAATGGAAGTAACGATGCAGATCGTGTAGCCGGTGTAGAATTGGAAAAACCACCGATTTTTCAATTGTATTTTCGTGAGATAACCTATGAACGATCCGATAAATAAGAACGTAATGGTAGAATGTTTACACCGAAAAACCTAAAGGCGATGGAAATTCGTCATTCAATTTATAAAACAAATTTCCATTGCATGCTACAAAATAACTTAATATATCATTTAGACATGCAGAATGTTCGCGATGAAATTCAATTTCGGTTTACAAAATATTGAGATGATTTTGCGATAAGTGGTCGCTTCTATGAGAGAAACCCGAAATGTTATGTAGTAGGTAGTTTGAAGTAATTAACTGAGTAATCAATGGTACAAGCACTTACGAACGAATGGAATACATCTTATAGTGATGCACTTGAATCACTTGCACATAATGTAAATATCTGTAACAATCTTGTCATATAATACTCCAAGCCAAATGGAAGGGATGTCTTCCAAGTTGGAAGTTAACAAACGTAAGTACAAACGAAAACGGCTTTACGTAAAGGTGAGGTAGATGGTTGTGTGTGCATATTATTGACATACATTCTCTAGTGTACCTCATAGAACAAAGTGCGTATTATGTGCAATATGCGTTGATGCATTTCTTTTTTGCCTTTTGTGCTTACTTCCAACGTCGTTCGTTGTCGAATTGGAATGGGTTGGTATTCTTCTTTTTCCCTTCTCTTTTTTGATTCGAATAAGCGAAGTATTAAATGCAGTGTAGTGCATTCTATTTTTTTATGTTTTTTAGAATTATATAATGAGTGAGATCGATTGATTGTTGTATGTGCAACGCAACTTAACATATTAGAAAAAAATAACATGGTAAATAAAAGTGGTAAGAAAACTGTGCAATAAGTATATAAATGTAATCGAACCACACCTCATGAAAAGGTAGCAACGTTAAATGCGTACACCTTATCTTACACCACATAACTCAAAACCTCATCTCAGCGATAATATAACCGGGATGTGTCGTATGTACTAGCTTAACATAACTTTTTTTTTGTGACGCTTAATTCACGTTTGATTTAACACAAAGAACAATATGTTGGGCATACATAGAAGTACATGGCGGAAAAAAAATTGTTCTTATGAAAATGCTTATATAATGAACTCACTTAGAAAGTTTAATTTCTGCTCGAGTTCATGTCCATGTTTGGTTAAACAATCTTCAGTTATATGTCAAGCGTGTCATGATTTTTTCTTTTTTTTTTTTTTTCTTCAAAAAAGAAATAAAGGACTGAAAATATTGAATTTTTAAGTGTACATTAAAGGCTGATATTGTTGTTATTACAATATTTTTAGCTTAAATTTCACACTTTCCGGTGATTGTTAAATCAGTAATTTATTGAATATTGGATTTTGGTGGAGAGATAGTAGAGTATTCATTACACGTACACTTTCATTAATTTCGAAAATATTGAAAAAAAACTCTCTCCATTAAATATGACTTTATGGGCTAGGAGAATAGAGTAAAATTCTACGTTGGAAGCATTGAAGAAGTCGATGTCCTTTTTAAATATTGATTCTGTCTTACAATGCTTGTTCCGAGGCTTGTTAGCAGCAGAATAGTCTACTATTACATTTTATGTAAAAGTTTTACCACATTTTGTTATAGAATACTTGCAGATCAAAGGGTCAAACCTAATTTATTATTGTAGAGGAAAATATGATTTCATTTAAAATGCAATCACGAATGGTAAAATTATTATAGATTTTGTGACATCTTGTAAGCCACGAGCTACGTAAAATGCCGTTAAAAATGCAACTTGGCAAAAATTTAGTTAACGTGACAATCATGTGATGTGGCTATTGGTGAACAATCAACTGGAGGTGTTAATTCGATGAAATTGTGCTATGACTTTTTTGTGGTACCTTTATCTTCTGTTTACGAAATTTACTCTTCCATAGTTTGGAAATTTTTGGCGCTTTAACATGAAAATTTTAGAAGACAGAGGCAACGATCGAGTAGCGCGAGTTGAGTCTTTTTCATGGACACTGCAGCCCGAACAACTGAACCGATTTGCACCAATTTTTTTGGTAGATTTTTCAGATCCGTATCATTCACTTAAAATTTGTTGGAGAGATTTCTGTGCCTACTTTAGACCATTTTTCGAAACCCGACCCGGACCGAAACCCGAATTTTTTCAAAACCCGACCCGGACCGAAACCCGAATTGTTTCAAAACCCGACCCGGACCGAACCCGACCCGATAAAATTTTTCGAAACCCGAAATCTGAAACCCGAACTGTTTCCAAACCCGGCCCGGACCGAACCCGACCTGATTAAAATTTTCGAAACCCGAAACCCATTTACCCGGAGAGATATAAACGAAAAAATTTCACAAAACGTCAAAAATCATGTTTTTCCCATTTTTTCCACCGTATCTTCGGATGTTGTTGCACAAATTCAATTGCAACATTACAAGGAAACAATTTTTTCAAAATCGGTCGAGATTCGAACTGTCGTTCGTGGCTCTAGGACCGATTATCCCCGGAAAAAATGTCCCCACACAAAATATCCCACACAAAACAGACAAAATATCCTCAGATGTAATTTCTACTCAGAAATGGTGAATATATGTAGGTATTATTAATTAGATATTATATTGTGTGTTTGGGGGCTCTGCCCCCTCACCCCGCGCCTGCGGCGGGCTTTTGTTAGCCTTGCAAGCGGCCTTACGGCCCCGCTAAGGACTCCGCCCCTTAGATCCCGCAAGGGGGTATATTCAACCCTCGACCCCGCTTTTTTGTTTTTGGTTGTTTATTTCAGGCCTGCTGCGCTAAGTACACTTCACATTGAATATTCTTAATTTTTTGAGTGTGGATATTTTGTCTGAGGGGATATTTTGTCTTTTTTTAATGGAAAAATTGTGGTTATTATTTCCGGTTATTTTGTCTGGGGATATTTTGTCCACGGGGATATTTTGCTTGGGGATATTTTTTTTTGGACATTCGGTCCTAACCCCGTCGTTCGTTAACATCTTAATTTCAACACTACAACAAGTTCAAAGGAAAATCATAATTTACGAACACGCATACTCGAAAAGGCAGAGTGAGTTTTCGGCCTAATAGAAGTATAAAAAATTACAATTAACAATTCCGAAGTCTCTTAGCTGAGATGATGGCACATCATTACGACTGGTGATGTCTGACTCGCGGGAAAATCAAAAAGCAGACAACGCATTGGAGAAGTAAAAACCATTTTGTAAAACGTGCCCTTAGGCCAAATGTTTGTTTGTCAGTGTTGCTCATAAAACTGTGTGCAGAAAATATTTAGGGTGTGACGATTTTGTCTGACTGCAGAAAGTGCTTAGAATTTGCACAGACATTGCCCGACTGAAATTTTATGTGCGTATTCTGTGCGATGATTCCATATATTTTATGTGGATATTCTGTACGATGAAGACATAATACGCAGAAGTCAAATTTTTGGCCTAAGGGATTCCCGAGCCTCACCAGTGCATTGCAGTGAAAGGAATGTAATTCACTCTGCTAAATCTTAAAATGCTAATTTTTCACTGCGAAATTACATCTATTATACATCTTTTTCCATATTTGTTCCATCTATTTCCATCGTCGATACATCTATTTCCATCTTCGATTCATCTGTTATGAATTGAAATGTGCATCGCTGTAGATGAATCGAAGATAGAAATAAACCATTGAAATGGATATAGCAAAGTAGCGATAGAGTGAAGTCAAAGAAGTTGATTCCCTAGGTGCAGTGCACAGACCGACGGACAGGAAGTGTGAAAACACAAAGTAGCTACCGCTTCTTAATAAATGGATATAGATGGAAAAAGATGTAAAACAGATGTAAATTCGCGGTGAAAAATTTAACAGAGTAAAATACACTCTCGAAAACCTGTACAGAGCTCGTGCGTAAAGGTAAAGTCGTTGACATCTACCAGAGATAGCTTTTTAATTATTTAAATATTTTGAAATTTTGTAAGGGAAAATTCAGTGCCTGAAACCAAAGCCCGAGGATTTTCAAATAAATTTCAAAAGTCGTTGCTCTAAACGGAAGAGTACAAGCTGCAAGACTTCATTTCAAATCATTCATAAGATGTTTGAACATTTCGATGAGAAACAACAAAAAACTGGACGAATTTTTGTCTGTGAGCCAAAGAAGAGCTGGGGACATAGATTTGGATGGAAAAGGGATTAGCCATTTTTCTCTCCAGTTACAAAGGAAAAGTTGAGGCTAAATTCTTTTCTTTTTTGCGTTGATTGATGAAGTTATTCTTAGCATTCAGACAAGATTCGATTCAGACAGCGACGCATACAAAATACTATCTCAGTTCGAGGATTCTGTGCTCAAGAATTGTGAACAATTATGACACAAGTAAGAACGAACGAGATTGCATTGTTGCCCATCAAATAATTGTCAAAGATTTGGACCTCGAGGAAATGGATTTTACGAAATCGGCACCGAAAAAACGTAAGTTACTAAACTATGTAGCGTCGCGGTGAACATGCTGCGTAAGCTTCGTAGAGTTTGATTTCCTGTTTTTGGAGGAAAAGTTATGTAGAGCATTTCATGTTGCAATAGCAGACGTTGTAAACACAGAAACTTTTAGTTTACCAGTTTATGAAAGAAGAACATTTTTGCGCTTTAGTTTGGCTTTTTAGTTTTTCGGAAATAATTTGGAGTTTCAATCAAGTCGAGGTGCAGCACATTAGGGGCCATTCATAAATGACGTCCGGTTATTTCACAATTTTCCGACCCCCCTACCCCCTGGTCCGAATTCGTCCGGTTTTACTGTACGCCCCCAATATAACGACTGATTTCAGAAAATTTTGTGAGTTGTAGCCCAAGCGGAGAGAACAAAACAAATGTCCGGGAAGGCAGGCTGGTGCCAAAAAATTATATTTGGGAAGTTTTAATCTGGTATCGAGTACATTACGGCGCAAAACTTTTTGATTTGGCATCAGGCTGCCCTCTATGTGACCTTGAACAATGAGAAAGAAGGCAGCCGAAAATGCAGTCTTCCACTTGTTGCAACTTTTTGAAAGCTGCGTACTTCGGATTCAAGATCCAGTAGTTTCATGCACTAGAGGAAGAATCATTCTAGTGCATGAAAGAACTATAATTGCGGAATGTATTGGAGATTCTCAGTAAAACTGTAACGGTGGAACTTTACCTTCACCGTGCCATTTTCTAAAAATATGATTCCGGGATGAACCAAATGAAAATCCCACTTTTTATATTGCACTGTGACAACCGGTAAGAACGACATTAGCAAAACATTTTAGTTGTCGTCGTTGTTTAAGATAACTAGTTGTGTAATGGTACGACTCGAAAACGCATTATTTACTTTGCTTATCGATTTTTGTAAATACCTTCAACATGCACATTATTCATTTCAGTAATTGCAGCCACTAAAATCAGAACAGACCACAATGACGCCAAGCTGAAAATCAATATTCTCTGATTTTTCCTCTACTGAAAAAAACATAAGCAAATATTGTCGTTAGACCACTTCTCTGTGTGCGCTTTTTCTCTTGTTGAAAGTTTTAATTGATTGATTGATTCTATAAATTTCCTTTTTGTCATGCCTTTTACCCGAAGTAGCATTGACTCTCCTCTCAATAAGGCTCCTTTTCCCTTAAAGTCTAAGTCTCATTAAGCATCTCACAAAATTCATCATTTTACCATATGCATGCCCGAAGGTCTTATCCAAGAGAAAAAAATATGCAAGGGACCCGTACGCATCAGAATAGATGTGTTAAACAAAATAGATGTTGCAAAAAGGCTGGAACGTATCTACCTTGACTCTTAATTTAATGTTGTTGTTTTGGAAATTGGCGAAAACCCGTCCAACGCAACGGTGCATTTTTGTTTGTACTGGAACCGATCATAGAGCTGACCCAGATCACTTAGCAGAGGCCTCTGACTCATACTTGCATGTAGAGGTGAGCGGGCGGACCTAATTTTCATGCTCACCCACCCGGCCAGTGTCCGATATTATATTTATAAAAAATGCCCGCCAGCCCGAGGCCCGAATTTTTTTTTTTTTTTGACAGTGACGTTACAATTTATTGCATTTTCTTATGTTTTATAATGTCAGTGACCATTTTTAAATAGTAATAGCAGGAATTTTGAGAAAAAATTTATGCCTTTCCGATGCCCGCCTGAATTTGCTTATAGGTCTTCGTGAGACAACTCTGCCGATTAGTTAATACTCTCTTGATATCACATACAGATACAGTACTGTAATGCTAAACATCCTTTTTTCATACGGTAACAACACATCTACATTTGAGTGTTGGGATATATTACTCACCTCATATGAAGAGTTGATAGTGGTTTTACAAACTGAACAATTGATCTTTGAAATTGAATGTTCACTACTTCTACGTTTTTAGAAGTAATTGTCAGAAGGTGGAATATTTTTTAAAAAACTGTTGAAATTTAATATTTTAACTCGTAGCCTATTTCTGCGAAATTTTATCCATAAACTGAAATGGGAATTTGTTGGTTATTTGATTTGAGTAGAAAGTCCCGACATTTTTTAGGCCCGCCCGAAAAAATATTGCCCGAAAAATTTTAGCCCTCGAATTTTCGGGCTGCCCGCTTACCTCAACTTGAATGGACAAAAAAGCTTGTCTCAATTTACTCCACAACATAGCAAACAATTTTTGAGGTGAGGCCCACATTATGACCGTCCTATGGCTATAATGAGAGTCCTCAGGCCTATACTTGAATAAACAAAAATGTTGGCCTCGTTTTTCTCTACAACACTGCACAAAGAACATCATCATTAAAGGAATATTCTCGAAAAACAACCAAATGTCCTGTAGGGTGAGTTGGGTGTACACTAAGGACCCTACAGCCCGTACCACTCAACAGATTTTCACTAAATTAATTTTCTTGATTTTCTTAGGTTCATTCAAAGCCTTGAAGAGCGATTTCCGTGCTAACGCAGAGATATAAGTCAAACAGTTTACATTTCAGAAACGATAGTATTTTGTGGTTCTAGGACGGCAAAATAATATTTCGGGCTGAGGTGGAGTAAACGGTCCAAGGCGTAACCGAGGACCTTGTTGACTCCACCGAGATTCTAAATAAGTTTTTGCTGCCCGTGGGTCACACTACTTTTGTGTACAGAGAGCTTCAAAGATTTCCAACAGTACTACAAAGTAGGCAAACAGTACTACAAAGTTAGTCGGGATACACAAAAAGATTTTTTTTAATCGGATGAGATTTACCCGACTGATGTAGAAAGAACACGTTGGGCCGTAGTAGAGACACAGTTTTGTGGTCCTGGCTGAGTGCAAGGACTCAAAATAAAAAAATTTTCTTCATAAATTATCGGGTTTGGAAATCCTTTCGAACAAAAGGTATGGACAAGAAACCCAAAACCACTTAGGCGGCCCTAGCTAAGTAGCCCTTTCCAAAAATGCCCATTTGCAATCCCAAACTCACTTTCAGGGGGAAAAATGTTGAAAATCGGTTCGAGTTATCGTGTTTATGGGCGGACGGGTGGACAATTTTTTTTTTGAAGATTGCTCAGACCCACCTCACCCCATCCCCTCAAATCAAATGGTTACAAACATAGTGGTAAACGCATACAGGTCCAAATTGACCAGATACTTTAGATATAGTAAGTTTATCCAACCCTACTCCCAGGAGCTTGTGAACCTCGAATATTCTCGTACTCTCGAAATCGATGAAGGAAGACCTACAAAAAGTATTCTCTTCCCTCTATCGCATTAAAGAAAATATCCATTCAAATTGAAAGGCATTGATGATTAAAGAGTTGTTACTCCTTTGTGCTAACTTGTTTTATCTTTAAGTTTCCATACCTTCCGGTTGCCCATAATTTCCGGCAAAATGGATTTCACTTCACTTTAAACGACATAGTTTTGAATTATCAAAACCCTACTCTTTCAATAGACTGTACTAATAAAAACATATATTTTTTACCAGTGAGTATCGCATTGCTTCAATGCAAAACCGGACGTGGTAAAATTCTACTCCTATAGTTGCATTCTTCGATGGGTTGTTGTAACCGGCCACAACATATAATTGAAAAACTATTGATGATCTAAAACTCTCCTTTGTCTAGTATAATGGTTTACCTGAACTACTCTCAAGTTTGAAGTGATACAACCCATTGTAGTTAAGGGTCCGTAGGTATAAATGAATGGCGTCAATGCAACACACACTTTGCAACCATCGATTATTGCTATTTCTACAGCATTTCAACCGGTGTTTGCATATCGAATTGTTTGTAAATCTAACAAGATTTTTTTTTTGTCCTGAATTTCACAAAAAGGATATTTCTGCTATAATCAATTTTATGCCTGCATGAGACAATATGAAAGAGATTTCGTCTTAATTTCTTTAGAATTTCTTATAAATAGTCCCTAAATCCTCCATTCGTAAGATACTCATGAAACTGTACGACATTTTCGTCAAAGGTTGTCAAAGCAAGAAATCTAATTTTAAATTTAAGTGCCAATCAATGTTGAGCAAATCGGTGTAGAAAATGAACCGTAAGATTCTGTACGGGTAAATTCAATTCATATTCGTTATTAATAGACGTATAAGGTCGGTGTACCAAAACAATTTTAGTTCCTTACAACTTTCACTGAGAATAGTTGATAAATTTTAAGATTTGCGATGTTTATTTCAAAGTATAAATGGCTTGCTCGTAGTATAAAATACTTACCCGGTGTATCAATGTAGTAATACATCGCTATTCGTAAAAGAATCTTTAAAAAGTCTTTATCTAATGTCTATAAAAATTATCCCATCTTTACAGTCAAAGACTTTGCAATCTGCATTAGATTTTCAATCCCAAGAAATCACATGTACATATTTTCGTTGCAACGAAGATTTTCGGTGACGCTGCATAAAGTATTTATAAATTCTTCATCGAATCTTTATTGATTTCCCATACAAAGAAATTCGACAAAGACTTTATGTCGTGTGTTAAAGATATGTGTGGATTACTGCGTCGTTTTCTAGCGAACAAAACGCTTCATTAATTTATCGATAAGTTATAACCCACTATGAGTGAATAATACATTCAGGACTGACGCATAGATAGATGAGCACCACAACAAAAGATGAGAAAATTGTATGTCTTTTTTGTGGGTAACATGTATATACATGTATATTGTTGGTTCACTTCAAACCTTGTAGCAAAACAAATGTGAACATTTCATACTTTTTTTTCGATAGTTCGATTCCTTTCACAATAATGCATGAGTCTTTAATTATGTATGGAATTTCATGTGGCAATTGCTAGTTAACCACCGAAGATAACCGGTGTGTGCATCAATTGCTAGTCCTGCTAATCATAACAAATTAACATGAGTTTAAACGACAAATGGTTTATGGTAAAGTGTTTGATCAAAATTTGATTTTAGTTTATTGATTAATAGGCACTTTGGCTGTTTCGATTTAATTGAACTTTTGTTGACTGTTAATTAACATATTGTATAAAACGCAACAAGAAGATGTAAAAACTGATTTTCCTTTTACAAAATGCGACGGAAAAGCTTCGAAAAAATTTTTCGGAGGTTTGATTGTACATAACTCGAGTAAATCTTTTCCGATTTTCATAATTTTTTTTTTATTTCATAATAATAATAGCGTATGGTATTGTTCAGCCGGGAGGACACTTTTAAAGTGACAGATTCGTCTACCATTGCTGCTATAGCTAGTGAAAGTACTTTTACATGGTATTGTAATGACCTAGCACTAGGGACCACATGCTTAACGTGAATTCCGAACCACGCCTTCTAAGTATTTTTACACTCTGAAGGATTTTTGAATGTTGCGCCTTAGTACCTATAGCAGTGCTTAGCCCACTAAAGCGCAGTAGGAGTAGAATACCGGCAGCTCCCAACAATGTATTGACCGGTAAGCCGTGTGACAGCTCTTCACACACAACTACACCAAATTTGAACAGATTCAGCCAGCTGTGGATTTGTGTACACGTCTGACAACCGATTTGTTTTCTGTTGCGGGTGAGTTTCGAACCATCACACTGGCAACTCAATCGAATATTGGAAAGCAAACGAGCTAACCATTACAGAGATCTGGGCATGGCCGACAACTTATGGAAGAAACTTTTTTAAATTTGAGTCCTTGAACCATTTCGTTCGAAAAATATGTAGTTCTCTATAGGTATTGAGGACGGATCGGTGAGTTGCCCGATACAAACAATCGTTTAATCGTTACGTAAAATTTGGCTCTAGGACCGATTATCCCCAGTCAAAATATCAACGGACAAAATATCACCGGAGAAAATTTCCCCAGACAAAATATCCCACAAAAAACGGACAAAATATCCCCAGACGTAATGTCTACTCAGAATTGGTGAACATAGGTAGATATTATATTGTGTGTTAAGGGGCTCTGCCCCTTACCCCTGCACCTGCGGCGGGCTTTTGTAAGCCTTGCAGGCGGCCTTACGTAAATGGGGCGCTGCCCCAAACCCCGCTAGGGGCTTCGTCCCTTAGACCCCGCAAGGCGTATAGTCCCCCCTTGACCCCCCTTTTCGGGGGCTGCTGCCCCTCGATCCCGCTTTTTTGTTTTTGGTTGTTTATTTCAGGCCTGCGGCGCTAAGTACACTTCACATTGAATATTCTCAATTTTTCGAGTGTGGATATTTTGTTTGAGGGGATATTTTGTTCGGGTATATTTTGTCCTTTTTTTTAATGAAAAAATTGTGGTTATTATGTCCGGTTATTTTTGTCTGGGGATATTTTGTCTACGGGGATATTTTGGTTGCGGATATTTTTTTTGGGACATTCGGTCCTAGCCCCGTATAATTTAGCAAAAACACCCGCACCACGCAAAGTAATGCAAAAAAGTCTACGAATTCTTTGTTCGCTTTGCATACGAAGCACCTAATAAAGTGGAAGTACAATCAGAAGGGGTAAAGTGAAAAATGGTATTCTTATAGCGAAATTGATTGGAAGAGCTAAGACCGGATGCTGCAAAATCATTCAAAAATGGAACTTCTTTTTATTACACGAAACAAAATAATGAAAGTATTTTCAGATTTCTTCTAATTTCTTTTTTATTCTTCAAGTACAACAGAGAAGAAAGTTTAAGCTAACAGCTTGAAGACATTCTGTAAAAATTGATTTAAATAATTTCCTGGAGGATCGTAGTTCGCGCATACATATACTCTCCCAGATGAGCGAGCTACTCCAATACCCAAATACTTTGAATTTTTCCAAACGACTTGTGTGAAATGTCCAGTCGATTTTGAGAAACCACCCAGAAGGAAGTTATACTTAGATACTTCACTATACCACGCAGTTGTTGCCTGAGTTGCGGCTTCTGAATCACTCAATGAAGCGTCAGTGGACATGAAGACATTTTCGCCGTATTTTCCATTGCTGTGGTACATTCGATTCTCGTTAGCCATATTCTGCGCCCAGTTCTGCGCAACCTGGTTCAACTTAGACAATAAAAACGAATTTGAATTCAGTCTAGGTTCTTTCATGTAGCAAGGTAAGGGGCCGTTCATAATATCACGCAAAAATCGGTGTCTTTCAGGACCTCCCTCCCCCCTGTCACATTGTTGAAGATAATCCCACTATGTTCAACCCCTTTTAACATAAAAGGAAAAATTATTTAAAAACTGCGACAAATCACAAAAAAAGTGTCAAATTTTCTAATTTGTAAGGATCGTGAGTTGAGCCTAGCGTATACTTAGCCGTGAAGTGATATTTTGAAAGAAAATGTAGGGAGCTTCTGTTATTATCTTAAAGCTTATTCTGTAGCTTGGTCCCTAATGTTCATAAGTTGCGCTCGAGGGGTGACGCACTTCTGCGGTTTATGGAATAAATGGGAATAAATGGAATAAAAGGAATAAATGGAATAAATGGGAATAAATGGGAATAAATGGAATAAATATTGGAATAAATGGAATAAATGATAATTTTTTCAAATTCGTCAAAACCTCAAATAGACTTGATTTTGATGGCAACGCACACAACAAACCATACTAATGTGTCAAAAAGTGAAAAAACCCTCTTTTGAAAACTTAAAAGAATTTTTGTTGAAAAATGGAATAAATGGAATAAATAAATTTATTCCATTTATTCCCAAAAAAATAAAATTTAATCTCAAGACGGTTTAAATGCTTTACAATTTGTGCAAACCTTTTTTGAACTTATTTGTCTAACTTGTGATGTGTTTAGTTCAGATATTTCGCAAAAACAACAAAAAAAAAATTTTGGGAATAAATGGAATAAATGAAGTGCGCCACCCCTCGGTGATTTTTTGCATATTTCGTCATTAAGCTACCCCTAAAAACCTTGGATTCAGTTGTGTCCATGGACACTTTTCTTCAGGGATACAAGTAGAGTAATATTCAAAAATTTCGCGTGACAGACACCCCCCTTCGTGGCAGCGTGACATAATTTAGACCTTACATACTTTGTTCTTACAGCGAGTAAGGCTTATTTCTTCAAATTTGAAATGGCATTGGATTAATAACAACTTTAAACGTCTACAGAAAAACACTCAATGTTTGAAGTAAAAGTCTTACCTTTTCGGAAAGAGCCAAAGGTGGTGCATTATGTTTCTTACGATATTGATTATGAAGATTGAGGGCGTCTTGTCGGAAATCAGCGTCGGCAAAGCTCAGAAGCGCACAAAAAACGACTAGGACTACAATTGAACGTTCCATGTTAAAATTTGCTCACAATAAAGTTCACTGTTGAGATGAAAGATAAGTTCTTTATCGAATGATACAAAGACTCTGAATATTCGAAATCAAACACAAACTTCGTATTTATAGCCAACAAATTTGCTTTTCTGTTTTTTTTCGTTTCGAATAATTAGAGACAAAAAAATATATTGACTCGATACTTAATTCATTATTTCGAAATGAATTGAAAAACAGCGGAAGTAAGATCGCGTCAAGTGAAGAAAATTAAAATTTCTAATTGGAACTGAGATCGCGTCAAGTAATGAAAATTAACATTTTTAATTGAAACTTCGATTAATTTTTGATTGAGTTCTGTCAAAAACGAACTGAATTGTCGTCATTAATGCAAATGTGAAATTGGAAACATCACACAAACAGGATGAACGAAACTAAAAACGAACTGAATTGTCATCAATGCAAACGGGAAATTTGAATAATCAGACAAACAGGATGAACGAAGTGATGCAAACGGAGCATATGGTTACCTGCCATTGAGCTCACCACTTAGTAAACTGACGCTCGTTAGTGGGAATACTAAGCGAGTAGAATTTTGCTGGTCTTTTTTCGTAAATATATTAATTTATCTGACACTCTTGTCACTTTGTATGCTGCCTATATTGTCAATTATTTCTTAGCGTAATTTTTACTCTGACCCGGAAAGTCCAACACTTCTGAATTCTGAAAATGTCTCATAAAAAGTTTTTTAAACAGTTTAATGCGCTGCGATTTCCAAGATCAGATGGACTTCAGTTGTAAGAAAACCAATGTTTAAACCCATACGAAGTGCTTCGAAAAGTTGTCTATTAGCAGGATTGTATTAGCGTCGCTAATTTCAAATACACTCGCTAATAGCGACTAGCGTTTCGCTAAACCCTGAATTAGCGAGGTCATATTTTCGCTAGTCGCTAATCGCTAATTTTCTGATTCTAAAAGACTAATTCAATGGAAGATTTTCAAACTTATTGCTTTTTGCTGACCTACATTTTGCCAAATCAGTGAAGATTTATAAGTTCCTACCAGTTAGAAAAGTGGATGAAAAAGAAATCACTACAAATGTTTTTGAGAATTTTGAATAACTTTGGGCGTCAGATGACAAATATGATAAATAATAATATTTGTTGAATGATAACGCATGATTAATGTTAATTTGCATTGAAAGGTTCTGTCGGTTTTATCAAAAACTTCTCCAGAACTTTTGATATTAGATGGACAAACTGGATGATGATATTTTTTCCAATGAAATCTTGTAATCTCCTAAGGGCTTTAGTTGGTCTTAAGTTCGGCCTAATAGTAAAAAAACTTTCAGTTAGTTTTGAAGACACAAGAACTAAACAAGAATCTATCTACTGCCTGATCTTTAAAATCTTGGCTCAAAGCTCCAATCATTTTAACAAACGTAAGCTTCATTTTTATGAATTTCCGTTACTGCCAAAACAAGAAATATAAGTCGAAAAAACCTTTCACCCCCTCAAAAGAGCATCAATACTACCGTCCAGTTAAATATCTTAACTTACATTTCAACCTTCAAAGTTAGCGACGATTAGCGTTCGCTAATAGCGACCGCTATTAGCGCGTTAATTTTTTCCTGATTAGCGACGCTAGTATTTTTCTCAGTTAGCGTTAGCGTTAGCGTCGCTAAAAAAATTGGTTAGCGAATACAACCCTGTCTATTAGGCTTTCCACTGCGTTTGTAACCAGTCGAATTTCTACTCGGGGGTTGGTGGGTTTTTTGTTTTGAGGTCTGAATAAGAGTAAAATAAAAAAAATTGTCCGTCTGTCAACACAATAAATCGTGTAAAGTTGACTGTTGATAGCCCAGAAAACAATGTTGGGATTGACTCATAATTCCCCATAATATCTCGGCGTCTCACCTCGGATTCGTATCGAACAGAAAGATGGAATCCAATCTAATGGAACTGAGCGTACTTGTCGACGATGCTTTCCAACTGGATTCATTCATCGCTGACATTAGCAAAGCCGTCGATATACTATATGCATCAAAACTCATTCGCAAAATGTCGCAGTTTCCTCTATCAAATAACGTCCTGCTATTGTCTTTCTCAAATCTTCGCTCCAAGGTACAATATGTAGTGGTGAGTTTGGACAAATCAGAAACAATCACGGTTTGAAATTTGTTTATCGATTTGAGTCCATGGACTTAGCTAGGGAACTAAAAACGAGTCTCTGCTAGGGCCATACGTGTTTTTTGTACATAACTCAAGCATATCTTTTCCGATTGTCAAAATTGCTTTTTTAATCGACAGGTCTATGAAAGCCCAACTTTGTAGAAGAAACTTTTTGGAGATTGGGCCCTAGGATATAGCTAGGGCACAAAAAACAAGTCTTTGCTACATGTTTTTTGTATATAACTCTTCCGGTTTTCAATTTTTTTTTTTGATCAAAAGGTCTAGGACTGTCTCCCGTTTTATGGAAGAAAACTTTTTAATTAGAAACCCTTGGACTTAGTCAGGACCCTAAAACTGAGTTTCTTCTAGGGCTAAACATGTTTGCTTACATGAATTTGATAAATCCTAACTGATTTTGTTGATTCTGCGACGAAATCCCCGCAAATTAGGGTAGACACGTCATCGGAGTAGCCCTGGGAGAATAGACCGGAGTCATTTACCTTTACCAATAGCGAGTCGATTACCATACACCATAGTATAGGTGATAGAATACCACCTTGTGGACATCTCTTAGTTACTCCGAGCTTGATGTTGGCGCCGCAAATGGTATCTTCAACAGTTCTACAACTGAGCATCCTCACTATCCACCTAATGGCTAGATCATCGACCTCTCTCTTTACCGCTGCTTTGACGATAACCTCGAAATCTGTATTATCGAAAGCCTCCTCTATATTCATAAAACAACCTAGCGCTACCTTGCTATTTTTTAGCATATGCTCAATCTTTTGGATCATTTGGTGTAGCGCGGTGTCTGTAGATTTGCCAACTTGATATGCATGTTGGTTAGCAGGTAATGGGAACTTCTTCAACACTTCGCCTCGGATATAGAGGTCAAGAAGCCTCTCCAGAGTCTTGAGCAAGAACGATGTGAGGCTAATAGGACGGAAATCTTTAGCTTTGCAGTGGGATGTTTTGCCTGGCTTAGGAATGAAAGCGACTCTGACCTTTTCCCAAAACCTTGGAATATAACCTAAGGCTATTGAGCTCTTAAAAATGCATCTGAGTCTATCAACGAGCACGTCTGCTCCTTCCTTGAGCAGAGGAGGAAAAACTCCGTCGAGTCCGGCAGATTTGAATGAGTAAAACTTGAAAATTGCCCACCGCCTTGGAGCCAAAATATTCAACGTAAATACTATCTTAGATAGTCGTTGTATTGTGGTAATCTGCTTAGCAGAATAATCGAAATTAAAAAATAACCGAAACAAACTCACAATTCTTTTACTTCCAAATTGTTCAAACGGAATGGCATGCATCCAATCGTAGGATCTGGATTGTGTAAAAGGCGAGTTGCCATAGTCTGAGTATCATTCTATGGCCACCTATGCTGATATACACATGGTCTTAAGACAAGGTGTACTGATGAGTCGTAAACGACGAAATCAGCACTTTTAGTTTTTCGAGTTTTGTTAAACAATTGGAAGTAGGATTAAGAATTGTGTGTGGCTTTTGAATCTCATAATACACCACACCTTTCATATCCTACAAGATACACAGCATTCTTTTCGAACAGTAAATATTTCGTTTTGATTTCTGTGAACCTGGCTCACCTGGCCTTACCCAGGCTTTTAATCGTTTGGGATTCTCGTAATAGATCCACTTTTCATCACCAGTCACGATTCGGTGCAAAATCATCTTTCTTTTATGTCTTTGAAGCAATAATTCACAAGCGATTTTTCTTCTTTCAACGTTTCTTTCTCTTAATTCATCTGGTATACCCAATGTGACAGATTTTGAATCATTCTAATGGCTTTTAGAACTGTTGTTCGATCAATTCCTAATGATTTTGCAAGATCTTCTTGCGTTTGACGTGAGTCTTCATTGAGTAACGTCGTCAATTATTCATCTTCAAATTTTTTTGGACTACCTGAACGCTCTTTGTCTTGAACATCAATATCTATATATCATCATCAGCTCTTCTAAGGCGTCATGTTCACAAGTAATTGATGAGTTACAGCCGCAGTCTTCTTTATTTTAAAGAAGTACAATAAAACTTCCCGCAAATGAACCTTTCTTGGAACAAAATCGGACATTTTTAATGAAGGAAAATTTTATTTTCTGATAACAAACGTGTTATATTGTTTCCCGAATTTTATTGACAGTAATCATAGCTGTTAAAAAAATATAGTTTGACTGACAGTAGCTAGCTATATTTTTATCTGACGCATTCTAACAATAAATAGCGAGAACTCATTCACTAGCCAAATAAAAAATTTGGACACAAAAATACACAAGTATCATGGGCGCGCGGTAGCAATGCGCCCGTGACGCAAGTCTTACACGCCAAAAAATTCACAAGAAATTTTTTCGTAGACTAAGGAACATATATACAGGAACTTTTTGACTTGAATTTAGAGAATTGAATTTAAGCGAACACGTGTTTCAGGGTTTTGGGGAAATATGGCCCAATCCTGCTATATGGCCACTTCCATAATTAGGCAGGATGAACCAAATCTCTAGAACTATGAGAGTTAGAAAGTTTGTTCCAAAGGCGAAGTTGTAGAGAATTAAGTTTTAGCGTACACGTGTTTCATGGTTTTGGGAAAATGTGGCCTAATCCCGGGATAACGCCACTTCCAGATTCCAGAGGGATGATTCATACCTCTAGAACTATGGCAGCTAGAAAGTTGTTTACAAACTTACAAAAGTATTGATATCCGCAAAAAAAACTCTTACAGAGGAGATGTGACGCAAGTCGTTATGCCTGCCTACAAAAGCTGTGAAATCAGAAAAGTGTGACGCATTAATCAACTAAGGTAAAACTATTTTCTTCCAGTTACAAAAGTTCTGAAATCAGAGGGGGGTGACGCATTAAGCTTCGATTCGCAACAAAAATTTTTAAACAAAATTATGTTGAGTTCAATAAATTGCGTCACAAATGCCAGACCCACCAGCGGAATAATTTTTCAACACTCAGTTTTTAGACGCAAAAATTAAAATTTACCCTAAACGATGTAATAAGAAATAAAAGTCAAATTTTCGCAGCGTAAAAACTGAAAGTACAGAAAAATTGTTTCGTCGTTGGGTCTGGCATTTGTGACGGAATTTTTTGAACTCAACATAATTTTGTTTAAAAATTTTTGTTGCGAATCGAAGCTTAATGCGTCACCCCCCTCTGATTTCAGAACTTTTGTAACTGGAAGAAAATAGTTTTACCTTAGTTGATTAATGCGTCACACTTTTCTGATTTCACAGCTTTTGTAAGCAGACATAAAGACTTGCGTCACACCTCCTCTGTAAGAGGTTTTTTTGCGGATACACATACACAAGAAACCAAGTAGGAATTACCTGGAAACAGCGGGATAGGGTTTTCTGTAGTCACAAAAGCGCGATAAAACGATTTCTACATTTCCAATGTCGTTTTGTAAATTCGGTTCAGCACTTTCAGAAAAAATACAATTTCAAAATTATTGAAAATATGGTGGCGTGCGTCCATTCCATGTAATTAACCGTAAATTCAAAAAGAAGGAATGTTTGAATGTTTTCAAATCAATGTTTATGGCTTTCAGTTTTTCACACTTTTATTAATTCTTCATTGGAACATGCGGCACAACTCCATTAGAAATGTGTATCTAAACATTCGCTACAACGGTCATCTAAGCAGTCGTGTGAGACACTACTTAAGAATTGTTTCTGAAACAGTTGCAGCAGGCGGCAAAACAGTCGCTAACGACCGTCGTCGACGACCGTCTCCATATCAGCTTACTTGAAGAAAATTTCCAAGAAATGAACATTCGTTGGGCTTTCAAAAATTCGAATGTCATTCACGTGGGCTTGGCGCTAAATTTTTATGTTGTAGCGCAAAATAAATTAAAGGGTGAAAAGCTAAAAGCCATAAACATCGGTTTGAAAACATTCAAAAACAGTAGGCGATTCCATTGGTAGGTTGTGAGGGAACCAGGTGTTCTTGCTAAACCGTGCACAAACGAGATTTGTGTTGTATGAAGAAAATTCCTCTATAGGTTCAATGTACAACTCCTTCATGCGAAAGAAGTCCAACCTTTGCATTCTTAGCCAGAAGACGGTTCCCTCGTAACACATTTTCCATCTTTTCAATGGAATGGCCCAGTATTTTTAGTAGAGTTCCTTCTTTTTTTCTCAAAGTGTTAAAATTTATTTGTTTACCTTTGTTCACCTTTGACAACAGTAGGAATGTAGAATTCATTTTATAGACCTTCTGTGACTGACGAGTCGCGCCGTATAACGAAATGTTGATTCCTTCTATGAATTTCCAAAACGCAACTGTTCCAGCTGTGCCCATTCATTCAGAAGAGTTTTTTTCAAACGTAAAGTAAGGAATGCGTTGCAAATTCGAAATTTGCTTTTGAGAAATTTTTTTACGATATTTCGTCATTAACATGCACCGACCAAAATGTAAATATGAACTTTATAAGTAGTTTTTGATAAGTTACGTATGAAGGTAGCTTAACGCAGTAGATGTGAGACTGCCGACACGAGCCGAAGGCGAGTTCAGCAACACATCGGGTGCATTAAACTACCAGCATACGAAACGTGTACCAAACAACGTTTTTTTCAATTCACCGACAAAAACGAGAATTTGTCGAAATTTCAATTATTTTTTCGCGCTTGTGCGGAAAAAAATGATCGCACTAGTACTTTAAAAAAGTTTTGCCGAACTAGTGCGAAAAGTGACCTCATGCGACAGCGAAATGATGCACCGAAAAGGAAGTTTTTTGTCGGTGAGTTGCAAAAAATGTTATTGCAGCACTTGACCAGCAAAAATAGTCTTTATGAAGAAAAAACACGTTGGGTCCTAGTAGAAGTTCAGTTTTAGGGCCCTGGCTGAGTTCAAAAGCTCAAAATTAAAAAAAAGTTTCTTGCATACAATTTCAGGCATGCCCAGAGGTCTCAAACAAAAAAAATTGATGAAAATTGGAAAAGGTTTACTTGAGTTAACCACTTTAATATTAGGAGTGGTGGTTGTTTGAAAAAAGTGAAATTTTCCAACAAAAAATTTTCAAAGTCGCCCACCTGGCCGACATAGCTGAGCGACAAGTTTTGATCGTGGATTATGGCAGGGGGTGAGTCGGTGGTGTCGCCGATACTCATCATAGGTCTCGATCGAACTCTTACCTCAACTGAAATTTGACCGGTGCACACACGACGAGTTCATTTGGCTAACGGGTTTTACAAATGTGTAATCTGAATGCGAACGTGTAAATGTGGAAATCTAGATAAAAATCGAATACATGACTAGGTGGAATAATAGAAGAGTAACGGGGAGGAAAGGATCAAAAAGATCTGTGGCCGCTTCAAACCACAAATCCAGAAGGTTTTAGCACCCCTAGTGAAAATGACAGTCTCAGTGAGTACTAAAATTGAGTGTACTCACAGCCTCAAATCAGTCTCAATTTTTGAAAAAAACTCAGAAGTACTCAATTTCGCTTTTTTTTATAAAATAATCATTAATGAGACACTCATTTAAATTTTTTTTTAGATTTAGACTGACTGAGGTCATTGAGCACACTCACTTAGACTATTTGCGATCGCTGAGTATGCTCATTTCGAGACTTTTTTAGGCTGTTGTCCATGCTCAATTGTGAAAAAAAAAATTTAGGCGATGAGACTGTTGAGTGTACATACTCATTTTCGACAAAAATATTTTTCACAATCGCATTGAGGCTTTTGAGACTGTTGAGCATGCTCAATTGTGGAAAATATTTTTTTTAGCCAATGAGACTGTTGAGTGTACTCATTTTCGACAAAAATATTTTTCACAATTTCATCAAGGCTTTTGAGACTGTTGAGCATGCTCAAATGTGAAAAATATTTTTTTAGCCAATGAGACTATTGAGTGTACTTATTTTCGACAAAAATATTTTTTTCAATTTTATTGAGGCTTTTGAGACTGTTGAGCATGCTCAAATGTGAAAAATATTTTGTATAGCCAATGAGACTGTTGAGTGTACTCATTTTCAACAAAAATATTTTTTACAAGCATGCTCAACAGTCTCAAAAGCTTCAATAAAATTGTAAAAAATATATTTGTCGAAACAAACACTCAACAGTCTCATTGGCTAATAAGAATATTTTCCACAATTGAGCATGCTCAACAGTCTCGAACGCCTCAAAAAAATTGATCAGTTCCAAGCTACACAACGCAAGACAAGTTAAGTTATCGCTGATCACAAATACAAATATCAATTAATAATCAAAAAAATTGTGAAAAATATTTTTGTCGAAAATGAGTACACTCAACAGTCTTATTGGCTAAAAAGAATATTCTTCACAATTAAGCATACTCAACAGTCTCGAAAGCCTCAATAAAATTGTGAAAAATATTTTTGTCGAAAATGAGTACACTCAACAGTCTCATTTCCTTTCGTAACAACGGTTCAAAATAAGACTACAAATACGCATGTGCGATTTAGCAACATGAGTTACGTCGTTGGCGGTCCACAAGCAAAGTTAAGCATCATTCGGCGCGGTTAGATGGGTGACCAGAAAAACTAAGTAAAATTAAAAAAAATAACAACTTTCTAGTATAATTTCAGATTAATCGCGAATTGTGAAGAAAATAGCACGTGGCGGCATCTACGAACAAAATGAAATAGTTTCAGTATCATTGACGGCAAGAAAGCGTCTGAAACTGCAATTCAAAATTAGCATATTAAAGAATCTCAAATAGTCTAAAAATGAACATATTCAACAGTCTGATTTAGTCTCAAAATGAGTATACTCAACAGTCTCAAATAGTCTCATAATGAGTATACTCGACAGTCTCAAATTGTCTCAAAATGAGTATACTCAAAAGTCTTTTTTTGTATACTTAGTAAAAAATAGTCGCAGAAGCTTCAATAAATATCATTTAATTTGAGCATACTTAACAGTTTCAAATAGTCTCAAAATGAAATGAGTATATACCACAGTCTCAAATAGACTCAAAATGAGCATACTCAACAGTCTGAAATAGTCTCAAAATGAGTATACTTAACAGTCTAAAATAAACTCAAAATGAGGATACTCAACAGTCTTTTTTTTTTTATAAGGGTGAGGAAATCTTCATAGACACCCGGTCTTTCTGAACCAAGGTAGTGTTGGATTCCATTAACTTTAATGACCTACCAACTAAAACCTCCTTCCTTAGTCTTCGTGCTCTCTTCTCCCCGGAACCCGCCTCACAGCATTACTTCGGGGAGGAGCTGTGCTTTCGCACCTACTCTCTTAGATCAACTGCCAGTCTTCTTTGATCGTCTCTCCATGCAATTTGCAGCTTCGTCATTATGTTCGCAACTACATTATCCGCCACTATCCACACCTCCTCATCGCGGCACATCTCCGATATTATGTTTTCGGCACTTACATCTGGCCTACTCACAGTCAACAGCTCTCCTCGTTCTTGTTCGAAGCGGGGGCAGACGAATAACACGTGCTCCGCAGTCTCTTCCTGTCTATCGCATGTCGTGCAGAAAGGTGACTCCGTGAATCCAAACCTGTGCAGGTACTTCCTGAAGCATCCGTGACCAGACAGAAACTGTGTCAGGTGGAAATTAACCTCTCCGTGTTTTCTCTGTACCCATGTCGTTATTTTTGGTATGAGTCTATGGGTCCACCTTCCCTTGTCCGAGGAGTCCCACTCTTGCTGCCACTGTCTCAGTGATTCGGCTCTTAATTTCGTCCTAACTGTTTTGGTAGTTTGACCCTCCATTCTCTTCTTTCTATGACATTCACTGTCTTCTGTCAGCGTTATGCATATGGGCATCGTCCGGCTATAAC
>CM055404.1:13575556-13655926 GCA_029228625.1 Pseudolycoriella hygida
TAATGTTAATGATTTCTTTCCTTTTTTTTCCTTATTCAAATCTTAAATAATTTATTTTTACAATTTACTCGCCACAATCATTCATAGTGATAATATTTATATAAAAAAACTTTATCCCCATTCTTGAAATTTCGTTATTTAAACCGTGATTATAAATTAATAAAAGTTGCAAGAATATGTGTGATGGAAACAAAATACCTCTAAATAAATACTAAAATTAAAACATATAATTGAAACGAAAAAAAAAAAAAAAAAATTGCGGACTGCAACAAATAATGAGACGAAAATTTAAAAATTTAAAGACAAAAAGTTGAAATAGTGAATGAGACTGAAGAAGTAAAGAAGTTACAGTGAGAAGTTATTCTTGATCACAAACGGTGCTCAAAATCAACGACAACTCAAAGCTATTAAAATTAATTTAATAGTAACATTACCTTACCTATTTACACTAATATTTCATTCAATTTTAATTAAATTATTTTATTTATTTAAATTTGTTTTATTTTTTAATTTGTAAAAATTTTTACTTGATTTTTTTTAAATGTTTATTTTATGTGTGTAAAAATCGCCATTACCTGAGCGGTTTTATTTTAAATTTATTTTAAACTATTTACCAAACAGTCAATCACATCGAATGTTTTCTCTTTATTTGTTATTAATAAAATGGGCTTTTGTGTATTTTCCTCCGTTAACTATACAAATGGTCAACGATATTTTTTCTATTTCTTCTAAATGTATCTCTGTTGTGAACTGTAAATTAAAAAAAAATGGAAACTCAAGACAATTTATTTCGCTACATTTAAAAAAAAATGTCCTTTGTGATGTACTCATGACATTCGAACAAACATTTTTAAGAATTTTTAATTGAGTTAAATTTTGTTCAAGTTCTTGGCTGTTGCTTATGAATTTATTTTTATTTGCTGAGAATCAAAACAAATGAAAGCATTTGCAAAAAGGTTATCGAAAGCATAATAAAAACGGAATGTTTCATGTAGCACATTAAATCATATTTTGATTCTTATTTAGAAGATGCTATGAGTAGCCGTCGCAGTCGCTATTCATTCGGAAAAAGTCGCGTCAAATGTGAAAGAATCAAAGTTTTTTTGTTTATCCGATAGATGGGACTCGATTTAATAAAAATAAATGATGCAATAATAGTATATTATTGACCAAGGGATATAATGGCGTGATTATAGTCGAGCAAAAGTGAATGTCCGAGAGGCTCTGACCCGAGGAATATTCGGCTCATTCCGTGTAACAGTGGAAAATTGTGTATCGGAACGTCTTCAACTGATTAAACCACGAAAAATTAAGACTGCGTTGTAAGAAGGACTTCCTTAGAACGTTTGTGGTAGTCTTTGCTTCATATAACGAAACTAACACTTTTTGTGTATTAAGACTATAATCAAGTTACTTACCCCTTGGTTAATACGATAGTTTATATAACTTGGCCGTTGGACGTGTGGCTTTTTTAAAATTTTCATTGAGATTTGACATCATGATATTAAAGTCGAACTATAATGAAATTTATACTCGAAACTAAAATTATAGTCAGACTATAATGAAAGTTATAGTAGAATCAACCATAATATGCCTATTATATGACTCCCAGTTTGTATGAAACTCGACTATAATATGGTCATTATACCCATACGTTTAGGTATATAAATGGCTAATTGAGTCTGTTGGAATCAAAAGTAGGTTTTTCCATCTGTCAAATTGACGTTTTAAACGTCAACAGATTTTTTTTTTGAAATAGTCAGATAATCTTTTATTTTTCTTTAATTCTAATGCTACAATAGAATCGAGGAAAAATAAAAGATTATCTCATTATTTCAAAAAAAAAAAAAATCGCTTGACGTTTAAAACGTCACTTTGACAGATGGAAAATACCTAATTATATGCCCGAATGATATAAAGAAAATTTATCTGTTATTACTGAAGTAATTCACGCGTTTATTAAGGTCTGGGGAATGATTTCCCTTTGATCCCCAATATTATAGAGTTAATCACATTGGATCAGGAACTTAGCTAAGAATTTTCGGAAGGTGATAAATTGACGAGAAGCGGGACCAATGTTTTAAGATGGAAAAGACAAATAATTGCAGATTTTTCAACTCATGACAGTTACTACGAAATTATCATTTACCGTTCATTCTCGAAGTTAACACCGCCTGACGATGTGGTTCACTTTACCGATCACAATAAGGTGAGGGTGGTCAGTTCATTATTTAAATTTTAGCATTCGATTTTCGAAACGACGCCAACTTCGCGCTAAACTAATGTAAAAGTTATCTATTTTTATTACAAAAGAAATATATAGAATTTTCAAATCCGCAGCTAACTTCACGTTGAAGAGAATGCTATTCACACTGAAGCTAGTTGCAGTTTTGACTTTCGTTTTCACATCTTTTTTTTGAAAATTGAAAACCATGAAGTTGTCGTCGATTTCGAAAGTGAATGACGGCATTCAAAAAATAAACTGCCATCGGAGTTAGGATTAGGATCAGTGGGTGTGGCATAGATGTTACCCCAGCACCTAGACCGCCAAGGGGCTGTTGTGCGTCCCAAGATCAATTAGTACCTTCCTGTACCATTTAGGTATTTCAGAATGTGCTTAGGATGGATGCGCCAGATAGAGTTAGTCACGTCAATGAGAACCTGACCCCAACTAACTGAACTATAACTGACTTGAAACATGATTTAATTTGGATCTCACGTTGCCATCAACTGGTGAAGCAGGTTTGAGACTGCTAAGAGCGATCACGTCCCTATAAAATTATTTGCTGTCTGGGAAGGTGCAATCGGATTTCATAAAAATCATGTACGGAGCCTCATTGTGCGCTCTTGACAAAAAAAATGGTTGTATTCGTCCATTAGCAGTAGGTAACACTTTCCAACGAATAACGTCCAAATTAGCCAGTTCCTCCGTCCGTGATGAGATGGCTCCGAGGTTTGCACCAAGACAAGTAGGTAACGGAGTCAAAGGAGGCTGTGAAGCAGCCGTTCATGCCACAAGAACTTTCATCAAATTGAACAAATTGAACATTATTCTTCTATGGCGAATACATTTTATTGTCGGCGAACGATGCCCAGCAAGGTGATCCCTGTGGTCCTTTAGCATTCAGTTCAGCAATTAAGTTTGTGATCAATGCCTTGGTGTCGGAATTCATCGTCTTTTATCTGGACGACAGAACTATTGCTGGAGAGTATGAAACTGTTTTACAAGACTTCAAAACAGTCGTGGACGAATGTGCGAAAATTGGTCTGCGTATAAATCCCGCCAAATGCGAGCTATTTTTCGTGTCAGTGGTGGATCGTGAAGTGGCCAATAGATTTGACCAGCTGTCTCCGGGAATTTGCATTATCAATGAATTAACACTCCTAGGAGCACCAATTACGGACAACGCCTTCGACGATGTTTTCAACAAGAAAGTCAACGAGCTGGAACAGTTAATTGAATGACTGTTCAAAAACTGTTTTGCAGTTCCAAAGTTAGTTTTCCTCCTTAGAACGTTGACATCTTGGAATCACAAAGGTCAGCTTGAGGCCGTAGACGATCGAATAAAGTCAACATTAGAGAAACTAACCAATTCTAATCTGGATTACGCCACATGGATCATGTCATCATTACCAATCGGCCAAGGGGACTTTGGGGTCAGAAGGATCCAGGACACAGCTCTACCAGCATTCCTGTCATCGATAAACTCAACGTTTTCACTCGCCAGTATCATGTTACACCAATCAACGCTGCAATCTGAAGACATTGCTGATTGTCAAGAAGGGTTGAATGTGTGGGACCAGCAATATCAGGTCGCCCAGTAACGTTATCGCTTCAAAAACAATGGGACTCGATAGTGGTGATGAAGCTAATGGACAATTTGAAATTGGAAGAAGATCACGAATTTTGGCACTCCGCAAACCAGAGTCAGGTGCTTGGCTACATGCGCTGCCGTTAAAGTCAATTGTTGGACAATAACGCATTTCGTATTATCATCGGTCTTCGGTTGGGAATAGACATTTCCGCACCTCATATTTGCAATTGCGGGTCACAAGTGGACAGAAAAGGCCATCATGGCCTCAAATGCAAAAAGAGTGCTCGTAGGCACGCGAGACACACGGAACTAAATGCGATTATTAAACGAGCGCTCACCTTGGCTGATGTTCCTGCCCATCTGAAACCAGTCGGATTGGTTAGAGAAGACGGCAAAAGAGTTGATGGCATTTCACTGATTCGATGGTCGCGAGGCAGCACCTTAATATGGGATGCGACCTGTACTGACACATTCGCCCCAAGCAACATAAGCCTCAGCAAGAGTGCAGCCGGTCGAGCGGCGGAGAGTGCAGCACAAATAAAAATGCGAAAATTCAGAATTATTATATGGTCCCATTTGCTGTCGAGACCATGGGTCCTTGGAGCAATGACGCAATCGCTTTCTTTGAAGAGCTGAGTGAAAGGATCACGGAAACAACGCAGGAAACACGGTCAAGGTCATTTCTCAAACAGCGATTGAGCATGGCAATACAGAGGGGGAACGCAGCAGCGATAATGGGCACATTCTGGTCATTTGATAAAATGGGGGAAATTTTTTATTTATTGTAATGAGTTTTTGTGATAATTTTTGTGACAATTGTACTAATGCTGAAATAAATTTTGATACTCTAATTGCGAACGACAAAAAAAAAATTTGGATTTTTATATTGGAGGCAATATGTCTTTTGGGGGTGGCAGGTGGACACTTCAATTTTTCTTGGCTTGTTCGTAACAACCGGCGGCACTCTTTCTACTTTTGACGGAATATTAATTCAAAAAAATTTATGCTACTGTGCGTATCGATCGGTTTAAATTAATTACTTCTGTAAATTATTTTCTTTTAAACTGGAAAAGTAAAAGAAAAACGTTATCAAAACCTTTCTACACAAATTTTTAACTTTTCAAAGCTACTCTTGATATAATAATTGGTTTAAATGATTTCCATATTTTGGTTTTCTTTCAGTTTTCATTATTTCTATTTTTATTTATTAATTTTATTCAATTTTTTTTAATTATTATTTCAATATTTTTATAAGTTTTTTTTTTACTGAATTTTTAAAAACCATGGCTACACAATTTTTGAGATTTTGAAATCAAAACGAATTTTATTATCTTAAAAAATGATAATACGAGAGACATTTTAAAAGTTCCTTTTTTTTAAATCAAAATATTTTAAAAAATAAAAAATTGAGCTAAAACTACTTACCACCATTAGAAAATTCACTACACATACAACAAAAGAAATTATAACAATGAGACAAAATTATTAAAAAAAAAAAAAATACGAAATACTTATCAAATGTCTAGCATATCTAAACGTGAAATCACAAACTTTGTCTTCATTGAAAAAAATAAATTCAAATAATTTTGAAAACAAAATCCATTGCTCAACCGGATATACCAAATTTTGCTTGGATTTAACTCCACAACTGAAAATGAGAGAAAGAAAATAATAGCAAAAGGTTTGGTTATGACAACATTGGTTTGATTACACTCTTTAATTGATTTTAGTTTTAATTTTATTCGTTTCAACTGTAAAATGGCAATTTGTGATGATGAAATTCGATTTGTGTGTTTATTCATTCATTAATAAGTCATACACGTATCCAGAAACGTAAACAGGATATAAAAACCATAGGATAAAAAAGATATAGAAGTGAAACTATTTCAATACTCAATTATACCCTTTAAGTTGTTAGAATTAGTAAAAAAAAATACGTGAAATTATGTCAAAAATAAAAATAATTTAAGTGTTCCGTGAGTTGGTGGTAGTGATAGTCATAACTTTTCTCATTTTTTTTTGTCTCTCAATTATCATTCTTTGTTTTATGTGTTTTTTTCTCTTTTTTTTTAATTTTATTTTTGAATAATTTAATTAAGTTAGCCCTTCCGCTTTTGTATTGTTTTCTTGTTTAGAGAAAAAGAATGTTATTGCAAAAAGTATTCAGGATGATCGGAATCTTTCTCGAATCGTTTCGCCTCTTCCTGCATGCTTTCCTTTATTTTGAGGATAGCTGCCGATTCATTTTGGTCCTGTAATTCAAAATGTAAAAACAAAGCAAAGCCAATTTTTAGAGATTATTAATGTTTTTTTTTTTTATTTTTAATTTCTATGTCAATCAGTAGAACTTTATTTATAAAATAAATGTAATCAATTTTATCAACATAATGGAGATGAAAACATGAAACATTAAAAAAAAATAAATAAAAATTGTGAAAATAGGAAAATAATAAAAAAAATGTTAACGAAACAAAAAAAAAGTGTGGCAAACGGAATTCAGAATTTCGTTATTTAAATTTTGTTATTTTCAGTTGAATTAGCAATTAAAGCTCGAAATTTACGGTATATTTGAAATTGGCTTTTTTATATAGTGACTTCTCCCTGTGATGTTTACGCATTTTATTATCACCTTTGTGGAACGTTCATGAGCTTTACCTTTTGTTTGGAATTTTCCATCGGAAGACAAACGAAGGTGACACTCGTGAATGATCTTAAAGGCATAAGCAATAAAATACGATACGTTTTATAGGCTCAACACGATCGTGTGGATATGAAAAAAACACGGAATGATTTAGAACACAAAAAAATGATTTACACGAAATTGCGACATATGAATATGAAGACACATTCGACTGGACATTGGACTCTAAGCTCTAAACAAAAATGCATAAAAACGTTGCAGAATGATATTGTCATGTGAAAATAGTCATTTTTGACTGCATGAATTGAATTGCATGAATTGCATTTTTATATCAAAAGAAAATCTCGTTTTTGTCGGTGAATTGCAAAAAACGTTGTTTCAAACACGTTACGTATGCTGGTAGTTTAACGCACACTATCTGTTGCCGAACTCGCCTTCGGCTCGTATCGGCAATCTCACATCTAGTGCGTTAAACTACCTTCATACGTAACGTGTATCAAACAACGTTTTTTGCAATTCACCGACAAAAACGAGATTTTCTTTTAATATAAAAATGCAATTCATGTAGTGCGTAAAAAAACGGGAAAATATATTCGACCGATAAATTAAACAAATACTGCCGATAAAAAGTAATAAATGACCGATAACTTTTGACCGATACCTTCATTTCACCCATTTATCTAGGTAATTTTTCCCTTTACAAAATGTCATGAGGTCTCTTAGGCATTACCCCAAATATTTACGCTTTAATTCTACTTTAAAAATGTGTTTAAAAATTTATCGGTAAATAATTATCGGTCATTTATTATTTTTTATCGGTAAAGTTGAATTATTTTATCGGTCGTTTATTACCATCCTAAAAAAACCTTAGTGCGTAAGAAAACCGTCATCGCAATAGTAGCAGTGCGTAAAAAAACCGTCATCGTACTAGTGCGGCAAAATGACTTCATACGACACCGAAATGACGCACGAAAAAGCGAGTTTTTGTCGGTGAATTGCAAAATTTTTTTTTTGCAAATTACACGTAGACCTCCTTTCTGGTAAGTACTTTATAAGACTCTTTCGAACAACAGAAGCTTTTGAAAGCTTTCATTGTTCTTTGTCCGAATGAATTTCCGCGGAAGAATTTGATTAATTGGGTTTATAAAGTTTACGCTGATTGCGCTTTAAGGACGGCAGATTGTAGTGACAATAAAACGGGCCGTACTGCTTTAAAAGTCAGAGGGGGAAGAAGCAAAGAGATTGAATTCTTTTTGCTAGAAGTTTTCTTCTAATTCAACATTTGAGGAGATCTGTCGGTGGTGAATCGACAAAAATGAAAAAGGGTCATGCCAAAGGCCAAGGCCCACAAGTGGCTGTAGCACCGAAAAAGAGAAAAAAGAGAGTGTGCGGTTCAATTTTCAATTTTTCCATGCGTTACAATCGAATTTCGTACGATATATCCGTAAATACGTACGGTATATTCGTAAAATCTGCACACCAACAATAGATCTTTATGGTGCCATCTTGTGTCAAATTATTCAAGTTTCAATTAAAAATCATTTGTTGAGCGGACTAAAAGGGTATATTACCGATAATCCCAGAAATTAATTGAATAGAATTGAGAAAGCTTCTTAAGTGTGAGTTGTGAAACTTGCTCGGAGAGCGGTATTTAGTGATAATAGCGAATTGCTTCAAATGTCAGGCTCATCTACTGAGCAAAAATGATGTTCAGGAAAACAATAGATAAATCAAAATTGAGAACGATTGAGTTTCTTTAAAGTTGTACTGAGATAACATCGTAGTATGCGATCATTCCGAAAATTCTTCACGAAGGGGGAGAGAGTAGGAAGAGCTATTAGAGATTGGAACAAAATTTTACGCGCGCCAGGGAACCAGGGCCGAATTTTCCTTTGGATGAAGACCATCCAAAGGTACTACACACACGATTTTACACACGTATGACTAGAGATTTGGACCTTTTGAGAAAGTTTGCCTGAGAGAAACATTAAAGGTATAGGAAGAGTGATATTGAGCTCGTACAGCCTTTCTCGCTCATGTTACACAATTCATTAACGATTTCTATGGCGATTTCGGCTCGATTCCTTTTTATAGGCATATTTTCTTCATATAGTTCTATTTTCAACATTTCCTTTTCGAATCGACGCCAACTTCATGCTAAACGAGTGTAATTGTTTTCCTCGATGAAATTGGGCGCAATTTTGACATTTGAAAATTGAAAACAATAGAATTTCTTCAGTATGAAGTTAACGTGAATGTTGAATTTAAACAATGAAAGTCCACCGCGTGTAAGGACAACATGTTTTTCTTGACATTTTTTACTCAAATTAAAATAATTATAATCTTTTGACATGTTGCAAAAATTAGGTTAGAGAGGAACAGAGATGAAATAAGTGAAAATGCAGACCCGGGTCACCTCATGTAAATTATTTATATATTCACCAACTCACCAGGCTAAACGGCATTTATGTGTTAACACAAAAAGTTTATACAATTATTGTTTTTAACTGTGGTGAGTGGTTAATTTGATGTCGTGTTAAAAAGCTACATTTTACCTCTCAAAGTTTTAATTATGACATCACTTTAGGTAAGTCCAATTTCCATATATTTTTTTTAAATGAAAAATTAAAAGCATTATTGAGTTAGGGTATGCAAGCAGAACTAACCGAAGCATTTTCAACAAAAAAAACTCCACCATGAATCAATTGATTGATTTCTACAAAGCATTTTCGATTTAGCAAGAGCAACCATGCAAATAAATTTGATAAAATTATTGGCATAAACTTAAAACACAAATATATGACAATGCAAGTCAAGTCAATAAAAAAAAAATCCAATTTCAACATCACATTTTATAACGTTTACAAACGACAACAAATGAAGGGAATTTTCATTAAAAAAAAAATAAATTCAAATTATCCACTTTGAACCTAAGAACGTTCTAAATTTCAATAAACTGAAACTGTCGTGCATTTATTCGGAAACTTCCACGGATAACCGGAAGTAAGTTTTTAACGTCAATGTCAAGAGGTAAGAACTTAATTCCAGGAGGCAGTGAGTAAGAAAAATTTCAGTAACAAAATTCAAAATTTCAGATAATAAATTCCAAATGTCGTAGACTTTCTAAGACAAAAAACCTCTTTATCTGACATTTTACATATTTCCATGAAATTCGGTAACTAAAACTTTTCATTCTTATTAGATGCACTGGACATTTTGCCCGAGCAGCCTGTTTACTTTGACCTCTGACGCATATTGTACCCCTTTTCTCTGCTTCCATTTTTCCTATTAATTCCAAATTTTCTAGTGTTCTGAACCTTTTTTCTAAAAATTCCGAAAGATTAATGTAAGTTGGTACTCTGTTAGTTCTAACATTTCCTCCCACAATTCCCTAGTCTTTATAGACAATTTCCTTGTTATTAACACTACAAACATAATATCCCAAGTTGACACGTCTACTCCCAAATGTTTCAACGACTCCAAGCATTCCTGATTTATATCAATCAAGTCCTTGAGCTATTTCGCTGACTATGTTTTAATTACGCTTCTATCTATTATTACCTCGGTAAGCGTCATTTCGAATATTCGCTTGTTATCATACTTGTCGTTTAACTTTTTCTAGAGATGAGCGGGTTGCCCGAAACTTCGAAAAACCCGACCCGATTTTTTTTTCGGGTTTCAAAAATTTTAATCGGGTCAGGTTCGGTCCGGGCCGGGCTTGGAAACCGTTCGGGTTTCGGGTTTCGAAAAATTTTATCGAGTCGGGCTCGGTCCTTTATTGACTTTTTATATTTTACAAAACTTGTCTAAATTTTATCATCTTACATTACACGAATTTTGTTTTAGTCTAAGGTCCGTGAAGAATACAGACGTTGGGCGTTGAAATAATTTTTGTTTCGAAGTAATTTGGGTTGTGAGTTTCGAAAAACTTGAGTGTCTGGTTCGGTCCGGGTCGGGTTTTGAAACAGTTCGGGTTTTGGGTTTCGGGTTTCGAACATTTTAATCGGGTCGGCTTCGATCCGGGTCGGGTTTTGAAACAATTCAGGTTTCAGGTTTCGAAAAATTTTATCGGGACGGGTTCGGTCCGGGTCGGGTTTTGAAAAATGGTCGACCCGCTCATCTCTAATCCAAAATGGGAGTTTTCTTTGGCTACTGTGAAAACACCAAAGGTTTTCGTGTTTGGTTCCCTGAAGAAAATAAAATTGTTGTTAGTCGTGACATTATTTTCAGAGAAGATGACAAAAATATCGAATCGGAATTGGATTCGATTCCTGGGTCTGAAATTAAAGTTGTACAGTCATCCAAACAAAGTTCCTTGAATGATACAAACGTTGAATCATCGCATAATTCATCGTATGCATCCGGAAATTCGTCGTTCACTTCGGACAACTCTTCAAGAAATTCATCAGTGATTGAAATCAGCTCATCAGATGAAACTTTAGCTGATGAAACTTAAGCTGATGAAATTTTAGCTGATGAAACATTAACTGATGAAACTTTAGTTGATAAAAACAAGTCACAAGCTGGCATTGAAAGCGATAAGCTTGTCGACAGGTTACGGGATAGAATCAAAATGCCTACACCCAATTATAATCTGTCGTTTTCGTTCATTAATTCACTTTTCGTTGCAGAAAGTTTTCGTGACAATGAACCGAAGTCATACGAAAAAGCATTGAATTCCTCAGGTTGTGAAAAATGGAAAGAAGCATTAAAACAAGAAATGGATTCCTTGGACAGGCCTCTAACAGGCATCGCGTTGTTGGAACAAGAGGTTCACTTCTTTTTTGCAATCTTTCAGAATGGTGGCTAGCGAAGCTGATAGCTGTGTGTTTATTAGCAGAAAGAATGGAGAGGTCATCATTGACGACGGTTTACTCGCAGTCTCTGATGAATCATTTGCAACCGAATTCATTTAACGTTTGTGTGAGGAATTCCAAGTGACTCTTCAAAATTTAAATTTTTTCCTTGGAATTGAAATACCAACGGAAAGATATGGGTCTGTCTGCATGCATCAGGAGAGTTATCCTCGGAAAATTGTAACAAAATTTGGCATGGACGAATGGAATCCCGTCTCTACACCGATGGAACCTCAAGGCATCGTGTACGTACGTGCCTCAAAGCATAAGTGTGTGCTAACCTCAAACATGAGCGACGTTCATATTTGCCAATTACCCGAATTTTCCGATTATAAAATTCGCATTTACTCCGAAAATCTAAATTAATTTTTCGAAGTAAATCTGATATTTCAATTGCGACATTGGCTTCTGTCAACATATAGCGTATTTCATGATGAGATGCGTACAGTCCATACCCATTAAGCAAAGAATGTACGCAATTCATCTTCAAATTCCTGGAATACTGGAAGGAAAAGTCAAATTTTCCCGAAGAACAACAAACGTTCGCCTAGCGTTGGGAACGGATCGAAGATGAGTGCGGGAGCTGGTGTATTTCGCCCAGGAAGAGGCTCTCTGGTATCCTGGCACTCCTAGGTGACGCGAATTTCTCCAGAAGGAGTGGGAGACAGAGACATAGTTGTATGCACGGATAGTGAGGTAGAGATAAAAGCCTTGTGACTTCCAAGCTGGTGAAAGAATGTAAGGAATACCTGAATCAATTTGGACTGAAAAATCGGGTCTAACTGGTTTCAGTAACCGGACATTCAGGGTAAAATCGGTACCACGAGGCTGGAATACCCCGAGTGTAGTGTGTTATGCGATATGGCCGCATCCGGACCTAGCGCTTGGCTGAGGTTTCTAGTGGCGCGGTGCTGTAACTTGGCGCGGTGCTGCAACGTGGCGCGGTGCTGCAACGCGGCGGCTGTGGGAGATAGTGAACTGAGTCAAAGCTGTTCAGTTGTTAAATTTGGGTGAGTCCTTCCTTCGCAACCAGCTTGGCGAAATACAGTAGAGAGATGATAGTATTACGGTCCCGACTTAGGATCCACGATAATTGGCGTAAGATGTCGTATTAGGTAGAGCTAAAGGCTTTATGCTTAATACGCTTGCGCTAATTGGGCGTATCCCAATTCCTCGCCCATTAGAGCCGTGCGGTTAAAGCATTGCTAGGTATGCACATTAATATGCAACAGCTACGTTTATGCGAAAATGATAAAGGACTGGGTGAGGGCGGAACACTTCCTCCTGCTTCCTCCCCACTCCGAACGAGAGAGTTCCTGATAATGAGCCGGGACCGCGTTAAGAGGATCTTGGAAGCGGTCACCGGTCATTGAGGACTGAACAAGCACCTGACGAAAATAAAGATTCTAGGAGACCCGGAGCACTCCTGTGGCTTGGAAGAGGAAACGGGTTTTCACCTCATATGCGAATGCCCCAAGTTACATCAGCTGAGGTACAGGACGCTTCGAGACTATGTCGTCCACCCTTCGAGAGTGACAGAACATTAGATAAGTTCCTGGTCGGCACGCGAAGGTTCACATGACTTTACATGACGAACGGGATTGGGATTCCATATCGATAAAACGATCGTCCCTGACTGATAAAATCTATAACGTTCGCCTCACAGCCGTCTGCAACGTGAAGCAAATGAAAAGATCGAACTGAATGGGACACACTTCTTGAAAAATTTTCGTGTGCGAGAGTGGGTGAGGCTCGTATCAATTAAAAGAAAATATGTCAATTGAAGGGACACGTAGCAAGAGAACGGTTCTCTCTTTACACATAGGAGGAACGTTGAATAGGAATGTGGTGTTCATCATGTCTGCCTTCCAAAAATCGGCCACATCGCCACATGAACCTCAATTTATAAAGCGTTTTTCAGTTGAAGTCTTTAATGATTTTCAATATTAAAGGATTTCATTCACTCCAAACGTCGTGCCAATCGATGTCAGAATACTCCTCTTCTTCATCATATTCGTCATAAATCTGAAACTTATCGTTTTGCGTTTTAACACTATAGTACAGTGAAGCATTTATAAGAACCAGCAATTTTATGTGAGCTCCATGTTATTTATTCCACAAAATTTAGATTGCACGCGCATTTGTTTACTTTTCGTTTCGCATGTATCGTTTACGTATGGATGTATGTAACAACTCCCAATGGACCCAACAGCTTTCCAGTATTTATATTAACTTTAAAAAATTTCGCGTGACCTAACACGGGTACTGACCCCCGACTCCCCAGTCTCGCTAGACACGATCCCCCTCCTCACTTGAAGCGTTACGTAATTAATGAAACGTCCCACATGAGAAAAATATCTACAAGCAACATAGGAATTGTGTTTATAATATAAGCCGCCGACGTATTATATACGCGGTGAATGTATTCTCAACCTTATTTAAGTATTATGTATGGGTGCACGGTGGCTAAAATACCTCGGCGGCGTGTATTCCTACGTCGTCGTTTGTAGATATTTTCCTCAGTGCAGGGATACATTGGATTTCGTATCTCATAAAATGCGGGAAGTTATAAATGCATAACATTTTTCGGCTCGTTTTGATGCGTCTAGTAAGTCAAATCTATTTCAGTACTTAAGTCGTGATTTGAAACAATGCCCACAAATTACAATTGGCACTTTAAGCAAACGGTAACGCAGGGCATATTCTTATGGACATAATTTCCTTAAAATTCCCTAAATTTCCATGAAATAATACAAATTTTGAGAAACTAATGGAAGTTGTGGAAAATCAGGAAAAAACTTTCCACAAAAATAGGCCCTGGGATGCGTATCACAAACGAATTAAATGTACTTATCAATAACAAAGTCACAAAAAGCCATAACTATTGTAAACTAAAACAAAAAATCTCTAAATTTGTAGTATGAACTGGATGACGGGTATAACGAAAAATAAACTTAAAATAAAATCAATTAAAAATAACAAAATCAAATCTCACTTTGGTAATCGAAAGCTTTATCCAAAAAATTGTACGCGGATTAGCAACAAAATTTAAAATTTTCATATTTACAACGGAATCAAAAAAAAAGAATAAATGAAAAGATTTGACTGCCGAATCAAACGAATGTTGTAAAATTATTAGAAATACTTACATTTTCTCCTGGCCCACCAAATCCGCTTAAATTATAATCACCCATGCCACTGCCCGAATCCTCCCTCGGCGTACCTGGCCCGCCATTGGCTGGAGAATTTTTCATGCCGTCTAAGTCATTTCCGTTCAGCACTGGCCCCATAGAATTCGGTCCCATGGGCCCCATTTGTCCATCTGGGCCACCACCCATAGGAAATTCCTATCGAACATTTTTACACAAAATTATTGGAAAATTCTTTCGTCGTGTCACATTTCAAACTTACGCCACCCATGTTTCCACTTGGAACCGTTTTCATTAAAGTGTACATATTCTCGCCACCGGAATTTGATGAATCTAAAGGAATGACTTTTGATTATTTGTTGTTTTTCATTTGCATTTACTTGGATAGTCATTAGCATGAGGAGAGTGACAAAATAGGAATAGCTAGCGAGCGTTGATCGATCTACGACTTTAATTTAAAACATAACCAGAGACCCGTACGTATCAGAATAGATGTTGCAAAAAGACTCGAACATATCAACATATTGAAATGAGCAAACCATCCAATCTTTTGTGCTCTTTCTATGAGAATTTTAAAGATCCATAGAAATAACCCAAGGTGATGTCAAAGGTCCTATCGAAGTACGTCCGACACCATTGATTTTGATGGCCTAAATATTCTCCCCTGCACCGAAAAGAGGACCAACGTAGTTTCTCAAAGAAATCCGGAAACTGTCTTCTCTAAAATGTAATTCTCACCAACTTTGCCTCAAAAAACAAACTTCAAACTGCCGTAATTTTATAGATATGTTTCATCCCTCCAATTCTAGAAGTTGCTTTATCCCGGAAATTGATAATTTTTCCCTACAACCCTGAAACACGTTTCCTTCAAAATTTTATTCTCTGTATTTTTGCCTCTGGAAGCAACTTTCTCACTGTCATAATTCTGGAGATATGAGTCATCCCTCAGAATTCTAAAAGTTGTCCTAACCCAGGTTTGGCCATTTTTCCCTAAAACTCTGAAACACGTGTTCTCCAAAATTTTATTCTCTACAACTTTGCCTTTGGAAGCAACTTTCTAACTTTCATAGTTCTAGAGATATGGGTCATCCAGCCCAATTCTAGATGTAGTCATATACCAGGATTGAGTCATTTATCATTAAAAACCCTGAAACACGCGTTCTCTAAAATTTTATTCTCTACAACTTTGCCTTTGGCAGCAACTTTCGAACTTTCATAGTTCTAGAGATATGGGTCACCCCGTAAAATTCTAGAAGTGGTCATATCCCAAGATATGGCCATTTTTCCCTAAAACACTGAAATACGTGTTCTCTAAAATTTTATTCTGTACAACTTTGCCTTTGGAAGCAACTTTCTATCTTCCATAGTTCTAGAGATATGTGTCATTCCGCCCAATTCTAGAAGTGGTCATATCCCAAGATTGGGCCATTTTTCCCTTAAACCCTGAAACACGTGTTCTCTAAAATTTTATTCTGTACAACTTTGCCTTTGGAAGCAACTTTCTATCTTCCATAGTTCTAGAGATACGTGTCATCCCACCCAATTCTAGAAAAGTCATATCCCAAGATTGGGCCATTTTTCCCTTAAACCCTGAAACACGAGTTCTCTAAAATTTTATTCTGTACAACTTTGCCTTTGGAAGCAACTTTCTATCTTCCATAGTTCTAGAGATATGTGTCATCCCGCCCAATTCTAGAAAAAGTCATATCCCAGATGGCCATTTTTCCCTTAAACCTGAAACACGTGTTCTCTAAAATTTTATTCTGTACAACTTTGCCTTTGGAAGCAACTTTCTATCTTCCATAGTTCTAGAGATATGTGTCATCCCGCCCAATTCCAGAAGTGGTCATATCCCAAGATTGGGCCATTTTTCCCTTAAACCCTGAAACACGAGTTCTCTAAAATTTTATTCTGTACAACTTTGCCTTTGGAAGCAACTTTCTATCTTCCATAGTTCTAGAGATATGTGTCATCCCGCCCAATTCTAGAAGTGGTCATATCCCAAGATTGGGCAATTTTTCCCTAAAACCCTGAAACACGTGTTCTCTAAAATTTTATTCTGTACAACTTTGCCTTTGGAAGCAACTTTCTATCTTCCATAGTTCTAGAGATACGTGTCATCCCACCCAATTCTAGAAAAGTCATATCCCAAGATTGGGCCATTTTTCCCTTAAACCCTGAAACACGTGTTCTCTAAAATTTTATTCTGTACAACTTTGCCTTTGGAAGCAACTTTCTATCTTCCATAGTTCTAGAGATATGTGTCATCCCGCCCAATTCCAGAAGTGGTCATATCCCAAGATTGGGCCATTTTTCCCTTAAACCCTGAAACACGTGTTCTCTAAAATTTTATTCTGTACAACTTTGCCTTTGGAAGCAACTGTTCTTCTTCCATAGTTCTAGAGATACGTGTCATCCGCACCCACTTCTAGAAAGTCATATCCCAGATGGCCATTTGTCCCCTTAAACCCTGAAAACACGTGTTCGCCTAAAATGTTTATTCTGTACAACTTTGCCTGTGGCAGCAACTTTCTATCTTCCATAGTTCTAGAGATACGTGTCATCCCACCCAATTCTAGAAAAGTCATATCCCAAGATTGGGCCATTTTTCCCTTAAACCCTGAAACACGAGTTCTCTAAAATTTTATTCTGTACAACTTTGCCTTTGGAAGCAACTTTCTATCTTCCATAGTTCTAGAGATATGTGTCATCCCGCCCAATTCTAGAAGTGGTCATATCCCAAGATTGGGCCATTTTTCCCTTAAACCCTGAAACACGTGTTCTCTAAAATTTTATTCTGTACAACTTTGCCTTTGGAAGCAACTTTCTATCTTCCATAGTTCTAGAGATATGTGTCATCCCGCCCAATTCTAGAAGTGGTCATATCCCAAGATTGGGCCATTTTTCCCTAAAACCCTTAAACACGCGTTCCCTAAAATTTTATTCTCTGCAACTTTGCCTTTGGAAGCAACTGTCTATCTTCCATAGTTCTAGAGATATGTGTCATCCCGCCCAATTCTAGAAGTGGTCATATCCCAAGATTGGGCCATTTTTCCTTAAAACCCTTAAACACGCGTTCCCTAAAATTTTATTCTCTGCAACTTTGCCTTTGACAGTAAATCCCCATATTGCATAAACCTTCTGCTTTCGTATATAGCCAAGAAACTCAATTTCGTCCATTCCATTGGTCCCAGTGCCCAAACAACTGATCCAATTTCCACAAAAATTTTTTTTCCAGTTTTGTGAGATCAAATGCTTTAAATTGACTCCAAAATGAACAATTTTCTTGCTATACTTGCTGAGATATTTGCGAAAAAGTTTCACCGACCCTTGAAAAACCATGTTTTTGGTCACTCCTTCTCACTCCTGCCCCGATCTACCCGTAGTTACAATAAAATTGTTTGTACTAGTTAGCAGTTTGTAATCAATAGTCGAATAGACTTAGCTACTATCTTAGGTAGACTTGGGACTCTCAATGCCGAGCCACTCAACCGATTTCGACAAATCGCTTTTAACCGTTACCTAATACCTATGCTTTAATGCTACACTAATCATGATTTTCCGTGCGGAATTGGCCGAACTATATGGAAAACAGTTTTACCGAACTTCGCAAAACTACGTTTTCAAACACTTCCTGGAGCATATCTCCGGAAGTAATCGACCTATTTCGCTCATCTTTAATCTTGAATCGGGGACAATGTTAATATTCCCCTTACTCCCGCCTCGATCTACCCCATGTCACAATTTTAGTAGTAAACATACTTCGTACGGGTGCAAATACGTAAGATAACAGAGTGAAGCAAAATGAGTGCTTTTATCGGATCTCTGATTTGTTCGACTGACGATCCTTTGAAGTGCACTGAGCGGCCTCTAACAGGAAGAACGAAGACTTAAAATCCAGAAATGACAAAATTCTGATTTCTCCAAATCCTGGTATTGTCTCAACGTAGTAACTAATTTCCAGCCATATTTGGCGAACATGAACAGCTCCCCACCAAAAAAATCAGCTGACAACGGTTCGCAGCAAGCAAATTATGATCAAGTTTGGTGATCAAGGTGATTTTGTATTTTTGTATTTTTGTATTTTAGAGACTCCACTAACAGCTTTTTACAGCCAATAACAAGTGTTGTCTGGACCACCGGCTTAACGTGACTTCCGAACCACGTCTCAGAGTAATGCGAATGTAGCGTCTTTTGTTATTATGCAATTACTTCAAGAATTGTTAGGCGCTTGATTATTATCTCGCCTAAATGTAGGCTTAGATATTTCGTGCACAAATTCGTCGTATATGGGTTACGTCATACGATTCATTCAGTGTGTACGTCGTTATGGGCACCAAACACACCACAACTACCCAACTTTTGAAGCTTGAGTGAACTTTAGGACGTTATTATTAAAAGTGATTTTTATGAATGCCCCGTACTTACTATTCAGTGAATAGTAATTTGTGCTGCCATCTCTTTGATTGCTTTAATGAATCAATCAAAGAGATGGCAGCACAAATACAATGACCAGACAAAAATACGGATTGCTGTACTGTCGCTGTACTGAGCCCAAATTACTTAAAAACATTTTTTTCCAATTTACCCTTTTCTTGATTTGTATATGTTTTCTATTGTTTGAAACAATAGAAAATCAGAAACATGTGAAAGAGAGTAAATAAGAAAAAGTTTCTCTAAATAATTTCGGTTGATTCTAGGTAACAACAGAAGTGACATCATCGTCTCTAGAGCTACCACAAAAACAAAAATTACACCACAACAGTAGTAGCAACAGCCAGAAGAAACGATTCATCCCGGCATCATCATACATGTCAAAATTGTCAGAAAAATTAAAAAGATCGTTAAACGTGTATGACCTGACATCTGACATTGAACTGTAAAACGACAAATCGAAACAGAAACACATACACGAGAACTAAATACATGTTACCGAAGAACCAGAAATCCAAGGTCGTATGTCAGGTGAAGTGTCAAGACTGGAACGTCAACATTGGGATCACCAAACAAAAACTGAACGAATGGCTCAACATAGAATACAGCTAGCTGTATAGAAGTGACATCTATTTCAAAAAGGCACCAACACCACGCATGCAGAAAAAGAATCACTCACTTTCACTATTAATGAAACTTTACTCCCAATTATTAGCAATTCGCACAAAAAACATACAATCACAAAATAGGACAAATTGACAAACTGCCAAGACGTAACGGAACGGAATTTTTTTGAACAAAGTGTTAAAATATAGCATCAAGTTATGAAATACTTATTTCCTATTCTTTCAACGTCTCATGAAACCTATAATTATTGTATATGAAGAAAATATTTCTTAAATGTTACCTTGCGGGGATGGCATTATTGGTGTTCCAGGTCCAGGAGGACCACTAGATACTGGTGGTCCCTGAAATGTTGTTTATTTTTAATTTTCTCAGCTTTTTAAAGAATATTTCCAACTACTTACCCCATAGTTTCCAGGTGAAGATGAGGAATAACTCATTGGCTGAAAGAAAAATTACTCATGATATTTAGTCCTACATTTGATTACAAACAAAACGAAATACCGTTGATGTGTTCGGCTGCCACTGTCTTGGACCACCTGACATTCCCATTGGTGGCATTGGTCCACCTGGTCCTAAATTACTGTTTGGTGGTGGTCCTCGCATTCCAGGACCATAGGAATTTGGCATTGGACCCATTCCAGGTCCTCGAGGTGGATTCATACGCGGACTCATTCCGATACCAGGTGGTCCTCCTATACGAAAATAAAATTTAACGTTCACATGTTGATTTACACCTTGCTGGTGACTTTCTACTTTAGGTACACTAGACGCCAAATAACTTTCACCAAAATAACAAAAGAAAATTTGGTGGAAGTTAAAATGCGCTGGGTGTTAAAGTTGGACTATCAGAAAATAGAAGAGAAAATTGAAAGGTTTTTGTTTTGTTCAAAAAAATGAAAGGCGTTCCGGTGAAGTTGAATCAATTTGGAATTTTTTTTTGTAAATGATGAAGAAGAAGAATAGTAGAAGCAAGTTTTTATAAGTGATAGTTTACTCTGTACAAAGGTACGGAAAGCGAAAGAATAGAAGAAAATAAATGTTTAAAACTAAGAGTCTTCAAATGAATCATTTGTGTAACTTTCTTTTTTTAAAAAGTTACCCGTGGTGGGTAACTTTGTCTCCAAGTAATCTGATTTATCCCGAATTACCAGAAACAGCTTTTGTTCTTTGGCGACATAAGTACAGATACAGCGTGCAATTTACTTTACGTGGATTGAATTTACCTGTCACAGATAAACGTTTTACCTGAAGTTTATCAATACAAACAATTCAAATTTGATGGACTATTTAGTCTAAATTATTAAAACCAAGAAAGTGCCATTATGTTTCTGTTAGGGAACGCTCATAAATGATTTGCAGACAAGAAAGGAAGAGTCGGGGAGTGGCTAAAATACGGAAAAATGAAAACTTTCATTTACGAACGCTCCCTAAATGTTAAATAAATTTGAAAAATGTCAGATTGCTCTGTATGTTGAGTATTTTCCTAATCTGATATTTTAGTTATGTTAAGAATGACATTACACTTACCTAACCTCACAATCAATTAATCAAACTAGTTAAATGAGAGAGAAATGACTTTCTTATGATAACACAGAATCCATCAGACTTCTGATATCTGCAAGGTTAACTTGCAATTTTATAAGACGTCGGGGGTGGTACAAGACCCCAAATCTTAACTTCATTTCCTATGAAGTTCAATAATTTATTGCACGGGCAAATTGAAGGACGGGTGAGTGAACTCACTCACGCCTCAGCCTTAGGCTTAAAAATTTTTCGTATTTGGATTTCTTTGTTAAATACAGTCTTTCAAGGTTGGAAGCGGGCCTAGCAGATAGCTATGATTGACCTTGAAGCATCCCCAGACTCAAAAAAAGGGAATTATCAACCAGGGAGTTATCGCACAGACAAATGAGAATTATCACCCAGCAATTTTACAGCGGTAAAGTACAAGAAAAATGCCACTTGGATGGGTTCTAAAGCGTTCAATTTGTATAAGGAAAATTATTTTTTGTATAAGGAAAATGCCATTTTGTGTGAGGAAAATGCCATCCCGGGTGATAATTCCTGGGCGATAACAAGGCTGCCTGGCTCGTGCTTAAAAATCAAAAAATGAGCGGAACTCGCGCTCGCGCTCGGAGTGCCGCTTATGAGCGGCGTTCTTAGCGCTCAATACTCAGTTCACTAAAGCAACGTAAAATTTTACGCAATATGATATCATGGCCCGACATTAGTAACGGGTCGTGACGCTAGTTTGTAAAATTTTGGCTATCTTTAATGCAAGAACATATAGCTCGACATGGGCGGTGCGTATACCATTTTTCAATATTTTCGACCCTTCGCCCCCGTACAACTTGGATAACTCCCCTTATAGTGTACATCGGAATTGGCAGACCAGGGGGAAAATAAGAGGCAGAAATATTTAAAAAAAAATGTTTATTAGTTGATTCATATGCGGATCATATCTTTTTCGATAGAAATTTCGGGGATAGTTTGCTGCGTTAAACTAAATTTTTCAATTCATCCACTTCGTCTGTGCCTCTTTCTCTACCTCATCTCATAATATCAATAATCGCCAACAATTCGTTTGCTCCGCTAGTGGCAGACGAATTGTTGGAAGCGACGATATTTTTCCATTGATGCTCGTTGAGCATGACTATGCTCGCAATAGTATTTTGTTATACGAGGGGAGAAAAAAGTGAATTTCAACAAGAGGGAAAGTTTGCGGTCAGAGCGGAGCGAGGGCCGTAATTCGGTCGAGTTGGAAATCAATTTCTCCCTAAGTGTAACACAATATTTTTTGTGCTTGCGCGTGAGAAAATAAGTGTTTCCACGACAAAATGTTCGTTAATGTAACGTGGGAGCGGTGAGAAAATAACCACTTTCTCACCGCCAAGAATATGTAACTTTCTCACCGCTTTTGCGAGGACAAAACACGAGTTTTCTCACCGCAAGCATGAAAAGTACCAAGCTCTCAAAAAGTCACTGTACATAGAATCATAAAAGCTTCAAAACTTCTTTTGTTCTTTTTAAAGCTTCTATTGTTCTATGTACAGTGACTTTTTGAGAGCTTGGGTATTTTTTACAACTTCAGCAAGTCTTAGATTCGATAATTTTCGCTACTGTGAGACAACAAGTTTAAAATCTTCTGATACTATGTCGTCCAAAGAAAGTCGCATGAAAGAGAAGTAATAAGTAGTTGTGCTTTTCATAACTTTTTTTTCACAAGCAGAGAAATGACAAAAAATCATTTCATTCTTCTGATCTTTTTTCGCGAATGAGGTTTTCATCACGACCTTAATAGGAGACCTATGAGATCAAATTAGGTTGGAAAACCTTGAAATATATCAGAAAAATCAACGTTTTTGTTGATAACTTGAGTTAACTCGTCCAAATGTTTGTGTAAACGAAGTCCACAAACTAAGTTTACGTCGAATTTTCGTTCAGGCCCTCATTGCCTCCCCGTCCTCATATCGAACCTTTGTAAGATGAATTGACACAGACATGCGTTTATCAATTCATAAAGCGAGTTTTGAACATTTTTTGCAGACATTCGAGTCCAAGTGTAGTATCCAGCTTAAAAAAAGTTGAATGAGCGCGAGCGCTAAAAACGAGCGGCGCTCATACTTCTGCTCGCAAATTTTAAAAATGAGCGGCACTCGCGCTCTGAGCGGTACTCGCGCTCTGAGCGGTACTCGCGCTCTGAGCGGCACTCATGACAGTCTTGGGCGATAATTCCCATTTCTCTCTATTTTTTTCGGTCTGGTGGATAATCTTCTTGTGAAAATTCCCGTACCTAAATATTTTTTAAAATAAATAAAGAAAATCTAGGACGGACCCTATTTTTGAGAAATTTTGGAAAACTTAAACAAAGTTTGAGAAATTTGATTTTTTTGAGAAATTCGAAGGAGTTTTAAAAAATGTTCAAAAAGTTTTGTACAATGAAGAAATTTATAATTTGCTCCTTTGTGTTTCATGACGGTTTAGCCATAGTTGTAACAATAGCAGAACATCTAAAAAAGTAAAAAATAGTTAGGTGTGCAAATTATAAATTTCTTCAGTGCAGTTTTTGAGAAATTTTAAGATATTTCTTCTTGAAAAAACTTTGAGAAATTCAGATTTCTCAAAACATTCCCTGAATCAAGGACATTTTTCATTGAGTATTGTCTTTGAAAATTATTTTAAATTGAGACAATTATCTTTTGTAGCTCGAAATCTGCCCTTTTGGTTTCATGAGAAATTTAAGCAAAATTAGTTGAGGTTATGTAAAGCAAATGTCTGCCTTAACTGTTAAAAAGCACAGTGAAATATTTTTTTCAATAAATTTCGTCAAGCTGGAGATTATTCCTTCCCTAACGTTTTGAGGTATGGAAACTTCTGTAAAACACACAATCGTTTATACAAAATGGCCAAAAATTAGATTTGTCATTATTTCAATGTGCTTGATCTCGCTATTAATGAGAAATTCGTATGCAGTAATTTATCGGGAACGGGGAAATTGTATGCGTTACAACGACACTCAATTTTGGTTACTTTGTTGAAACACCAGGCCTCTAAGACTTGAAGAAAAATTAACTTTAGTAACATCGTGTTTCTGATGATTGAACGATGGTATGATGCAGAAAGGGTCACTTAGCGACATTCCCTGCACTGCGTAACTCTTAAGGACAGGTGACATATTTCTTATAAATCCATAAGATGCAGTAATGTGGGGAGTCCCAGCCAATCAAACTTATTCTGCTGTTACTGATACAGCTTTTGTATGGAAATTTTGACATCCTCCTAATACATGTCTCCTAATGACCAGTTAATTAAACTGATTTTTTGCATGTAAACTGGTCACGTTGAACAGTAGTGAATAAGTCGGCAGAGTAGATCGTTTGTGGATTGTTAGTTTTCAGACGAAAATATGCGATCATGGTGGTGATTTAGTGCGTACTTCCATCGTAAATATTGTGTACTTCACAACGCCATTACAACATTTTGGGCTCATTCCGCGGAGGGATTCTTTTAAAAAACGACCGATGGGAAATCAGAAGTATCTTCCAGTGAACTTTTTCATATACGCACAGAAAGAAAAAAATTTACCGGTGCTTGGGTGGCTAGTGGGAGGTGATCAAAGTCCAAAAACATATGAAGGGACCTGTATGTATCAGAATAGATGCGGCAAACAGAGTTGATGTTACGAAAAGAATCGAACGTATTTCAGTATTTTTTATTTATTTATTTATTTATTTGTATTGTATTGGAAATTGCCGATAGGGCAATATTGAAAAACCCGTCCGAAGAAACGGTGTAAAAAAAGCACAAAATTGACCCCCAAATAGAGAAAAATGTTCTCGTCAATTTTCTCTACAACATAGCAAAAATTAGGTTAGGGCCGACCTTAGGACAGACTTGAGGCCCACTTCAGCCCTAAGCACAGGCAAAAGTTTCTTTTATAAATTGTCGGCCATGCCCAGATATTTCAAACGAAAAAAATTTCGACAATCGGAAAAGATTTACTCGAGTATGTACAAAAGATTAAAAACCACTTGAACGGCCTTAGTTCGGCGGCCCTTGGGCCGACAGTGCCCAGATTCAATCCCATAAAAGATTTTTCGATTACCTTTCCGGGAAAAAGTTTTTGAAAAGCAGTTCAGTTTTACTCTAGTTATCGTGTTGACGGACGGACGGACGGAAATTTTTTTTATTGCTGATTCGTCATCTAAGGACCATGGCTGATGCTCGTCCCCTACTCCCGGGTCGAAATTCGACTGGCTAAAAACGTCGTGGCAAACGCAGTAGACCCCTTTTCGAAGCACTACGTTTTTTGATACGGGTCTAAAAATCCGCTGGAAGATGCGTCCGATTTCGGCAGGCTGGTTTTCAAAAGAATCCCTTGCGTAAAGATCTACCGTTGCAAGATGTGTACACAAAATGTATTTTCTTTCACTTTATTGAAAAAGCTACCAGTTTGTATGGAAAATAATGGTTATTGCAACCAAATTCATAAAATTTGCAAATTAGATACTGTGAGTTTAATGAAAAATTCTACTTCTACGACAATTTATTTTCGCGTTAAATAATTTCGTCAGCCAATGAGACGTAAGAATTCTTCGATGAATAAATTAGACGATTCGATAAAAAAAATTTAACGAAAGATTCTTGTCTCTCGTTGGCTGACACAGTTATTTTTCGCGAAAATAATCATCGCAGAAGTAGAATTTTTCACAATATCTTGTCACCTGGAAACAAATCTATTTTGTCTCATGTTAATATAATTCACATTGAAAGAGTGAAAGAAATGAAATTGGTTACCCAGGTTACGGTACTGATGGAATTAGTCTTTAGCACCTATGCCCTCTACGCCACCTATTTCACTACGCCGATAGTTATGCTGCACCTAGACTCAGGTGACGCCGCCTTCAGCATAAAACAACTAAGACGATCTCCGTGTAAAAAGAGCGTCGATTATTGTTTATTTAATTCAAAACACGTTTGGGGGCTAGGAAGATTGAATGGTGTGATTTCGAATAGTGAAAGAGAGAGAGAGAGAGAGAGAGAGAGAGGAGGAATCTGTGCCGTTGCTCTTGATGCATTTTCGATAAATTACTGATACTTAATGTGCTGAAAATATATTACAGAAAGGATATTCTTCTCCTTTGAAGCTTCATTTATGATTTTTGTTGTGTATGTGTTTATGTGTGTGTATACAACGAAACAAAATAATTATTAACAACGAGTAATGCCAGAAAATAAATGAGAATGTTGGCGATTTGTCATTTACAACTAATGATTACAACATAAAAAAGAGTGAAAAAAACATAATTAAAGGATTTGTTTGGATTAACAAAAATTTTTTTTTAGAAGCAATAAATAAGTAAAAAAAAATATAAAAGAATATCGAAAACTTAACAAACAAGTAGCTGACAAGCGACACGTAATTGCCTACCTTGCCATGCTACAAAATCTCCAGCTTCACCTATATCAATAAAAAATATTTGTTTTTTTAAAAAAATGTCAGTTCTTAATAAAATTGAAAAGAAAAAAATGTTAAAAGTTTTAAAACAAATCGTTAGATAATCTAAAAAGACGAAAATAGTTTTCAATTTACCTCCTCGGGAAGGATCCATATTATTTGGCATCATAGCTTGACCAGGAGGCTAAAATAAATGAAAAAAAAAATAAAAATAAAAAAAAATGTAACGAAAATGTCCGTTAGCAATGGCTTAGCGTTAAATTGATTATTTACAAAAAAGTGTTAGTTACGAGATTTTTTATGGGTTTCCCAACGTTTGTGATGTCATTTGGTTATTTAAGCGAAGGTCGAATAGAAGGATCGCATATTTCAATCTCTGCATCCTTTTTCTATCGACATTCTTTCCTTTCTTCATTTGTTCAACTCTCGCATTTTCAACGAAATGACATTACAAAACAAAGCGAATAGAAAAATTATTTTCAAATTTTGACTCACTCCATTAAAATCATTGCCAATTCCTTGTGGCATCCGTACACCTGGTCGTGGCCCAGATGGATATCTAGGCGCGCCCATAAACGGCTGTTAAATTAAATATTTTATAATAAAGTGATGAGAAATATGACTAAAAACAATGGGATTAGCTTTGAAACAATGATTTAGACTCAAAAATGTCACCGCATAAAGTAATGACTAAATCAGGACAATTTTTTTATTCAAATTGGAACAAAATGTTTCTAAGACTTATTTTCGCATCTGCCGTAATTTACATAAGAAATTTAGTGATGACATTTTAAGAGAAAATTTATTTTCTCCCCTAAAATGACGTCAATAAGTTTCTTATGCAAATTACGGCAGCCGCTAAACTCGTTAAATGAAACATGACGTTAGCAATAGGTCATGTAACTTGTTTTATCTTGAGGGCGGCGCCACCTGAGTTTAGGTTCCGGGCAGCGCACAGTGTGACATTTCTTTCAAAATGGAGGCGCTTGTCAAAATCGGGCACTACGTCAAATTTACCAAATAAGGCAAAACCGGCACAAATTAAAAAAAAAATTATTGTAGCGTTGCTTGTAGCTCATAATAGATTCAACATCCTTGTCCGCTTTTGACTTATTTGGTAAATTTGGTTTGGCGTAGTGCCCGATTTTGACACACGCCGCCATTTTGAAAGAAATGTCATACTGTGCAGCGGTGTGACAGTTTTTTATTTTGATATTTGCAAGTAATACTCGACATGAAGCAGGGAAGTGACAGTCTTTTGTTTTGATTTTTACAAGTAATATTCACCGTGAAGCTAGTTCAGGGGGGTGACAGTACTTTGTTCTCAAACGTGCAAATGCTATTCAGAGTGAAGTTAGCTGCAGTTGCGATCGTAGCTAACTTCGTTACAAACAAATCAGCTGATTTTCTGAATTTATCAATGAAGTCAGCTGTTTGCGAATGAGATCAGCTGATTTGTTTGTAATGAAGTTAGCTGCGATCCCAACTGCAGCTAACTTTACTCTGAATAGCATTTGCACAGTTTAGAACAAAGAATTGTCACGCCCCTGAGCTAGCTGCAGTTGCGACCGAAGCTAACTTCATTGCAAACAAAATCAGCTGATTTCATTCATAAATTAATCAAAATCAGATGAATTCACTGAAATGTTCTAAAATCAGCTGATTTTCTAGCAATGAAGTTAGCCTCGGTCTCAACTGCAGCTAACATCACGTTGAATATTACTTGGAAAGATCAAAACAAAGGACTGTCACGTCCCTGACATTAAGTTAGCTGCAGTTGCGATCGAAGCTAACTTCATTGCAAAAACATCAGCTGATTTCATTATAAATTTACTAAAGTCAGCTGACTTCATTGAAAGTTTCAAAAATCAGCTGATTTTTTTGCAACTCCAGCAAACATCACGTTGATCAAAAGTTCAAAACAAAACACAGTCACGTCCCTGGCGGCGGATGAAACTGTCGGCGAAGTGAAGTACGAAATATTTGCGGTAAATCGCCGCCATGACAGCTTTTTATTAGCCAAAGACAGGTGGCGCCGCGATATTTTCATCAAGCCAAAAACGATCTATTGGCAAAAAAAACTTCTAAGTTAATTCTTTCCATGTTTTGAGTCTAAATGATATTGTTCCAGTCATTTATATGGTTCATTTTTACAGAATTTGAGCAAATGCTTAACAACTAAGGTCCTTTACAAAAAATGGCATGAATTTTGTACTTTTTTTGCCCTCGTAACCACATTCAAAGTTTTATTAACAAAGCAAAGGGAAAAACATGTTAATGGAACAATATTGACTTTCACACTTTCGCCTGCGTAACAAGATTGTTTACAATAGAAACACAAAAGCGATAAAGAAATGAACGAAGATTTTATGAATCGCTTTTGTTTAATTTTACTGTGGTAACTTATTGAAACAGTCCTCAAAACTATCATTAAAATTTAAATAAAAAAAATAAAACTAATGTAAAGAAACTAAAAAAAAATGTAAAAAAAAAAATCAAAATACGAGACCTGCTTTCCGTGTTGCACGCGTTTTTTAGGCTTACTAACCTGAACCGACATCATTTGATTATGTGAGGGTGGAGGCTGAGGATGAGGGGACTGCTGGCTAGTTGGATGTGTCGGCGGTGATGGTCGCATTGTGGAATTCTGAAATACAAATGTACAAAACAAAAACAAACGGAAAGAAAGAAAAAACAAGCAAAAAATCCAAAAGAAAAGTCAAAATAATGTTCTAAGGAAGTCGGCAAGACTTTACAGAGGGACTAGAAGAATGCATCAGCTTAGCTCCACATTCAACGGAAGAAAGTTGTTCGCATAATCGAAGAATAGCTCAAAAATAGATTCACTTTTAAATAGTGCCCATTAGTACTGAATTAAATAGTACATAAAGTTAAAACGAAAGCGAAACGCCACTTTTCAGAGCCCTTTGTGTGTCGCAAAGAGATAATAATAGGTGGCGTTGCCTTCGCCCGTTGAGCTCACTTCTCTGTTAAGGCAGTTCTCAAAGAGTACCACACAAAAATCGCGTTTTTAGTCCTCTTCGTCCGCCGCGGCTTAGGCGTACCAACTCATCATTTCTCTGGCGGCGCAGAGTAGGGAAAACTGCTATCTTTATGTTTATAATTCTAGTACTGTTGAAACATTTTTGACATAAGTTCTAAGATCTCCCTAAAATTACTTTATACTAACCAGGTGCGTGACAGTCTTTTGTTTTAATCTTTGCAACTAATATTCAACGTGAAGTTAGCTGCAGTTGCAAAAAAATCAGCTGATTTTTTAACTCTTCAATGAAGTCAGCTGATTTTGGTAAATTTATGAATGAAATCAGCTGATTTTGTTGCAATGAAGTTAGTTTCGGTTGCAACTACAGCTAACTTCACGTCGAGTATTACTTGCAAATATCAGAACAAAAGACTCTCACGTCCCTGGTTGATACGTTTCCAAACATTTGTAAACGTCAAATCACAATAAAGATGGCGGCCATTTTTATTTGGAATCATCAACTCAAATTTTTTTTATCAATTTCTGACTCGTAGAAAATGTTTTCTGTCATTTAAATTGATTACTCAGTTAAAGATTACGTGAGCAAACACATTGGCCGAAAAAATTATGCATTTTGAAGTGTTTATTAAATGGAAAAGCTGAACGACTGACCTTTGCAGTGAAATATTGCAATTCACATTTCTAGCAAATGTAAATGTATTCTCCAAAAGTGCTTCCGCAATTTTGTTTGGGAATAGGTTAAGTATGTAATGACGACATAAGCATTCGTTTTCATTTAAGGGTTTAAGAGAAAAACTTACAGAAAATTGCGATTTTTTCCAAACAAATTTACATTGGTTGAAAAGATTCCGACAGATGGCTTTTTAGTAAGCAGTGTGCGCTCATAAACATGCTCGAAATGTCAAAATTCTCAAATAAATCAGTCTGCTTCAAATGTCAAAGTTCTAACGAAAATAGATGGCAGCACATTCTATACATTTCACATTTGAAGCAGATTAACTTATTTGAGAGTTTTGGACTATCTTTAGTTCATAATATCGACGTTACGAAGACAAAAGATGTCAAACTTTTCGTTGAGAATGGCCCATAGATACTTCCGACAGTACTAGATTTACGAGGATTAAAACAGCAAGCAACCTTACTGTAAGCCGTTACTTTACAAAAAATATATGCACTGAGTGCTGAAGACCCTCTTTCCCCTCTCGCGACATTCTAGGAGATAATTTTTTGAAAATTCGTCCTGGCAAATTGGTGAATAGATGAACTTTCGTAAATTCAGTCTTAAAGAGGAAGAAAGAAAGCAGAAATGGTTCTTACACAAGAAAATAGAGCTACGAGTCCTTCGAAAATTAGATGAAATGATTCGTGTTGGTCCCATTCATACAAAAGGATGTGAGAAAATGAATTATGAAAAACAATGTGTTGTGTGTGCATGTAGGTAACTGTGTGAGGTGTTTATGGAAATGTGTAAAAAACGAAAACAGTTCATGATTCAACCAAGTGAACACACATACACTTATCTATATAAATACAACAATCGCCGGCCGTAAAAGAAATATTATTGCACAAATTAACACAAAAGTTGTAAGAAACGTTACGAATATTTTATACATCGACCAACCCCAAACGAAATAAATAAATTAAATCAAGTGAAACACTTACTGGAAAAAAATTTGGAGCCATTGGACCACCAGGCATACCCTCATTTGGTGGTAGTTGACCTAAAGGACTAGGGGCTGGTCCGGCATTCTATAAAATGCAAAAAAACATTAGATTTGTTTCCAAAGAGCGCAAAGAAGAAATACTAACGTGTCCGCCAAGACCATTTACACCATAACCGGAACTAACGAAGCCCTAAAAAAATTAACAAAATTAAAAATATTTTCCAAACTTTGTCAGCATCGGAACATACATAATCGTGAAATGCTTTGGCCTCAGATGAGTGATCACACTGATCCCTTCGCTCGGGAGCAGCACAGTATAAATCCCAAAATACACTAAATGGAAAAAAAATTACAAGTTTTCTACATATAAATCAATAAAATTAGATTACTTACCACCACCACGAATGCAGGAATCCAGGAGGTTCGCCTAGCGTTATGTTTTTCTCCCACCGTATCTAAAACAATATTTTGTGTTTAAAATTATATTTAATAACGAGTTCTTCACTTTGCCTCTACACTCGTACTAGGTCAAGCAAATTACATCTAGGCGGAGTATATTACGCAACCTGGAAGCATATTGCGCAACTTGGAAGCATATTATGCAACCTTGAAGCAAATTATTAACCTGGAAGCATATTATGCAACTTGGAAGCATATTATGCAACCTGAAAGCATGTTATTCAACCTGGAGGCATATTATGCAACTTAGAAGCATATTATGCAACCTGAAAGCATGTTATGCTGCCTGGAAGCTTATTATGCAACCTCGAAGTATATTATGCAACCTGGAAGTATATTATGCAACCTGGAAGCATATTATGCAACCTGGAAGCATATTATACTGAAAGTGTATTATGCAATCTGGAAGCATATTATGCAACTTGGAAGCATATTATGCAACATGAAAGTATATTATGCAACCTGGAAGTATATCATGCAACCTGGAAGTATATTATGCAACCTGGAAGCATATTATACTGAAAGCGTATTAGACAAACTCGAAGCATAGTCTGCAGTAGTGAGCATTTGAAACTACCGAAGAGCAAAAGTGGTGAAATGACACTTTAACCTTTGGTAATGTAAAATTCTGCCAATATGAGTAGATGAATTTTATTTATTGTAATTTGTTGTTGAAAAGATCTTTTTTTTACTGGCTGCGCCATTGTGAGCAGCCTTTTTTTCGCTTGATAAATCAAAAAACATTATTTGCAAATTCCATACGAAAAAACAGCGGGAAATAAGTGGTAATAGAGTGATAAATTTATCTTACTACAACAGGAAATCAATTAAAAAATTGTTAGAGAGAAAAGCATTATTTCCACGCCTGGAGTGTGTCATTCTCGTAATTGGAAAATTGATCCAGTTACGTGGACGCCGAAGGAGACTAAGGAATTTTGTGTAGTTTCATGAACTTCGGTACTAAAAGCATGAAGCTTCGCTTCAATTATATTCGTGTCTTCCCTTCACAATCCACTAATTGCCCCCGAAAACAGTAGAAACTTATGATTAAAGCTTTGTTGTACGAACCTCTGACAAAAATGTCTGTGCTGCTTTCGTTGCTCCCACATGTAAAAGGTATTCATATACGTACAGTGCCAATCTGAAAGGTAAATGTGAGTTCATTATTAATTCCAAGTCGATGCAAATATTATTATTGTTCCATTGCGATTATCCGATAAATAATTTGCGGATAAAAAAGAAATAACTTTTTTTTATAAAATATTCACGAATTTAAAAAAAAAAATGGAAAAAATCGATTTTCGTAGAAAATACAGCTTTCCACTAGTTTTTTAATTGTGAAAATTGTTAATTACTAATAAAAAAAATGGTCAAAAATTAGCGCAATTGTTGGAATAATTTTATTAATGAGTAGTTATTACTAGTGTGTGATGCGAATAAATTGCGTAAAGTTTGATCGAAGCCTCAACTTAACAAAAACATTTTCGATTCTGTCAAGTTGGGCTTTTATAGAAACTTAACGCGATTTATTAAGGGGCCGTTCATAAAATATGTCACGCTGAGGGGGAGGAATGTTGCGTTTATGTCTGCGTGACACAGTGTGACAGGGAGTTAGGGGTCGAAGCAGTCTTATGTCACCCACCTGTCAAATAGGGTTAGAGTGCTTAGAATGACAAAGAAGAATAAGAAAATTTCAGAGAGCGATTTCGGACCACTTTAACTAAATTTGTCTCGGGGACTGTACTCAAAATGAGAGTAAGAAAAGAGATATGAAAACGTCATTCCGTCCTCTCTCAATTATTTTCATTTATAAAGGTTTGACAGAAGTCCCCGAGACAAGTTAGGCCTGGTTTGCCCACTTGTAATTTTCTCTATGCGCATGCGCAGTTCCGAAAGGGAGATATATTTTTTTAAGTGCAAATGCAGCCTTAAGACAAAACTGATCTGCTCTCTGAAACTCCCTTACAATATGTTGCATCAAAGGTTGAAACAGCCATAGTTGAACAGCCTGAGATTTGGTAATGGTCAATTCGTGCATGTTTACAACTAAACGACCTTAATTGCTGTTAATTACTAAGGGAAACGATTTGTAACCTTGAAATTACTAAAAATTCACTGCTGCGCTGTGTTTGTCACACATCAAATTCATAATAATTAATTATCACGTTGTTTGTGTCGTCTGAAGTGTTCTTACATTGTCAAATAGTTATTTTCATAACTAGAGACGAAAAGTTAAAAGTATATTTTAGTGTAAATTTTGTTGATCAGAGACGAAGAGGAGATCAATAATGAAAACGTTAATTGCCATTTGCATCCCGAGTTAAGTAATGTATTTTTCATGCTCAGAATATTTTGGCTAGACTACAGGCTCGATAGAGGCTACTTTCGGCAGTAGATAATGCAAAAGCATGAAACGTTTTTATCTCTTTCCTGGATATTTGAGGAAAAATCTCAGTGTCTACTACCCTTTGCAGTGCCATGGACCATTTGAACGCCTTCTCCATCTCCCTTAAATAAATTTATTTGAATTAAAGTAGCTCTGGGATTACTTTGTGCACGCTTCTCTAAACTAGAATTTCTTTTGAAATCGGGGAAACAAGTTTTCAAAAAAAAAGTTTTGAAGAAGACAAGCAATAAGCAGTTACGTAGTTATCTGACACCCCAAAGGGGCCGTTCATAAACTACGTAACGATGAAGGGGGGGGGGGAGGGGGTGTCGGTGAATTGAAAAAGAAATTATTTTGGGATCTTTAATTGCTTCTCACCAAATTTGTAAGAATTAAATACCCGAAAAGAGGTCCTTTACGTGTTCTTTAAGTACTTTGAAGTGATTACTTTAGCGGCGCGGCGTAGACGAGAACTTAGAAAAGCTGTACACTGACATCACTAAACTAAGAGACCGATCGAAGGTTTTTTACTTAGAAACAATGTTAACGTTAGTGCGAAACAAAACCATTTCGACATTTGTTTTGAAAAAAAATTGTTGTCTGTCTATGGAACACTACTTGATAAGCAGCAGCAGTGTATTTGCAATATAGGTTCATTTCCATGTTACGATATGCACATATCATCGTATCTAATTTTGTGCAAAAGGAATATTAATTCCAACTTTAACGTAACCACAAAGTGCATAACATTTGTAAAGCATAAATAGTTGATGTGTTATGAAGGGACAAATCTCCGGCGTCTATTCAGAATATTATCAAAGTAGACGTGCGCGAAGTCTTTCAGTTGGCGTCTGCACAATAGTAATTTTTGATACATTGTGTGCGTTAAACTACCAGCATACGTAACGTGTATCAAACGACGTTTTTTGCAATTCACCGACAAAAACAAGATTTTCTTTTAATATAAAAATTCAGTTCAAGTAGTGCGTAAAAAAACCTTCATCGCACAAGTGCGTAAAAAACCCGTCATCGCACTAGTGTGGCAAAATGACTTCATACAACACCGAAATGACGCACGAAAAAGCGAGTTTTTGTCGGTGAATTGCAAAGAGGTATGTCGATTTCATGATTTTCGAAAGTACATTCTTGCATAGCCCTTACAAGCTGATAACAAATTCACATTCGGAATGTTTAAAAGATTTAAAATGTATACATAGGAAGCATGCAATACAAAGCGCAATGATTTTCCTGGTTCCATCATGAATTATTTAGAATACAATGCATGTGATGAACTAATTTCACATGTACCGTATTATACATGCGGCCCGGTAAATAATAAAAAAATTAAGAAAAGATGCGAATAGTTTTATTGCTGTTCGAGACCTACGGTTATATAATTGAAATAAACGGCGTTTACCAGAATTTCTTTCTATTTGAATGAGATATTTAATAAATTGAGAAAATGGTGTGTTCATTGCTCCTCAGAGGTCAAAGTCAAAGGGCAAAATTTCTATTTTTAATATTATACAAAAACAAATTTTTAAGAATTGCGAGCGGAGCGGGATGAATATTTGTTGTCTTTCATAACTGATACTTTTTACGTAGTAGTCGGGAGAGTACACTTACGGAAATATATTTTTGCATCAAATAGAACTTTATACTTCTGCGCAAGTTTTCGCAGTGTTAAAAAGCTGCGCAGAAGTACAAAATTCTATTTGATGCAAAAATATATTTCCGTAAGTGTAGTACGGAGTAACTTCTACGTAAAATTTAAAAAATTGTGGGGAATTTCACTTAACCTTTCAGTTTTTGCGGTCACAAAACCAATTTTCATCGATGGGAAAAATTTTATGAAAAGAGGTGGAGACGTACAACATGAAAAGTAGAGATTGTATTTAAGGGTTTCCGTAAAAATGACGTAAATGGCACGCTGTTTCCGATGATGGGATTAGTTTTATCAAAGAAAAATCGTAATAATTTTGCCGTGAATTTCAGCTATTTTTTCCACAAAAACTTACATATCGTTCATTCATCAGTGAAGCGTAGAGAATCCAATCGGTATTTAAAAAACCGGTAATACCGAAGACCGGTTTTTCGAATTTCGTTACCGGCTTTTTTCGGTAATTTGTTTTGTTCCAAAAAGCGCTTTTTCACTCTAAGATTTACTGAATATAAGAAGTCTTAAGTCCAGGAAGCGAGGCGGAATTTATTTCTAAACAAAAATAAGGCGAAAAAGATGTAAGTACCGAAATGCGAAAATTTTCATTAAAAATTTAGCTGGGAATGTGAGCAACACTTCACCATAGGACGTATGAAATTTGAACAATTTGCGGTTATTGTAGCCCTGATGATGACCTCGAATAAGTTACATTCTCTTTATATTTCCATAAACTTCGAGATTTATTGTACTTTAGAAATAACTTTTTGAGACTCCGGATTTAATTTTTAATTTTCGCGTTTCGAGGTTAATTAGTTACCTTCTTGTTTCTAAATTTTTCTTTCTTTTTTGACGGACCATTTTTAATCTATTTGTGTGAATTTATGACTCGCAACGTAAGTAACTGCGATCGCGACTGAACTCGCTTCGCTCGCACCGGAATACTCTTCTGAAGGAATGGGTAGTGGTTTTGAAGTATTGTGAATTGTATCATAAACGTATGCAATGGACCCGTACGTATCGGAATAGATGTGGCAAACATAGTTGATGTTATGAAAAGGCTCGAACGTATTTAAGTAAATATTGCCTTACGTCCACTTTAAATTGTATTGGAAATTGCCAAGAGGGCAATATTGAAAAACCCGTTCGAAGCAAAAACCCTCCCGAAAGCACAAAGTTGATCCCCAAATAGACAAAAGTGTTCGCCTCAATTTCCTCCACAACATAGCAAAAAACCATTTTTTGCCTAGGCCTGACCTAGGACTATAAGGAAATGCCTCGGACACATCCTCGGACAAAGAGGTTTCCCTCAATTTGCTCTGCAACAAAGCAAAACAATTTTTTTTTTGGTTAGGGCCAACCTTAGGACCGACCTGAGACCCACTTCAGCCCAAGCACAAGCTTCGGGTCAGAATTTGTTTTTGAATATAATTCGGTACTTGGCTACCTCTCAAATAGAAAAAGAATCAACAAAATCCGTTAGGATTTATCCAATTTAGGTAAAAAACACGTTGTGCCCTAGCAGACACTCAGTTTTAGGGTCCTGACTGAGTCCAAGGGTTTCTAATCAAAAAATTTTCTTACATAAAACGTGAGACTGTCCTAGACCTTTCGATTAAAATAAATTGTAAATCGGAAGAGATTTACTCGAGTTATGTACAAAAAACATTTAGGGCACAAGGAGAGACTCGTTTCTAGGGCCCTAGATAAATCCAAGGGCGCAACCTAAAAAAAGTTTCTTCTTCAAATTGTTGAGCTTTCATTGTCCTGTCGATGAAAAAACAATTATGAAAATCGGTAAAGATTTAATCGAGTTATGTACAAAAAAACACGTGGGGCTCTAGCAGAGACTCATTTTTAGTGCCCTAGCTGAGTCTAAGGACTCAAATCCAACAACGTTTCTTCCATAAATTGTCGGCCATGCCCAGATCTTCCAAACAAAAAGAAGTTTATCAAAGCCGGAAAAGATTTACTCGAGTTATGTACAAATGACCAAAAACTACTTAAACGGGCCTCGCTCGGCGGCCCTTGGGCCGACAGAGCCCAGATTCGCTCCCATAAAAGCTTTTTGTTTACCTTTCAGGAAAAAAAGTTTTTGAAAATCGGTTGAGTTTTACTCGAGTTATCGTGTTGACGGACGGACATTTTTTTTATTGTTGATTCGTCATCTAAGGACCATGATCGATGCTCCCCCTTACTCCCGGGCTGGTTACAAACGTCGTGATAAATACAATGGACCCCTTTTCGAAGAACTTCGTTTTTCGTACGGGTCTAAAAACTGTGTCTTTGGTACATACCCAACCCACCTAAACGGACCTATGTGAATGCAATCGGAAACTATGAGTCAGAACTACTGAACCTCGACGTCGCGTCATAGCCGTGAATAAGAAATTATAAACATCGACTTAACTCTCTTTTACTCGTCGATCTTTGCTAACCCATTAGATGATTGATGAAATGCAAAACTTTCGACTTATGGAATTTAATCGGACCGTCTTGGCTTGAGATATTTTGATTTCAATGTTTATTGATCTGTTTGGTATGTATTTTTTTCCCAGACAAATTTGAAAAACCGGTTTTTACCGCTTTTTTTTCGAGAAAATTCGGTATTATCGAAAACCAGACGTTAAACTGATTCCCTAGTAGAGGTTACGGGTTGTACTCGCTGAACAATTTTTTAGCGACGATTCTTAAGAAAAATACTAGCGTCGCTAACGTATTTCGCTAATGTAAAAGAAGTTAGCGCGCTAATATCGGACGCTAATCTACGTTAACTTTAAAGGTTAAAATATAAATTAAGACTTCTTAACCGGACAGAATAATTTTAGTTCCGTCAATTGTACTGATATTTTTAGCGCTAGCAGGAAAAACATTTTTGAAAATTTTATTGTATGAGAAGCAAAGTTACTTTATGATCCCATCAACGAAAATCAACATTTACTCATGGACGACTACGTTTTTCGGAGAACTAAGCCTGCAAATGGAATGTCAATGTTCGTTTAAGAAGTATATAGATTTTTACTTCAGCCTTCTTCAAACTTAGGTCAAAATAATAAAAAAAGGATTCACAAAAGTCAATGTTGCAATTTATGTGTTGTAAAAGTATATAACAGTGGACCCTGCAAAAGAGTTCACTAATAATAATATAATAATAAGTATCGTAGTTTTGTTATAACAGTCGTTATTTTGACGAGTGTAGAGTTTGCATATCCGAGCCGAAGGCCGAGGTATGCATCTTCACGAGTAAAAATATCAGTTTTCAAAGCGTGTTGCTCAAAGTAACAGTTCTCGAAATTGTGTCCGAAGTAATGAATTACCTAGCAGGGTACACTGTATCCGAAAGTTGAGCATTACTTGTATGTTTAACCCCTATGAAAACCATGCATTACATGTATAGTCTTTTTCAGGTGAAGGTGAAGGTGAGGTGACGGTGAAGGTGAAGGTGAGGTGAAGGTGAGGTGAAACTTTTGTTTTCACTAATGAGGTAAAAAAGACCCTACATGTAATGGGAGTAAACATACATGTAATGCTCAACTTTCAGATAGGAAAACGTGATTGTAAGTCCATGAAATTGGTGAGTGTTTTTAATCATACTTCCGGTATATAAGCAGATAGCGCGTGGCATGCATGTACAATGCACATGGTATGTATTACTAACTTGTGGAGTGCTTAAATTATACATGCCACGCATTACCCGCATACCCGTTGTATCATTTTTTTCAGTGTACGTATCTACAGCATAATCATACAATAATTGACAATGTATACTTTCAAACTATTTAGCGCCGGAGCTTCGGTGGAATTAAAATTATTATTTTTATTAATTGTAATTAACTGCAGACAACGATGGACATATTATGAAAGAGTGCACCAAACGATTTCGTTGACGTACTCTCTGTCCATGTGTTACGATTGTGAAACGTTATGAAAAATATTGCTGCGATGCCATGCTGCACCGTGTAAACATTTTTCGTACCTGGTGTTCATTTCGTATTGAACGCATCTTTTTTTCGCTTTATTATCTGACATTTTAATAAATTTTTTTTTATTTGTAAAAATAATTTTATAAACTTACTTTTCCCTTGCTTGCGCATCAGACGGCACTGTTGCATTTTTTGATTTTCCATACATCATTTGTGATTATTAACAATTTTGTACAAAAACAAATATAGAATTTGATTTGAATCGAAAAACACAAACACAAATTGACACTTAGTGCAGTGTAACTTTTGAACGTTGGTAAATTTGATGAAAAACTGGAGAGATCGGAAATTATTAGTTTCGTTGGTAAAATTTTCCTATTGTTTAGTTCAGTCACACTTGAATTATACGCAAGCACATGTCTCCCCCAGAATGTCCCCAGAATAAATTGTTTACTATTTATCGATATCTATCGATGGAACTGAAATACAAAATCGTAGCCTTTTGGATGCGAGATGGGAATGTTTATTCTCCAAAAAAAACCTTTGTAACGTTTCACTGATACTGGTGTCACAGAAAAATGTAGAAGTAAAACATTTAAAATGGTGATGCAAGTAAACAAACTGAAATTTGAAGTTTTGTGGAAAAAAATTCGGAAAAATTATTTTCCAGTTGCGGTTTTGGTGTGGTTTTTGTAAAATATCGTCCGAACACACAGTTTTCTTTTCTTTGACTTGTTAATCGGTTGCATTGAATTTTCCTGATGATTATGTCTGGTGTGTACACCTTTACCGACTGTTTTTATACGAAAAAATGGTGTTAAAACAAAAATTAAAAGAAAATAAAAACTAAAACACAAACACCTCTTGACTCACTTTATTTCACTCACTCAATGTTCGACCGAAAATCAAAGACTTCTTCGCAAATACCACGATAACAACAATAGATACATTGTTTTAACATAATTATCGGTAAATAGTTCATAATCAGAGCGAATTTCCTATTCGACGCACTTTTCACGTAACTAAACTCATGATTGGTAACAATTTCTATGTCCTAAGTACATGTATTCAATGTTTTTTTTCTTCAACTCTTTTCGGAAATAATTTTATGAAAATAATCAAATATTGAGAAAATGTTATACACAGAACGTCGCTGTCGGTCCCTGAGTACTACCAGTGAAATTTCATGACCGCGCGTACAGTCAACCTAGTTTAGTGTGTGTTTTTCTACATATATATTCCATATTATGTGGCTATATATACTTGTTTCCTAACCTATCTGTTTGCGATGGTGTTTGTAATGTTGTATATACGAACGTCGAGAATAATTGAAGAGACGGTATGAATATACATATAGTTATGCTCACCCGTGCGCATTTGATAATGACACAAAGTCGTTGAAAGTGTCGAACTTAGGGGAGTAAAGGAATGATTATCGTTTTTAACCTAAAAACCGATGTAAAATTATTCCACTAAATTACTTCTTCATTTTTGTTCATTTTGATTTATTCATATTCTTCAGTTGTAACGTTATTTCACATAGCTTGAAACTTTTATAGCCGTTCAGCGATCATAGTGGCGGAGACTACTATGTGGCAGATATGACAAGTGACAAACATAACAAAATTTCATAAATACCTTCTTAAAGTGTCAAACTGTCCAATCTTTTTTCAGTGCTTCATTCAAATATTGAGAGTTTACTGAAAAATTCTACTTCGACGACAATCGCGATAAATAATTGCGTCAGAGAATGAGACACAAGAATTTTTCGATGAATAAATTGATCATCTCCGATTCAAGGCCCTCTTCATCATGCTTCTCCCACTTGAATTATCCTCATCTAGCTTCCACCAGCTGGTTGCACTCATAATTTTTAAACTTTTGATGCTGCAGCGGCTGCATCGGCTGCACCACACAACACACCATTTGTGTCGCATTGTACTTTTTTGAGCTCCAGTTTCTACATTTATAACCACCCAAAGTCTACTAACGCGAAAAGTGTATTGACAATTCGGTACACATGTAAAAATGAAATCCATCAAACACTTATAGGTAGTAATCATATATCTGTAACAAACAAAATATAATAATTGAGTCTATTGGTGTCTAAAATCGCTCTATTCCAACTGTCAAAATGACGTTTTAAACGTCAAAGTTGTCAGATAAGCTGTGCGACTGGATTTTTCCTTACAGTGTAATCTTTTTCATTTCACTTTAAAAACATATGAAGCGACCTGAAGTATCAAAATAGATGCGACAAGCAGAGTTGATAATGCAAAAAGATTTGAACGTATTTAAGTAAATATTGCCTTAAATCTTAAGTGCATGAAATTGCGTCGACATCAAATTGGATTAGAAAGGGCAATATTGAAAAACCCGAAACGGCGCAAAAAAAGCCCAAAACTAAAAAAAAGGAAAAAAATTGAAAAAAAAATTGAAAAAAAAATTTACAGACCCGATCTTAGAACCGACCTAGACCACTTAGGAGAGGCCTCTGATCTATACTTCCACGAACAAAAAAGTTCGTCTCTTTTTGCTCTGCAACACTGCACTGCAAAGCCTCTTCATTAAGGAAATATTCACAAAAACCACCAACTATGGTGTAGGATCGCGTAGCGTTAGTTGGGCCCACACGGCCCACACTGAGGACTCTACAGCCCGAACCACTCAACAGATTTTGACTAATTTAGTTTTCGTGATTTACTGATGTCCATATCTTTTATTTTAAATCTTCAAGTGTGATTTCCGTTCCAATTTCGCAGAGGTATGAGTGAAAAAGTTCCATCAACATTCAAAAAGCCACGCTTTTTTATCACTTTTTCGACCATAACTTCGAAAGTTTTCGACCGATTCTGCCCAGATTCGTTCTTGTAATCAACTTTCTGATTATCTTTCAGAAAAAAAAAGTTTTTGAAAATCGGATAAGATATACCTTATTTATGTAGAAAAAATACGTTGGGCCCTAGTAGAGATTCAGTTTTAGGGCCCTAGCTGAGTCCAAAAGCCCAAAATTGAGAAAGTTTCTTCCATAAAATGTCAGGCATGCCCAGGTCTTTCAAACAAAAAAAAAATTTATGAAAATTGGAAAAGATTTACTTGAGTTAATTGCAAACGTCGTGGTAAACGCATAAGACCCCTTTTCGAAGAACTTCGCTCTTCGTACAGGTCCAAAAATATAAAATAAACACATCTTTCAGATGGTTTTCATAACTTTCCTTTATGTCTTTGACATTTAAAACGTCATTTTGACAGTTGAAATAGACCGACTTTTGATCTCAATTACAAACATCATACGTTTCTCGTAAACATGGTTGCGTTCGCTAACGATTTTTTTAGCGACGCTAAGGATGACGCTAGTTTCAAAAAAAAAAAAAAATAGCGCACCAGTAGCGGTCGCTAATTCTTTTAAATTTTCCAATATAAATCCCAACACAAAATATTTTTGTCGAGGGTCACTTGCGAACAGTCAAACTATGTAGAAATAGCTATTTAAAAGCTTCTTCAAATAGCATTTAAGTTTTAACTAAAAAATTGCAAGTTCCTCAGCAACTGTGCAGTTGTACGTTGCGATTCTAACTTTGGAAAAATCAGATTTGCAGATTTCATCAATATCAAGTAGACTGCACTTCATTTTTGCAGTAATTATCATCGAACTAATTGGGACACTTTCATTGTTTACACTGTTCTGACTTTTATGTGCTTCCCCCCCCCCCAACGATTGATTGTCACTACAAACGTTTTTCTAGATATTGATTAGTAATACATTAGTATTTCTGAAGTTGTGACGCAACGATGACAAAGCTGTAACGTTATGAATAGTAACAAAAAATGAAAACTTAAGAAGAAAGTAATATTTGGAACTTTTATGACAAAAATATAACGTCCCCTCAAATTCACACAAAAAATGTAGTCTGCATTTGTTACGCGTATGATAACTAAAATACACAATGTTGTTAGCGAAAAATTAGCAATTAGCAAAGTTTTTCGCTAGTATGATTTTAGCGAGCAAATCCCAATTCTAGCTTCGCTAGTAGCGACGCTAGTGCAACCATGCTCGTGAATATAGGCCATTCTCAACGAAAATTGCGAAATCCGTTGTCTTTGCAACGTCGATATTAGAGGCCATTCAAATAGTACGCACTCTAAAAAAGACGGATTTTAGACCCCCCCTCCCCCCTTGCACGTAACGATACACAGGAAAAATTTAAAATGTACGGAGAGCGCCCGCTTTTCTCAAACACCCCTCCCCTAAAAAAGCATGCGCACTATTTGAATGGCCCCTTATGAACTAAAGATAGTTTGCACCAAATGTCAAAATTCTCAAATTAGTTAGTCTGCTTCAAATGTTCAGAATGTACTGCCATCTACATTCGTTAACAAGTGCCTATAATATTTCATTGCAAATATTATGTCTGGCCACTTATGATTAAACCAAATATTGTAGCGGAAATCATCCTTTATTAACGGCAAACATATTATGTTTGTAACTATTTATTCAAAAATATACAAACAACTATGTAACAACTTTCAGCCTATCAGATACACGAGACTCTCAACAATATTTTTGTCGCACCGTGCGTGACAATGCGGCTCTGACATTACCTTTAAGCGAACACATCGAAGCAACATACACAAAATACATGTACATATCGTATGCATGCAGCCAAATCATCCAAGCCGAATATTTTTTTTCTTTTTCCTCTCTTTCTTTCACTTGCCTAAAATTTTCAATAAAATTCTATTCGTACTGTGCTGTGATGCAAAATACTTATCACCGCACACATAAACGTTTCGTTACGATGGTAAAAAAAAGAAAAACGAATGAAATATACGTACAGTGAGTGCTCATAGGTACAAAACCAAAATAACATAATAAGAAAAAAGAACTAAAAAAATTAAAAATAAAGTAAAATATAACGATGAGTAGCATACAGTCAAAATCAGACGAATATTTGATATGAAAAAAAGCACAACTACAATATTAAAAGTGTACAGTAATCTATGGAGGTTATGTTATATATTAGTAAGCAGAGATATATATAACCGCGCATATAATATCAATCTATACCAACAAGTACATGTAAATGAGATTGACTACGTCTATAACGTACCTACATCGGCTAAGATGCGTACGAGCGCGATATAACGTTTTTTTTTTCTACTGAGCTAATGACTTGTGCTACCTTCGAACAAAGACTGCCTTAGGAGCTTCAAATTTCGGACTTCAAATTTAAAAGAAATATTCAACCGCTGTAGCAATGGGCTCTACAGCTAATATAACATTGCAGCTGCGACATTGACTTATTTTTAGATTTATTTATTATACCTAGCGTCTTTTTATTCCACGATAGAGTCGGTCGCAAGAATTTTGTACCTGTTGAGCACAAACATTTTCACTTTTATAACAACTGAACTATAAGTCACTCCTAACAAAATACCTCAAAATATTTCAAAATCGAACGGTAAACGTACCGCAAGTGAAATAACAGGTTTCTTTTGAGCAGTAAGTATCATAGTTTGCGATTTCACTACTTTCTACGTATAGGAACTACTATTTCTGCCTCATGAGCCAGTAACCCCCACGTTAACACATGAAAGTTACAGACTTACCGAGCGGCTCGTAACGTTAGGCTGTCAAGGGAGAACTGTCTAAGCCCGGAGGCTTGTAGTGTCTCCTTCAGCTATCCATCCAAATATAATCCAATCCCATTTCTGATTATTTTGTCTATTTATTCGGTTACGTATTTTTAATGGCGGAAGTTCGAGGTTGCCAAATTCTGTTGGAAGTATCGCCACCACCACCACTGGAAATATTTTGATTGCACAGAAACGTTTAGTAAAAGGAAAATTAAATTTATTTGTACATACAAACTAATTTTTCTCTTACGAAATATAATGGAAAACCTTCCGTACAAGAATGTCACATAAACACAACTAAATTCCGCTCGGGAAGGCCACTCAATGAAGCCTTACTAACTTAATGACCTGGCACTTCTCATTTAGGGCCTATATGAACGTATCGCTTAGCCTTGAATCCCTCGCTACTGTCTCTCAAGCTAAGGTTACTGAAATTCTTGAATGCTGCTCTGCAGTCGAAATAAACAGCCTTCACCATGCCAAGATTTGTATTTGCTCAGATAGCGAGTCATCGATAAAAGCACTTGGCTCCCCATATGTCGACTCTAGTTTGGTCAAGGATTGTAAGGACTGTCTAAACGAACTCAGTAGTCGAAACAAGATCAGCATTATCTGAGTTCTGGGTCACGAAGGTATTGAGGGAAATGAACGGGCAAATGTGGGATCAGATAATGCCTTTGTAGGTCCAGAACTAAGGCTGAGATTGTCGAAAGAGGCGACAAACGAATCATTAAAGACCTCCTGGGTGAAGGGCATCAAGCCGACTGGGCAGCTTATCAGGGGGGTAAGCACACTAAACTGTTGAGACCTCACATAGCACCAACCTGGAGTAAGGAGTTGCTTAAACTTAAAAGATCGGAAATGAGAAGAATAGTTGGTGCGTTGACGAACCACTGCAAACTCAAGGATCACCTACACAGAATAGGATTGATTGATTTATTATGAAAACCATTTCAGCCCTAAATACAAAAAGAATTCTTTAGAGCTAAAATATAGGCCATCCTTATTGGACCCAACATTAGTCAATGGAACTCTTCTAAACTCTTCTATGGTGAGATAAAGGTCCCCTAAATGTTTCGTCCTCAGGCTTGCCAAAGTCGTGCAATGGCATAAAAATGCTGGGATGTTTCAGGTATGTCGCCACACCTTCTCTGCAGTTTGGATCATCATTAAGTCCCGTCTTGTTGAGATGGTAACCTAATGAGTTGTGCACCGTCAGCATTCCTATCAATCGCCTGATTCCGCTTTTATTCAGGCTTAGCAGGAATCTGGTGGTCCTTAATTTGCGCCCCAACAAAAATTCCTTTGCCTGCCTGCAATTGTGCAGCCTTTCCCATCTACGTTGGTGCATTTCTTCGGTTTCTCTGAGCAGCTCTTTAACACATCCAGCGTAAATACCTAGTGTCGGCTCAGCGCCAATAAATCGGAAGCTGCTTCCCTGTCTTGCCAATTCATCAGCTCTCTCGTTCCCTAATACGTCTAAGTGACCCGGAACGCAGATCAATGAGATAAGATTATCTCTTGATAAGGTTTCCAGGCTCTCTCGTCTGTCGAGTACCGTTTTCGCTGAAAATTTGCAAGAGGAGACTGTCCGAGCAAATATTTATTCTTTTATCTCGCACCTGCTTTTCTGTCAGTATGCGACAACTTTCACTTATGGCTAGAGTTTCTGACTGAAACACAGTTGCATAGATTCCTAGAGCGATTGATACATTAATATTCAATTCCTGACAGAATAGGGCGGTCAATCGACCCGAACTGCTCTTGTGGACCTATTCCTGAAACTGAGACTGAGACATGAATTGTCCAATTTACACCAACCTCATATCATACTCTTCAAGTAAGAGACCTACCAACACTTGATGGCAAGCGCCTAGACTCTTTCCTGACAAAAACTGGTAGACTTAATGCGAATTAAGGCTCCACCCACAGAACATATCAGTCAACTTACATGAAATGCTCTTGTGGTCATTCTCCATTCCTTTCGGACTGTATACCACCAATCTCAGGATACACCTTAGGGTTTCAATCGCTCCATTAGAAGAATACACCCACACCCAGTTTTGATGGTTATTTCCTGAATCACCTCCAGGTGCAACTGGAAGGTTTACTTGATTTTCAGGCTCCGGGATTTTGGAACAAAGGATCATAGATCTGTGTCCCAGTTCTGGCGTCATGCTAGAAAGTCCCCTACTAATTATCTAATCTAAACAAGAATTTAAGAGTCGAAATAGAAAGGAAACGCTTTGTCTATGTCCTAAAAGCTTTTTTGACGACATTGTGTGCATTGATGCATAGAACAGAATTTGAAAGACAGCCTTGAAGACTTGAACAGCATGAAGCCTCCTAGGGTTTCTTAAGTAAACTAGGGAGGAAAATTTCGTTTGCAAGAGTCAGTGGAGAAGCTGCGACAAGAGTATGAAACAAAATTGAAATGGGCAATGCATTGCCGACCTTTAAAGGCATTGAATCAGCTGCTTCCTCTTTATAAGGTTGAAATCAAGACATTCATTTTGAAATTTATATCGATGCCTCACTGATTAAGGTGAGAAATGCCGAAGAAAATTTGACTACATAATAGTTTTCAAAGCAGACATTGAACATTATTAATACGTCGACCGAGGGGTGACGCACTTCTCCGGTATATGGAATAACTGGGAATAAATATTGGAATAAATGGAATAAATGAAGTGCGTCACCCCTCGACGTCGACGCTTTGCCTATTCATTCTAGCGGTGGAATTCAGAAAACTAATTTCTTAAAGTCAGTGAAATAAAAAAAAATCCTTTCGTGAAATTTTAGACAAAAAATTTATTTTTCACTACTGCGAATGAACTCAATTGCTACGAAGTCGTTCGAAAAACCCTGCGTTTCATTTTTCGTTCCACTCATGCTAAACATATACTAAAGTATTGAATTTATGTTCCACTTCCGAATTAGTTCTGCGCATGTTTAAAGAATATCGTTTAAATGTTTGAGTAGATCTGAGTGGATGAAATTGCAACTTTATGTGCTGCTGTTCACAATCTTGAAACAAGAGATGAGATCCTAGAAGAGCAATGGTTTTTTCCACATCATTTGCTTGCAACACACAACGTTGACACACTCAAATTTATGAGCCATGAAAATATACCGAAATCGCTGTAGGGTTACTTCTCATGATTCTCTCTTTACTACCATTTGCATAATCATGCGCATTGATCGCTGACATGGTAGTGTGCGTTGACGATACCAACCCTCTACCCACACCTTCCTTTTTATCAAAAATTTGTTGTTGCTTGAATTTATACATTCTTTATTGACCTGAATGTACTGACGGGAAAACAAATGGAAAATTTTTCAAAATTAAGTCACATTTTCACGTAGCTGCGTTAAAGTGCTAGTCAGCACTAAATACGATGAAACAATAAATGCTTTTGCATGAAATGTTGCAGTCAATCTGCCGTGTGATGTACTGCGTTCGTTTAGTTTCATAATTTTACTAGTTGAATTTTTGGTGATTTTGTGAGGACATTGACGTCGCCAGAAGACTTTTCTTATACATTTTGCTCTCTTGCCAAAGGCTTTGCCATTTGTAGTGAAAAATAGTTTCTACAGCCGTTTTTAAAGTGTTTTAGTGGTTGTGAAATGTCTAATTCAAAATGAAATAGTCGTTTATGAATTCATTGTCTTCGAATTATTTCGAATACGGAAACAACACCCAAAACAACTCTTCGCTTCAACTTGATATAACATGAATGAGAATTTCTTTGAAATTTCATGTGGCGTGGTTGACAAAGGGTTAAAGAAATTGAATAAAATTGTCAAACCTGGCTCCTGTTCTACCAACAATTTCCGGGTCTGCTACAGTACCCATAGCGAACCAGGAGAGGACAATCCTGATATTACAGGAACAACAACAACAACATCCATTGTCCGCAACACTGACACATGCAAAGCAACAGTCACCAATTCACACGGAACTACAGACGATTTCGGAACATCATCGAAACGAAATCATTTCCATCAATCAATTGAATCGGACGAATCAAAAGGATCCAGCACTGCCGTCAATCGTGAGCAAATTAGCAACGATCGCGTGTACGGCAATATCATCACAACTGAGTCCAACCAAGCAGTTAGCAGCACGTCATTTATTGAACACAACGACAATCCCTGTCGATGAATCAAACGATGCTGAAAAAACCTTCCTTAGCGATAGTCAAAGAACACATAACCAATTAGTGGATTCATTCATCGAAACATCCTCAAGACATTCGTCATCCTTTTCTCATTCACCGCCATTAGAAATACCACAAGAAGAAAACTCTACAACTTCGGTCTCACCCTCACATCAACCTTCCTCTTATGATTCATACTCTACGTTATGTGACCAAACCGATGCAAACAAGGATGAAGATGATGAAGTATTTACCTGGAAACATCCTAAACTTGATACATTTATCAATATTCAGCTTTCTACGACTATTAATGATAACGGAAATGAAACGACCACAACGACATCTACCGAGGAATTACTAGGACAACCGAAATCAACTAACTCAACTGTATCACGCACACCAAAAATATCAGAATTGACTGGCAGTAGTCTGGAAAATGACGATGAAAATAAATGTTCATCTCCTGCTGGAGGAAATCTATCGTTATCGCTATCGCCACCTGTCAACAGGCGACGTGATATGCCTGCACTTAGGGGACCATATGTTAGTTTGTAAGTACTTATTGAAAAAATTTTTGCTGATTCGTTTATATTTTACTGTTGGTACAATAAGACACGAGTAGACAAAGTCTTTAGGGAATAGATTGATCTTTCGACTAGTTTCTGAACTCATTACACTTCTAATGTTTGGTGCACATGACCTTTAAGAAACTTTGCAGCATGTAAAATCTTCTTCATTGATTTGGGCGATCCGAACAGTTCATTAATCATGGAACATAGATCTCACGATCATATAAATCATTCAAGACCTTGCTGTCCGATGATATTTCCGCATAGAACAGTTCCTTAGCATCCTGTACTTTATTTTCGAGAAGATTCACAGATTATATGAAGACACGTTTCTTCTACGAAGTTATAGGTATAGTCAGGGCTCTCTCTGAGTTTTGTTCTAGTCACATGCTTGGACCGTTATCCTGGATCGAGGGTTTGAAGAAGCCCTTCGTATGCATCATTATGGCGCCAGCAATCAGCGTGCGTTCAGTGCACCCCAGAGCCTAAAATAAGGATTTTGGACTGGGGTGCACTTTTTACTAAAGGGCGCATTGTACAAACAGAAAAGGCGTATATTTAAAAAAACGTGCTAATCACATCATAATTAGATTACACATTACTATTACACTGAAGTTTCCGTTCTGAAAAATTTTCGAACAAATTCACAGTTCTTGTAAACTTCAAAGTCCGCTGGACGGAAATGACGTTCCTTCTTAAAAATCCAACAACTGCCGGCCGGTTCCTTTGGAATTCATGAAGACTATCAACCGTTGAGCTACGATTATAATGTCCTGAACGTCGGTGAAGCGACCCAACTTTATTGAAGTGGCTCACCACTCGTTCCGTTCCCATCAATAAGGTCAAATTTTTGCTATGTAAAAATTGAAAGTACAGAAAAATTATTTCGTCGTTGGCTCTGGCATTTGTGACGCAACTTCAAACATTTGAATTTTCTTTAAAAAGTTTTTTTTGCATCGTCATTTTTTGCGTATTTTCAGCGTAAGCGTCACTTCAAGCGATATCATTAATTTTGGAAGCGGAGATCAGTCGTTTTGGAAGTTTGCAGTTGTCATAACTAAAATTCATGTGATAGAAGATTTTATTTTTGAAAAAAAATTTCTCCGAAAAAAAATTTTCTAAGAAAAGAAAATTTTCTTAGAAACAAAATTTCTTCGAAAAAATTCTTCTCAGAAAAAAAATTTTCTTCGAAAAAAAACTTCTCAAAAAAAATTGTTTTCGACAAAAATTTTCTCAAAAAAAAATTTTTCTCCAAAACAAAATTTCTCCGAAAAAAGTTTCTCCTACAAAAATTTTCTCCAAAAAAAACATTTTCGAAAAATTTTCTCCAAAGTTTTTTTTCGAAAAAAAACTCTCCACAAAATTTTTTCTTCAATAAAAAGTTTTCTCATAAAAAATTTTTCTCCAACAAAAATTTTTCTCCAAAAAAAATTTTCCGAAAAAAAATTTTTTCCACACCTTCCGCTACCATCACCAACAAGCAACACTTTGTATCACCCTCGGCTACCTTCGAAATACTTTGTGGCACCTTCGCCTGCCTTCGGAACACTTCGTGTCACCTTCGGCTGCCTTCGGAACACTTCGTGTCACCTTCAGCTGCCTTCGGAACACTTCGTGTCACCTTCGGCTACCTTCGGAACACTTCGTGTCACCTTCGGCTACCTTCGGAACACTTCGTGTCACCAATTCTTTTCACTGATTCATATAACTTTCTTGAAGAAACAAACTGTCTAGGTATTCTTATTAAAAATTTAGCAAAAAATCGAAGATGGTGTCACTTTGACAGTTGGCAGCCATTTTTTTAAAGTGCTAAAAAATTCTTCTGACCAAACTCTATAACTTTCTAGAAGAAACCATCTCTCTAAGTAGTGTCATTACGGAGCTAAAATTCGAAAACCGAAAAAATATAAACGAAAATCCAAGATGGCGCAGCTATGACAGCTGGCAGCCATTTTCTTAGGACACAAAAAAATTCTTCTGACCAAACTTTATAACTTTCCCGAAGAAACCAATTTTCTAGCTATTGTCACTCCGGAGCTAAAATTCGAAAACTCCGAGCATTACCTAAAAACCCTCAAAATTGACCACTTTTCCACATGCCACGGCTTTTCCAGAATTTTCCCGGAAAAGCGGCATATGACGACAACGTTACCCTGTGTTCAAAAAATCGCGTCACAAATGCCAGACCCACCAGCGACCCACCAGAATAGAATAGAAGAGTCATGAATTAATTTTTTTTGGGAGAGATTTTTCAAATATTAATTTCACCAATATTCGTTCAAGAAAAATAACATGAAATGAAGAAAACTTAACTTTTGAAAGCTTTTTCAAGAAAGTTACTTTCTGGTAGAATATTAGAGAAACGAAAAAAGATTTCACAGAACAAAATAGTAGAAGGAGGACTTGGAGCACCGAAAGGGCGTTGGAGCACCTCAGGTGGGCGCTGGTGCACTTTTCCCCCAACGTTATATGTTATTTTAGGCTCTGGTGCACCCAATCCCTAAACGTTATATTACAGAGTGATTTCGGAAGCCTATTTTCCTCGCCATTTTCGCAAGCTCATCAGTCTTTTCGTTTCCCAAACAATTTTGACAAGGTTCTTTAGACAGAACGTTCTTACAGGAGACGCATAAGTGCCCGAGTATATGAGAATTTCCTTTCCATGCGCACTGAACGAAAGTGCTCATCGAGTTACTACCGTCACTTGGGCTTGGATGCTATTTTTTCAACAGCAAATTAAAAAACTCCGAGAAACAATGAAAACAGTAGAAGTGAGTATGTTGGAATCCGACATTTGTTGATTCTAACTAGAGCCGTGCGCCGGCGTTTCGTCGGCTGTGTCTTCAAGACCGTCTCTAGCCTTAGGACTACATGCTACACTTGTCAAATGTTCAGCAAAAATGTAGATGAGAGTTGTATGTAATCGGCTCTCAAAGACAATTTTGAGTTGCGCCGACTTTAAAACGAACTTCCGGCCGCATTCGGCTGACAATCGATTTTAAGTCGGCGCAACTCAAATAATTTGTTCCAGTGACATTTACGAGATAAATTGTCTTTGAAAGCCGATTAGGTACAACTCTCCTCTATATTTTTGCTGAATATTGGACAAGCCTAATATGTAGTCCAAAGGCTAAAGACTGTCTTGAAGACCCAGCCGACGAAACGCCGGCGCACGGCTCTGATTCCAACTGTCAAAATGACGTTTAAAACGTCAAAGCTATATATAAATATTCAAAATTTACAATAGACAATGCCAAGTTGTCTTAACTAATGATGGAATTTAAAAGCTCAGTCAGGACAGCCAATTCTGTTTATTGTGTTTGGGGGGAGGGGGGGGGGATAGCCGGAGGACCATAAGCAAAATGTCCAACCAGTTTGGAGATATGAACTTTGTGGATTTTATAGGAAGCTTGACGTCATTTATGAACAGCCCCTAATTAACAATTAAAAATGTTTTTCTGCAAATAAACGCTTTTCCGCCGAAAACATACATTTTTAAATCAACGACCTCATTCTGCAACAAATTTACGTTTGACATTTGATTTTATAGCAAAATTTGTGATTTTATTGCAGACTTTTTGATTATACATAGCATAATTTTGTGATAATGTCTCCTTGCCAACTTCAGATCCTCTGTGGAATTTGTGTGGAAAATAAAGCGCAAATCAGTCGTTTTAGAATTTTGTAAAACGCAAAATCTTTACAATTTCAAATTTTTTCGTTAAACTGATTGATAGGAAGCTTTCTATTTTCGACTGTTAACGAGTTAATTAAAAAAAAAAATCGAAGAAAATTTTTTTTGCATTGTCTATTCCACATGAAGTTGGTTGCAACTTTGAAATTTTAGTCATAAATTTGTCAACTTTTCATTTTATGAATGGAGTGTTAAAACTGTGAAGTTACACAGCAAACGTAATCAAATTTTTTATAAATGAAATGTTAAAATTTGCAACCAACTTCAGACTCAACTTGTGGTAACGTTGTGGTAAGATCAAAGCGAACGTGTGTTACTTACCTAACTGGCCCTATAACCAGCTAAAGGCCTTCTCCAACACTTTCCTATACACAGCTTACGTTTTCCGGCTGTTTACTTCCAAAATTCATAAATTGTTTTGCTTTCATACACTTAGGTTTCTTGGTACATATTTTGAGAATATATACAAATACACTGAGGAAAATATCTGCAAGCGACGCAAGAATTGTGTTTATAGTATACGCCGCTGACGTATTTTATCCACCGTGCACGTAATACAAATTTTGTTTATAGTATACACCGCTGACGTATTTTATCCACCGTGCACATATTATGAACGCAGTGTAAGTATTATGTGTTTATAATGAGTTCATTTCGTATAGCATACATTACACAATACTTAAATTAATAGGGTTCATAATACGTTCACCGAGTATATAATACATCCACCGAGTATATAATACGTCAGCGGCGTATATGATAATCACAACTCTTGCATCGCTTGTAGATATTTTCCTCAGTGTATTTGGATATATTCTCAAAATATGTACCAAGAAACTGAATATATAGTATGTCGAATAAAAGGAGGTGTAGAGAAGAAGAATATATTTTAAAAGCAAATTTATGCAGATAAGTTTTTGCCCACTTAGTCAGATGGGTCTCAGATGTCATAAAGTATCTGGGTCGATTTCTAAATCCGTACTTGCGGCGAGTTTTCGACATATTCTTAGATATTGCAAATAATTCAGATAAACGAGATTAAGATAACAAATTCAAAATTTAGATTGTCATGAATTAGTTTGATAAGAGAAAGTACGGGCCTTAACTTATGTGCTTTTTTTGCATTCATTGTTTACGGATAAGACCCATATGCACGGAATCGAAAAGCACTCATATCACAAACACAACGATAGCTTATAAGTAACGAAGAAAAAGAATTACCTAAAATTGACTTGTAAAATATTAACGCAGAGTTGTTACTGTGCCACGAACACCGACGACAGTCGTTAAGTGTGCATGGTGTGCATATGATTGTGCGGAAGTTTTTATGAAGTAAAGAAAAAACCATTGAAACGGGACGCTGAAGTTGCATTTACTGGTACATAACTTGTGGGTGTAGCGACATAAATCAAATGATAAACACGATTCGCTTCACTTGATCGATACCTCTAGCGATTAGGTGGATAAAAACAATGCGTCAAATCCATCAACTTCGTGACATTGAGGTACGTTGAGAGTTCCTTTTCGGAAATGGACCGCTTTAACCACTTGCTCAATTAATTAGTCCTGGTCGAAGAGTGGCATTCAGCTTTCAACTCCCAGTAATGAAGCCGCTAAGCTTTTTGATGCTGCGATTTCACAATTCGTCGGTTGGTATGACGAAAAACAATTTGACGGTTTCGAATGTACAATGAAGAAAATGCTCGATGCTGACCCACAATTCAGTAAATAAGTTTGTGGATTCCGCCTGCTCTATCGACTGACTAGTTTTTTTTCCTTTGTAGTTAGTGGACGGACGTTGGTATATTGTCTTGAAGCTATAGGAGGCTCAAACATTGCCAGTAATTCAATATTAAAACAAAACGTTGAACAATTGGATTTGGACGTTGATGCTAATCCGAATTGTAGTAAATGGGAGAGGTGTCAGTTCAATGCTCTGCAATTCTTATCAACAGGGAAAGTAGATGACGCCCTAAGACAATGGGAAGAAATTTTGACAGAATTTCCGTCAGACGTTCTTAGTGTACATTTGGCTGGTTTGACTTGCCTTATGAGTGGTAGACTCGGTTAGTTCATTTGACAAAATTTCTAACAAAATCTAAAAAAATTGCCGTCCGATTAGAAAGAATTTGTGATGTTGCCGGTCGTATTATACCTTCATTCCAAGACGAATATTCGTTGGGTTCCGTCCATGCTTGGCATTCATTCGGACTCAGCGAGATAAATTTACACCCTCAAGCTGAACGACACGCCCAAATTGCGTTAACAATCGATCCACAAAATGGATGGGCAACTCATGCTTTGGCTCATGTGTTCGAGATGAGATCACGGTATGATGAAGGAATCGCTTACATGGGCAAATCTGAGTCTTCGTGGAACTTTTCCAATCACATTGCTCCCCACAACTATTGGCACTGGTCACTGTATCATCTCACTAAAGGCGATTTCGAAGCAGCTGCTGATATTTTGGAACAGAAACTAATTCCTAAACCCGGTTTTGACAGTCTTTCATTGTCCTACTTGTTGTCCATGGAGAACTCCACCATTGGCAGTGTAGTGGACAAACATTCGGAACGAATCGGAGTTATTGTCCAACCGTACATGGGCAATCATCTAAGGTCATTCATTGACGCGCATGTAATGATGGGCCTCTGCGTGAGTAAAAAGTTTGACGAGGCCGAACAATTTATGGAAGAGTCAATAGGTAGTGAACACTTGCAAGGAAAAGAAGTAAACGAGAAACTGCTGAAATCCATACTATTCTACAGCAGGGAAAAATTTGACGAATGCGTTGAGTTTTTGTGGCCGATTCGGTATAACTTGAAGCAAATCGGCGGTAGTGAGGCCCAACGGGATGTATTTAGTTTAATCCTCATCAATGCTTGCCTGAGATCGAAAAAGCTGCAAAACAAGCTTCTCGCTGGTCAATTGATCGAAGAACGAGAATTACGACGGTCAATGTCACCAATGGTTGAAAGATTAAGGGAAAGGCTGTGAACTAAAGTATTATGTGAAGTATACAGACAGAGGTGGTGGGAAAATAGAAATCGATTTTAATGTAAATAAAAGTTCTTGAGTTTTTTTTATGTTACGTGAATAACAAATGGCCGCAATCATCTGCGAATTAGGTGATGAGGGAATATTAGCGACAAACAAGAAGACAGCTATGTGAAATCTTTTATGCACTGCGCTGAAATTTGAATTAATTTGTTTTGAAAATGGAAACAACGGCATTGATTGCTGAAATGTCACTTCATTGGTATTTTTTTATCGTACACCAATTCTTTTGGAATGCAAACGGAGTAGTTTTGTGAGTGGAGATCAGGCCTAAGCAGAGAAATGATAAGTTGGTACGCATGTGCCGAGGTAGAACGCTTATCTGAATGACAGCTGGGTTTCATGGGAGGGAATTACGTACAAAATTGGACTGGTTCTCTGCCATACAGTCAAGCTGTCTTCCATATAAGCGTACTACCTCGGCACTGTTGTACCAACTTATCATTTCTCTGGGCCTAAGTTTATAAAAACAAAGGCAGGCATTCGTTACAGGAACGCATGCTCACTTAAATCAGAGAAACTACAGCGCCAGTGCCAGTGGTGCCAACATATCATATGAGTCTGTTGGGAGCAAAGTCTGGTCTATTCCACTATCAAAGTGACGTTTTAAACGTCAAACAAAAAATTCAAAACCTCTTCATTGTCTTAATTCTGTAACACTTATAGAAAAATGAGGAAAAATAAACAGGCTTCGGATATTTCGAAAAAAAATTTTTGTTTGACGTTTAAAACGTCATTTTGACAGTTGGATTAGACCGGCTTTTGCTCCCAACAAACTCATTTCTCTGACTTAAATCGTTATTTAAATCAACGAACTCTCTCTCTCTCTCTCTCTCACTTTCACTAAAATTACTCTTGGTTTGCATTTAAAAAAAGGACTCCATTGAGAGCGCCGTTTAGAATTTTGATTTGATTCAAATTTCTAAACGGCACTCTCAACGGAGTACTTTTCTTATGTGCGTTTTCCAAGTCGCTTGCGACGAGGTAATGACGCATTTGCCGAGCAGAAACCTGTACAATTTTGTAAAAGATCTGATTTCATAAAGAGGGGGAGAATCATAAAAATGTGCAACGTTTCGTTTTAACTTTTTCCATTCCATTCCATTAATAGACGTTGCAAAAAGACTCGAAGTGTATGAAATGTCGTCCACATTAAATAGGATTGGAAATTGCCGAAAAGGCAATATTGAAAAACCCGCCCGAAGAAACGGTGTAAAAGTCTCTCCAAATATTCAAGAAACCCCCAAAATAAAAAAAAAATCAAAACCTTTTTTTCAGACATATTTGTACTACGGCCGATCTCAGAACCGACCTATATCACTAAGAAGAGGCCTCTGACCCATACTTCCATAGACAAAAAAGTTTGCCATTGACACCGATCTTCTATCGCTTATAGTTCTCAAAATATTAGAATTTTTCCAAAATAAATTGCCTAGATCGATCCACCCTAACATTAGCGGCCATATATGCAGGCATCACGATATGCGTCACGCCTAAACTAACTTTACTTGTGATATCAGTACCGACGAATTATATATGGAATTTTTTTCGAGCCGCCGCCGCCGCCAAACCGAAACGTGGCGGCTACTACTCCCATGGGCGAAAATGATCGACAAAACTTCCTCTACAACATATCAAAAGTATTTTTTGAGCCGCCGCCGCCGTCGCCAAACCGCAACGCGGCGGCTACTACTTCCATGGGCGTAAATGATCCCCAAATCGTCCTCTACAACATATCAAAACTTTTTTTGAACCCGCGTCTATTTTCCGCCATTTTGGCAGTCACCCCAACAACTTTCCCTTTGACACCAAACCACTATTTCGAACACCGTACCTTGTCTCATACACAATTTGCTACCATATACAAATACATTACACACACAAAATCATACATATGGGCTTTATATGGCGCCTTCTAAGAGCCCTGGCTCCCAAACGAGGCCGGTACCCCCGCCCCCCTTTTTTTTAAATCTCATATGGCGTAGAATGCCCATCTGATGGTCACTGCAAAATTTCAAGAAAAGTTATCGAGCCGTTTTCGAGCGGGAGCCAAAGACCTCAAATAAGCGGCGCGCCCAAGATGTAAAAGTGGTGTGCAAGTGCTGTACATGCCACGGACGTCTTGCTGATGTGTATGCTGTAAAATTGATGTATCAGATCAGTGTTGAATTTGTGATGTTGTAAAGTTGCACACTTACATAGTAATTTCAAATCATTAAAATATCTCAGATACATCACTCGTGCATCACATTACATCACTTTCATTATGAAGTTTCACCCTTAAGGTTTCAAGGTTTCAGCCTTCAACACTAACACCCTTCACAAGACGGTAGTGGTAGCTCATCTTGAACTTGTATTGGGCAACACAAAAATTTTTGAAAATGTTTTCAAGAAAAGGCCTAAATTACAATGAATGAAATTTAACGGAAACCCACTGACAATTTCACAAAAAAAATTCACTGAACAATCCAATGCATCAAGCTCACAATGCATCAAAATCCACGACTCAAAACCCATTACATTACCCCTCATAATATTCCTTTATGGCAAATGAAGCGTTTTCATAAGATTTAACAAGCTAAAGTGCCTTAGTCGTTTACGACTCAGAGACTGCGGGAAAGGGCCTTTTCATATGGATGATATTTGCTTTTCAAATATGAAAGTTAAAAATTGGAATATTCATTGATCACTTCCAAGTTCTACTTTTGCTTTTTTCTTAGCGTAAAATTTATCCTTTCTTAAGGGTGTCGAGTATATTCGCAATTGATTTTTGGCCGATTCTCCAATGGACTGCGAATAACATTGTTCAGATAACATTTTAGAAATTTTCCAAAATCATTTCTAGCAGAAGTATCAATGAGATTATATGATATAGCCGATCTGGACAAAAATCGAGCCTAAAAAATAAGAATAAAAACGTCAATGAAGGAAGCAGAATGGCTTTTTGATTTCAGACTTAGGGCTCGGACTGTTCCGTTTTGTCGTTTTGTTTCGTTTAAACAAAAATTTTTAGCGAAAACTACGAAAAACATAGAAGGGACCCGTACGTATCAGAATAGATGCGGCAAACAGAGTTGATGTTACGAAAAGACTGGAACGTATTTAAGTAAATGTTCCGTTCACATCAGTCTGTATTGGAAACTGCCCGTAGGGCAATTTTGAAAAACCCGTCCGAAGTAACGGTGTAAAAAAATTCTCCGAACGCACAAAATTGACCTCCAAATAGAGAAAAATGTTCTCCTCAATTTTGTCTACAACATAGCAAAAAACGGCTAGGGCCGACCTTAGTACTGACCTAGCGCCGGATACATACTTCAGAAGACAAAAGTGTTTCCCTCAATTTGCTTTGCAACATAGCAAAAAACATTTTTTTATGTTAGGGCCGACCTTAGGACCGACATGAGGCCCACTTGAGCCCTAAGCACAGGCAAAACTTCTTCCATAAATTGTCGGCCGTGCCGAGATCTTTCAAACAAAAGAAAGTTTTTGAAAATCGGAAGAGATTTACTCGAGTTATGTACAAAAAACACGTAGTGCCCTAACAAAGACTCTTTTTTAGTGACCTAGCTAAGTCCAAAAACTCAAATCGAAAAATGTTTCTTCCACAAATTGTCGGTCATGCTCAGATCTTTCAAACAAAAAAAAACTTTTGAAAATCGGTAAGGATTTACTCGACTTATGTACAAAAAACACATAGAGACCTAGCAGAGACTCGTTTTTAGTGCCCTAGCTAAGTCCGAGGACTCAAATTAAAAAAAGTTTCTTCCATAAATTGTCGGCCATGCCCAGATCTTTCAAACAAAAAAAATTTGATGAAAATCAGAAAAGATTTACTCGAGTTATGTGCAAAAGACCAAAAACCACTTAAACGGCCCTAGCTCGGCGGCCCTTGGGCCGACAGTGCCCAGATTCAATCCCATAAAATACTTTTCGACTACCTTTCAGGAAAAAAAAAAAGTTTTTGAAAATCGGTCAAGATTTACTCAAGTTATCGTGTTGACGGACAGACCGACAGACCGACAGACAGACCGACAGACAGACCGACAGACAGACCGACCGACAGACGGACATTGTTTTTTTCGCTGATTTGTCATCTGGAGGCAACAAAAAAAGTTTCCCCCTTACTCCCGGGTTCGAATTCGCAATGTAACAAACGTGGTAGTAAACGCATCAGACCTACGTACTTCGTACGGGTCTAATTAGATATAATTTATTAATCGTTCGAAAACAGTCGTTCCCGTGGTGATCATCACGGGATCGACTGTTTTCAATTAAATCGTGTTTCGTAATTTTCGTCGAAAGATATGGGTTTTATGGGACAACACGCTAAATTGGCATGCAATACTGTAATTTTTTCAATGTACATGCAAGAAATGCGAAAAGTTTTTCCTAAAACTCAAATTAAGTTCGGCGACCTTCAAATCGACGCCCTCAAAAGGCACTTCTGAAGGCGCCTTCAACGACTAGTCGTCGACTGTTTTAGCGACTGTTTGAAGGCGGTTGAGAGGCTGTTTGAAGGCGGTTGAGAGAAGGTTTGAAGGCGATTGAGAGACACTTTGAAGGCAGTTTTATAGACGGTTTCGCAAGCTGCTTTGGAGAGTTTTAGCGCTAAAAAACATCAATTCCAATGAAATAAATTTTGCACTAATGTTAATTGAAGTTTTTGTTCAAAATTGATGAACCATTTGAAAATTGCATTGATGTTTACAAAAATCTGAAATCAAAAAGCCATTCTGTTTCCTTTATTGACGCTTTTCTTTTTATTTTTTATGCTCGATTGCTGTCCAAATCGGCTATATCATATAATCTCATTAATTTGTACTTCTGCTAGTAATGATTTTGGCAAAATTTCTAAAATTTTTTCTGAACAATGTTATTCGCAGACCATTGAAGAATGGAGAAACAGCCAAAAATCAATTGTGAATATCCACGACACCCTTAAGAAGGATAAATTTTACGTTAAGAAAAAAGTAAAAGTAGAACTTGGAAGTGATCAATGAATATTCCAATTTTAACTATCATGTTTGAAAAGCGAATATCATCCATATGAAAAGGCCCTTTCCTGCAGTCTCCTACACCTTACCTACTAGACCATGTGTATATCAGCACACTCAATTACAGAATGATGACTTCCATGAACAGCACACTTTCTTCTATACCACCTAAATCGAAACGAACGACTAGGTGAAGTAGTGTTTTGAACGCTTTGAAGTATACAAGAATTATGAATTCGTTTGGTTTTTTGAATTTGGAATTATTTCTGCTACGGAGATTACCCAATTTAGCGGCTATCAAAGATAGTATAAATTTACATTAAATTTTTGGCTCAAACGGGCTAACCAAACCTTCTGTGTAATAAAGTGCACAAGGCCTTGATTGTCACTTTTTCGCCTTAAACTGAGGTTTTTTTGGCATTCCGCATTTCTTTTTTAATTAACTTATCTACTGCAAATCGCGTTGCGATTACTTTTTTGTTCTTAGCCAGATAATAAACACATGAAATTTTTAACCAAAGCGACACTTTTCCCCCGACTAATAAACTCTAAAACTCTCACATAAAAACAGATTAAATAGAAAAGTGATTGCTTCTCGCGCGGAAAATATTCTATTAAAAGATTTGTGATCGCACATGAAATTTTCATTTATTTTGTTTCAGTGACTTATGTAAATTTTCTCTTGTTGAATCGAAAAATGTGAAAATTTCGCTAAAAACTTGCACTACAAATGAGATCATAAAAAGTATGGTCGATTTGTGATTATGTAAATGTTTCACTCAAAGTGTAAAGAAAATCATTTTTCAACGATAAAATGTGCTCGGAAGTGGTAAATAAAACGGAAAATTGTGAAAATATTGAAATTATTTCCGATGCGTAGGAAAATAAATTTACAAACTTCTGTGATTCCATTAGACCGCACTGAATACTTTCACACAATATTCAGTCAGCAATGTCCATCCGATAACCGTCGTCATCAAAATGCTAGACTTTATTCAACATTTCAATCGAAACCAACGGATTATCCTCATGTGGTGAATTCAAATTATCCACCTGTGAAGAGTAAGACGACAAACATCGTTGATAATTCACGCATTCTCTACCGTACATCCGAACTTATAACTTCTAATCTGAAATCGGAAAATCGGCTTCATAAATCCATCAACAATGACGGATTGTTTACCGATCGCCAGTCAGTGATTAACGCAGGCGATAATCAATATCTACATTTGGGAATCTGCTGTGCGCACATGGTTGGATTCATAGCAGTTATCATTTTATTGAGTCAATATTTTGGCATTCGAATTGTGGAAAAATCTCAACACTCAGTGGAAGCAGGACTTAGGACTATTTTCGACGTCCTTGTGGATCCGGTTAACATTGACGCTGTGTTCGAATTCGATTATATCGACGACTATGTGAGACACAAAAAACTCAGTACGAAAAGAATCAGAAAGTCGTCGTCGGTGATTGATTTAACCAATTCGGGGTGGGAAAGTGTTGCACATAAATCGTTCTGTGACAAGTCTGGCTTGAAAAAAGGAAAGTTTCTAAAGAAACGGAAATGCACTTCTGTAGGTCCGGTCTTACTCAAAATAGAACTGCCACCTCGATTGAGCAGCACGAAGACTTTAAATTTGGACGATGGTCATGACCCAAGAATCTGGAACAGTGTTGATGAGAAATCAGTGAAACGAAAAGAAAGTGATGGTAATAGCACTTCTGGATCATATACAACATCTTATGTGTGTGTAATTTTTATTTTTATTTATTTCGTTTTTGTAATGAGTTTCCTCAACTCTTTGTTAAGGCCGAAGATATTCGCCCTTGTCTGTGGCCGAAGTATATGTGTTTGTGCGAAAGGAGTTCAGAACTGTGAGAAACGTTTCTGAATTACATTTTGTACAAAAAGCACCCTCCCTCCCTTAATACAACAATTCTAGAACGAGTATTTCGTGTAAAGTACATTCCTTTTTGTCCTGTGTAATTGCTTTTCACCCCGTTAGGCGAATACTGTTGAACATTCTACCCACCCATAAATTATTCATTCGATATTTTGTTTACTTCACGTCTCTTCAACAACTATTTAGATGTAAAACTAGAACTTTGGTAAATATTTTGCTATTAACGAAAACACGAAGCTATTTCTAGAACTCAACTTTTCGACACATTTTGATTGATGCTGAAATGTGACATCGACTGTACAGTTTTTGTTTACACCGTTTCGTTCACATGTTAAATACATCGATTAGATCTTTCATTCTTAGTTTCTCAAGTGTAAAGTTTCACCTTTTCGAGTGCTCAAGAAAAATGTATTTAATTTCAGATCCGAACCACGTGCATCTATTTCGTCTGTAAAGGATGTATACCCTGGATCTCCGGACAGCAGTTTATACGGATCGGACGAAGAGCAAGAAGATGCGTCACAATATTGCCGAGGAGGCTATCATCCGGTAAGAATTAATCATAGAGTTGAGATGGTGTCTTATTAGAGCTGTGCGCCGGTGGCAGCGCAGCGGTTTTAATCGCCGATCGTCAATCGACCACTCGGCGGCGACGAAAGTGAATTTTTAATATTCGGCCGCGGTGTGTCCGGATCACAAAAAAAAATTTCCGGCGGTGGCGCACAGCTATTTTTCCAACTATTTATTTTTTAGAGAAAATTATCCACCTGGGCAAATTTTGCTACAGTTTCATACTTCTGCATTCGTTATGCCACCAGGGGAGCGTTCATATATGAGTCTGTTCGATTTTATCCAACTGTCAAAATGACGTTTCAAACTTCAAAGCTTTTGCCCTTCCCGGACGGAATATGTGAACGCTTTTTCTTTCGTCATACAAATTTTTCATTGCATAAGACATTCCCACACGATTCTTAAGGGGCTGTTCATAAATGACGTCACGCTTGCTATAAAATCCACAAAGTTCATAACTCCAAACTGGTCAGACATTTTGTTTATAGTACTCCGGCTACCCCCCCAAACAGGGGGTGTGTCCTATAAACAAAATTTGCGGTACTTCAGGAGTTATGACCTTTTTATGGATACTAAATTTTTATAGGAAGCGTGATGTCATTTGTGAATGGGCCCTAATGGGATGTGTTCACTTATCCCTGACGCGTTTGTAGCTGGATTTTTCTTCCATTTTTCGTCAATTTTTCTTTGATAACTATTAAGAGCGCGTACAGCTTTAGTTCGATAAGATTCACTGGTGACATTTTGACAGATTTTTTATGGAAGGAGTATCAAGATTTTCAACAGTGAAACTTATTAAACCAAAGCTGTACGTGCTCTAACAAAACACAGATTCATTGTGGACTTTCTCAACTACTTGCATGATTCATAACTTTGTCGTTTAAAACGTCATTTTGACAGTTGGAATGGACAGACTTTTGATTCTAACAGACTCATATGACGTCTTCATTTTTTCCGGGTTTTAGGACCCCCCTCCACCTTATCTGCAATGTTCCATACAAATAAAGATTTTTCTGTATGAAGTGTCTGTTTTCTTACACCCCCCTCCCGCCAAGCGCAGAGTCATTTATTATCGCTCCCTAAGTGACCTAATTTATCAATCTCCTAGTGCGAACTAGTGCATTTTGTTGAAGAAAAGCCATCCCTCAATTATGATGCAACTAAAAGACTTCAATGAGAAGCTAACTATTTTTTTCCAACAGATTGTTATTGGCGATGTTTTCGATAATCGATATCGTGTAGTTCGAAAGCTGGGCTGGGGCCATTTTTCAACCGTTTGGTTGTGTCGTGACATAGAGTAAGTATTTTACCAAGAAGTTATTAGTTATTTCTAGTGCAAGTTACCTATAAGCGAGTTTGACATCACGAGCGTCACCAATGAGTGATAAAAAGTTATTTTTCATGCCTCACTAGTTGCATTAATTAATGTTGCAAAAAGTGAACTTTTTTACCACCCAAATAAGTGACGTACGCGGTTACTTTTTGTCACTAGTGACAATAACTGAGTGTAATTTTGCAATAATCAAGTAAGCCTATTTTCTGTCACGTTCTTTCGCTCCAAATGTCAAATTTAAAGATGAGATAGATGTCTGTGGCTTACAACCTTATAGCATAATATTGCTCAACTATTCCGCACTTGTGTGATAAAATTTTACATCACTGCTAAAAAGCTGTGTTTACGCACTTGTGCGAAAAAATAATCGTAATTTCGACAACTTTTCGCAAGTAGAAACACGTAGGGAAAAGCTCGTTTTTTGTCGATGAATTGCAAAAAGCGTTATTTGATAAACGTTACGTATGCTGGCAGTTTAACGCACACTATGTGTTGCCGAACTCACCTTCGGCTCGTGTCGGGAATCTCACATCTAGTGCGTTGAACTACCTTCATTCGTAACTTGTATCAAAAACTACTAATTTGAGTGTAAAAAGTGGTTCTTAGCAAAAGTTCGTTGTCATTACATTCAAAAGTTCACTTTTCGAGAGTCGTTGTATACAAAACGTCGCGAATTTGATTGATGTTGTGAAAAGTACCAATTTTCGAACAATTCCACCAAAAACTATGGCAGCTTTTATAGTGCACCGAGAGTTAGGCTTCCACTGACAAATACAGTAATGACTTGAGCTAAAAAAGCATTTTCGTATAAGTTAACATTTTTCATTACCTGTAGAAACCAAGCATTGACAGAACAGTGACGTCGACTATTTCTTTTTCAGGTGCGAGAAATATGTGGCATTAAAGGTTGTTAAAAGTGCCACACATTATACAGAAACTGCGACTGATGAAATTCGACTTTTGGAAGTAATACGCGACGCAGCACCATTTGATCAATATGCCGGGAAAATTGTTCGTCTTCTTAACCATTTTACAGTAAGGGGAGTAAATGGAGTGCACACGTGTCTAGTGTTTGAAGCTTTGGGTTGTAGTTTGTACAAGTTGATTGTCAAAAACAACTACCAAGGTCTAGCACTGCCACAGGTCAAGTCTATTATTAAGCAGGTAAGCCTACTGAGTTCAATAATTTAGCATACAAAAACCTCTTTCAAGGTAAAGTGTGACGCAGTCCGTAAGTCCGCTTCCAAAATGAATGATGACTGCGTCACACTTTACCTTTAAAAAGGTTTTTGTATGCGATATGAGTCGTTTTGAAGTTTTTAGCCGATATAACTAAAATTCATGTGAAAAATTTTCTATTTTTTGAACAAATTTTTCTTCGAAAAAAATTTTCTTCAAAAAAAAATGTTCTCAAAAAAAAAATCTTCCAAAAAATTTTCGCAAAAAAAATGTTACCAGAAAAAAGTTTCTTCAAAAAAATTTTCGCGACTGAGTTGTTCCCTTCGACTACCTTCGGAAGACTTCGTGTCACCTTCGGCTACCTTCGGTAGACTTCGTGTCACCATCGGCTACCTTCTGTAGACTTCGTGTCACCTTCGGCTACCTTTGGAACACTTCGTGTCACCTTCGGCTGCCTTCGAAACAATTCGTGTCACTTTCGGCTGTCGTCGGAACACTTCGTGTCACCTTCGGCTGCCTTCGGAACACTTCGTTTCACTTTCGGCTATCGTCGGAACACTTCGTGTCACCTTCGGCTAACCATCTCGTGTCACCAATTCTTCTTACTGATCTACATCACTTTGCCAAAGAAACCTACTGTCTAGGCATCCTAATTCAGGAAAAAAGTTTTAGAAATAATGAGAACAGTAGAAAAATCGAAAGTCCATAGAGAAATGTCATTTTCAAACCTCGATATCTGAGCCAATTTCCAACCGAGAGGGGCAAGGAAAGCCTCAAAAGTTCGCGTATAGTTGGCTCCTTTTCCCAAAGGTTTTTGAGATTGGCGTTTTTTGAGATTGTGGACTCCTTTGTTGGAGTGTGGGGACTGCGTCACGCCCTCCGCTACCGCTGCCGGCATGATTCCAATCCAACTCATACGACGTGGTTGAATTATAAATTCAGAATTGGAATCTCTCTACCCTCTCTACTAACTTTGTAAACTTATGGCAAACATTTTATTTTTCGTGTTCGTGTTCTATAAAGAAACAAATGTAAAATCGACTACAGATGGCGTACTTGTATGTCGGACCACAATTTTTACTTTCGATAATGTTTTAGGTGCTACAAGGTCTCGACTACCTGCATACTAAATGTAGCATAATTCATACGGATATTAAACCAGAAAATATTTTATTGGTAATCGACAATGCCGCTGCTATGAATCAACAGATCGATGACGAAATAGCCACTCTGAAAGTTCAAGGTGTTGAGTTTCCCGATTCATACGGTGAGTTCAATCCACAACTTCTAACCGTTTGAAATTATCACAAATCTTGTGTCATCCAGTGAGTGCATTCGAAAAGAAGAGAAACAAGTCAAAGCTGACTACTTCGTCAACCAATACAACAGCCACCACAAATACTCAATCGACAAATGCTACCAGTCTCGATATCTCAACAACATCGGAGGATGATCCACCGTCAACGACTTCGTCAAGTTATTACCGATTTAATTTGGATAACTACGACGAGGACATCTCAAATTTTGGTGCAACGGCCAATATTGTGAATCGATACAAGATGGAGCGCAAAAACAGTCAAAGTCATGCAGGGAAAATGGTGAGTCTGAACATTTTTCCATTTTTTCTTATGATTTTCAATGAAAACTCTAAAAATTTCAGTTATTATCATCAAACAGCCGCGATGAGTCGGAGAACAAAGTGAACATTCCATCCACCCAGTCATACTCTAATGCAATTCAGACATTAATCAACAATAGCAATGTCCGAGTAAAAATTGCAGATCTGGGGAATGCTTGCTATGATGTAAGTGTGTGGACAAGGACAAGACTCCATGTGGAATTTTTTTTATTTGATTGGAGGTTTTGCTGATCAAAGATTACATTTGATGTGCGGGGTTCACTAGCCTTCATCCGTCAGGCCTTGTGTGACTGATCTCATGATCCTTTGCTTCTTTACCTTATACCATCAGTCCAGAAGATTTGATAACGGGGAATGATTATTCTGTCAGGGATATAATTGTCGTGAAGAAAAGTCACGTCATCTAAAAATTCACCTGCCGTGAAAATTCTCGTTGCCGTAATTAGTGAAATAATTGGTGAATTTTTGGACCTGTTTGGAAGGGTCCACGACGATTGTAACCTGTCCGTCCATGGACACGAGAACTCGAGCAAAAATTTTTCTTCACCAAAAAGCTAGTCGAAAAAGTGGGGAAGCGTTCGAAGATGAGTAAAATCGGTAAAAAGTGGTTTTTTGAGGATCGCTTTCCGAGGTTTTAAATGAAAGATATGGACCTCCAGGAATTAAAGAAGAAATTTGGTGCAATTTGGTTGAGTGGTCCGAAGGTTCCATGGAGTGGACCAAACTCGGGCTGCTGGATAATACACGAGAGCTCGTGGTTTTTTTATGAATATTTCGCTAATTGTGGTGTTTCTGTGGTGATAAGTAAAGAAATGTTTTGAATTAAAGTTCAGTCCATTGAATTCATTCAAAGTAAAATTTAATTTGCTTCAAAAATTTTTTAAAATTTTTGAATTACGCCGCCTTCGGTACCCCCTGAGCAGATTTTCGCCCCCACCGACAAAAAACAAAACGTTCGTTCGCCGCGCCTGAAATTTTTCGACCGGCGCACGACTCTAGAAGTAACACTGCACGCGTCAATTCACGCCTAAAATGCGTCAAAGATTTATGTCAAATATTTTCATGACTCAATGACCAAACTGTCAAGAAAGTTACATCATTAGTTCGTCGTCTTACGCATCGTCTCGTAAAAATCAATATACTTTGACATAAGCCGTTGACGCACAAAATGCGTGAATACCCGATAGAAACTAGGCACCAGAAGCCTGATATAAGCCGTTGACGCACTAAAGGAGTGAAAATCCGCTAGAAACTTGGCACCGGATGCCAACCTCTACTTTATTGACTTAAGCCCTCTACTCTCTGCAGCGACATTTAATTACAACATTTTTTCTGGTTTAGTATCACCATTTTACTGAAGACATTCAAACGAGACAGTATCGGTCCGTCGAAGTATTACTTGGTGCCCCATACAATTATACGGCTGACATATGGAGCACCGCATGTTTGGCATTTGAATTATCAACTGGTGATTATTTGTTCGATCCGCATGGAGGCGACGATTACACACGTGACGAAGACCATTTAGCTCATATCATAGAATTATTAGGTGCCATACCGCCTAGTCTAATTTTTAGGGGAAAACATGGACTCAAATATTTTACTAGTTATGGTAATGGAGAGCGTAGCAAATGGTGGAGTCTAGAGTGATTTACGTTGTGCAAATTGCAGGTACTTTACGAAACATAACTAAACTGAAGCCATGGGGTCTCTGCAATGTCCTAGTAGAGAAATATGACTGGGATCTTAATGAAGCGAAAAAATTTACCGAATTTTTACAACCAATGCTTGCATTCAATCCTAATGAACGAGCCACTGCGGCGCAATGTCTAAAGCATCCTTGGTTGGATTTACCATAATTTTTGGTTTTTGGAGTATGCTGCTGTCATTGTACAATGTATACATGGTAATCGGCTGGTGTTTTAGTTAGTTGTTTAATTTATTTGTTTTCGTTTTCTTTTCCTAACTAATGAGGAAAAACACTGAATTGTTAAATGAAACAAAATTATTGATTTTGAAGTGCTGCTTAATAATTTTGTGATTTGGTTATTGAAATGAAAAACGAAACTTATATTTACAGAATTTTAGAAGATTGAACTTGGGTATCGAAGAATGAATATTAGAAAAATTTATGAAATAATATAAAAGGACATTGAATATAACTGGAACCGACTGTCTTTTTTATTATCATGACACTACGTCTATACAAAAATAGATGGCGAAATTAGAGAGTTCAGGCCAACTTGCAAGGAAAGGTCAGGGGTCAGGTAATAATGAAAATACTGACCTATGCGGATGACTTTATTCTGCTGGCAGGTAATCCTAGGTATTTACAGGATGAGGTGGACTGCCTGAATGCCGCATTTAAGGACTACGGGATGAAGGTAAGTGTGGAGAAAACTAAGGTTATGCATGTCGGCAAATCTCGGCTTGCAGTTTAATTGGGGAGGAGCTGAAGCAGGTTCCTGAAATCAAGTACTTAGGAACCATTTTCTCAGAGGATGGCAAGTTAGTCAGGGAATTTAGGAAAGGAGGATAATGGGAAAAGCGGTAGTCTGTCAACTGAGATCGCACGTGTTCAACAAAAAGTTATTGGGTAGCGTAGCAATTGAACAGGTCAATTTTCAGACCAACGATTCTGTATGGTAGTGAGAGTGGGTGGACTGTGGATATCTCGTGCATGACCTGGAGGTCTCTCATATGAGGGTTCTTAGGAGTATAGTGAAGGTTAACCGGAGGGAACAACGAAGATGTTGCAGAATAACTAGCGTACCTAGCGGTGCTTTAACCTCACGGCCCCCATGGGCGAGGAATTGGGAAAAATGACTATGCTAACTATCGCGGATCTTAGGTCGGGACCTAAATACTGTCTTTTCGCCAACTTGGTTTCCCAGAGAGGATTCGAGAACATCTATTATCTTCATAACGTCGATATCATCAGTTCGCTGCAAATGTCAAAACGCTCAAGTTAGTCTGCTTCAAATGTCAAATGTCGTCCACAGATTCATCGTATATGGGTTACGTCATACGATTCATTCATACCACAACTATTCCATGTAGAATTTTTCCGACACGGCATTTGAACCCCGATCGTTTTTGGTGGATGGCCAATACGCTAACCATTGTGTCAACCCGTCCGTACTGCCATCTATGTTCGTTAAGAACTGCCTATATGTCATAAGTTTCAACTATCGGTACCCCGCTGCGTCCTTGAATTGACATTTTGAATGCAGCTGGTAGCAGCAGCCTGGTGCCGAATTGAAACTTATGTGACGTATAGAATTCACTCCACTTTGGCAAAAACAGATATTTAGCACCAGGCTGCCAACTTCAATACCAGCTTTAGGTCCCAAGTACGCAGCCTGGTTTCAACTTCTATGGTGTTACTAACTATTAACATCGCTCCTTATTCCACTTAGGCGTAGTCAGAATTTCAGCACCTGACAAGGTTTTACCTAAGTCACATAAGTTTCAATTCATGCCGACTGTTGTCCCCTGCATTCAAAGTGTCATAACTCAAGGACGCCACCTAGTGCCGTATTGGGCGGGACACCTAGGCCATTGAGCCTACTCCAGTAACGATAGGGATAAGGGGATTGAGTAATGGGAAATTTGGAGTTGGACCTACTAAATCCGAACCACCGTCAATATAAGTGCTAAATTACATTGAATGAGACATTTCGACTTGAAAGCTAGTACACCTGACTTTGTAATTGCGAGTGAAGATAGATGTAGTTGCTTTTTTACGTCAAGTTGGTACTGTTGTACAAGTTTCAAAACTAAAAAAAAAAAAATTAATTAAAATACAAAATCACAGGGCACAAACAAATTAAAGAAATTTTAAAAATAAAAAATTCAGATTCAAGTCAAAAGAAGAAAAAGTGGAAAAAGAAACTTAAAGGAAAGGCCGATCTTAAGAGCACTCACAGTACGATATCAAGTTCTTTTATCCACTCCACTGCATCTGCTTCTACCGCGAACACTTTCTCCACACACCTCCATCGTGCCGTCGTCTAGGAAAGTCGTTCACAATGTGATGAATGGTTTGCTCTGGATGGCTACAATCGTATGCAGGTGAAATTCCTGGGTCCCACTTGTGTAGTAGGTAATTGCATCGACCGTGATTCGATCTGACTCTATTGAGTTGAAGCCAGTCACTGCGGTTTAGTTCGAATCCAGGCAATTTTTCGATCGGGTCGTCAACGAGTTATGAGTTAATCAAGTCTAGCTTGTTCCATTCGCGTGTTTCGCGTTGAAATTTTCATAGTCAATATCTCTGATCTTGACCCAGAACGGTTTTCTCGATGCAAATCTAGTATCATGTCTGTTTCTTAGGTCAGCGTGAATTCGAACGTTTTAATAGCCTCTCTGGCCAGAGCAGCATTTCGCCTGATATGTGGTGGTGGGATGTTTGCCATGTTTCCGTGGCTGTCGGAATCGGTGTGGATTTTATGCAACCGGTAAGAGTTCTCAAACAATTGTTTATTGTGGTGTCGACACGCTTCGCTGTGGCTCCACACTAGGCAACAGTACTCGGCTGTAGAGTAAATCAGAGCCAGGGATGATGCTCGTAACGTATCTGCCGTTGCCCCCCACGATGTTCCGGCTAGTTTCTGTATGATGTTGCATCTAGTTCTAAGCTTGGCACAGAGTTTCGTTGCGTGCTGATTATACGTCAATGACCGATCAATTGGAATGCCCAGGTAATTCGGGCTCGGATTGTATGTGACTGTTGACCCGCAGAACTGAACTTCGATTGTTCGATATGCTGCGGCGGCAGTAGATAGATGAAAAGTGGAAACTTCGGTTTTCTCCGGGTTTGGTAGTAGTCTATCGGTTTTGTAGTACTGCTCTTATTTGCTTAGGTCACGGTTCAATGCTGCTACAGCGAATTTTTTCGACAGTGTGCTGTATTTGTACTGTGTTGCTAGAGCGAGATCGTCTGCTAGTAAAAACTTCCGTGAGATGGTTTTCGGCATGTCTGATGTGTATAGGATGAACAGCAGGCTACTCAAAACTGTTCCTTGAAGGAGGCCGTCATTCATTCTTCGTATTGAGCTCTTCCTTCCACCGATGAAAACTTGCAACAGTCTATTAGATAGGATCGAAGTGATTAGCTCAATTGTCTTTTTGCATTGGATAATAAGCTGGTCAACTTGTAAAGAACGCCTTCCTCCACACGGTGTCAAACGCAGAACTCAAGTCCACCAATGCAAGAGCAGTTTTCATTTTATCTTCAAATCCTACTTCAATGTGCGTTGTCAGTGCTAACACTTGATCACAGCATCCACGATTCGGCCGGAATCCGGCTTGTTCGATTGGTACGTGCGAGTGAACCTTATTGGCGATTCTGTTGTATATGATACGTTCCAGCAATTTGTAAGCAACAGAAAGCAAAGAAATCGATCTGTAGTTCTCTGCTTTACCTTTAGGTTTGCCTGGCTTTAGCACTGCTCTCACACTGCGCGTGACTTGTCATAACAATCTGTGAAGAATCGCGCAAGCCAAATTCTTGCTCTCGGTGCCAGGTTTATGATAAATTCCGGAAACACACCGTCCATTCCACATGCTTTTCTGGATTTCATCGATGTAATGGCAGTGTTGACTTCGTTCACTGTGACTAAATAGCCGAACGGTGACTGTGCAAATGTCCTTTTAAGCAGAACAAGTCGTCTGTCCACTTTTCTCATTTTTTTCTTCGAGGCTCCCAGTCGATTGTGTTATAGTCGATTGGTCTGTTAGGTAACAGAGATTGGGCCTAATCACTGGGAAAAACCAGACAAGTACTTTGAACACGCGTGTTTGAACCTGGGACATTTGTTGTGACAGTCCGACGCTCTACCGACTGAGCTACCTGGATTTGTGTAAAAGGTAATACAAATACCAATTATCTCACCACAATTATCAAACTACTCTAACATACCACAATCAATTAAATGAACAAACATAACCAAAGACACGTACGTATCAGAATAGATGTGGCAAACAGAATAGATATGGCAAAGAGAATAGATGTTACAAAAAGACTCGAACTTATCCAAAGATACAAATAAGCAAACAATCCAACGTTTTAAGTTCTTTTATAACTATAAGAGTTTCAAAGATCCATAGAAATTACCCAAGGTAATGTCAAAGGCCCTACCGAAGTACGTCTCAGACCATTCAAATCTAGAAAAGCTTATATCCAAGGACTAACTCGTTTTTCCCTCAAACCCAGAATCACGTGTTATCTAAAATTTTATTGTCTACATCTTTGTCCTGGGAAGCAACTTTCTACCTCTCATAGTTCTGGAGATCTGAGTCATCCTGCCCAATTATTGAAGTGGCCATATACCAGGATGGGGCCATATTTCCCCAAAACCCTGAGACACGTGTTCGCTAAAATTTGATTCTCTACAACTTTGCCTTTGAAAGTAAATCTCTGTATTGCGTATTTACGCAAATACTGAAAAAAAACTATCTCTTATCATTTTGGGCAGAGAAATTTATTTTCGCCCATTCGATGGCTCCCAGTGCCCAGACCCCTGACCCGATTCCAACAAAAAAAAATTCCCCAGTTTTTTGGTATCAAATGGTTACCAAATTGAGCAATTTCCGTGCTTTACTTGCTGAGATATTTGCGAAAAAGTTTCACCGACCCTCGAAAAACCATGTTTTTGGTCACTTCCTCGACCATATCTCCGGAACCACCTGATCGATTTTGCTCATCTTCGAACTTGAATCATGGGAGGCATGTACCTTTCAGGGAAAAAAAAGATTAGGCTGATCGGTTGAGTCGTTTGGAAAAAAAAAGTGGAGACGGACGGACGGACGGCGGACGGACGGACAGACGGACATTTTTTTTATTGCTGATTCGTCATCTCTAGACGATAATAGATGCATCCCCCCCACTCCCACCTCGATCTACCCCATGTTACAATAAAATTGTTTGTAGTAAACGTATAGGACCTCTTGTACTTCGTACGGGTCCAAACAATCAATCATTCAACAGATGACGCCAAAGAAATTTTCTGTCACTTATTTTCATTTTCGTTTTGAAAAATTTCAGCAGCCAGCTGCCGTTTTTGGCGGCTCTGGGCCCTAATATGCATATTATAGCCCCGAGTGTTATGAACTTATTTTTAAGCTTCTGTGCTATAGTATGATTACGAAAAAATCCGGACGACTTTGTTCCTCTGCTGAGCCTAATATAACACACAGAATAATGCCATATTAATACCTCGTAGTCGTCAAGAACGTGCCATCCTTAGTATGCCAGACAAATTTAATTCAAGACTGTCTGCCAATAGTAAATAGTAATGGAGTTGGAAAGGAGAAAAAATATTTTGCACAAATATTTGCAAAATCCATCGTGGTCTCTAAAAAAGATTTCAAAGTCACTCAATGTGCCAAAATCAACGGTTGGAGATGTCCTTAAACGTTATAAGGAAACCTTATCCGTCGAACGAGCCAAGGGATCCGGCAGAAAGAAAGGACCACATTACAAAAAGCTCCATGCAAACATTGTTCGTTCTTTCAAACAAAATCCAGTGCTCTCTGACAGAGATCGGGCAAAGAGATATGGAACTTCAGCGAAAATGATACATAACACACGATTGCGGACTGGCACACGGTCATACCATGCTATAAAACGACCGAACCGGAACGATCAGCAGAATTTGAGATCAAAAACGCCAGCCCGAAAGTTGTATGAGACGATATTGACAAAATTCAAAGGTTGTCTCATCATGGATGATGAAACTTATGTGAAAGTTGATGCCAAACAAATCCCAGGCCAGAAATTTTATGTAGCAGAGAAGCGTTTAGGTGTGGCCAACAAATATAAATTCGTCAATGTTGACAAGTACGGCAAGAAGCTACTGGTTTGGCAGGCGATTTGTGGATGTGGTCGTAAGAGCAAGTCTTTCGTTACATCGTCTACTTTGAAGTCGGTTTCTTACATCACGGAATGTCTCCAAAAACGATTGCTCCCCTTTATCAAAGGGCATAAAGGCAAATTAATGTTTTGGCCCGATCTGGCTTCTTGTCATTACTCCAACGCTACGTTGAATTGGTACAAGACCAACCATGTACAAATTATCCCGAAGGAGATGAATCCAGCGAACTGTCCCGAATTTCGTCCCATTGAGCAATTTTGGGCAATTGGCAAAAGAAATATGAAGAAGACACGAACAGCCATCAAGGACACCAATTCAATGAAATTTTATTGGGATAAGTCGGTCAGTCTAATCAAAGGAACGACTGTGCGCCGTATGATGAGTGGTATCAAAGGAAAGGTGCGGGATTTCATCCGTACTGGCGAGCTTGTGTATGACTTTATGTGGAAGTACAAAGTAAATATATATGCTTTCGAAGGATGACAAAAGTTTTCATTGAAATGAATCCGGTTAATAGAAACATCCAACTTGAGTCGTCCGGATTTTTTCGTAATCATACTTTAGCTTATTGAACATTTATCACGTTAAATGAAGTGGAAAGTTTGAATTTATTATTTTATTGTCGAAAGACATCCAAAATATGAGCATTAATGTGAAGAAAACGTTAAAATTCGATTGTTTGTCAAACTTAACCAAATAAACACGAGTATCACACGCTGAAGGGTACACACCTATTGCGACGTCAGATGAATTTTGAACCGCGCGTACATTGCTCACGCACACATTCAATTTCGTGCTATAATGAATCACTTACTTGTTCGATTTCAAAGGGGTCATGTGATGATCGAAACTTAGGTACTAAAATAAAAATTATTTTGGTAAAATTTGAATGGTAAGATAACCGCTTTTCTTTACACCCTTTTGAAATCGAATTTGTATTAGTTGTGCCGGTGTTCGAACCAAGCTGCAAGTAGCAGAAGCTAGCTATATAATGGATCACTTGCTTGACCAAGCATATAATAAACTCGTTCGACGAAAAACGCAACCTAACACGACGACGTATTCTATGACGACTGATTTATTTGATACGATTTACGACGATATACTATTTTTGACGATACGCTTTAGCTGAATTTCCTTTTTTCTTTTGACGAATTTTTTTTTTCTTTAAATTTTTGACTTAGATTTACTCGATCTTAACTATTTGTTGTTTGTTGTTTTGAATTTGATTTTCTATGTTCTATCTATGTTCGTTTTTTAACGTTTTTTGATTTTTTACTTTTCGATTTAGACATTTGTACAGATACGCTTAATTTATTGTATTGTAACGTTTTGATGGTTTTTTAACGAGGTCTATGACAGCAGTCATAGACACTCTTTTTCCATGTCATCTAGAAGATAGAAGACAATAAAATGCAATTCATCATCATATGGACTTAAGGAGCAGTTATATTAGCGTGCGATGCGATGAGATATCGCGTAAGGTTTGTATGAAAGCTCAACTTAACGAAATTCTTGTCATTTCAGTCAAGTTAAGTCCTGTATTTACAATGTTTGGTTGAAATTGAAAGACAAGTATCCAGGGACTGGTCCCTTGACCATATAACAACTCCTTTAACTCACACAAAATCCATTAAGATTCATTTAATTTTATGAAGCGGAAGTAACGCAAAATTACCTTTTTTAAATAAGGCGAAGTTTATTAATTTATGAGTTGCGAAGGCCTCATCAAGTGGAGAATTTTGGTGAGGAAAAAACCTATTACTTTATATGATATATTTAGTTTAATCTCGCATCCATTACATGAGTTCAATCCATAGAAAACGTCTTCGTACACTCTGTTATGGCAACGTTTGCCCACCCACGTGTATGTACGAATAATTTTTGAAAACCTTTGTACATACAATTTTAGATTTAGTTTGTAATAATAATTAGGCGAAAAATGAGTCGAACACTATTTTTCAATGAACACTAGAACGCAACAAATATGCGGTGAAAGGCATTCTGTGTTTTCACGCCTTAAAATTTGTGGACAGGCAGTCATTTCCTTGCAGGCACCATAATGCTCTACGCATTTCTTAGTTGTATCGATCGGTCGAACACCATCGGAATCTACGAACGAAATGCTGAATTCTTTATTTTTCCATCAAAGTAAATTCACAAACCCTTTGACTTGGACGGATTTACGAGCGACAGGAACAGCACAACGAAAGCAAGCACATAAATATTCATGATTTTAATTTTATTAAAAAAATATTGAAATGAAGATGTTGGATTCGCTAACAATCGAGGTAAACAAGTCAGAATATCAACACTAACTGAGGAGAGGCTAATGACGAATTTATTGAATAATTGCGTATTTCATTGAGAATTTTTGTTGTCATTCCTTGTATGAAATATGCATACGAATTTGCGACTGATGAATAAATTAAACTTTGAAGAGAGAGAAAGATAAGACGTTTGCTCTTTGTAAAAGGTCGAGTGCGAGGTCAGTCGTTGTCTTTGTGTAAACGAAAAAAAAATCTCCGCATTTCTGGGTACGGATTGATTTTTTCGATTGGAGATGCCAAAATCAAGGTTCGTCAGTCGCCAAGCATTTTTGAAGAACGTAATCGATCGTCCTAGTTTCTTCTCATCTGAAAGATGAGAAAAATACAGACACATTCTCCGTGAGGAACTAATAGTTAGTCGATGAGGTCCATCGAATGTGCCTATGGGAAATGATTTCTTAACTATTTCATATTAATTGAATCATTTTTCAGTTCTCAGTAACGATAGCGTAGGGCATGGCGCAGTCCCCACACCTCAAAAAAGAAGTTCACAAACTCAAAAAAGTTATACAAAAACCTGTGGGACAAGGAACCATATAGCCAAACTTTTGAGTTTTTTTCAATCGAGCCCAGACTCATCAAAATCGGTTGGAAATTGGCTGAGATATAGCATCTTAAAATTCACGAATTTCCATTAACTTGGACCGAAACAAGACCGAAACAATGACAATACTGAGAGAGCTGGTTTCTTCGGGAAAGTTGTGAAGTTTGGTCAGGAGAATTTTTGGGATCTTAAGAAAATGGCTGCCAACTGTCAAAGTGACGTCATCTTGGATTTTTTGCTATTTTCTGAATTAGAGTACCTAGACAGTTGGTTTCTTCGGGGAAGTTATATAGATCAGTGAGAAGAATTGGTGCCACGAAGTGTTCCGAAGGTAGTCGAAGGTGCCACGAAGTGTTCCTAGGGTAACCGAAGGTGACACGAAGTGTTCCGAATGCAGCTGAAGGTGACGCGAACTGTTCCGAATGTAGTGGAACGTGTCAAGAAGTGTTTCTAAGGTAGCCAAGGTTGACACGAAGTGTTCCGAATGCAGCCGACGGTGACGCGAAGTGTTCCGAAGGTAGTCGAAGGGGACAACTCAGAGGTGAAATTTTTTTCAAAGAAAAATTTTTTGAAGAAAAATTCGTTCAAAAAATATAAAATTTTTCACGTGAATATAGTTATTACAACTGAAAACTTCCAAAACGACTGATATCGCACACAAAAACCTCTTAAAAAGTAACGTGTGACGGTACGAAACGCTACGCAACAACAAAATAATTTTTTATCACAGAGGTAGCGAAAGTTTGTTCTTTCGCCCCTCAAATCAGGGACGAAGGTAGAAAAGTGCATCCCACGGGGCGAAAGTAAAAGAAGGAAGCCAAGAGAACGAAAATATTACAAATGAACAACTTTCGTCCCTCTTTGCGTCAATGAACTACTAAAATTTGTTCACTTGACAGAAAGAAGGTTGCCATCACAGAAGTGGTTTTGATTTTGAGCGCTACATATTAACCAGCGGTTGTTTCTGGTTTAATAATATTAGAGCATTTATCACTTCCTAACAAATTTTTTCTGATTTACTTAACACGACGTCGTAAAGGGAATCAATGTTAACCATGAAACATGGCGTCAAAGTTTGTTGTTATTTTGTAAAGTTATTGTTTGCTGTGTTTTCATTGACGGATTCATATATTTTATTGGCTGCTAAGCAAATATTTTTTTTTTTATATTATAATGGAAACAATGATGGGAATAATGTTGTGTTGTGTTGACTTTATTCAAATTATTTAAGTCCTTGCCAACATGATGTTGTTCGTAAATGGGAATTATTGCATTTTTGTGCGTTCAAGTCCAATCATTTTCGTGAAAAA
>CM055404.1:13656426-13683258 GCA_029228625.1 Pseudolycoriella hygida
ATTAGATTGCTTTGCGTAAGTATAAATTTTTGCGTGTGAAAATACTGAAAGTACAGAAAAATCATTATTTTGCGCATTATCCGCGTTACCTCAAACGATATCAATAATTTTCCAAATAGACCTACGGACTGCGTCAGTCTTTACATTTTAAGAGGTTTTGCGATTGATTTCGGAGGGAAAATTATTAGAGAAATGATAAATGTTTCTGACATTAAATCTTCACCCAGAGTCAAAATTGAATTATATTTTTGAAGTTATTCTTTCCCATCTTAGCATAGAAAACATGTATTCTATAATATAAAATCCAAAATGTCACTGCATCTTGCTGCACCTCACTACACTTCACCCCACTACACCTCACTGCACCTTGGTGCACCTCACTACACTTCACCTCAGTGCACTTCACTACACTACGCCTAACTGCACCTCACTACACCTTACTGCACCTTTTTTAGATTTTTAGATTTATCAGTTTGAGACGGCTGAGAGCCACGAAACACAGATCTTCCGATCCTTTGTTCCTCTTTCCCGTTCATCATGTAAATCATTTGAACCTACCTGTGCTCGCTATGAACAGCTTCAGCACATCCAGCGATCTGATCATATGACCACCAAGAATCCTATGCCTTAGTAGTGAAAAGTTCGGACATTCACAAATAATGTGGTGTCCCGTTTCCTCACCAAGGCCACAGGTGCAGTTAGGGTCGTTGACGATACCCATTTTGGGCAAGTGACTGTTTAGTCCACAGTGTCCCGTGATCGCTCCCACAACTTTTCTTATTCGATCCCGGTCCATGTGCAACAGTTCCTTCGCCAACCACGATCGGCCACTGGGAGGAATCTCTTTGTATGTAGACGTCCTTTATAAGTTTGCCAATGCTTGTTTGCCTCTGACCATGTCCAATGATTGTTTGCCTCTGACCATGTCCAATGCTTTACCACCTTGTCACACAGCGACTGCGGTATGGGAATGAACGGTTCTGGTTCGTGGCTAACAGATTTAGAGCCCAGCTTCGCCAGCTCATCAGCCTTTTCACTACCTTCTATTCCAGAGTGCCCAGGTACTCAAGCGACCGTTATCTGATTTCTCAGACCCAGTTTGTTCAGGGTCTCCTTGAACTCTTTCATAAGTTTGGAAGTTGTGACAGGCGACATTATCGACATTATCGAACCGATAGCCTCATGGCGTCTCTCAAAGTTGATCTCCGCTTTTATGCGGTCTCTAGGCATGTCAAAAATAGGATTGCATTTGATTGCATTTCTTATTCTTCCATGTCTTACAGAAAATTCCTCATCCACAGACCGTTAAGCCAGAGCCTATCTGCTGTCGTAAATGATCTAGCCTTGAAGATCGTATGGACCGGTGGTACAGCTAGCAGCGCTTCCATGGCCGTCGCTGTCATCTTCATAGCTCCGGTAATACATATGCATACCAGCCTCTGAATTTCGCTCATCTCCTCTTTCGCGCACTCCTCACTGCATTTCATTGTATCTCACTGCACCTTGGTACACCTCACTACACCTTACTGCACCTTGGTACACCTTACTACACCTTGCGATGGAGGAGGACAGCACAATAAGCTGCTTGAGTAACCTGATTGATGATGCAACTGATCATTGGTTGGAGGTACATAAGATGGGAGGTAGAAGGGACACTGCGGGCTCAGCAAGCATTTTATGTGAATCCAAATTTGGCGCTCCGGAGAAAAAACTAGCGTATAAGTCATAAAAAGCGCCCAGACGGCATCACCTACACCGCCTGGGAAAGAGGTAGAGCGTTGGTGTGGGACGCGACCTGCGCCGATTCCTTGGCAGCATCGAATATGGCCGGCAGAACTAAACATCTGGCATGGCTTCGGTAAAGGCGGCAATTCGGAAGCACACTAAATATTCTAAAATCGAACAAAGCTACCATTTCGTAGCATTTGCAGTAGAATCGTTAGGCCCCTGGTCGAAAGAAGCGGTAGAGTTATTGCACAAGATCGGCTCAAACCTGATTCGAATAACTGGTGAAACGAAGTCAAGACATTACCTGTTTCAGAGGATATCACTAGCCATTCAGCAGGGAAATGCGATGTGTGTAATTTCCAGCATCCCGAAGAGTGCTCCCATGGAGGAAATCTATTTCGTCCAGTAAAGCGTATTTTTTTCTAGTCGTCTTTCTTTCTTTTTTTTCTCCTTTTTTATTTACTTTTTAAATGTTCCAAAACGATCACATTTGTTGTAGAATGAATTGAAATAAAAGTCATAAGTGATATTCATCGTTCGAAGTGATCTTAGGCATTTGAATGAAACTAACGCTATTTTCGGCTGAATGCTCTGCCAGTGATAGACGCCCGCAAAAATCGCACTTGTTCGGTGGTTCAACAGAGTTGGATACACTCCGCTTTTAGCTTTTACCAATTTTTTGGGGCTTGAACTTGAACTGTTTAGGCTCATACATTTTCTCAGTTTTATCACTTCTGGGCTTCGTCGGCCACGCAAGTTATTGGTGATTCCAAACCTTCCTCGTTGCCTCTTTAATGACAAACTGCAATTTCTTGTTTTCTTCAAGTACAAGCCGTTGAACTCGAATCCACTTTATTTAACAATTTAGGAACTACAAGCTAACTGAAGGGAATAACAAAAACAGAATACATTTCCGTTCCATTACGATGCGTTACGTTCCCTTTGTAAACGCTGTCCATACGTTCGAGACACCAAATTCCAAGAATCCATAAAGCGGTCCATGCACATCGCGATGCATTTCTAGACGGAAAATTTGGAAAATTAAGAGCGCCAGTCACAAGTGAAAATAATATTGTTTTACCTGCTCTGAATTGTCTAACACCGAACCTGGCTTTTGCACACATTTTTTGAAGCATTTTGTGGTCATTTTCTGTGAAGAATTCACTTTTTGTAACGAAAAATTATTTGGTTAGGTTTATCTTACCGTCAATAGTTCCTGTACATTAGCGACGGCTATCTGTTGTTTCACTTGGTCCATAAGTTCATCTTTCTGACCTGATGATAAATTTCCTAATTGCAAATCCATTGCGGTAATTTGAAGAAACTTATTTTTTCCTTTAGCAATGAGTAAACCGATAACCAAAATCGCGAAATTAATGTCAAATTGTCAACATTGTCATTTTTTAACACAAAAAGAGGTTGTGTAACAATGATCGCTACGGATGCCGCACATAGATGACGCTAAGAAAGTCAAAAATATATTTTTTGAAATGTGGCGCCATCGAAAAAAGACATCATACCTCATCATCATCAAATACATCATAACTGTCAAAATTAATCAAATTTGTAGTTACGACATTTTTGGTTTCCGCTCGAAAACGGCTCGATAAGTTTTCTTGAAATTTTGCAGGGACCTTCGCGTGGGGATTCTACGCCATATGAGATTTTAAGAAAGGAAGGTTTTGGCGCCAGGGCTCTTAGAAGGCGCCATATAAGGCCCATATGACTCAAAACGCAACAACAGAGAATTTTCTTTTTCTTTCACTTTACATTTATTGCATATTGTTGTATCATTCACACACATGTATTTTACCTGTTGACTGTATTGAAGCGGCGGCAACAATAGTTTTTGTCTCACTGCATTATGATTTTTGTGTGTGAGTGAAAAAGAAGGAAGATTGAACAGGTAGCGTGGGCAACAATGGTTTAAGCCATATGTAAGTGTTTGCGTGTGTATGTGTATGGTAACACATTTTGTATGAGACAAGGTTGAGTGTTCGAGGTAGAGGTTTTATGTCAAAGATAAAATTATTGGGTTGGTTGTATAGTGTATCGGGGTGACCGCCAAAATGGCGGAAAATAGGCGGGCCTAAAAAACTTTTTATATCTTATAGAGTAATTTGAGGGGATTTTTTTCGCCCATGGAAGTATAAGTAGCCGCCGTGCTTCGGTTTGGTGGCTCGAGAAAAGTTCTATGTATAATTCGTCAAAAACAATTTTCCTTCTACCAAAAGAACTGATATCACAACAAAAACGCTTTTTAAAAGGGAATTGTGACGCAAGTCCTCGTCCCTTCTTCCAAAACAAGTGATATCACTTTGGGTGACGCTTGCCGCTTCGGAACGCAAAAAATTCTTCTGAAATATTTTCACTTTTGATTAAAAAATGCGTCACAAATGCCGGACCCTCCCAACGTAATAATTTTTCTGAGGTTTCAGATTTCACACGCAAAAATTCGGCCACCCCTACTCCATACATCACGCAAAGCTAAATTTTTTTCGCATTATAGAAGTAACTAAGAATTTTCGGACCCTAAATGTCAAAATTCATTTAAAAGAAGACAATCAGCAGTGGACGCACAAAGAATAAATGAAAATAAAAATTGATTTAGTTTTTATTTACCTTTTATGAGACGCAGAAAGTTCCTTCAGTTAAAGCCGTTCACAGAAAAAGTTCACTTTGGCCTAAAATTCGAATCATTCTCCTGTTTTTTCACAAAACGAGAACAGTTGTTGATGACCTCACCATAAGAAAGTTTATTGTATCTTATTTATTAGTAGACCACAATTATTGACTCAGTTAACTCGATTAACTCAGCAGATTTTTGCAAAATTTGTTGAACAGAATACTTGTTACTTACATTCTTTCCTAATTTTGTTTTACAAAATTCTAAGCAGCTAAAAATGTACATACCTACGAAAATATATATGTGAGATTGAACGTATATAAACCTAAATTTATATTTCTTTTCAAAATCAGTTTAAATTTTTAATATTTTTTACATGCGTCGGTTTCGAATGTGAAAATTGGGTCTGTTGCATTCTTCCGGCGGTTACTTGGGCAGGGCACTTTCGCTTTTGTAGCTGTCGTATTTGCCTGCCGAAGCAACTGACGTTTCGTTTTACGGGCGCCCGCATGGAAAATGTGAACGTATTTTCTTTTAGTCATTTGCATGACATAAGAGACATTCCCACACACGTCCTACACACGATTCTTAAGGAATATGTTCGCTTATTCCTAGAGGTGAGCAATTTTTCAAAAGATTCTGTTTGCTAGCGTCAATCCAAAATTTATCGAATTTCAACTGCCGTTTGGCATTTGATTTCGATTTATTTTTTTTATTGTCATTCCACAAGCAATTTGCAATTGCCTGTATTATTTTCTTGGGCTTTTTAGCGGAATATACTTTTTCGTATACGAGTTCCAACAAAAAAAATTTTTTATTCTGAAGGGTCGTAGTTTAACAAATAAACAATTCGAATATTTCCTTAATTGAACACCTAGCTGTTCAGTTAAGGAAATAATTGAACACCTGAGGGTTCGGTTAAGGTAATAACTGAACACCTTCAAATTCAGTACGGTTATGACCGATTTACATAGAGAAAAAAATTTCAAATAATGACACTTACCGAGTTCCTATGCGGTAAAATTAATTTTGTGCACATGTTATGTTTTTAAAACCTCACGAAGAATGCAGTGCTTCGGAAAGGGGTCTATTGCGTTTCAACTCAACTATAAAAAAATTGTCCGTCCGTCAACATGATAACTCGAGTACAACTCAACCGATTTTCAAAAACTTTTTTCCCTGAAAGGTAATCGAAAAATCTTTTATGGGATCGAATCTGGGCACTGTCGTCCCAAGGGTCGCCGAGCTAGAGCCGGTTAAGTGGTTTTTGGTCTTTTGTATATAAATCGGGTAAATGTTTTCCAATTTTCATATATTGTTTTTATTTGATAGATCTGGGCATGACTAACAATTTATAAAAGAAACTTTTTTGAATTTGAGTCCTTGGACTTAGCTAGGGCACTACAAACGAGTCTCTGCTAGGGCCCTACGAGTTTTTCGTACATAACTCAAGTAAATCTTTCCCGATTTTCGAAAAAAATTTTTGTTTGAAAGATCTAGGCATTTATAAAAGAAACTTTTGCCTGTGCTTAGGGCTCAAGTGGGCCTCATGTCGGTCGTAAGGTCGGCCCTAACCAAAAAATAATTTTTTTGCTATGTTGCAAAGCAAATTGAGGGAAACACTTTTGTCTTCTGAAGTATATGTCGGTCCTCAGGTTGGCCCTAGACAAAAAAAAGGTTTTTTTCTATGTTATGGAGAAAATTGAGAGAAATATTTTTGTCTATGGAATTATTTGCACGAGGCTTCTCCTGAGGGCCCTAGGTCGGACTAAGGTCGGCCCTAGGTCGGACTAAGGTCGGCCCTAGACCAAAAAATGGTTTTTTGGTATGTTGTAGAGAAAATTGAGGTGAACATTTTCGTCTATTTGTTGATGAACTTTGTGCCCGTTGCACGGGTCAATATTGCCCTATCGGCAATTTCCAAAACGATTTAATATCAACGTAAGGCAATATTTACTTAAATACGGTCGAGTCTTTTCGTAACATCAATTCTGTTTGCATCTATTCTGATACGTACGGGTTCCTTCATATGTTTTACTTAGAGAAAGATGAGTGATGTGATTGTAAATGTAAATGATTGAAAGACTAGTGTTTGAGTCTGTCATACTTATTCTGAAAATGAGTTAAAAAGTTTCGAGCTGACACTACGCAATATCGGGTGGGCATTGGGCGGGCACGACAAGAATTCGGGCGGGCGAGCCTATTTTATTTTTTTACATCGGGCGCGGGTCGGGCTGGTACGGAAATTAGGTCCGCCCGCTCACCTCTACTTATATCTGTCAGTTTAATAAAAGTGAACTTCACTTGCCTTGAGTCACGGTCAAAATAGTAAACGAACGTATAACCTGCGAGAATTGTCGAAAGCATACCCTGTGACCCTTTTGCATGTTGCGGCTGATGTGATTACTCCACCCGTTTTTGGTTTGGACTAATTCACACCATAAGTTTCAATGCACAATTGACCACCAACTTCATCCATGAATTTGACATTGTTTCACATAGTACACAGCGCCACTTTTTTACACATCCAAAGTAAATTCAACGGGTATGCATTGTTTTTCACACCACCATAATAACGTTCTGCACAATAAATTATAATGTGGACCGAAGGGAACGAAACAGAACCAAGGATGCGTTCAATTTCTAAAGTAAAATTAATTTTTTTTTTAGAAGTGAATGCATCCCGAACGGAATGTCTGATCGGGACTATGCAGGTTTTACGGATTTTAAAGCACATTTAGCGTCAATTAACAAGCAATGATTTCAAAGCTTCGGATGCCATTTTAAAATGACGCAAAGCTATCCACATCTGGAGTGGCAAATAGCTAATGACAAATTTCAGATATCCGAAGGTTATAAAAATGAGAAAGAAGGAAGAAAAAAGATTCATAGGAAACACAATATTGGAGGAATAACGTAGTTGAACATTTCTCTCAAAGTTTTCAGTTTCAAACATCCTCTTACCATCCATGTAACTTTTCATATGGTGTGACTCGTGTGACTCGACAAATTTGGGTTTCAATGTGAGACTGTATAGTCATTTGTTGTGCTCTTATTTCTAACATACGTCCGTCGGTGTTCAGTGTTCACTCTCAATTCAAGCTCAACCAAAAAAAAATTAAGAACTATGACTGACAGTTACATATTTTCTAAGAACTCCATTGTTCACAATTGAATTCTGAGAAAATTGCCGATTACGTTGAGCTGACTAATAATTTGTTTTTGTTTCTTTACCGGTTGAACACAATATTGGGATGATTTCCTTGGATATTTTGCCTATATTTGGATGCCTTTGTGAGCTTAGATCGACATAATTGTTAACTTTAGTCATTCATGAAGTACGCAGAGATGACCTTTCGTGTAACCTGTCGTGTGTATTGTTTCTGAGAAGCCGATGCAATAGTGAAACCCTCCATTTTTTACTTCTTTTTCACTCTCTATTCCAGTTCCTTGAGGAATAAAAATCTACAGGCATTCGTCTGAATTTACTATAAAGTTCCTTTATGTGCCACGGCCATTATCGTCTATCTCAAAGACCTCCGTACCAGTTTGTCATTTCCTTAATCAACTCAAATTGATAACCTTTACCATTCCTCTGCCCAGCTAAAAATTGTTGCATCGCTTTTAGAAACACATTGTATACTGCGCAACGCATGCAGTAACGTAAACAATTGAATAATTTTGTTGTTGACAATGAAAACGAACAATTTGTAGGTTGTCTGTAAAATCATGTTCAGAAATTCCGTATAATATTATACGATTGAGGTAACAAGTTCTTTACATCGAAAAATATATTTAAAATAAAAATATATATGAAGATTCACTTGAGAATTTTGGGAATGTATTGTTGCGTGTGAGCACGGAGTATGTTAGCTTAACGTTCTAACTTTACGTTGTTTATCTGCAAATGCATCGAATCAAGCAGCAAATGCATGAAAGAGCCAGCAAACAGGCGATGAGGACCAATATACCAATTCCCCATGGACTTAACAGAAAAGCAACCACATCACACTCTACGGGGAAAAAAGATTAAACGTAGCAGCACAAAAAAAAGTTTGCAACAACATGAGGTTACGCACTCAAATCTGCAGCGTCGATGTAAGGTTGAAGTTCTCTCGATAATTTGTCGGGGTTGGTGATAATGTCCGCTGTATAAAATTTATCAGCGATGCGATTACGACGGAAATCTTCCGACATGCATTCTGCCTTCCTGGGATTATCTTTGTATTGGTCCTTCACGTACGTGTCGATCAAGGAATAGATGCCGTCATCGATAACCGTTTTGAAAATATTACCTTGAATCAGCGTAATCGTGCAAATGACGAGAAACGAGCACACAGCTATTTTACTGCAAGCAAACATTTTTGTTATTTTTAACGTTGAATGATAATTCCACACAAAATTTATGTAATAAAGTTACACCAACACCCAACTCTCACTCACACAATACGAATGGAAAATGACAGAAAGCGAAAGTTTTACATTTTTAGCAAAAGAAAAAAAAATATGAAACTCACTTCATTTTTCCTTTGTTCAGAGTTCACAATGATTAATTGCAGGAAGGTCTCTGGTGACTAAAACAGCTTTTCAGAAAGCATTTACCATTTCGACATCATCGTGAGCTATAATTACCCTTCGGAAAGAGAGAATTCTGCGAGAACAGCAGATGGGAGACATGATGCAACGAGTTTTGTATGCGAAAATAACAATGAGGAGAGCAGAGTCCGGATTTTATGTATGTTCCGAATGTTTTTTGTTCACGCATAAACCCGAACGATTCAGATGTTCGGATACGTCGTATATACGTTCTGTGTTGTTTTTATATAAAATATCAAACATAGGCGTGTGAGAGAAACACACAATACGGTCATAAGCAGACTGAAAGTATGATAAATTTGTTAGTCGTACAAAACATGATTGTAGACTTGTTTTGCAACTTTTACAAGATCTTTATGTTTCGTAGTTAGTAGTAAAATGCGGAAATCGAAGTATTCGGAACTTATGCGTTTGAGTACCGTCAGGATGTCATGCGTGCGAAAGAGATGCCAGATATTGTTTAGAATTTGCTAGAAAGATATGAAAATAGCGTGACATCCTTTCTGAATGATCCATAGACCGTTTATGAGTTTTGGCTGCTGAACTTAGCTGATGCCCTTAAAATGGGTGTTGTCACACAAACTTTGGCTACTTGTACTCCACAAATCGCGCAAAGATAAATTTTTGGTGTATGAAGTCTGAAAGCGCAGAAAAATTATTACGTTGGGAGGGTCCGAAATTTGTGATGCGTTTTTTTAATCAAATGTGAAAATATTTCAAAAGAATTTTTTGCGTTCCGAAGCTTTTAGCGTCACCCGAATCGATATCAGTTGTTTTGGAAGAAGAGACAAGGATTTGCGTCACATTTCCCTTTTAAAAAGGGTTCTTGTGTTGATATCAGTTCTTTTGGAAGTAGGAAACTTGTTTTTGACGAATTATACATAGAATTTTTTTCGAGCCGTCGCCGCCAAACCGAAGCGGCTACTAATTCATGGGCGAAAATGATCCCTACAACTTTCTCTACAATACTTCAAAAGTTTTTTTTGAGCCGCCGCCGCCAACAAACCGAAGTGCGGTGGCTACTACTTCCAAGGGCGAAAATGACCTCCTCAATTTACTCTACAACATGTCAAAAGTTTTTTTATTTTTGAGCCCCCGCCAATTTTCGCCCGGTCACCCCGATACACTACACACCCAACCCAACAACGTTCCTTTTGACACCAAATCTCTATCTCGAACACCTCTCATACAAAATGTGCTACCACACACATTACACACACAAACACATACATTAAGGTGGAGCTTTGAACTTTTGATTTTTAATTCACAATGAACATGGTTTTCCACAACCCACAGGGCCCCAGATTACGAATATATCAGCCGTTTTTTTTAATTGACGTTTTAAGGGTACCGACCGAGCGATTTCCGAGTAGAGAATTTTCGTCGTGTAAAGGCTTTTTCAAGCAGTCACTGTGCAGAAGCTTCGAAAGATACGTTATAGGTGTCTTCAGATAAAATGTCAGGGATAGTCCGAAGTTTGTTTTCTGTGAACATTGTCAATGAAAAAAATCAAGTATGTAAGAACTGCAGCTATGAGTAAGCAAACTTTGGAAGAATGTACTGGAATAAAAATCCATCATGACCTAGGTCAAATTAAGCTTTGTTGAAGGCACAATTTATTAAGAAATCCAGAAAATAAATTTTGGAAATCGCTTAGGAAATGTAGAATTCGCTAATGCTTTACATGAACACTACCGAATTGTGGGAATCGTGAACTTTGGAAAACAACTTTGTAACTATGTATCTAGTATCTTCCAGGCGGAAACTTCAGCAGCACCCCTAACTGCTCGTGAACTTCTGCCAGAAGGCCTGGGAGACAAAGATATAGTAATAAGCACGAATAGAGAGGCAGCGATTAGGTCGCTGATACCACCCGTTGTGACTTCCAAGTTGGTGAAAGAATGCAAGGAACACCTAAATCAGATAGGGCTGAAGAATCGGGTCAAACTGATTTGGGTGCCCGGACATTCGGGAGTGGATGGCAATGAGAAAGCTTATGAGCTGGCCAGAACCGGCTAGACGGCTATCACATTCGGACCGGAACCACACATCCCTGTCCCGAACTCACTTTATACGAAAGGGATAAAGGATTGGGTGAAGGCGGAACGCGGTAAGAGCTGGACAGCGTTTGAAGGAGGAGTGCACCCCAAGTGCTTCCTCCCCACTCCGAACGAGAGATGGACAAAAGAGCTCCTGACGATGAGCCGGGACCGAGTGAGGAGGATCGTGGAAGAAAATGAAGATTCTAGGTGACCCGGAGTGCTCTTGTGGCTTGCAAGAGGAAACAGGTTTTCATCTTATATGCGAATGCCCCAAGTTCCTTCAGCTGAGGCACAGGACACTCGGCGACTATGTCGTCCACCCTTCGAGAGTGGCCTGAACTAGGACCTATCGCATTAGACAAGTTCCTGGTCGGCACGCGAAGGTTCTCTTGATTTTTACATGATGAACGGGATTGGAAACAAGGGGTCAAGAGATCTGTGTTCGAGATCGAGAAATCGATCGTCCCAAACTGACAGAATCTAAAAACTGTGATGTGAAATGTAGTGAGTTTTTGTATCAAATTTTGACATATTGGAACGCGAATACAATGTGGAGCATATATATCCGTCTCGGTTTTCCGCTTCAGACGTTCTTATTTGTATGCTCAATGATAGCATGTTGAAGCGTTGAAGCGTGGGCAACAATAGCTTGTGTCTCATTTCTCTATGATTGTTGTGTGTGAGTGAAAAAGATGTTAGAGCGAACAATAAAGCCATATAAGCTTGACATGGGGCCTTCTAAGAGCCCTGGCGCCCAAATGAGGCCGGTGCCTTCCTGTCTTAAAATCTCATATGGCGTAGAATGCCCAGTCGAATCTCACTGCAAAATTTCAAGAAAAGTTATCGAGCCTTTTTCGAGCGGGAGCCAAAAAAGTCGTTTTTCATACGAGTGCCAATGGAAACCAGTAACTAACTAACTAACTAACGTAGGATGTTTTCATTAACTTTTGCTTTTATGAAAATACACTTTTTGTATAGGAAATGGGCTCTAGGACCGATTATCCCCAGTCAAAATATCCCTGGACAAAATATCTCCTGACAAAATGTCCCCAGACAAAATATCCCACAAAAAACCGACAAAAAATCTTCAGATGTAATGTCTACTCAGAAATGGTGAATATAGTTAGGTATTATTAATTAAAGATTATATGGCTCTGCCCCCTCACCCCCTTGACCCCCTTTTCGGAAGTTGTCGCCCCTTGACCCCGCTCTTTTGTTTTTGGTTGTTTACTTCAGGCCTGCGGCGCTAATATATTGGATATTTTGTCCTTTCCTTTTAATGGAAAAATTGTGGTTATTTTGTCTGGGGATATTTTGTCCACGGGGATATTTTGGTTGGGAATAGTATTTTTTTTTTTTTTTGGACATTCGGTCCTAACCCCTAGGAAATGATCATTTTCTAAAGGCCATATCTCCGAATCCACTGAACCGATTTTAATGAGTGAAGAGACACTTCGCCTGAGAATTTTCCGCTGAATCCGGGAAAAATATTTTCCGGGTGTACGTCGCAAGGGTAGGGATTCAAAACTTAGCTGTATATACGGTTCCGCAGTCTACGAAAAAAAAATTGATGATAGAGGTGTGCGGGTCGACCTTTTTCTCCAAATGGAACCCGAACCGAACCAAAATAAGAATTCCTACCCGATCCGAACTGAGCCCGATCCAAAATAAAAAATTAAAACCCGACCCGAACTGGAAACAGTAGCTCGTGGGAAAACGGTAGCACGGGAAAAACGGAAGTAAAGGGAAAACTTTCTTACGGTGAATACGGTAGTGCGGTGAATACGGTAGTACGTTGAAAACGGTAGTACGGGGAAAACGGTAGTACGGGGAAATGGTAGTGCGGGGGAAAATGGTAGTACAGGGAAACCGGTAGTACGGTCGAAACCGGTAGTACGGGGGAAACTGTATTACGGGAAAACGGTACTACGGGGGAAATGGTAGTATTAGAAAGCCGGTAGTACGAGGAAATGGTATTAAAGGAAAACGGTAATATGCGGGAAACGGTAATACGGTAGAAACAGCAGTACGGAGAGGAAATGGTAGTACGGGGGAAACGGTTGTACGGAGAAATAGTAATACGGGGAAAATGGTGGTACAGGGAAAACGGTAGTACTTGGAAAACGGTAGTACGGTAGTCCCTAGGGCTAGCTTGCTTAGAAAATTCGAATTACTTTACCTGGAATTTCATGTCATCAAAAAATGACCTTTAAGTTCAATGCCTTATTCATGCTTCAGACATATCGTTCGGAACAAACAAAACAAAGTTTATTTTGATTTTTTTATTGGTTTCATAATCATCAGATTTATTTTACACATTCTTTAAATTCATTCAAGTATACAATTATGCACGTGTGTCTGAAAATAACTTTTGTTTGTAATTATTTTCGTAATAGCTTTTTTACTTTTATTATTACAATTTTCTTTAATCATTTTTTGTATTTTTTTTTACAAAATAATTTTTGTTTGCATTATTTTTTATATAGATTGATAATAGGATCATTGCACTTTACTGCATTAATTAATTTATTCATTTATTTTGTTTTTATAAAGTTGTAAATTTGATTTTTTTTTTTTTCATTTATTTTTTTTTATTTAAATTTAATTCCCTGTAACTTTATTTTCATTTTATTTAGTCAAATAATTTAACATTCTTACGATGGATTCTGATTAAGAATTAAATATTTCCGTCGCTTAATTACATTATTAAAGTAGAAAAAGTATTTAATGTGTCAAATGTATCATTTTAAGTGTTTATACGTCTCTAGCCATTATTTGCCTTGCATTTCTATTAAATTCTATTCAAAGATTTTCTTTTCTATCGGAACTAAAAAAAATATTCTTTGCGGAAAAAATAAATTTCGCTAAATAAAAACGTTGTAAATAAATAAATAAAATTCAATAATCATTTCATAAAAAATAAAAAAAAAGAATTTGATTTGTTTTACTTAAAAACTAAAATAAAAACGCATTCATTTAGCATTTTGCCTTTGAACATTTCAAATTCTTCCTATCCCCCTGCTTGGGGGATCATCGTTAAAAATGGACTTTAATTACGGAGATGATAAAGAAGATTTTCAGTCGTGAATGTGAATCATGAACAAGTGAAAAATTGGATATTTGGAAGAAAATTGCAGCAGATTAGTCTAAATTTCAGCATACTATCATGAGTTGATGGCTGACAAATTGTAATTCGATCGATAATTTTTTTGTCACTCTTGTTGAAAGGGATCTCTTATGTAGCTGGTTTCGAAAGGGTAAAGGGTAGGTAAAGCTTACTTACTAGCGGGTCAGGTCAACCTGAAAATTTAAGGCCAGGTCGAAATTGACCTGAAGCCTGATAATGACCTGATAGCATGGCCTGAAAATTTTCAGGTTGACCTGGTACTTTTGGACCCACACGACATGACGGTGCGTAAGCGTTTAAAATTACGCTTGTAACCTGTCAAATTGAGATGGATAAGCAAGGAGTGAGTGGATTAAATTTTTTTTGAACGTAAATCGAGTAAACCATATCCGATTTTCGTAAATCCACTTTAATTGAATAGAAAGTCTTTTGAGTTTAGGCGCTTGGAACGAGCAAGAGCCCTAAAAAATGGAAGGGTGGGCTTCTGTCCTACGCTTTTCTTGAATACTCTCGGTCCCTTGACTTCGACAACCTCATCCAATTTATAAATATTCGGCTTTCATTTAAATATCCAATAAAAACATATGAAGGGACCCGATGTATCAGTACAGATGCGGCAAACAGAGTTGTTGTTACGAAAAGACTCAAACGCTAAGAAAATACTGCCTTACGTCCACATTAAATTGCCGATTGGGCAATTTTTTCCACAACATAGCACTGACCTAGGTCCCTAAGTGGCAATGCAGGAAAGCATATGGCAGATCCCCCCTAAGATAATGTTCTGCATTTACACAACAGTTATCAGACCTATTCTAACATACGGATGCTTCCTTTCGGTAACCCATACATTGTCTCAAACATGTCACCTGGGGAACGAATGTGTTTTGTCTCATGTTAATATTACAAAGAGTGAGAGAGATGACATTCGTTGTCCAGGTGACGGTACCGATGGAATTAGACAGAAGTAAAAAGGTTACACACTAACAGATCGTGTTTGGCTAGTGAGTTTTGATATGAAATGCTGCGATGGCTGTGATTTAGTGAGTACTTTCATCGTAAATACTGCATACTTCACTAAGCCATGACAGAGTCTATGCACCCAAACTCAGGTGGCGCCACCCTCAACATAAAACAACTTACACGATCTGTAGAGTTTAACCGTAGCGTCGTTAAGAATTGAGGATTTCCTAAACCATTAGTGCGTCTTCCACTGTTATCTGGGTCTAAATTTGTACAACAAACACGATTAAGAACTAAACAGAAAATATTTACTCGTTCCTAAGTTGATAGTCAACCGTTGACTATGCTCCTGATCACCCGCTTTTTTTTTCTTTTCTGTGGTGCTTATAATTGTGGGCTACGTAGCATACGGCGGCCTATTAACTTTATTGGTGTAAGAGAACCACTCGCTTCACTCAAACCTTGACCGCTGAGGTTCCCTCATCTTCCTCTACCCACCACTGCCCACGGGTGACAATGACTGAAAAACTTTTTCCAAAGGCCCAGTTTGAAAAACTTTTTTCAAAACCTAAAATTAACACACAAATTACAACTGCCCTCAAATTCTGAGACTTTCATAGCTCCCATAACTTCCAACATAATTCTAAAATCCAAAATTTTCACTAATACTGATCGCTCTTGGCCACAAAACGATAAGATTTTGTCGAATAAACGAAAGCACTGAATTATTTCTCAAGTTAATCGCATTATTCTTCAAAGTCGCTCTCCAGCATCGAAGGTCATTTTGAAGCATCCTAAGCGATAAAACCCTCAATATATTTTCACAAATCGGGTTTTTTTTACTTCCGTACGTCCGTCGATACATTTACTCCACTCATTCTGACACCTACCGGCCGAGAGAGGGTCTCAGAAGTGCCTAACATCTCAAGAGATTGAAATTTTTTCAACACAGAAAGAGTAAAATGTTTCTTTCAAAAAAAAATCTGAGACTTTTCTTCTGCGACCAAGCCTCCAACTCTTCAATCTCCATTTTGGTTGGTGAATGATTGTATCGGCTAAATGACCGAATAATCGAGACACAGAGATGAAACGTCTTCACCCAATCTCAAGTATCATCGAAGTATCAGATTTAGATGTTAAATCTAGTACTTCAAAAGTTATCAACTTTAAAAAAGGTTTCCAAACGAAGAAATTTTTTAGGATTTCTTGAAAAACATTTCCTCCGTCTGATATGACGAAGCAGTACGTAATTCTGAGGAAAATCGTCGTGTGAGCGAGACACCATGAAAAGCCTGCTAATAAAAGTGGCAATCGCTTCGGTCCTCTGCGTTCGTATCTTCCGCAGTGACCCTCTTTCGCGCAATGGTTTTCGTCTCTTTTATTTTCGTATTTCCACTACTCATAGAAATTGCGTATGTAAATGTAAAAATACATTTTTCGAGTGATGTTAAAATTATCGAAAGATTTCGTCATGACCATCGAATAACATGAAATTCCATCACATTTTTTTGGAGAAGTTTGTTTCCATATCCATAACTGAATAATACTAAGAGGTAAATTAACTAGATTCTGCATGCAAGTGGGAATGGGAAGTAGAAACTTGAGAGAAATCAGGTTGTTTAAATCTAATGGAGCCAATTTAAGGAAGTTTCTAGTGTTTCAGTTAGAAGCGATCAACTGACGGCTTTTAGTCAAATTTTGGCACAATGATCGACTAACCGATCAAATCACAAGTACTTAACAAATGATTAAGGAATTTATGATTTTGATCAAATGCAGTTTTCCTACACGATTCTCATATTTAGAATACCGAATGGATAGATTATAAAAATATTAAAGAAATAAAATATTTAGCAGCCATTGGTGTTGAGTAGAACAGTACTTTATAAAACGTAACTGAAAACTGAAATCAAATTGCAAAAGAAAAAAGAAGAAATTAACAAAAAAACATTTCATTTGAAAAAACGTTAAAGCAAATATGAAACTAAAAATGCGTACCCGATAATTCTTGGTCGTTGTTGCCACGATTTGAGGAACCAGAGGATTTATTTGAGCCATTTGTTATAGTCACTAAAATTATTTTTAAAATTGGGAAGAGTTCTAGACACTTCAAAGATGTCTCGTCTACTTACTGTGATTAGTCTGTTGAATTATCGATGTAATATCACTCTGAGAGGCTGAAATATCTTTACTGGTCAACACATCAGAGCTACTTGAACCTAAAACAAGATTTAAAAAAAATATACTTTTTTCTAGGACTCGAACTCTCAAGAACCATAATTGTTCCTTCCAATTTCGCAGAAAAAAAATTAATTTTTTGTATCACAGATTCTGACCCTCACAAGTACTGACAACTCGGATTGAGACTATTAGCCTTGACAACCCGTCAAGGTTCCACTCAAGCCTTTCATTACCGATATATTTTTACTGTGCCAGTGGGAAACTGAGCAACAAACCTAGTGCCATCTGCATCTGCAATGAGCGAAACTAGTAGTAGTAAAATACCGAGGGCTCCCAACAATGTCTTAGTCGATAAGCTGCATAACGGCTCTCTTTTCAACTACCCCAGAATTTAACAAATTCAATCAGCTCTGTTGAGATACCAATGTTGACATCTGAGATACCAATGTTCGCATGAGATACCAATGTTGGCATATGATATACAAATGCTGACATCTGAGATATCAATAATGGCATGTGATATAGCACTGTTGGCGTCTGAGATACCAATTTTGGTATCTGAGATACTAAAGTTGGCATCTGATATACCAATGTTTTAATCTGATATACCAATGTTGGCCTCTGATACACCAATCTTGGCATCTAATATACTAATGTTGGCATCTAATACACCAATAATGGCATTTAATATGCCAATGCTGACATCTGAGATACTAATGTTGGCATCCTATATACCAATAATGACATCCAATATGCCAATGTTGGCATCTGGCATACCAATGTTGGCACCTAATATACCAATGATGGCCTATGATATACCAATGTAGGCATCTAAGATACCAATGTTAGCATCTTATATACCAATGTTGGCATCTGAGATACCAATGTTCGCATGAGATACCAATGTTGGCATATGATATACAAATGCTGACATCTGAGATATCAATAATGGCATGTGATATAGCACTGTTGGCGTCTGAGATACCAATGTTGGTATCTGAGATACTAAAGTTGGCATCTGATATACCAATGTTGCCATCTGAAATATCAATGTTTTAATCTGATATACCAATGTTGGCCTCTGATACACCAATGTTGGCATCTAATATACTAATGTTGGCATCTAATACACCAATAATGGCATTTAATATGCCAATGCTGACATCTGAGATACTAATGTTGGCATCCTATATACCAATAATGACATCTAATATGCCAATGTTGGCATCTGGCATACCAATGTTGGCATCTAATATACCAATGATGACATATGATATACCAATGTAGGCATCTAAGATACCAATGTTAGCATCTTATATACCAATGTTGGCATCTGAGATACCAATGTTGGCATCTGAGATACCAATGTTGGCATCGGATATACAAATGCTGACATCTGATATAACAATGTTGGCATCTACGATACTAAAGTTGCCATCTGAGATAACAATGTTGGCCGCTGATATACCAATGTTGGCATCTGATATACTAATGTTAGCATCTGGTATATCAATAATGGTATCTAATATGCCAATGTTAGCATCTGAGATACCAATTTTGGCATCTGAGGTACTAATGCTGGCATCTTAGATATAAATGCTGGAATCTGACATACAAATGATGTCAATGAATGAATATCAATGTTCGCATTTGATATACCAATGTTGGCATCTGATATATCATCGTTGGCATCTGAAATACCAATAATGGCATCTGATCTAGCAATGTCGGTACATGAAATACCAATGTTATCATTTGATCATTTGACATCCCAATGTTGGAATCTGATATATCAATGTTGGCATCTAAGATACTAATGTTTGCATCTGAGATACCGATGTCGCCATCTGAGATACCAATGTTGGCATCAGATAATCCAATGTTGACATCTGATATACCAATGTTGACATCTGATATACCAATAATCGCATCTAATATGCCAATGGTGGCATCTGATATAGCAATAAAGGCATCTGATCCAAAAATGGCATCTGATGTACCAATATTATCATCTGATATACCAATGTTGGCATCTGAGATACCAATGTTGGCATCTGAGATACTAATGTTGGCATCTAATATACCAGTGTTAGCATCTGAGATGCCAATGTTGACATCTTATTAATGTTGAAATCTTGAGCTCTTGGGCTGATTTGCCAGAAATGACATATTATGGCCTTTTAGATTCCACCGTAAATATACGTCTCTACATCAAAATGAAATTTTCCACTCACCCGACGATATATGTCGATCGGTACATCCATACTGAATCGGTTGATAACCATGGCTTGGGTTATACGTCCCTGAATATGGCATGTAAACTGGTGGATTAGGGAGTGGAGCAATGTCACTTGCAATACTGTCTGTATCTCCGCCCAAACTTATTGTAGATCTACCTGCTACAATCGAAAGGAAGTTAGTGAGTTTGTGGCGTTAACCGTTGACTACATTCGTTCTTACATTTATGTTTACCATCACCCAATACATAATAGCTGTGCTCGGAAAATGTCAATTTGTTGACCGTGTGTTTGATTAAATTTGCTCGTAACATTGACGACACGATACGCCTGGCATCGCGTCGATCATTAACTCCATCTACATTTTCCAGCACCCAATTAACGGCATCTGACCCAATAAATGCATTCGGAACAGTAATTTTCAGCCACATGCGATCACGAATTTCTAATCCACTATCCGGTTTTGTCATTGCTTTTACAATCTCTTCCAAATTATCCCGATCAAGACGTTCACGTGTTGGCTCTTGAAGATCTTGGCACATGTTTTCGTGATTATGTGACGTCAGCGCTTGCGTATGTGCTACCCAAGCGCCTGGATCAATTGGTCTAACTGGTTCAGTTCGTGGAATTGTAAAATAGCCCTTTGGATTTGGATCCCAGCATTTGGCAACAACTAGCTTTATAGGTCCTGGTTTTGAAACCACTTCTCGAAGAACACGAACCGCCTCGTCGTTCGTCATATTCTCGAAATTTATATCATTCACCTATCGTTGAAAAAGTGGAATCAAATAAAATGTCCACTTTAACATGAGGAAGTAAAAGGATTGGAAGGAAGCTAACGTGGGAGATGCTTAAGGACTTAATTCCGGCGATGATCACCAATAATTACCTGTAGTATCATATCGCCCGGTTCGATTCTACCATCTAAAGCAACGGCTCCACCCTTCATTATGCTGCCCACATAAATGCCACCATCTCCACCGCGATTCGATTGACCTACAACTGAAATTCCAAGAAAATTTACCGCTTCCATGTTTATAGAGACCGTAATTATGTTCAGTGACATCGTTGAATCCGTTATGGAACTGTAACTGGACGTCCTGCTCATACTTGGAGCTCGTTTCTTACGTCGTTGGGGTTTCTTTCGAACTTGTAATCGTTGTACACTACTGCATTCTGCATTGATACATAAAGAAACAATTGAAACACGTTTTCGACGCAGTCCGCCCAGTGATACGAACCTGTCATGTCTCTATCTAATGTTATTTCACTTTCTGTTTCGAAAAGACTGGTCGAGTCTAAGTCACTGGACATTACAGATGCACTTTGATATGTCAACGGATTAGGCGGGATGTTCATAATGTTTGACGACATATTTATCATTGGTTTACGGATGTTAGTCGCTGTTAGCATACAGAAGAACACATTTTACAAGAAAATTAAGCAAAAAAACTCGAAATATTTCACATACCAACACGACTTTCGATTTCACTGTGTGGCATTTCAGAACAATTATCTGATTGGTTAGATCCATCGGCTGTCACGAGCTGATCATTTGTTTAGTTAACATTTTAACAAAGAAAATCAAACAAACAATTGTGTTAAGTACTTACCCAGGAAACAACCCGACCGTTAAAGCAAGGCAAAATTGTGGAGTCATCGGCAATTTCTTCCTTGACGACGCTGTGATTGGAAAGTAAACATCAACTTTTTTACAGACGACATGCTAAATTAATTCTACTTTAGGATAGAAATCAAGATCAGAAAATTGAGCATACAGTCTCTTCCTATCATCCACTTCTGAATACCTTTCGGTGCAAGGTCTTCCTGTTTTAATGATTAACTATTCCCCTTCACTTAAGTGTCTCACGCTTCAACGAGATGATTTGATCAAGTGATGAAAGTAGGGTTTTGAGTAGACTTAAACAATTTCGGCGAAGACGTTAACACTTTTTGTACTACATCGGCCCAGAGGCGTATCGGCTGCGCTGCAATTCGTCGCATGTTAACCAACCTCCTGGCGGCAACGGCGGATTTTGTTTGTAAATTTTTCGACGACGCAGAAAGTCGCAAAGATAAATGATTCGAACGTCTATTAAAGATGGGAATTGGCGGCGGAGGCTCAAGATTTTTTAAACTTTACCCGGAACTTACGATTACACCATTGAGTAGCAACTGGAAACTCTAGTGAAACATGACAACTCTACGAAATCTTGTTCAAGAAGACTCGAAGGAGTGAATCATCAACTGAAATCAATGCTGTGTCGATCGGCGACTCTGTAAGCTACTGTACCACAATCAATGACCACTTTTTCACTGTTGGTGATTAACTACATCAATCTTCGCAGTCCAGAGTCCATCGTATGTTTTGTATTGAGAACATTTATCAAACGATTGGTCGTTCCAACATGTAAACTCTGAAGCTGTTTCAATTTTATGTCTAACAAGAAATGAACTGGCATGGACCAAGTAAACCGATCGAATCATTCGAATCGACAGTGCTTGCTATTACCCTGGTAATAGCGAGCCTGTTAGAACGCTATGGTAGTTTCAGCGGATTTTCTGCCAGCTAGTTTCTTAAGGGCAGATTGAAACTCATACACAAATCAGGTAGATTATAACGTCGACAAATTTCGATTTATTGCCACTTCGAAAGTATTTTGAGAGCTTCTACTGCAACAATTGACAGCATAAATTTCTTCGCGGGTAACCAATTTGGATTTTTAAAACTTCTAGTTGCGACGAAAATTTCGAGGAAAAATTAGAAGTTGCAGATCAAGGAAGGGATAAAAATTCTGGCGTAGTGGTGAAAAAGAGGGCTGCGGGAGCATTTTTTGTAAAGATGGCCAGTTAATTACAGATAAGGGTGAAGTCCTGGAAACTTAGAGGGATGACTTTCAGGATCTATATCCCTCTGTTAATCCGGCTTTAGATTTTTCAGTTTGGGTCGGACATTGATGACTCCTTGAAACACAGATCTAGTGATCCTTTGTTTCGTTACCTGTGTAATTCTTGAAAACCTCCCAGTCCCAGTTAGGAACTATCCAGAGCGGCAGGTCCCATGTAGGTCACTGTTGCGGGTTCAACCACATGACTTCCAAGAATGAGGAGAACTTCGGGCGTTCACATACAACATGAACGCCCGTCTCTTCACTGAGGCCGTAGTTGCACTTATCACCCTCTTGATGCGTCACCTGTCCATGTTTAGCAATTCTCTAGCCCATTTCCCATTGTGGGCCGGGAAGAAACGCTTCGTGTGCATTCTTCCATAGTTAGCGAATTCCGACCTCACCCAGCTCTTCACCGCTTTCACACATGCCGAGTGTGGTATGGGTATAAGAGGCTCTGGCCCGCAAATTGACGTCGCCGAGCCTTTCCTTGCCAGCTGTTCTCTAGTTGCCTTCCACGCCAGAGTGTCCGGAAACCCCGACCAGCGTTACACGATTTCTCTCGGGGCTTCCCCCAGCTCTTTTATTAGCTTGGATATTATGACTGGCGAAATGAGCGCCTTAATCATTGCTTTACTATAAGAGCAGGTTGTAACATTTTCTTCACATGCCTCTGCCGAGACTGCCTCTCCCACTCCTATCAGTGCAGCGAAAGTCTCAGCCTGAAAGACATCGGTGAATCGCCCTAGGTGATACCATATGTCCATCGATGGTTGCATAGAGAATACTCCGGCTCCCACGCCCTCTGCAGTTTTAGAACCGTCAGTGAAGCTTACAGTTTCTTCACTTGGTAAGCAGCTTGGCCAGCCTTCCAGCCATTCCAATCTGTTAATCCGGTATTAAAACCTGATAGGGAAGCAGTAGGACCTCGAAGGAGGTATCACGCAAACTCAGCAAACTCAAGGCAGGAAAATCCGCAGGGGTAGACCAAATTAGGACAGAATTTATTAAGCATTGCGGGCCAGGTGAGATTCAATGGCTCTGTAGGATATTTAATTTAACCATGAAGTCCTCAGTCGTGCCTGCTGACTGGTGTTTCGATGTTATCACTCCGATCTTTAAGAAACAACCGTAAAGTTTGTAGCAACTGCAGATGGATTTCGCTTTTGAGTGAGGTGGGAAACGTTTATGCGAGTTTGAATTTAGATGAAATGTTTTTGAATGCAAATTGGATCTATGCGAGTGTTCTAGTAGATCAGGTTGGGGTTATGGTGGAAGAGGTTCGTGATGAGGCTCATAGTGGTTTCACACCTCTGAGATGTTGTCAGTATTGTCTCAGGCAAGCTATAGAAATGATCTATATTTGTGTATCATCGACTTAAAAAAGGTATTCGATCTGGTACCGAGGCAAAGGCTGTTCGAGGTGCCTAGAGATTACGGAATTAATGAAAGTTTATTCAGGAAGCAGGGCTGCGGTTATAATAGATGGTGAAATTAGGGGGGCTTTCGAGGTTAATGAGGGCGTTCCGCAAGGTTGCTGTCTCTCTCTTCTTCTGTTCATAATTTTCATGAGCAAAATCATCAAGCAGGCCAATTTGCAGGGGAAAGTATAAGTTGGGGAAGTAATCACGAGAATCCTGACCTATACGGATGATTTAACTTTGTGAGCGGATAATGCCAATCATTTGCAGAAGGGGATTGATGCAAAACGAAGATAATGCATTTCGAAAAATCTGGAAAAGAGGTATCTTTTAGTGTAAATGGGGACTCCATTGGGGAGCAGTTGGAACAGGCAAGTTAATTAGGGTATTTGAAGAAAGCAGGAAAATGGGAAATGCAGTTGCCAGTCAGTTGAGGTCGCATGTGTATAAAAAGGAATAAAGTAGCGGCACAAAGTTGGGTGTTCACAGCTCAATCTTCAGGCCGACGATTTTATATGGTAATGACAGTTGGGTGGACTGCGGATATCTAGGGCATGGTCTGGAGGTTTCTGATATGAAGGTTCTGAGGAGAATAGCAAAGGTGTATAGGAGGGAACAGTGGAACAACCATATCAGGAACGACAACATCAGGAAAAATTAAGGGGTTACGTTAGTGGAAGAGGCGGCAAGGGCCAGTCGTCTGCGCTGGTTCGGGTACGTTCACAGGATGGGCAAAAACAGGCTACCGAAAGGGATCTTGGATGCACAGTTCCCGGGTGTTAGGCTAAGGTCTAGGCAAGGGAGAAGGTTTATTGATTCAATTAAATCAGGTTTACCTCCAAACCATCTCCTTGGTACAGGACAGGAGTGTGTGAAGGAGGGTAGTCGGTCAATGACCACCTGGTGTAAAGGCCTCACATCGTAAGGTATAAAGGGTTTATAAAGTTTGATGATGATGATGTGAAAACATCTGAATCGTAGGGGAAAAAGAATGTATTTTCCATAATTTTTCTTCGCACCAACCTGCACTTTTGATTCTAAAACTGGGAATACAGAGGCAACCTTGAACGAAAAAGTCTTTATGTCTGAGTGGACGTGCTAGTCAATGCTTGTCAAGCAACTGTTTTCAACCTGGAAACATCCTGCAGCTGCCCTGTGAACACTCTTAGCTCTAGAACTCAAGGAGAAAGGATGGTGCCGATTATAAATAATTGGGTGACGTTGCCACTCAGGCGTAAATAGAATTGCCATCTTCATTCCTAACCCTAGAACTCAAGCGATTGATATCCAAACTAAAAGTATTTTGTACTGCAGAGATCGTCGGCCTCAACTCAACTTTAGTTTACTCAGATTTTTTAGTTAAAGTTTATAGCTGAGAACACAAACCTCCACTAATTACAGGTTCTCTCGAAGATCTCTGGAGTAAATTCTTTGAGAAAACTGTAGTAACTAATGGATGTCATTAATATAATAAAGTTCATTGGGTAGCGAAAAGATCGATTTACTTCAATGATTTTTTATCTACTTGCACCTTCATGTAACAACATTGCCACAAAAACTGGCTACATCTATTTTTTATCTCAATTCGTTCTGCAGTATAAAATACGGTAGTCTTAGAAGTTTCCAAAATTACAACAAGAATCTACTAAGTTGAACAAAAAATGTAACTCACCCGAAATCGGCATCCATCGATTTAAAAAAATATTTGTAGTTGCTGTTCTGTTTGTTTAAAACCATTTTAAAATCCTTCAAAGTTACTTGAGACGATGGCAACGGTATTTTAACCAAATACGGTGTCGTTTCATCATCGATGTGATAAATAACTTTTGTCTCCATAGACAATTTGTTTTCATCCATGACTTGCAACGTAATGAAAATGAAGCAAAGACAAAGGAAGACACGTTCAAGTGATCCACCGAGAAGTTGGACTTTCGAAGGTAGTTTTTGATGTTAATTCGATTCCACAATTGCTTTACGAGGTAATAAGCTCGATGAAACAGTGCACTTCGTATTTTTTTTAGACGGGTGCAAGTACCCATACAAAAAAAGCTACCAACATCGGACGATACTCGACTCATACAAACATTTTAACGCTAAATTCTATATTGTTCGGCACCGGTGTGTTTCAAATTCTCATTTAGATAAAAACATTCTTCAAAACTGAGTCCTACAATGCTAAAACAGTAAACGAAAAGTGCACGGATTTTTTTTTTTCTTTACACTTACACGCCCACGAATTTGTTTTTCTATTTACCAAAATTTTCAATGAAACGGATATCGAAACATAATGCAAACATTGAATTTATCGAAATTCCACTGTAAATTGTAATAATTGCATAATTCGACAGATAACAATTGTATTTTTAATTGTTCTCACAATCATATGTGTTTAGTCGAACTAGTTTCCAAAATGGAGTTTTGCTGTCATTCTACCAACACTATCTTATAAAATATGCCGACATAGTCGAACGACATGGTATGTTATTGTTTTGAGACGAAACAGTCGGAATTTGTGTTTTTTTTTTTGGTTTTTCATATGGTTCTTGCGTCGGAGCTGGTTCAAGAACATCAATCCTATGAAAGCGAGAAATTCAATGTGCCGCAAATCCCTGTGTTATATTTATTCCAAAAAAATCTTATTTAACAAACAGTTGGTGATGCAGTTTGCCGAACTCACAAGTTAGTGCCCCGTTAAAAAAGAAGTGATAGAAATTCACCAATATCTTTTTGCATACTACATTCCATGAAATGAGTTTGAAATGACTTCTGAATGCATTACATGTGATACAAAGTGTTCCTATGGTAGCCGAAGGTGTTGGAGAACAATTTTTTTCGGAGAAAAATTTTTTTGGAGAAAATTTTTTTTCGGAGAAAATTTTTTTAGGGAAAAATTTTTTTCGAGAAATTTTTTTTCCTGAGAAAGATTTTTTTGGAGATATTTTTTTCTGAGAAAATTTTTGTTGGAGAAAAACTTTTTCTGAAAAAATTCTTTGTTGAAGAAAAATTTTTTTGGAGAAAACTTTTTT
>CM055404.1:13703556-13759422 GCA_029228625.1 Pseudolycoriella hygida
TAATAATATTCGATTTGAGTCCATTTCCATACAAAGTAGCAAAATTGTTTAATTCATATCTCCGGAACGACTGAACCGATTTTAATGAGTGAAAAGGCACTTCGGCCTAAAATTGTCCGTAGAATCCGGGAAAAATATTTTCCGGGGGTTACGTCGCTCGGGGGGGAAGTCAAAAAGTTCCTGTATATATGTTCCTTAGTCTACGAAAAAATTTCTTGTGAATTTTTTGGCGTGTAAGACTTGCATAAAATTAAGCTCTGAAGGGCTTCACAATATTCTGATCTCTTTTATAAAGATATTACTGCCGGTCATTTTACCTGCGGTCACAAGGATATTTAATGCTGTCCTCACTAGGTCGCGCTCTCCTAACGTATGGAAGCTGTCGAAAGTCATGCCACTTCATAAGAATACTCGTAATCGCGCTATCGGTGACTACAGACCGATTAGTATGTTGTCAGGCACCTCTAAAGCACTTGAAAGATTGATGAAAGGGCAAATTAATGAATTCATTTCCGAATTCGGGTTACTGCATGATTTTCAGTCGGGTTTCCGTAGGAATCATAGCACAGCCACAGCTCTGATGAAAATAACAAATGACATTCGAGTTAACCTGGACAAGGGTCTGGCAACGGTGCTTCTGTTGCTTGACTTTTCTAAAGCATTTGATACGGTGGATCACAATCGGTTGCTTCGAAAGCTGTGCAATGATTTTAGGTTCTCTTCGTCAGCACTGACTCTAGTCAGAAGCTACTTGACGGGCAGAAGGCAGAAGGTTGTTGTTTGTTTGTTTGTTTATTTATAAATAACATGGGTTCAGCTCAGATCTGCTGAGTGTTAAAGTTGGAATTCCGCAAGGGTCAGTTTTGGGACCGCTGTTATTCTCAATTTTCATAAATGACTTACCGATGGTAATCAAGCACTCGCGTGTACATTTATTTGCGGATGATGTGCAGCTCTACATGGAAATCCGGAAAAATTCTGTGAACACGGACATCGCCAAATTATCAGCAGACCTTAGAGCCATCTCATTTTGGGCTGAGGCAAATGGTCTGCTCCTTAATGCTGACAAGTCACAAGCGATTAAGATCTCCGGGGCGAATTGGGATGTTAGTATTCCACCACTAGTGCTTAATGGTGTATCGATTGACTACGAAGAAACAGCGAAAGACCTTGGCGTACGAATTGATTGCTTGATAAATTGGCGTTCTCATGCAAGCTCAGTCGCAGCAAAAATCTTTGCGGGTCTTCGTTGTCTGTGGCCACACGCATACTACCTTCCGCGGAATGATATTGGAGTTGTGCTTGGGTGTGACTTGTTTTCCTATTATGCTACTCAAAGAACCAGGGTACATATGATGTCAAATAAATAATAAGATAATAAGATAAGACTCATATTTCTGGAGATTTGAGTCATCCTGCCCAATTATGGAAATCGCCATATACCAGGATTGGGCCATATTTCCCCAAAACCCGATTCCCTCAAAAAAATTTTACCAGTTTTGCGACATCAAATGCTTTCATTTGACACCACAATGAGGAATTTCCGTGCTATACGTGCTGAGATATTTGCGAAAAAGTTTCACCGACCCTCGAAAATTTCATGTCCGACCTCCACTTCTTCGACCATATCTCCAGAACTACTCGGCCGATTTTGCTCATCTTCGAAATTGAATCATAAGAGGCATGTATCTTTCACGGAAAAAAAGTTTAGGCTGATCGGTTGAAATTGTTTGTAGTAAACGTGTAGGACCTTTGTACTTCGTACGGGTCCAATCAAATAAATTTATTTTTTGTGAAATTTTCACCTATTAAGATGTGTTTCACTGAAGTTCCAAAAAAAAAAAAAATTTGGATGCCTAGGGCGCCAAAAACCTTGTGGCGGCACTGGCACTGGACGTCTATGGCGAGACCGCGTCTGCAAATAGTGTGTATCCTTGGTATCCACGATACTGGGAAATTTTCTAAGAAAATTTTGTAACACCGGGAAATCGAAAAAATGTTTCCATTGGGGTAGCTTTGGTGCATAATTGGACTACCTGAAGAGGATGTTATTTTATTGAATGAATGAAAAAACATCTTGCACCGAATCGTACTCAATAGCCTTAAAAAATGATGATGATGACGACTAAAGTCGCTAAGTATCTTAACGTCAAATGTTAAACTCATAAATCAAACGAAAAAAGCCATTTCCACATTAAAATTAGTCACATTACGGATTGATGTCCATTAAGTACCCTCACCACCATCGCATCGTCTTAATCGTAAATATATTTTCAAAGAAGTTCGTTCCCACAGAAATCTTAATTAAAATTGCTGCGAGCACCAAATAACTCCACTAGAGGAATGAAATTTAAATAAATTATTTAATTTATTTTTGTTTTCGATGCTTTGTGCTCAATTATCTTTGTCACATTCATCAGTGATTTGTTGTTACAATACACCAGTCGTACATACCATGGACGTTGACGGTATGGGTAGCTATAACGACAAAATCCAACAAATCGTCACATCATTATATTATTATCAACTAATTGGTGCTCTTGATTCTAATTGACAAAGTATATTCAATTACAACAGGAAGTATGAGATTTATTCATCTCTATTCATGTATTTATTACGTAAAATATTAATTTTAATTAAGCTTTAAACACCCAACTGATTACTCTGTGTGTTTTTTCAGTGTCATATCTCATATAGACGACTATATGTGATTGTAACAATGCCCATCACTAATGGTGGTGTGGATTAGTTGAGTGTTCGGGAAAAATTATTAATTTTATTTGTTAGTTGATCTAAATGGAACTTCTGAATTGTACGTAACCACAGCAGCTCGTATGATGAATCGTTAACGTTGATTAATTTATTGTTGTTTATTTGTCGCTTACAATTCAATGGTTGTTCGGATGTGTGCCGACATCACATGAGTCTCAACCAGCCATTTGAAATGTACTCAATTTCAAAATACTCACCGACAACGATGAACTTATCAAATAAATTTCAATTTCAGCACCCTCTTAATCACAGACCATAAAGCTATTTCAACATTGCCTGTAATCTTCAGGTGTTTTCCAATATGTTTGCTGCGTTGTTGTTGTGCTTACACTACAATTGCTGTGTTTAGTGAGACATTTTATTTCACCGAAACAAATGGTACAATGGCATTGCTTAGGGTGAGGAAAGTTAGGGTTTTTGTATTCTCCTTCTTCTATTTTATCTTTCAATTCGATAAATGTGTATAAATGTCCTGATGGTCAATAAAGTAGTGTTTATCTTTCTGCACGATTGCATTACTAATTGCCGAAAAGTGACCAAATAAATTGGATTAAGTCTTCCATATCCGATACACTTCCCCTTTAACTTTCTTATGTCTCGAACGAAAAATGTTTGTCGTGAGATCAGAGTGAAATTTTGATTTTAGTGTTAAGTCTGAAAAACCTTCTTTTCATTACACAGTTTTTTCTTTCTACAATCTAGATTACGATTGATGTCTATCTCAATCAAAACATGCATCAAAACTGACACAGTGCAAAATGTTTTCGTTTTCAGTTCAAATAATAAGTGAATATTTGTTGTGAGGTTTGATAATGGGGAGATAGGGAAAAATATTTGCCATATTTGGAACAATTGTAAATTTCCAACGCATTACTCGAGATAAACTCAGATTAACTATGCTAGAAGATTTGTAATAAGCTGTTCATAAATAACTTCCACGTCTTTCTAAATTTTTTGACTAATTCCCCTCCGTCGCATTTCACATTTTTGCAAACCCCTCCCTCTTTTTCAATTACGTCCTAATCTGTCAATCCCTCCCTTCCGTTTACAAATGAAAAAAAGGAAAAAAATCTCTGTATTTCTTTGTACACTATTTCGAGCAGACCCCCCTCGCACCATCTTTTTTCGTCCAGTTTCGCCGAACCCCCTATCCCTCTTTTGATGGACGTTATTTATGTACAGCGACTAATATGAAGATTGCTCAAATTAAAGTCCCGAATGCACAAATCCTGAAAATCCAAATACCTGAACATCAATAATCCAGAATGTACAAAAACCCCAAATTACCATAATCCCGAATGATAACAAAAATTGTGAAATATTAAAAATCCTGATTGATACTAGTGAATTTGAGTTTTGGGGAGCTCTGCCCCCTCACCCCCGCGCCTGCGGCGGGCTTTTTTTTTACGCCTGCTGGCTTTTTTACGCATTGCAGGCGGCCTAACGTGCATGGGGCTCTGCCCCAAACCCCGCTAGGGGCTCTGCCCCAAACCCCGCTAGGGGCTCTGCCCCTTAGACCCCGACCCTTTCTTCTTAAACCCAGTCAACAATAACTGGACTACATGCACGCCATTAAGTAAATACCCTGAGGCACTTCCGGGTGACTTAGTGCTGAATTGCAGATTTTCTGGATTTTTGTTATTCAAGATTTTGGATTTTCGGGGTTTTTGCATTCAAGATTTGTGCATTCGGGATTTTAATTTTCGGGATTTTTGACGGCCACCAATTTAACACTGAACAAGCGGAAGAATAACTCTAGGTCAAAAAGAGATAAGTAAACCTTTAAGCAAATTTTAATAAAAAATTTCTTTGCTTGCTTCGCTTGCACATTTCATACTTTTATCATTTTTCTTGTAAGAGTATCAAAGGAAAGTGCTATAAAAAATTAGTAGTATTAGTCTCAATGTTATCACTTCTCTTATAACTTCTTTCGAGGAATAAACAGAAATTAATCAGTTTAGATGATAATAAGAAAAGTGTCATTTAACTCTGTAAAGTTAGGTAAACAGCGGCATCGGGAATTTACAAACAAAGCAGGGCAAGAAATGAAAGAAATTTAGCTGCCTGACATCCAATGAAAATGGAAAATATTAAAAAAACTGCGCTCGCTTCGCTCGCCATTCAAAATTTCTTTCGCAATATAAATCATTTTCGGGATATATATTTATGGTCAGCAAAGTGATTTTTTGGTCAGCAAAATAATTGCTTTTAGTCAGCAAAATGATTGTTTCTGGTCAGCAAAATTATTTCATTTGGTCAGCGAAATTATTGCTTATGGGCAGCGAAACTATTCATCATCAGCAAATGTAATGTTTATGTTCATCTAAATTATTCATTGGTCAGCAAAATGTTCTTCTCGCTCAGTATAATCATTCGTACTGTCAAGGGACATTATTTTTTAAGGTCACCGATATTCTTAAATTATAAAAATGCACTTTGAAGATTTCTCCAACTCCAAAATATCATTGTGCATGGTTAAGATATTCAAGAAATTCTCTAAATACGAATATTTAAAAGTGAAAGATGTCAAGAAACATCACTTAAAAGCTTCGATATCAAATATTTCTAGACCGATTTTCAATCTGATTTCTCCTCTAGATTCGCTGTTGAATTCCTCGTCCACGCTCGTATTTGACAACATTTTTCTGGCCTACTTATGACTTTTCCATCAAGAGATTGTAAGAAGTTTTCTAAGAAATATAAAATTCGGGAACACAAACCCACCTAGCCAGACTCATACAAATATTTTTTTTATGAAGTAACTTTTCAGTGCTGACTGCTTTGAGTAGAGTACAACAAATTCCACTTGTGAAAAGTTTTCTTGTTTCTCACATTGATTGGTAAATATTGGTCTTCAAATAAGGTAAAATAGAGCCACCTCTCGCAAAGCGTGAAATTAGATGGGCGACAATCTAAAAAGGCATTTCAAGATGACTTGAAAATTGTTGTTGTAGACGTATTGATGTAATGCACATAATATTTGGATGAGTATTGTTTCCCGCGACGCCTAGATTTATTACATCGATAGATTTTTTTCAACCCACTGTGATTGGAGTGTTTCCAATGAATAATTTTGCTGACCATAAGCATTAAATTTGCTGATCAAAGTAATAATTTCGCTGACCAAATGCAATAATTTTGCTGACCAGAAGCAATAATTTTGCTGACCAGAAGCAATAATTTTGCTGACCAGAAGCAATAATTTTGCTGGTCAAAAGCAATAATTTTGCTGGTCAAAAGCAAAAATTTTACTGACCGCAAAAATAGGTGCCAATCAGCCAGACGAGAAAACTTGCCTTTTTGATTTTTCTTTGAATCGTTTACAAAATTCATATTTACCAGTGACACGAATGACACTTAAGGGGGCGCTGCCCTCCTGTCAATTCATCCTGGCTACGGGTCTGATTCCAAGCTAGTGTCTTGTCTAACTAGACACAAAATTTTCTTTTTTTTTTAATACATAAATGTGGAACTGTATTTTTGGCGAAAAATGCTTGCAGTGAAGCTCTGCAGTCTAATCACACTGTATCGAAAGCGTAAGTCTAAGACAGTATCCGTGAATTCGAAAACTGTGATAACAGTAACTATAAGTTCCAAAAATATTTTAATATTCAAGTGAAACTGATAAAAATTGTTTTATGGAAAAATGGCGCTTCCACTTCGATCCAAGGAGATTTTTGACTGGGAAAGAAGTGAATCTAAACTCGCTTTTGTAGAAATTCCATGTTTTCTTCCTTCGGATAACAAATAAACTTTTCGCAGCTGAATGACGATAGCTAAATTTCTATTTTCTTTGTGGTGAAAAACGATGTCTCTGTGATACGCACGGAATTGCACCTAAAAGAACATTAATCACTCCACTACATAAATACATAAGTATGAAGTCCTGAAGCATATTGTAACAACTTCCATTGAGTTCGAAAAACTGATAATTTCTCTTGCATCTATCATCTAACTCAACACAATTTTTGTTACAATTTCAAATCATTTCATTGCAACATTGGACGCATTAATTCAGCAATAGCCACGTAGTCATACACCAGAAGCAACTTAATGAAAATGATTGTCAATTGGACACAAAACATTTATGTATCACCGTATCCATGATGCGGCACTAAATCTCTCACATGGACAAAATAAATAAGAAAAACTGTCACCACCGGAAAATACGTTATTAAAACCAAACACATGAGCCCCAAAGACGTGCATGATACAAACAACAAATGTACCACACCACGACACACAATTTTCCATATTAATTTCTCGAAAATATTAGCACAATCTACCACAGATTAGAGGAGAAAGTAAAATAAATAAAACAATCAACCCAAGTCGGGGACAGGAGCACACCGTCGCACATTTTGTACGCGGGGAAAATTATTATTGAATCGGTATATTATATGGCAATAATAGTGGGTAATATAGAGCTTAAGGTGTTTTGTTTCGGTGCTAAAGCTCAATTTATTTGTACAGAAGCGGTTAGCGTGGCGTGATAAATATTACTGTAACTGACGTCGTTAAGCACATTTAATTGATATATTAATGGAGGTAAGTAAATCGGTATGATCTGAAAACCGAAACGAAATGAGATTTTTTGATTTGTTGTGTCTGCGAACGTGCTAGAAACAATAACAAAATGGAACGGTTGCTGGATGGTTTATTTAGTTTGAAGGTAGATTTGATTTTATCATTTGGAAACAATTAGATGCGGGATGATGCTACGAGGTATGTTCAATTTGGTTTGAGAGAGATGCACTGGAATGTAACTGCTTAAGAATCTTTACTCTTAGATGGTTGTGATATTCCGCCTCGTAAATATTGTTTTGGCTGCAAAAACGGAAAAACTGCAACGATCGGCGATATCTGTGCACAATATCGTAAACTGTAGAAAGAATACCTATTTTGCAGATTTTTTGGTGAGCTTTCGTTCTAATTAGAGATGAGCGGGCCCATTTTTTGTTGCTCGTGCCCGCTCTAGCCTAGCCATAAATTTAAAAAAAAATGCACACTCCCAAACGTGCCCGAGATCGTCCGTTCCCTGTCCGAAACTTAAAAAAAATGCCCATCCCAAATGTGCTCGTCAATTTCATGCTCCTTCTGCCCGTCCCTCAAATTCATCCGAAGCATACCTTAAAAAATAGGAAATTGGGTAGTTAGAGGGGATTGGGTAGTTAGTGGGGATTGGGTAGTTAGATAGGGTAGCGCCTGATTACATATGAGCGGAGTGTGGTAGTCCGTGTCATGTGCCAGGCGTGCAACTGTCTAACTATCAAGTGCTCTTTTTACGTCCACGTCGTAGTCCCCGGGACCTCAATTCTCTTCGGAGTTTTGTGCTAAACTTAAGAGCGCTACCTGATGACTTGCCCACGGGTCATCGGGGAAACGGATTAGTGGGTAGTGCGTGTGGCTAGCCACCATACCACACACAAAAAAGCGATATGGTTATGAATTCAACAACAGAGGCTCGGATTGGACAGGATAAACGGCAACGACTTAGGCAATACCACCTGGAAGACGTTAGCTGAGGATAGGTCCGGTTGGAGAAGCATGTTGGAGAAGGCCAAGACCCTTAATGGGTTGTAGGGCCGGTATAGTAAGTAAGCAATACCTTCAAAAATTGAGTTGAAAACGTTTTAAGCCTTGGTTCTAAACAAACGTGGTACTGTGAAGGTTGATCTCTCTCATAAATATTCAAATGAGGATATTTTTCATTTGTTCTATGTCATTTATTCTTTTGGTTATTTAAATTTTAGGTCGTGCCGTTTAAATTTGTGCCCTGCCCGGCTCATTCCAGGGTTAGGACCGAATGCCCAAAAAAATATCCCCAACCAAAATATCCCTGTGGACAAAATATCTCCCAGACATAATAACCTCAAATTTTTCATTAAAAAAAGACAAAATATCCCCTCAGACAAAATATCCACACTCAAAAATTAAGAATATTCAATGTGAAGTGTACTTAGAGCCGCAGGCCTGAAATAATCAACCAAAAATAAAAAAGCGGGGTCGAGGGGCGGCAGTCTGCGAATAGTCCGGGGATATTTCGTCCGGGGATATTTTGACTGGGGATAATCGGTCCTAGAGCCGCTCATTTCACATCGGGCACGGGCATAATATGAAATTCCCTCCCGCCCGCTCATCTCTAATCCTAAGGAATGTAGACAAATGTCCACATGTGTTACGCCCTGTAGGAAAGTCGTCATTTTCACAAAACATTTTCTGTTGTTTTTTGACAAAGTGCACGTCAATCTATGCTGGAAAATGACTAATTACGAAATTTCGACTTGTAGTACGGTGAAGATGCCAATGTTACAAGCAAGATACTTGACAACTACAACTAAAAATGCATTTCGTTGGAAATGTTCGAACTCGCAGTTTTTATCGAATTTTCAGAAATATTTTATGAGTTGTCGTTAGTTAGGGAATTTGAGGAAAGAGGAAAATGGGAAACGCGGCAGCCAGTCAGTTGAGGTGTCATGGGTTCAACAAAAGGGAATTGAGTAGCGAAACAAAGTTAGCTATCCGCAAGTCAATTTTTAGGCCGACGATTCTGTACGGTAGTGAGAGTTGGGTTGACTGCGGATATCTCGTGTATGACCTGGAGGTTTCTGATATGAGGGTTCTTAGGAACTTAGCGAAAGTTAATCGGAGGGAGCAGTGGGATGATCATATCAGGAACGATGACAATAGGGAAAATTTAAGGACTTAATATAAGTGGAAGAGGCGGCAAGGGCCAGTCGCCTGCGCTGCTTCGGGCACGTTCAAAATGGGTAATAACAGGCTACCGAAAAGGATCTTTGATGCAGGCCAAGAGTAGACCAAGGAGGAGGTTTATGGATTCAATTAAGTCAAATTTAGAAGTTAGGGGACTTTCTCTGGGCGAACAAACCATCTCCTTGGCGGGCGATAGAAGGGCATGGAGGATGATAGTTCACCATTCTGGGGTTGTGGCATAAAGACCTCACACACTTTTTCACCTTTGCACCTTTTCAACTTTTATCTCTCTTGTCACGTATTCGCTTGTACTTTGTTCGTAAAACTCGTTTTTTTTGTTGAAATATTTGGACCCGTACGAAGACAGTCATTTGTATCCTAAGTCCCATATCTTCTGCCTACAGCCATTATTGATGTAACCTGCTAAGTGTTTTTGAGGCAGATTACTGTTTTGAGTCATTTTAAGTATGTCAATTGTCAATGTTGAGGGGCGAAAGTTCCCTTTAAATCAAAACGTCTGTTTCTTACATTAATGTTCTACATTTTATTAATGAAACTTACATGAAATGACGTTATTTTTTTTTAATATCAATAGGAAACAGTTAGCTTCACAAAATTAATTAAAATTAAAAGCTTACGTTTAAATTCGAAATTTTTTGGTATGCGCATACCGTTTTAAAAAAAACTTTTGTGAATTTATCTTAAAGCTTTTTCTTCATGACTTGCTCATTAATTTAGCTACTTAACTTAACAAGTTTATTGTTAAACTTATTTGTAATAGGAAGAATTACAGGGACCTACACTTAGGCCTGTAAACATTATCACAAAATGATAGGAATATCTTCATTTATTTTTTTTTTTTTACAATAACGTAAGTTCTGTAACCGAAAGATAATATTTTTTTGGAAAACTTAAACACTTAAAACAAAAGCAAGGGTTTGTAATCAACCCCAACAATATCTGAAACGAAAAAAAAAACATTTTAAAAATTTGACAAACTCTCTCCTGCTAAGTTATAACATCAATCGTAAGTGGAAAGCTCAGAAAAGTCGAAAGCTTTCATTTTGACTTAAAATGTTATAGATTAGCAGGGCACGAGACCTAGTTAAAGCTAAATTTAAGTTTAAAAATGTTTTTCCGCTAATGGGAGAGACAAATGCTTTACCAAACATATTTTAAGCATCTACTTGGAAGAAAATACGAAATTTCAACGAGAGGAAGTGAAGTGAAAATGTTTACATACGTCGGTCGAGGACGAACGAACATGAAACAAATTTTTGCATTTTTCTTGAATTTTCGTCCGTCGCATCATGCCCGCAGCGGTAGCGGAGGGTGTGACGCAGTCCCCACACAGCAAAAAAGAAGTCCGCAAACTCAAAAAATGCCGCACAAAAACCTTTGGGACAAATCGCCATATATACGCGAACTTTTGAGTTTTTTCTCCTCGCCCCTCTACCTCTAAATTATTTAGAAAAAAACTACGTCGCAGCAGCTTTCCAACGAGCCTATACTCATCAAAATCGGTTGGAAATTGGTTGAAAATTACACTTTTGTATGGGCCATGGATTTTTCTATTGTTCTCATTATTATGAAAACTTTTTTTCTGATCTGTCGGTTTCTATCTATCTATCTACGAGTATTATTAATTTTCGATCTCGAAAACTAGACAGCCGATCTTCCTGAAATTTTCAGAGAACGTCAGTCTCGGTCCAAATGAAAAATTTCATATGCCGCTTTTCCGGGAAAATTCTGGAAAAGCCGTGGCATGTGGAAAAGTGGTCAATTTTGAGGGTTTTTTAGGTAATGCTCGGAGTGACAATAGCTAGAGAGTTAGCTTCTTTGGGAAAGTTATAAAGTTTGGTCAGGAGAATTTTTTGGGATCTTAAGAAAATGGCTGCCAGCTGTCATAGCGGCGTCATCTTGAATTTTCCCAAGCAATAAATTAGGTTTTTTTGGTTTTCGAATTTTAGTTTCGGAATGACAATACTTAGAGAGTAAGTTTCTTCGGGAAAGTCATAGAGTTTGATCAGGAGAATTTTGTGGGATTTTCAGAAATCTGCCAAAGTGACGCCATCTTGGATTTTTGTAAGGTATAAATTATGCTTCTTTGGGTTTTAGAATTTTAGCTCCGGAATGATAACACTTAGAGAGCTGGTTTCTTCTAAAAAGTTATAGAGTTTGGTCAGGAGAATTTTTTTAGCATTTTATGAAAATGGCCGCCAACTGTCAAAGTGACACCATCTTGGATTTTTTGCTAAATTCTGAATAAGAATACCTAGACAGTTGGTTTCTTCAGGAAAGTTATATGAATCACTGAGAAGAATTGGTGACACGAAGTGTTCCGAGGGTAACCGAAGGTGACACGAAGTGTTCTGAAGGTAGCCGGAGGGGACACGAAGTATTCCGAATGTAGCCGAAGGTGACACGAAGTGTTCCGAAGGTAGCCGAAAGTGACACGAAGTGTTCCGAAGGTAGCCGAAGGTGACACTAAGTGTTCCCTAAGTAAGCGAATGTGACACAAAGTGTCCTGAAGGTAGCCGAAGGTGTTGGAGAAAAATTTTTTTCGGAAAGAAAATTTTTTTCGGACAAAAAGTTTTTTGGAGAACAAATTTTTTTGAAGGAAAAATTTTTTTGGAGAAAAAATTTTTTTCCTTGAAAAAATTTTTTGGAGAATTTTTTTTGAAAAAAAAACTTTTCTGAGAAAATTTTTTTTCGGAGAAAAATTTTTTCACAAAATAGAAATTTTTTCAACAACTGAAAACTTCCAAAACGACTGATATCACAACAAAAACTTCCTATAAGGTAGAGTGTGACGCAGTCCGTGAGTCTGCTTCTAAAATTAATGATATCGCTTGAGGTGACGCTATCGCTGATAATACGCAGAAGTTAGTTTGAATAGAACCTTGTGTTCAAAGTTTTAATTTCCTGAAAAATTACAGCGCCTTTTTTAAAACTAAATTACGTTGTTTTAAAAAAATTGCGTCACAAATGCCGGAAAAACTGAAAATACAGAAAAATTATTTCGTCGTTGGGTCCGGCATTTGTGACGCAATTTTTTTAACACAACGTAATTTTGTTTTAAAAAAAAGCGCTGTAATTTTTCAGGAAATTAAAACTTTGAACACAAGGTTCTATTCAAACTAACTTCTACGTATTATCAGCGATAGCGTCACACTCTACCTTATAGGAGGTTTTTGTTGTTATGTTCTATCTAATTAATAATTTTCGATATCGAGAACCAGTCAGCCGATCTTTTTTAAATTTTCACTGAACGTCAGTCTCAGTCCCAAATGAAAAATTTCATAGGCCGCTTTTCCGAGAAAACTCTTGAAAAGTCGTAGCATGTGGACAAGTGGTAGCTTTTGTGGGTTTTTCAGGTAATGCTCGGAATTTTCGAATTTTAGCTCCGGAGTGACAATAGCTAGAGAGGTTGTTTCTTCAGGAGAATTTGTTGGGATCTTAAGAAAATGGCTGCGAGCTGTCAAAGTGACGACATTTTGGATTTTTTGCTATTTTCTGAATTAGAATAGTTACACGGTTGGTTTCTTCGGCAAAGTTATAGAGGAAAGGAATTTTTAGCCTGTAGCCTGAAAAATTTTTTGCTAAGATTTTTTTTTCGCCGGAAATTTTTTTTCACCGACAATTTTTTTCGCCGTAAATTTTTTTTCGACGGAAATTTGTTTTCGACGGAAGTTTTTTCGACGAAGTTTTTTTTTCGCCAAAAGTTTTTTCCGGCGAAAATTTTTTGTCGACGTAAATTTTTTTTTGCCTAAAATTTTTTTCGATGGAAATTTTTTTCGCAAAAATTTTTTTTGCCTAAAATTTTTTTCGACGAAATATTTTTTCGCTAAAAAATTTTTTTCGGCGAAAATTTTTTTTCCGGAAAATTTTTTTTGTCGGAAATTTTTTTTCGTTATAAATTTTTTTCGCCAATTTTTTTCCCCAAAATTGGTTTCCTTCTGGATTGACACTAATTGATTTTATGTTATCACGAAAGTTGTCGTCGCCGCCGCTAGCTGTGGCAGCTGTGTGAAGTTTCGTATCGCCAAATTTCGTCACTACTTCCAAAACTATTGATATCACAACAAAAACCTCTTTAAAGGTAAAGTGTGAACCTGCAAATCTCGTTAGTTCGCAGGGAAAAGTCATCAGAAATTTTAGGGAAACCACAAGAAATTGGAAAGTCTCATGCTGAGCTTGGGAAATCTTACTGTTAAAAAAAGGTCATCACTTTGCTAAAAAAAACTCAGAAAAAGTGTAATTTAGCAAGATTGTTAAGAAATATGTATTTAAGTTATGTAAGTTTTAGGGAAATGGCAAGCTGGTTCCTGGGGAATTTTGACTCAGTTACCGGGAAAAAACATTATTTCCAGCCACGTACCTGCGGCGAGCTTTAACACGACCCGCCGCCAGTTAGTTTTTTTGTTGAGAGTTTTTGAGAAAGTTTGAAACGTTGTTATGAAATTTCCAAGAATCTTTGAGGAAATGGGCATACATTTAAACATACATACATTTAAAACATAAGTCCAGTCATTATTTGTTTGTCAGTTGTATGTATGATTTATACATTCATGATTGTATGAACGAATGTCATACGCGAGGGAGCATGATGTGAACTCTTGACACAGAGATGAGTTAGAGCATAGTCTTTAAACTACTCTTGGTTACCTTCGTGTTGCATTATACACATATTTTACGTTTTACTTACCGAAAATGATATTTTTAAAGTGCTACTTATGAAAGAAAATGCGTAAACATCGTAGGAAGTAGCAAAATTGCAGTAAAAGAAACTTTTACTGAATTCGATCTAGCGTGAGTATCTCCAAACAATAAGTTAAAGTGGAAGTTTTTGCGAGGATTTTCTGAAAGAGAAACAAAGTTGTATTTTAATTGCAATGGTACAAAGCAACGACAATAATATGTAAATAGAGGATACAACAAAAAATACAACCAATACAATAAGGCATAAGTCTCAATGAAAAGAATTAGTTGACAGCTACTTTCTGCCTCTTTTTGTAAGGAAAATTTCAACACTCCCTGGACATTTGCCATGTTTCCCGTTGGTGAACATTTTAATATCGGATACAGATTAATCTTCGCTCGTCACTTGTCCCATTCATCTAGAAACCAGTAAAAGTCGGTGGGTTATAATAGAAGAAACTCTTCGGATAACACCTAGAGCAAGTACTCCCCGTAACCGTAACCAATTGCCATGAAAAAGCACCTCTTGTCTTTCCTTTTTCCACAATTCTAAAATAGAGAATGTGTTTCGACCGTAACCAATAATAAAATACTAGCGAGATACCAAATGGGAATCTGGGACTCTCAGATATGAAGACGTACCCATATCAGAGAAGCTTAGGAAGAAGTGTTTTCACTGGTCGGAAGTTCACTTAAAAAAGATCCCCCTATATTATCCACCTATACCTGCCTAATCTCTCTCTTAAGTATCGATAAACTTCATAATATGTGCGTATAGTATAGCGGACTTTAATATAAGTATAAAAAATTTTATTCAAAAATGCATAGGCTGACAAGCACCACATATTATTTCTCGACACTTGCCATGCGGTCATGAAATGTTGGATGGTTTGACAGTGATGAAGTGCTAAAAGCGTGTGTTGACGCTGTGAAAAACCGTCAATTTTCGTGTATAGTGTTAGACTCACTCAATGGACACGGGCAGCCTAAACCGCAAAACCGATTTTCTGTAAATTCTTTGTTTCAGTTCCCTGAAGGTTCTATTGCATGGAATTGCGAATTCCGTGTTTTTCCCGCGGAGACCGATTTCACGGGGAAATAGTAGTTTTTGATACAAGTTACGTATGAAGGTAGTTTCCTCACATAGATGTGAGATTACCGACACGAGTCGGAGGCGAGTTCAGCAACACATCGTACGCAAAAAATTAGCTTTTCCTCACGTGATTTCTCTTGCGAAAATTTGTCGAAATTGCATTTTTTTTCGCACTAGCGCGATAAAATTTTAAAGCGGGTTTTACGCACTAGTGTGAAACAATTTATCGTACTAGTGCGTTAATAGCTATTTATGCAACGAGGGGTATGTTAATGCACTAGATGTGAAATTGTCCATCGAGCCGCAGGCGAGATTGGACAATCACATCGTGTGTATTAACATCCCCTAACGCATCGAGTTGCACACAAGGTTTTAGACAATTTAGTTGAAAAAGCACTTTTCAATGCACTAGTGATAAAAAGTAACTGTTTTTTTCACTCAAAATAGTGATAAAAAGTTACTTTTTCTCACTAGTTATACAAAGTAAATCCATTTTATCCCTTAGTGATATAAAGTTTATCATTTTAACACTCAAATGATGCATGGGAAAGTAAAGTTTTTCTATTAAATTTCATAAAAACGTTTTGTCGCACTAGTGCGAAAAATGACCTCATGCGAGACCGAAGTGACGCACGAAAAAGCGAATTTTTTGTCGGTGAATTACAAAATAGTAGATTATGCACCGCTGTCCAGGATGCTCTATTTTGACGATTTGGAGGTTATTTCCCGAGCCGAAGGCGTGGGAAACGATCCAAATCGTCAAAATAAGCCATCCTGGACAGCGGTGCCTATGCTATTTTATCTGCCGAGAAAAGATATATCGAGAAAAATGCGAGATTATCGTTCTAGGCAGATAAATAGCTATTATGCAACGCCGTTGTGAAAGTGAACTTTTTCATGTATCATTTCGATGAAGTAAGAGAGGTCTTTTTATGACTGTTTGTACTTTTTATCACTCATTTGGGTGATAAAAAGTTCATTCAAAAGTTCACGTTTCACAAGTTGTTGCATAAAGTCTTGTATGAAACACGTTCCGAAATTGTTGTTTTTGTCACACGATGTGGTTATCCAAAACAACTCTACTTCGCATCTAGTTGCATAAATAACTAACTATTTGAAAATCGGTCGAGGCTTCATAGAGTTAACGTGCTGACTGCTGAGAAACGGAGGAATACAATCATTTTTTTGGGAATTTCGCATATTAGGATCTTTTGCTTTGATAGGCAGGGTATCATTTTCTATATTCGGTCGATTCTGGTCTTCTCCACTTCATTTAACAATCTGTAGATATGGCTAATAACGAAAGACGACAAAATTTTAGTGCTCACCAATATGGGACTGATTCTTTTTCTGGATATTGTCATCCGATTTCATATAATTCTCAAGATTATAAGATCGACTCAAATACTTTTGTTCGCATCTCTCGCCCATAAAACCTTCGGCACACTCACAACTAGGTAACGAGTAGCTGGCCACTGTGACATTAAAACATCGGCCACCATTTAAACAAAAATGCGTGTCATAAGGCTCAATGCATGGCATAGCCAATGCATTTATTCCGTGTAAAGGCTCCGGATTGATAAATTCGATCGACATCTGTTTCGTTGCTTGCTCTGAATTGCTAAAATGACAGTCTGTTTGACCGGTAAGAGCAACATATAATTTGAGTAAATAACGTAAGTGAACTCTCTACGCACCTGTGTGACTCACAACTGCAGCAAGCATTACGGCAAACATTGTCAAATACATGGGAAGAATGTAGTTTTTAAAAAATTGCTCTGATGGTGGACGGATTTATAATCCCACAATTAGTTCTCCTCTACGTTGACACACGTATCGGTTTCAATTTGATATTGATTTGCTTCGGGCGCTTTATTTACGTATTTCACGTACTTCCATTGAGCATATTTTTCGATGGTGCTCCAAGAATGAAATTTAATTACAACTCAAAAACGCCCAAATCGATCAAAAACAAATTAACCAGCCGTATTGCATTTAAACAGAAATATTAACTTATTCACTTGAAACATATCACTTATCACAGACAATTCAATTGACGAAATATTTATACGATTACAAGAAGAAAGAATATTCCTTGCATTTCATGAGATTGACAAAAAGGTTGACCTTCAGATGCGACAAGAGGAACTAATTACTTTTGGATTATATGCCACAGTGGTGTGACATCTGTTTAAATTCATATAAAGTAGCGCAACTTACCTCTTCTTACTTTGTGTTAATTTGATCCAATGAAACCATATCGTCATAGCTAAGAAGGAAGTTTTTATTGCTACTGTATAATGAAACAGAAAATTGCCTTTAATTGATTGTATTTTTGAAAAGTAACAATTTTTCATGTGACAGTTAAGGGAAAGCGTTCGATGCAGACGTACTGTGTTAGATTTTATTAGTCATTTTGATATTGCCAGTGTTTCATGATACAGAACCCAATAAATCAAATCAAAGTAACGAAAACTAGAAAGGATGATTCCGTCCGACTCTCTGTGCTAGTTGCCTGTGAATTATCAAAGTTCATAGGTAAGACAATCACCTGCTTCCTGATATTCGACAATTTTCGGCTAATTGAAGCTAAAATCAGAACTGTTTTAAATCACTTCCGTCACACTTCCTGTTTAAGTTTTTTTTGGGCGATATGAGTTCTTTTGTAAGGTCAATTCATTACAACTTAACTCTCCCAATCGTGAAAGATGCCAAATCCCAGAACTGGGACATTTTTCACAAAAACCTGAAGACGTGTTCCCTTAACAATTATCAAAACACTTTGAATTCGAAAGCTCCTCTTTAGAGATTTAAATGAACTTACAAGTATGCTAGATGAACCTAGGGGATTAGATAATTAGAGGACTTAGAGGAAACTAGGTGAACCTAGGAAATGCTAGATAATCTTGGGAGATGCTAGATAAACCTGAGGAATGCTAGGTGATGAAGATTCAAGGGGATGTTATATGAGTCTAGAGGAAGCTAGGTAAAGTCACTCACAAAGAAATCCTGTGATTGTCACAACTATTTTTCGAGGCCAATCATAAAATTGTCTGACGTAATTGTGAGAAACATGCTATGATTGCAATAACCATGAAATCTATGATTGTGTCTAACATGGTTGAATAATGACAAAAACGAATTCCCAGATGTGTTTCTCACAAACGCGTTTTATTATTGGGATAACTATGCCTGCCTTGCTGAGATTTATATCTGAAAGATAAATACTAGAGAAGAATATTATTAACGTATCAACAATTTAAACATTTTTCCGGTCACCGATCTAAGTACTAACCGCGCCGAATGATGTTTAACCTGAGAGTTGGGCGGGCAACGACTTCACCAATGTTGCTACGGTAGCTATATAAATGTGTGTTCTTATTTTGTACCATTATTACGACTATGATTTCATAGAACATAACTTGGTTGTGGTAATCGTGCATGATTGCGGGAACCGAGACTTGTTTGCAGAGATCATGATTTCTGTTGTCGTTGACGAAATCTTGTTGTGGATTTAATTATTTTCATTCACGACGTTTGTAACCTCCGCAATTTCGACCTAGGAGTAGATGGGGAGCATCGATCCTGGTGCTTAAATGACGAATCAACAATAAAAGCGTTGTCTGTCCGTCCGTTTGTCACCGTGATAAATTGAGTAAAACTCAACCGATTTTCAAAAACTTTTTTTTCCCTGAAAGGTAATTAAAATATCTTTTATGAGATAGAATCAAGGCGCTGTCGGCCCAAGGACCGCCGAGCTAGGGCCGTGTAAGTGGTTTTTGGTCTTTTGTAACTCGAATAAATCTTTTCCGATTTTCATAAATTTTTCTTTTGTTTGAAAGATCTGGACATGGCCGACAATTTATGGAAGAAACTTTTTAAATTTGAGTCCTTGGACTTAGCTAGGACACTGAGAACGAGTCTCTGCTATGACTCTACATGTTTTTTTAACTTAACTCGAGTAAATCTCTTCCGATTTTCAAATTTTGTTTGATCGGAAGGTCCAGGACTGTCTCCCGTTTGAGGCAGAAAATTTTTTGATTAGAGACCCTTGAACTCAGTCAGGACCCTAAAACTGAGTTTCTACTAGGGCCCAACGTGTTTGCTTACATAAATTGGATAAATATTAACTGATTTTGTTGATTCTATTTCTATTTGAGAGGTAATCGAGTACCGAAATATATTCAAAAACAAATTTGGGCCCGGTGCCTGTGGTTAGGGCTGAAGTGCGCTTCAGGTCTGTTCTAAGGTTGGCCCTAGCCAAAATAAGTTTTTTTGCTATGTTGCAGAGCAGATTGACGGAAACATTTTGTATATGGAAGTATGTGTCCGAGGCATTTCCTTATGGCCTTAGGTCGGCCCTAGGCAAAAAAACCTTTTTTCACTATGTTGTAGAGAAAATGGAGGGAAATATTTTTGTCTATGTAAGTATTTGTCCGAGGTCTCTCCTGAAGACCCTAGGTCGGTCCTAGACAAAAAAATGTTTTTTCCTATGTTGTGGAAAAAATTGAGATGAACATTTTTGTCTATTTGGGGGTCAATTTTGTGCCTTCGGAAGGCTTTTTTCGCATCGTTTCTTCGGACGGGTTTTTCAATATTGCCTTCTCGGCAATTTCCAATACAATTTAATGTGAACGTAACTGTATATACTTAAGAGTTAAGACAATATTTACTTAGAATTACTTGCCACATGCATTCTGAATCTGAATCATTCCTACGTAAGAACTTTAAATACCTGAAAAAACCTATGAGTGGACATACATTCATCGAAAAACACAAAAATTCGTGTATTCGTGTGGCAAATCTTAATAGATTGACTTAAAGAAAAGGTATATTGTAAAATGTAAAGTAAGACGTCAAATTCGCTTATAGTTGAATTTGTCATTACAAAGTTGAATGTTATCTAAGATTGCAGGTATACCATGCTTTCCTGGCTAAATATTTATGATAACCAAGCTTTGTTGCTACAATCATATCTGCTTTTGCTGCAGACATGTCATGTTTATTGTAGTTAAACCATGGTCATTGCAAACATTGTGCAAGAAACATAAAACTTCCTGTCGTAACTTCTCATGTTCTCCACAAACACGTATTTTTGTTGCAACTGAGAGTTGCTTGATTGTCATAGGCCATAGTCATACAATGATTCCCACAACCAGGACTTTGGTTGTCGTAATAATGGATGTGTTTGTATTTGTTTTTGATTTTTACAGGTGGTATGTAGATTTTCTATGTAGAGGTTACATTATAGGAACTTTTCAGAGAGCCAAAACAGCATAACAGCTGATAATTGCTCTAAGCCTCTCAGATAATAGTATTTGTCATACGTAAGCGAACGTGAGCGAAACAATTGAAAATGATGTGCCCCGACTCTCTGCATGAAATACTCCTATATGTGATAGCTGATAGGTACAAAATATTTCATGCTAAAATCAATAAGATCAAGTAGATTTACCTTCTAGCTTTCTAAACATATCGGTGAATTTGGATAACGCTAGAGTTGAGTGGGCTTCACTGAATAACTTATTAATAAATCAATGTAGTAAAAGGTATTGTGAAGAGATGGCGCATTTCTGGATAACTACACAAACGATCCTAAAATAATAATGTTGCGTTAAAAAATCGAATTCAGAGAATTGATGATTTCGTTCTCTTGTATAAAACCATACAATAGCCAACGAGTTGCAACGGTACTTTCGAAAATAAAAATGTAAACCACTGAAATTTGCAAACGGTGGTAACAAATCGTTAGACTCGTGTTCAGTCCTTGTTTCGTTTATTAAAAAAAGTAGGCAGAAATGACAAATTCTCCCTTTACATATTTTACAGTTCGCTCAGTTTAATGAATGGTATTGAAACATGCAGTCAATCATTTATTAACAGTTGTAAGCTTCAATATTTAATTTTAAAATAAATTTCTTCGAAATCGTAATTGGCCATTGATAATCCTAGACCATAATTTTATGCTAGAACTACAGACTTGTCTTGATGATTTGTTTTTCATTAGTGTCATTAAACTTTGAAATTATACCGCAAAATTATACAAAATGAGTAATGTCTTCATTTGAAATAATTTGACTGATCCTTGTAATTGATTAATAATGTAGAGAATCAATATCCTTTGAAATTTAGTATGAAATATAATCTGCGAGTTAACTAATAAGGATGACGTTAACGATAGTATTACTTTATTATTGGTCAGTCTGAGTGAATTATTTTCCACTTAACAGTTGGTCCAGGACGGCTCTCCATGTTCTTTTCTGCCGCTGTGCTGTCATAATGGTATCTCCCCAGTGCAAGTACTGCTTCTATGCCATTGATTTGTCAATAAAATCGGCTCTTACGAGAAACTCGCGATACACTGAACAATAATGATTGCCTCAACAATTGAGTCAATATTAATTGCAGCGAACATACTATGTTTGTCTTGAACGAATTATGTTCTTATTATCACAGTATCTTTATTAGAAACATGATGATGTACAGCTAAGCATTTTGCTACGTCTGATGTTGTACTATGTGTTGAACGGATTAATAAGGACTTAAAGACACTCAGCGAATGGGTTGCTTTCAACCAAATGAATGCTAAACAAAGTAAGGTCCTGGTCATAGGTTCAAGTAGTAGTTATTTCGGTAGAAGGCGTTGTGAATTACTTTTAGTTTTTAAGTTTTAGACCTCAATGGCTACTTTGATGATTTTCCGCAAATTGTTTTAGATGGGAATATCTTAGAGTTTTCTTGCAAAGTGAAGAATTTGGGGTTAAAAATGAACCATGGGTTCACCTGGATAGATCATGTTGATGTGTGCCCGAAGGTTTTCGCCGAACAACGGAACCAATGGCAACTAAATTCGATGCAATCCCCACGCCCCAAAAAAGAAGTCCATCATCATCATCATCATCAAACTTTATAGACCATTATTACCCTCCGGTGTGAGGTCTTTATGTCACAACCCCAGAATGGTGAACTATCGTCCTCCATGCCCTTCTATCGCCTGCCAAGGAGATGGTTTGTTCGCCCAGAGAAAGTCCCCTAACTGCTAAATCTGATTTAATTGAATCTATAAACCTTCTCCTTGGTCTACCCCTTGGCCTAACACCCGGGACCTGTGCACCCAAGATCCTTTTCGGTAACCTGTTATTACCCATCCTTTGAACGTGCCCAAACCAACGTAGACGACTGGCCCTTGCTTCCTCTTCCACTGACGCAATCCCTAAGTTTTCCCTAATGTCGTCGTTCCTGATATGATTATCCCACTGCTCCCTCCTATTAACTTTCGCTATATTCCTAAGAACCCTCATATCAGAAACCTCCGGGTCATGCACTAGATATCCGCAATCCACCCAACTCTCACTACCATACAGAATCGTCGGCCGGAATATTGACCTGTGAATAGCTAACTTCGTTTCGCTACTTAATTCCTTCTTGTTGAACACGTGCGACCTCAACTGACTGGCCACCGCGTTTCCCATTTTCCTCCTTTCCTCAAATTCCCGAACCAACTTGCCATCCTCTGAAAAAATGGTTCCTAAGTACTTGAATTCAGAAACCTGCTCCAGCTCCTCCCCATTTAAATTGCAAGCTATCTCCTTCCGAGATTTGCCTATATGCATAACCTTAGTTTTCCCTACACTTATCTTCATCCCATACTCCTCACATGCAGCAGTCAGGCAGTCAATCCCACCCTGTAACTCCGCGGTACTATCTGCCAACAGAATCAAGTCATCCGCATAGGCCAGAATTTTCATTATTACCTCACCCACCTTGACATTTCCCTGCAAGTTCGCCTGCTTGATGATTTTGTCCATGAAAATTATGAACAGAAGCGGGGAAAGACAACAACCCTGACGAACGCCCTCTCTAACCTCGAAAGACTCGCTAATTTCGCCGTCTATCCTTACCGCTGCCCTGCTTTCTGAGTAAATACTCTTAATGGCACGCAGTAAGCCCCCATTGATACCGTACTCGCTAAGAACCCCGAACAACTTCTGCCTTGGTACCCGGTCGAATGCCTTCTCCAAGTCGATGAAGCATAGGTATGTACAAGTCCCTGTTCTTTTCATAAAGCTTTTCGATAGTCTGCCTGAGGCAGAAAATCTGATCCTGACACCCCCTCAGAGGCCTGAAACCACCCTGAATCTCATCCAGTACACCTTCCACTATGTTCCTAACCCGGCCAACAAGTACACTCGCGTACACCTTACCTACCACGCTCAAGAGCGATATCCCCCTGTAATTACTGCAAACCTTACGGTTGCCCTTCTTATAAATTGGAGCAATAACACCGAAGCTCCAGTCAGCAGGTACCGTAGAAGACCTCAAGTCCAGAAACTCAAAAAAACCATACAAAAACCTTTGGGACAAAGAGCCATATATATTAGGGGTGTGCGATGGTTCAAGGATCGAAAAGTTAGGGGTCCACAAAAAATTCTAGTGTCGCCTAAATACCGAAAACACAGATTAAAATTATTTTAAAATTCATTTACAACTTGCGCAAAATCGTCAAAGTCAAATGGCTGACTTTTTCTGATTTTCACTATCCTCGCCTCTATCAAAAAAATATTTCGACTCATCTTCGGGCAATATTATTTCATTTCAACTATTTCGAGTGTAACTTAATAGAAAAAAATAAAACTGGAGTGAAGATTGTCGGAATTTTTTTTTGGCGGAGTGTCAAAGTTCGCCGAGCATCAAAAATTTGAGTGGTTTTGATCATTCAAAATTTTAAACTCACTGCTGCGGGTGATATTTTCTCTCTATTGATGTTTGAACAACTAGGCCATGACGGGAGGAATCCAGGAAAAAAAAAATTTTAAAATCGGTTGACAAAGATGGAAGTTATCGGTAAAAATGACCGAAAATCAACAACTTTTATTTGTTAAGTTTTTATCAACAAAAAATGAAAGTTTTGGCTATTTTTAGATAATTCAAACTGAAAATTAATCTTTTTTAACAAATTCTATTGTTCTCATTACCATCGAAACTTTTTTTTCTAATCTATCGGTTTATATCTATGTATCTATTAATAATTTTCGATCTCAAAAACGAGACAGGCGATCTTCCTGAAATTTTCAAGGAATATCAGTCTCGGCTCCAAATGAAAAATTTCATATGCCGCGTTTCCGGGAAAATTCTGGAAAAGCCGTGGCATGTGGAAAAGTGGTCAAATTTGTGGTTTTTTCAGGTAATGCTCGGAGTTTTTCGAATTTTAGCTCCGGAGTGACAATAGCTAGAAAGTTGGTTTCTTCGGGAAAGTTATAGAGAATGGCGAAGAAAATTTTTTTCGGAGAAAATTTTTTTTAGAAGAAAATTTTTTTCGGAGAAATGTTTTTTCGGAGAAAATGTTTTTTCGGAGTAAATGTTTTTTCGGAGAAACTGTTTTTTTTCAAGTAAATTTTTTTCATAATACATGTTTTCTTTGAGAAAAATTTACTTAGAAAAAAGTTTTCTCCGAAAAAACATTTCTCTGAAAAAAATTTTGTACGAAAAAATTTTTCTACAAAAAAGAAATTATCCGAATGAAAAATTCTCCGAAAAACTTCGAAAAAAATTTTCTCCTAAAAAAATTCTCTGCTCTTTAAAAAAAAAAAAAAAATTACGTTGTGTTAAAAAAATTGCGTCACAAATGCCGGGACCACCAGCGGAATAATTTTCCAACACTTTCAGTTTTTCAACGCAAAAATTTAAATTTTCCCAAAGCAATCTAATTTACAAGTTTAATGAATGCAGCGTAAAAATTGAAAGTAGAAAAATTATTACGTCGTTAAAAAAAACGTCGTTACGTTCGGCATTTGTAAGCGCTGTATTTTTTTCAGAAAATAAAACTTTGAACACAAGATTTCATTCAAACAAATTTTTGCGTATTATCAGCGATAGCGTCACTTTAAGCGATATCACTAATTTTGGAAGCTGACTTAAAGACTGTGTCACACTTTACCTTTTAAGAGGTTTTTGTATGCTTGGTATTAGCGAAAACATTGTTGTTATCGCACTTTGGCTATTCCTGTGAGGTGTTTTTGTATGATCTGGATGCTGTTTCAGTAAAGCTCCAGCTGAAAGCTTTTAACTCGGTGGTGAGTTATGTTTATGCAAAGCGAAAGTATAGAGTACGGGTGCCTAATGTGGAACAAGTGCCTAATGTGGAACAGGTGCCGAATGTGTAACAGGTGCCTAATGTGGAACAGATGCCTAATGTGGAACACCACCAAATCTCATAAATTTTTGATCGTAGATAACGTCTAACGTAGCAGCACCTACTTTGAAGCATTTTGCGCCTGTTTAAAACTTAATTTCGTTTGTATTTTTCACAATTTTTCTGGCCTTCACCAAAGAAATGTCATAATTTTCCTATTTTCTTTTGTATCTCACGAGGAATCGTTTACGTCCCAAAATTTTTAGACAAGATTTATTTTATTGACTTAAATTTGTTCAATGTTTGGGGACCGTTCAATGATAGGTGCTACTATTTTCTTTTTGGAAGACGACATGCCAAAAAAGATGAAAGGTGTGTATAAGTTAAGTGTTAATGTGATTCAAATGTGGAATGTGCAGCTATTGTGGAAAAAGTACATATTATTAAATATACCGTTCCATATTAGCTGCATGTTCCACATTTGCATCAATCGCAGAGGGGTTCCTGGAAAAACGATGTTTTTATAGCTATAGTTTATTGTAAAAAATGTGTCATTTTGAATTAAGTAATAATAAGAACACAACTAGTTTTGAACTTGGCACCAGGCTGCGTACTTGATAATTTTGATTGACAATTTAGAAGGCAGCCTAGTGCCGAAAACCGTTCAATGTCATCGTAACGGCAATAGTGAACACCATACGTCGTATAAATTTCAAGTCGGCACTAGGCTGCGTACTTAAACTTTTGTTTTATGCATGTAGGTGGCAGCAGCAGCCTGGTGCCAAATTGAAACTTTAATGGCATACAAAATTTACTCCTGCCAACATTTTGGCAAAAACAGATTTGCAGCACCAGTCTGCCATATATATTTTTAGCTCTACCACTCAAGTACGCAGCCTGGTGCTGCAAGCCTTTTTTTGCCAGGATGTTGGCAGGAGTAAACTTTGTATGCCATATAACTTTCAATTTGGCACCAGGCTGCTGCTGCCATCTACATCTATAAAACAAAAGTTTAAGTACGCATCCTAGTGCCGACTTGAAATTTATACAACGTATAGTGTTCATCATTGCCGTTACGATAACATTGAACGAGTTTCGGCACTAGGCTGCCTGAGTGTAAACGGCCATTTAGTTACTTTTTTGAAAATGACACATTTTTATCAGAAAACTATAGCTATAAAAACATCGTTTTTACATTGAGTGCTCAAGGGTCCGAAAGTCGAAATTTATTTTCTGTTGCAACTCTTAACACTCAATTGTGGATTTCTTTTGAAAGAAAAAAAAGTTGCGAAAAATCTCTTCGTGTTTTAAAGCGTTCCACATTCGGAACCCTGGTGTTCCACATCAGGGACATTTTTTTTCAGTCAAAACTCACTTACTTTCGAAAATGTTGAAAAATTTCTAATCTATCAATTTCAGAAGTCCCTTATTCTCCAAGAAGCTGCACAATACTTCACTAATCTTTCCCAAATAACTTGCTCCTAGATTTCGAGACATTTCAACTCTGTCATTTGCATTCTCTTTTTGGTGTTCCACATTGGGCACCCTTACTCTAGTATTGGGTCTGTGGTTGATCGATTTTTCGGTATGGGTCTTTTGGACCACTTTGAGCTCAGTGCAATGAGTTTTCTTTACAAGCTGATTGAGAATCGGAGTCGGGGGTATTTATATGAACTGATTGAGTTTGGTCACTCTGTGCGTACACAACAGTTTTTTCTCCGAAGGGGAATGATGATGGATTTTTGTTGGCTCGTGGTATAGTGAATTGGAATGCACTGTCAATTGGTTTGAGCAACTTAGGATCTTATATGGCTAGTACTTAGGTAGTATATAGGCTTACGTTGTGGGCAGGCATACCAGTTTGGAGGTTTCCGGGATGTATGCTGTGTTCAATATGTTGGAGTTCTTATTGGTCGATAAATTTGGTAAATATTATAAGGATCCTTTTAGTTTTGGAATTGTAAATGTACTTTACGTGACTTTTCTAATTTTTCTTTTTTCTATTTTGTCTTTTTTGTTTTGTTTTGTATTTTTTTTTTGGCTTGTCAATTTTGAGCTTGTAAGTCAAGTGTGGTTTTTATAACTTAGATTTAGAATTTGGATATTACGAAATTGTTCCCAATGTATAAGGGAAACCTTGGAACAATCGAATAAAGATTGAATGATGACGAAAAAAACATAGAGTAATTGCAAAAAATAAGTGCTTGGCTGCTATAAAGATATCAAAACTACGTTGTGAAAACAATCTGTAGCAATTTTGTTGAACATGAAATCTACTATATTTTAGTGCGGTGTCGAAATTCAAGCGAGGACAAAATAGTATACACTTCAACATGAAATTTCGTATAGTTTGACTTAAGCCCACGTCTCACTTAGCACGTGGATAAGGAGCGCCAATTTCTATAGAGATATGAAAGTACTAATCATGTGCACATTTCTCATTGATGTGCACTGCATCTTTCAAGGTTGACAAAGGATCGATTGAAAACTTAACGAAACAATTACATTTCCTGCACACGTTTGGTTCGTAGGATTCAATTCCTTATCCATTTAAATATGTCGTCAAATAGTAGCTATAAACTCAAACAATATTAATTTTTATTGCCTTTTATATACTCGATATTTAATGTGTTTTCGATCATCGAAAAAAAGAATTAAACACCGTCGACATGCATAAAACCCCTATTCCTCTTTAATTGTTCTTCACTAAATGTCTGTCCGGTTTCTGACTCTGTTATCTTGATAAGCATATCCATAAAACATTTTATATTGTTTTCATCCGAACGCCTTATTCTTCCGCGCGCGCGCCTGTATACCTTTACAAAATCTTGTTTATTCTTAAAAAAATAAAATAAAATGAAAATAAAATTTCACGAAAAGCAAATAAAAGAATTTAATAGCTCCATTGTCTTAACGGAAAAGTGTTAATTTGTGTGGTTTAATGATTTCGAGACTCCGCGATGCTCTCCGATATCTGAGTTCTCGCATAAGTTTCATTCGTTCAAAAAAAAAGATAGCGCGCGGTTCGCTTGGTATGGTTTTTTCATCATTTATTTAAATCGAGATTTCTTACAAAAATGGATAATAGAACCATTTTTTTTATTACGTTTTTTTAAGCCGCTGATCTTAAATATATTTTTTTTAACTGATTCAACTTTGCTGTGGGGCAATAAACGCAAACGTGTGCTTTAATTTCTTGTCGCCGAATTTCAATCTTTCGTTGGTTTTATTACTTTATTGCCGTTGATGCAGCTATGTTGATGCTATCAAAATGGATTTTTAATTTGCAACAAATCGTTTTTAGCATTTTTTGAATTATAAATTCAAAAGCAACAATTTTCTTGCAATGTGGACTACATAAAAAATAATTAATTATAGCGATTAATGTCCTTGTTCAACGTAACGAAACTTCAAATACCAAAGAAATTATAAGCCAAAACCACTTTAAATAAGTTCTATAGCACACCAGACCACTGTTTAGGTTGAGTCGTTTCAACAAATTTAGAACTAAGTGTTGAGTTGATATTATGATAAAGTCCACCGAATGAAACCCTCGAGCAGGCCAAAGTGGCTGTAGCGCCGATAAAGGAAAGTAAGATAGAAAGACCTGGCCCGATTACCTTCTGTCAGTGTCATTTCACCCAGCTGAGTTTTTAACATATTTCTTACTGGTAGGTTTGTCTAAGGGCGCTCTAAGCACTGGAGAAATGATTTATATATATTTCAGTTGGGGCCGGTCCATTGCTCAACCATGGTCCTTTGTTTCGTTACCCATTGATAATGTAAGTCTCGAAAACCTCCCAGTCCCAACCAAGAACCTACCCAGTGCGGCAGGTCCTACCTTAGGCACTGTTTTGAGATTGGCCAGATGACTTCCTAGAGTCCTGAGCCTCAGTAAGGTAAACTTCGGACACTCACATATTACATGAACACATGAGTCCTAATTTAGCCAGATGCTTGCTTGGTCCCCAGATACGATTGCACTCACCACCCCTAGCAATTCTCCAGCCCACCTTCCATTGGATACCGGGAAGAAATGCTTCTTATGCTTTCCCCCCTCATATGTGCTTCAATGGCTTGCGAATTCCGACCGCACCCAGTCCTTGATCACTTTCACGCGCCTGATTGTGGGATAGGTATAATTGGTTTTGGCACGAGCATTCCCTTGCCATCCTTCCATTTCCCTCCACGCCAGAATGTCCTGACCTGCCTCACTGACTGTTAGAACAAACTATGACATTCTCTCCACATGCTTCTGCTGGGATCACCTCTTGCGCTTCCATCAGTGCTGCGAATGCCTCAGCCTGAAAGACGTTGGCGATCCTTCCTAGGTGATACCATTTCCCCCCCCGCGGTTCCAGAGAATATACTCCTGCGCCCATGCCCTCTGAAGTTTTTGAACCGTCAGTGAAGTTCACTACTCCTTCACCTGACAGGTGACTCGGGTAGCCTCTTAGCCATTTCTATCTGGTGCGTACAAAAGTTCGAAACGCCTTTCGAATTTTGTCTCAGGTTTCATTCTGTCCCTAAGCATCTCAAAGACCTCATTGGTGATGATCTTGTTGATGTTCTCGTGGCCCGATACGAAATTCGGAGTCTAAAAACCGTTCTGCGACAGCCTGTCCGCCGTGGCCAAAGCTTTCGCCTTCAATTCCACGTGGACTGGAGGCAGATTAATCAGCGTTTCAATAGCCGTGGATTTCATAGCCCCTGTAACACAAATTAATGCATTGAAGCCTCTGAATTTCGTTCAGCTCTTTCCTAGCACTTCCCATGTCGATTGTCGGCCACTAAACGACGCATCCGTGACTCAACATGGGCCTTATTACTGCTTCAGACATCCACAGTATAGCCTTAGACGGTAGGCCCCAGTTCCTCCCAAAAGAGTTCCTTCAATTCCAGAAAGCTGCTAAAGCTGACGTGCTCGATCAAAATTAACTTGCAATCGAGAATAACTCTCAAATACTTCACTTTCGGTACCGGAACGATATCCTTATCGAACAGCCCATCCGTGATCCGACGTTCCCCTGCTAAAGAGGACTATGTCTGTCTTGTCCGGGTTTACTCCAAGGCCGTTGTCCCGACACCATTCCTCTACTATCTTCAATGAGTACCTCAACCTGTCGCCCAGCGTGCTCTCAAACTTTCCTCTGATTAAAATTGTCAGATCGTCTGAATACCCCTGGGCGAAAATTCCCCCGTCGTTAAGCCTCCTGATAAGGGAGTCTACAACCATACAGCACAGCAGCGGGAATAGTATTCCCCCCTGAGAGCAGCCTCTGCTTACCCAGAAACTAGCTTCGTAACCACACACAGTTGCCTCAAATGCCCTGTTCCTAAGCATATTATTTATCTACCTCGTCACCCTCGGTTCTACTCCCCTATTTTGTAGGGCCTGGGGAATGATATCGAAGTTCGTATTGTCAAAAGCACATTGAATATCCAAAAGATCTCTCTACCTTGGCCACCAGACTATGGGGAGCAGATTCAGTGGATTTACCTACTTGGTTCGCGTGCTGTCTCACATCCAACGGACTTTTCGGAAGAATTTCGTACCTGATATAGAAATCTACCAGTCTTTTTAACGTCTTTTGCACATAAGATATAAGACTAATAGGCCTGAAGTCCTTGGCCTCACACGGCTTTGGTATAAACGTTACCTGAACCGTCTCCCACGCCAATGGTATGTGACCGAGAGCCAGCGAGCTTCTCAGGGCTACACAGAGCGGTTCTATTAGAATTTTTCCGCAATTTCAACAGAGCAGGAAATATCCCGTCATGACTTAGATCTTAACTGAAAAGTTTCACAGTGCCTACAACAGACTCAGTTTTATTGGCTCCACTAAAGGATTCGGCAAATCAGCCAGCATGACCTAAATTTACTCTCAATTGCAAAAGCCTTTCATATGTCAGGAGCACAACGTAAGGAATAAAAATGTAAATTCCACAACCGAATGATTTTTCAACATTTGATTTTCCCAAATATTTCCCGATTGTTAACAATCAAATTCTCATGCTCTTATTATTTCGAATAAAATGCAAAGTCCACCTATTCTTCTCAATCCATCTATTCGTTCCATTGGTATGTACATAACATCAACTCTTTCAAATGCCATTAACGCTATTCCCCCTATTATGCCTTTGCCATAACTCGAAATTCATAATTCTCATTATTACATACCCTATTCAAATCACTTTATCACCATATAATACCAAATACGTATTTTACATAAAACCATTCCGTTTCAGCAGAACATCAAAAATAATATGGATGGATAATTGCACGTACGTCATTTCATTGACATCGCCCACACCAACATTTTCAACTCTATTTTAATCTCATCATCTTTAATAAACATTAAAATTCATAACACCAGATCATCGTTGATTTAACCCTTTGTATTTGTCTAGTAATTACGGAAGAATAATCATAATTACAATGAGATATAGACTTGTTAAAATAAATATTCTTCGGTGTTTCATGGTTAGTTACGTGTGTTCTGTGTTGGTTGGGGATGTTGGCTAACTAAGTGAGTTTTCTCTTATGAATTGAGTTTCGTCGGTGTGAAGCGTGCATATATATCATCTATACATACAGTCTCAATATTCATATTTCGAGTTGGGGAGACTTTCAGACTATATAACATTTTCGTAGTCATTTCATTGGAAAAATTCAAATGAGTTGAGCTTTATGTCGGGAAAATGATTTTGATTAACTAACGAGGGTCAGTCGTTCAGTTGAAACTTTCGGAAGTGTTAGGATAATTAAAAACAATGAGTTCATAATGAGAAACATAATTTTTAATGGCAAAATGTCAAGTCAAGGGGTAAACGACTCTGAAAAATCACAGTTTTTTTTTGTGACTTTCCAGAGATTTTCTTTCAATTGTACGTTAAAGGGTTTGACTAAACATTTCAATTTTCTTCTTTTTCGTTTTCCAAAGATTTTTTTAGCTTGTGACAGGTAGAATGAAGGGATGGAGCCATTTTGTGGGGAGGAGGAAAAACAATTGAAAACGAGGAGGAAATTTTAGTAAATTCAAATATTTTAAGGGATTACGATTTAAATTTAACAATGCGAAAACAGCAAAGTGTTTAAAACTTTCAACTTTTTGTGATATACGAGTCCAACCGATTCATCATCATCATCATACCTTATAGACCGTTTTTACGTTTCGGTGTGGAGTCTTTACGCCGTAAATGGGTGATCTTGGACCACCCTCCTCCATACCGTCGTATACCTTGCCAAGGAGATGGTTTGTTCGCCCAGTAAAAGTCCCTAACTTCTAGATCTGATTTAATTGAATCTAACAACCTTTTCCTTGGCCTACACTTAGGGCGAACGCCCGGGACCTGCCCCGAGATGCCTGTTATTACCCATCCTTTGAACGTACCCGTACCACCTCAGGCGACTAACCCTTGCCGCCTCTTCCACCGACGACGTTTCTCTTAAATTTTCCGTCATGTCGTTTATGATATGATTATTCCACTGCTATTAGCCTTTGCTATACTCTTAAGCACCCTATTCTACAGTAAAGTATTGAAGGCTCATTTCTGCTACCTTCACTCACGAACTACTGTAAAAAACACTAGCAGTTCAGTTTTCTGAGTTGTGCATTTTATAACAACTACAGCAATGAATAATGTAACCTGAATTGGGTTTTAGGAATAAATTCTCTAATATTTTGGTAGTTCGCAATTCTTTTGGTTTCTTTAGACATTTGAACAAAAGACTAACTTCCCATCTGTCACTCCGCTTTGTTATTGTATGAATACGGAGTAAGATGAAGAAGCCGTTCAACATCCAGTAACCCAGTACAGTAACACAATTTAATCACGGTTAAGTGTATGGAGAAATATTTTGGGTGAACCGGACAATAATGTCTCATTAGGAGACTTATTTTCTAGTGGGTGCTGTGTAACATGAGATATTGTTAACATTCACCGTCGGTCCTTGTCTTCTCCAACTCCAACCCGCGCCGCGTGTGAAAAAATTGCGTATCCTGGTATCCTAGATTTTGAAATTTGGGGGCCGAAAAACTGCATAGCGGGCAATTAGAAGAGAAAAGAGGTACAACCCGTCGAAAATCGGGAAATGAACAAAAATCGGGAAATTAACAAAAATTGAAAAATGACTGAAAAGCGGGAAATAACTGAAAACGGGAAATGAATAAAAATCGGGAAATGACTAAAAATCGGGAAATGATTGAAAATCGGGAAATGACTAAAAATAGAGAAAAGACTGAAAAACAGGAAATGAACAAAAATCGGGAAATGACTGAAAAACGGGAAATGAACAAAAACCGGGAAATGACTAAAAATAGAGAATTGACTGAAAAACGGGAAAAAACGAAAATCGGGAAATGGCTAAAAATCGGGAAATGACTGAAAATCGGGAAATGAGTGAAAAACGGGAAATGAAGGAAAATAGTGACTAAAAATCGAGAAATGACTGGAAAACGGGAAATGAACAAAAATCGGGAAATGACTAAAAATAGGGAAATGACTGAAAAACGGGAAAAAACGAAAATCGGGAAATGACTAAAAATCGGAAAATGAATGAAAACGGGAAATGAACGAAAATCGGGAAATTACTGAAAAAACGGGAAATGAACGAAAATAGTGAAATGACTAAAAATCGGGAAATGACTGAAAAACGGGAACTGAGCAAAAATCGAAGAATGACTGAAAAATGGGAAGCGACTAAAAATCAGAAAATGACTGAAAAACGGGAAATAGACAAAAATCGGGAAATGACTAAAAAACGGGGAAAAACGAAAATCGGGAAATAACTAAAAATCAGGAAATGACTGAAAAACGGCAAATGAACAAAAATCGGGAAATTGCTAAAGATGGGAAATAGCTAAAAAGCTTGAAATAGCTAAAAATCAAAGAATAACTAAAAATTGCCAAAAAAAATTTTGCACGCTCCGCTCGCGAATTTTTATTAACTGTTTTACATTACCGAATGAGTTTTGTTCACTCATATCATCTATTTGGCCCAGCGCACAGCGTACTTTTTGTAAAAATTTGTGAAATTAAAAATTGTTTTGGGGCCACGACCAGAATTTTTTTAGGTGGTGAGCGATTTTTAAGGTCCCAGAAATGATGAGAAAAAATGTACTGGGTCCATTTTCGAAGCATTTACAAGCATTTGATTGCTTTATTAACGATCTTTCATGCAAAGAACCTCTTGGCTGAAAAATTTCGCCTGCGGCGCTAATAACCTACTTCATCAAATATGAAAAAGTAAGCCCAGCTGAACTTTGCCTACAACGCGACGATGTTAATCTGTCAGCGAATGAGACAGATAAATGTTTCAATTTAAATAACTTTATTCCTCTGCGTTTGGTGTTACACTTATAAAAAAATCGCTCACTCCGCCCTTGCTCCAACCCGAGGGGTGACGCACTTCTGCGGTTTATGGAATAAATGGGAATAAATGGAATAAATGGGAATAAATATTGGAATAAATGATAATTTTTTCAAGTTCGTCAAAACCTCAAATAGACTTAATTTTGATGGCAACGCACACAACAAACCATACTAATGTGTCAAAAAGTGAAAAAACCCTCTTTTGAAAACTTAAAAGAATTTTTGTTGAAAAATGGAATAAATGGAATAAATAAATTTATTCCATTTATTCCCAAAAAAATAAAATTTAATCTCAAGATGGTTTAAATGCTTTATAATTTGTGCAAACCTTTTTTTGAACTTATTTGTCTAACTTGTGATGTGTTTGGTTCAGATATTTCGCAAAAACAACAAAAAAAAAATTGGGAATAAATGGAATAAAAGAATAAATGGAATAAATAGAATAAATGAAGTGCGCCACCCCTCGCTCCAACCTATCACCTTCCCTAAACGGTCCCAAAAATTGAGTTTTAACTTCAATGCGAAAACAAAATCGACGGGAATAGCGTGAATGAAATCGAAAAATACCCTTTACCAGCATGTAAATAAATAATTGTTTTTCTTAAGAAATGTAACAAATTGTGGAAATTTAATTTACGTCTGTTCCATTTAATTATTTTATTTATGATCATTTAACATTAAAATGAAAAGGTTACCGGTATTTAGTGAGAAAGGTCAAAACAAACTGAAGACATTAAATATTGAAATTCCGCCGTATATTTCGTCTATGTACGAAACTGTTGGATTGCTGCTGGAATGGTTTATGCAGAGTGTGTTCATATAAGCACAGACATGCTATATATCTCGTTGTATAGAGTAATTCTGGTTGAGAAACATAAGTTTTGTTTTTTTTTTTCACATACAGTAGCCGCTCGCCCATAGAGATGTTAAGCATCGATAAAAAAAACTAAACGATAATGTGGTGTTTGAAGAATTAAACGGAAATTACACGCCCTTTGAATGTTTGAATAATTTTTGTGTTGCATTTTTGATTAACTATTTTAAACAGAAAACAAAACATAGGAAATTTTAATTTTAGTTGATACCATTCATCAACTCCACCGAACGTAGATATGCGAGGTTTCATCTATACTTTTCCACACAATTATTCATTTATTCATTTTTTTTTTCGTTTTGTAAAACAATTAAATTAATTTGTTGTGTGTTGACATCTCAAATTCATTCAGTTTAGTCTTTTTTTCGTATTCATTGTTTTGTTAAAAATAAAAATTAATTTTATTATGTGCGTGCATCGGGGGTATTATTTATTGTTCGTTTTAATGAGGAAAATTTATATAAATTTATTCCGATCATAATCGTCGTCATCAAGTTAGTCTTTAATTTTTTTTTTGTATTTTAGTCTTTTTCCTACATTTAAAAAGTAATTTTATTTGCATAATTTGGCTATGAAATTAAACATAATATGAGCACGCATATAATTTATTGTCAATTGTCAAATTAAACAAATGAATGAAATGGGGTCGAATTACTTTGTATCAGCAGTTGTGAAAAAAATCAAATAATTGATGAGACTTCGTCATATTTAATGATAACTTCGTCAATTTGAACCTTGTGAGTATTTGTCTTGATTTTCTTTTCTTTTTATTTACATTTCCCATGCGAAAACTTAACAAGTAAAAAAACGGAAAGATGGGGTCGTGACGTGTTGAATATAAAGATTTACCACTGGCTTCTAAGGGGTTTCGCAAAAGTTCCTGAGGGTTCTTGATTGTTTTACGATGTTTTGTTTCTTCGAATTCCGCTACAACAAAAAAATTTTCCCTCTTAGTAATGTAAGTTACTACTGTCATAGACTCAGGAGCTAAATGGTGCAGAAATTATTTCTTCTTTTTCAAATTTTACGCAAATAGTTAGGGAAAGCTTGTTGTTTGGGAACCGTAATTTTCGAATTCAACGACAAGTGGTCGCAACCCTTATTAAAACCTTCATCAAATAGAGTATTTTGAGTTTCTTTACTTTTGAGAGTTTTCAAGGATTTCCACGGTTGTTAACTTCTCGAAATGATATAGGGGTAAGTCTTATCTCATAGGAGAATTGTTGAAATTTCTGAAGTTCTGGAAGTCTTAAAGTATCTCCAGAAAAAATCAATAGCAATATTCCCGAGAAGAAGCGAAGTGAACAAAAATAGGAATAATTGATTAATACAGAGCGTCTAATCATCGAAAGTTTAAATTTTCACCTACCATTTAATGGTAACCATTAGACTTGTCTCGATTCAATTCATTACAACACAAAGAATCGGTTGCATGGTTGAATACGTATTCATATCCGAACATTAGACACGTTTTTGGACAACAAAACACATTCCGCATCTGTGTTGCTCTTCGGTTAGGGGTCGTGCACATATGACGTCACACCTGCTATAAAAAATTAATATCCACAAAAAGGTCATTACTCAGTCTCTGCCCCAAATGAAAAATTTCATACGTCGCTTTTCCGGGAAAACTATTGAAAAGTCGTTACATCTGGAAAAGTGGTCAATTTTGAGGGTTTTTCACGTAGTGCTCGGAGTTTTCGAATTTTAGCTCCGAAATGACAATACTTAGAGAGTTTGTTTCTTCTAGAAAGTTATAGAGTTTGATCATTAGAATTTTTTGGGATCATAAAAAAATTGCTGCCAGCTGTCATAGCGACTCCATCTTGGATTTTCGTTTATGCTTTTTCGATTTTCGAATTTTAGCTCCGGAATGACACTACTTAGAGAAATGGTTTCTTCTGTTTCGTCTGGAAAATTTTTTGGGATCAAGAAAATGGCTGCAAGGCTTTTGTGAATACTCAAAAATTATATCTTCTGAATTAGAATACCAAGACAGTTGGTTTCTTCGGGAAAGCTGTAGAGATTGGTGCAAAACATTTTTTCAGAAAAAATTTTTTTGGAGAAAATTTTTTTTTTTAGAGAAAAATATTTTCGGAGAAAAAATTTTTAGAGAAAAATTTGTTTCTTCGCCCCTTTCTTTTGCCCCCTGTTTTTTCGGCGCCTTTTTTTCTGCGCCCATTTTGGCGGCCCCCGTTTTTTCTCCGCACTTTTTCCCCCACCCCCCTTTGTCCGCCCCCCCCCCCTTCTCCGCCCTTTTTTTTTCATTTTTCTCCAAAAAAAAAATTTTTTCTGAAAAATTTTCGGAGAAATTTTTTTTCTTAGGAAATTTTCTTTTCGTGAAATTTAGTCGTAGCAACTGCAAACTTCCAAAACGGTTGATATCGCATCCTCAACGTCCACTTGAAGTGACGCTATCGCTGATAATACGCAAAAGTTTGTTTGAGTAGAATCTTGTGTTGAAAGTTTTAATTTTCTGAAAAAAGTACAGCGCTTTTTTCGAAGCAAAATTGTTGTGTGTTAAAAAAATTGCTTCACAAATGCCGGGCCCACACACTAATAACACTTTCATTTTTCACACGCAAAAATTTAAATTTACCCTAAACAATCTCTCTAAGAATTATAAGTATCGCGACATATCGCATAGTGGGGTCCAAAAAATAAAAGTGTCGGCAAAGTTGGGGGACCTAGCTGAAAACAGATAGAGGTCTGTACCCTGGTAGAAGTCTAAAACATAGCTTCTGAGTCGAAATTGACCTAAAAAGCGTTTGGTTATGGATTTAAAACATGAAAAAGTGATGGTAACACTTCTAGACTGGTCCCATCAATTCGCCACATTGACTGACTCTCAGCTCACTCCAAACGTTTAGATGCACCAATAAACCTCTAAATCCTTTTATTTGGAGTATTGTGAAGAGGAATCACCTTAACAAAAATATTTATCATCTGTTAGTTATGATCAATTTTTTTAAAGTCTACATTTTCACCGATTTTCGTGTTTTTTCACACATTTCGTTAGTTAGCAGCCCCTAGATCCACTCGGATCTCATCGCACCCATATTAACTTTTTCTCAGGGCACCCCAACTTTGTCGACGCGTTTTTTTCCCATACGATTTTGGACCCCCCTAATGTCGCATCGAATGATCCGCTACCTGAGTCAATTTTTATTTTTATTTTCTTCATTCCAAAAGCATGTGACACTGCCACACTGCGACACATTCACAGAACTCTTGTAATACTTTTCCTACCTGAAGCGTCCACTGTTAACCGACAAAAAGAGGGATCATAGGAGATTAACGTACATTCTTGTCGTTTTACAATTACATTTTATGTTGACGTCAAATTATATCCATGGATAGTAAACTCAGAACTAACTCAATCCACTCACAATTGCATTTTGGTGCAACCTCTACTTCGGCTTGTCAAAATAAAAATGAAAAATCTGCAGCCAGTATGCATTTATGTTCGAATTATGGTAAAATAAAATAGCTTACTATACGTGCGAGAGTGTATTGGTGCCAAGTAATAAACAATAAATAAACCATTGAAATGGGTATTGGAAAGTAGCGATAGAGCGAAGTTAAAGAATTTGATTTCCTTAGTGCAGTGAGGTGCAGCTAGGTGCAGTGAGGTGCAGCTAGGTGCAGTGAGGTGCAGCTAGGTGCAGTGAGGTGCAGCTAGGTGCAGTGAGGTGCAGCTAGGTGCAGTGAGGTGCAGCTAGGTTCAGTGAGGTGCAGCTAGGTGCAGTGAGGTGCAGCTAGGTGCAGTGAGGTGCAGCTAGGTGCAGTGAGGTGCAGCTAGGTTCAGTGAGGTGCAGCTAGGTTCAGTGAGGTGCAGCTAGGTGCAGTGAGGTGCAGCTAGGTGCAGTGAGGTGCAGTGAGGTGCAGTGAGAAGCAACTTTGCTAACTCACTCTTGCGCATATAGTAAAACGTTGTACGTAATTCCACAAATTCATAACTTGCTTCATGCTAATTTGAATGGATGGTAGATCCAAAAAACAATGAGGATACTCATAAGTGAGCTCAATGACGGAAACATTTGTATACACATAAAATCCAAAAGTCATAACATATTTAGAACTCATTTTGAGCCTATTAGAGTTTCCGTAAGGGAAAATTGAGCTTTATGCTCGACGCTGAGACACTGTTTCGTCATATAAGAGTTCCTTTCACCACAACTCATCAGTCATCATGTGCCATCGAGACTGCCGTGTTTGATTAAATGCACAGACTATCGAATATTTTTTTTTATTTGTAAACCACTTCACCCTTATTCTACTATTTCCTTGCATGCTTCTAGTTCCCATTGTAAAATTCTAGTCTTTTACAGAGAGTGAATAGAAAAAAACGGGAGATGGTGGAAAATTAGTAGTGAAATTGCGAAAACTGTAAAAAAACGACTCTAAAGTTGAAAAAGAGGACAAATTATTTTCACAAATTCAATATCAGGTTCTTCTGAGTACATGCATACACAAAAATGCAATAAGTTGACTATACAATAAATCAATTTAGAAATTAGGAAACTTTAAAATTGCGAATTTTACAACAAAATGCACGTGATTTCATAGCAAGAAACAAACAACGTAAGATAACATTGATGAATAGGAATGGTAAAAATCATTGTAGACAACAATCTTGCTCGTTTATGAAATCGTCAAATTTTCAAGCAAAGTTTCACGGTAAATTTCTGTTGGCATTTAAATGATGAAATGTGAACAATTCAAATTTCTACCATAAACAGTAACTGACTACAAAACTGGATTATTAATGAAGTCAATCCATAAAACTATCAAACAAAAATTATATTTAATTTGTCAATAAAACAAAGATTATAAAAACGTTACGCTTACGTACATCATATGAATAAGTGAAGTCGTCTATGTTTACAAAACGCATCAATTTTAATTTGTTTTCACCGGTTTTCAAGACATCCGTAACCGAAATGCCTTGCGTTTGTTTTGCATTTTATTTACTTTTTCATTACTTTTTGTGCCATTGTGTTTTCCTTCAGTGCGTCCACTGCGCTTCAAAATTACATTTTATTAGTTATTTAATTCAATTTACATATTATCATAATCACAATCAATTTTAATTTTAATATCACAAATTACTGGTGATTATTTGTAATTTATGGTGCAGTAATTGAAAATACCGAAGAATTACTCACGAGGAAATAAAGAGGACGAACTTTTTGGTGTTAAACAACTGAATGGAATTTTGTGTAAATTTATGTTACCAACCCAGAATTTTCACCTACGAAAAAACGGTCATACCAACGCCGTGAGTAAGATATTTAGATTCGACCTGATAGTATGTTATAACACAAAGGCGAAAGACGATGGATATTTTTTAACCATCGCTATCGTCACAACGAGTGTCGAAGTTGTCAGATAAGCTGTCGTTAATTTTTCATCTTTAATTCTTCAATTTAAATGAAAAAAACACTCGGTCCATTCGTTGTTTCCATAAATGCTCGTGGCTAATTCCATCGGTACCGTCACCTGGGTAACGAATTTCATCTCTTTCACTCTTTTAATATGATTTATATTAACATGAGACAAAACACATTCGTTCCCCAGGTGACATGGTAGCGACAATGTATGGGTTACCGATGGAATTAGCCTCGTACGATTTGACGAAACCTTCACTGACACACTGACAGTCAAATACTTTTTCAGAATTCAAGTGGGAATGTTGGAATAATGGAATTCTAAGAAATGATATGACATGCCATGACATTTGGTAAAAGTTTCACGAAAAGTTCACGACTGTCAGTGTGTCAGTGAAGGTTTCGTCAAATCCTACGAGCATTTATGGAAGTAGAAAGTAGTAGAAAGTAGAAAACATTAACTAAGCTCATTCTAGCAGAAAAGGTTGGTCAACAATCAGAAAACTCGGAGCTGTTCAATCATTCAAAGCACCAACAAAGAAATTTTTCACGAAGAAAGTACTTCAAGCATATCATACGATCCGTAAAAAGACATCTGCTACAGGTAGTTTTGCCAGCGCCTTTTCCGCTGAAGACGTAACGTTTGCACTGTTGAACATAAAAAACGGCAAGGCCAGTGGATTTGACTCTATATATCCAGAGTTCTTAACATACAGTGGACCTCGAACGAGACTGTGGATGGCAAGATTTCTCAGTAATATTGTCACTTCGAACACTCTACCACCACCATTAAAAGGAACCAAAATAATCGCACTGCTGAAGCCTAGAAAAAATGAAGAACTACCGGAAAGCTACCGACCAATAGCACTGTTATCGGTGACTTTTAAATTGCTGGAGCGTTCGTTATATAACCGCATTGTAACAGAGATCAATAAACTCACAGCACCAGAACAGGCGGGATTCAGGAAAAATTGCAACTCCGCCGAACAAGTGATGTCGCTCACCAATTATATTGAAAACGACTTCCAAAAAAAAACTGAAAACAGGAACTGTTTTTATCGATCTTACTGCGGCATATGATACGGTCTGGAAGAGGAAACTAATCCAGGCGATACCATGTTTGAAAATCTGCGATTTAATTTGCAATATGTTCATCGACTGACTTTTTCAAGTCTTCGTGAATGATCAACGAAGTCAAATCAAAAAATTGAACAACGGACTCCCCCAAGGATCTGTGCTGTCAAGTTTAATGTTCAACCTCTACATTCACAACATGTCGTCATCTAAATCACGAACATTTTTGTGAGCTGACGACATGGCATACGCTGCACAACATACGTCGTTTCAACAACTGAATAAGACACTCTCCGAAGACATGACATCGTTCACACGATACTGCAAGCAATGTAGATTGATACCCAGCGTAACGAAAACCGTATCGTCCTTCTTCTTCTTCTTCTTCATCAGCCCATTTTTATCCACTGCTGGATGTAGGCCTCCCCTAACTCCTTCCACTTTTCACGATCTGCTGCTGCTTGCTGCCAGTTAATTCCTGCCGTTCTCTTGATGCTGTTATGCCATCTTTCTGGTGGTCTTCCCATTGGTCTTTTTGTCGGCGGTCTCCATTCCATGATAGTCTTGGTCCAACGCTCATCAGTCCGTCTAGCAATATGACCCGCCCAGTTCCATTTCAACGCTGCTATTCGCTCTATCACATCAACAACTTTTGTTTGTTGCCTAACCCATTGATTCGTCATCTTGTCTCTGAGCGAGATACCCAGCATACTCCTCTCCATGGCTCTTTGGGCCACCCTCAGGTTATGTTCGGACGCTTTTGTTAGTGTGAGGGTCTCAGCTCCATACGTGAGTACTGGGAGGACACATGTGTCGAACACTTTACGCTTTAAACTATTGTTCATTTTACTCTTGAATATTAGTCTGAGTTTTCCGAATGCTGCCCATCCTAACCCGATTCTTCTTCTCACTTCAGCTGTTTGATTGTCGAGACCCAGCTTCAATTTGTGACCGAGGTATATGTAACTGTCAACTCTTTCGATGACATCATTCCCAATCTTAATCTCTGTGTCATCATCGATATTAGTCATTATTTTCGTTTTCGATAGATTCATCTTGAGACCAACTTTTATAGATTCTGCATGCAATTGGTTGATCATCGTTTGAAGTTGGTTGAGATCGGCTGCAATGAGTACTATATCGTCTGCAAAACGAAGATGACTTAAGAATTTCCCATTTATGTTTATCCCCATTATACTCCAATCCAATTTCTTGAATATGTTTTCTAGAGTTAATGTAAACAGCTTAGGTGATATAGTATCACCCTGTCTTACTCCTCTACCAATTCTGAACTTTTCTGTGTTTTCATGAAGTTTCACATTTGACGTTGCGTTTTCATATACATAGCGAATGGTTCTACTGTATCTTGAATCAACTCTACAGTCGTCTAGACCGTCTAAGATTGCCCAAGTCTCAACGGAGTCGAACGCCTTTTCGTAATCGATGAATGCTAAAGCAATTCCCATTTTGTATTCGTTACACTTTTCAATCAGAATTCTCATCACCTGCAAGTGATCGTTTGTTCTAAAACCGGATCTAACACCAGCTTGCTCAACTGGTTGATAGAAGTCCAACTTCTTTGTGTTTCGCTTTGCGATTATCTTCATGAAAAGTTTGTAAAGTGTTGACAAAAGACTTATGGGACGATAATTCTTCAAATCTGTTATGTCACCTTTTTTGTGCAGTAAAGTTATCATCGCATTTTCCCATGCTTTCGGAATTTTTTCCAACTCTAGGCCGTGAACAAAGCCGTTATCATAATTTTCAACGTGTCACCTCCGAATTTGATGGCTTCAATTGGTACACCATCCTCACCGGGGGATTTTTTGTTTTTCATTTCGGTTATTGCCGATTCCGTCTCTTCTACAGTTATGTCTGGCATTTCTTCCGACCCTATATTCGTTATCACTGGTCTATCCGGTTGAGTTTCTGAGGTCGCGATCGTGGGTTTCGGCTGAACGGATGTTCATCAATGATATCCGATTTCTTCACCATTTTCGATCTTTGGAATCTCGTATTCAACACAACTGTAGCACGCACCATTCTGTGATCACTACCAGTCGTAAAATTGTTTAAGACGGTAACATTCTTAACAATTGTCCTGCTTCCACTTAAACAATAAAGAAGCTACGAGAGAGCTGGACGTTAGGTTTGACAGAGTGAGATTGACCCACGACCCTTTTCCTGTATACCTCGGAGTAAAGCTGGACCGATCTCTCACCTACACAACAACCTTCTCAGCCTCCTGTCTTAGAACTTCAGCACTAGGACTCGTGTACTCATGTGCCGAATACTGCTGTTCCACTTGACTCAATAGCTTTCACGCCCAGAAAATTGACATCGATTTGAACAAAACGATGCGATTGATCACCGGAACAGTGGACTCAACACCGCTCATTTGATTACCCACACTAAGCATCATTGCCTGACCTCCGATTCGTCGTCGTAAAGCGTAGCATCTTCAGCACCGTACTGACGAACACTGAAATTCCCCTACACCAAGACGTTCAAGCAATCGTCAGTCAGCGACTGAAGCCATGGAAACCGTCGACTAGCACTGCAAGGGAACTACAAAATAACAGACTGATATAAAATGTGGCTAGAATCAAACGCTACAAGTCCTATCTTCAACTTTAATCGACACAAGGCAAATAGCAAAGAATTTCATCTTCCACGAAAAGTATGGACGAACCTCAACAGATTGAGAACCGGACATGGTAACTGCAATGAAATGCGTTATAAGTGGATATTTACCACGATCCCAGCTGCCCATGCGGTGAACCACATCAAACAATGATCCACATATTATTGGACTGTTCTCTGTATTGATACGGTGGTAATATTAATCGACTAGCTCAGGTCCTTGCAACTGTGACCAACTGTTTTTTTTGAAAAAATAGAAGAATTATAGATGAAAAATTAACGAGAGCTTATCTGAAAATTGTGTCTATTGAATTTTGAGCTTGCAGTGTCCTATTAATAATCCAACCAAAGATCGTATAACTTTACGTGATTTGTTTAGGAGATATTTGGTGGTGTTGATGTTGGTTTCTGGTATACATTCCCTGATGTGTATGCAATTTCCAATGTTGCTCAACATTATGTTGTGTTTGTAAAGGAAATATTTTCCTATAATTTTCCTTTGTGTTTTGTAAGAGACTCCAACTACTTTTTCTGGTCCGACAAATACGGTCTCGCTTCCTTTCTTAGCTGGATCATCAACTTATCATTCACTTTGGGCCCGTACGAAGTACGAGTCCCATGCGTTTAAGACTACGTTTGTAACCAGGGAGTAGGGGGGGGGGAGGATCGATCATGGTCGTTAGATACCAAATCAGCAAAACCGACTTTCAATTTCTTTCTTTCCCTTGTAAGTTTGGTATTATAGATGAGTATTTTTGGACGAAGGACCGCGTAGCTGGGGCCGCCTAAGTGGTTTTCGGTCTTTTGTACATAACTCGCGTAATTCTTTTCCGATTTTCATAATTTTTTTTGTTTGAAAGGTCTAGGCATGCCAAACAATTTATGGCAGAACATTTACTGATTTCGAGACGATGGACTCACCCACACGGCCCTAAAACTGAGTGGTCGAACGTTTTTTTTCTACATAAATCGGGTAAATCTTATCCGATTTTCAAAATCAGTTTTTTTCCTGAAAGATAATTGAATAAATGATAACGAATTTGAATTTGGGCAAAATCGGTCAAGAGCTGAATCACGGAAATTAAATTAGTGAAAATCTGTAGAGTGATTCGGGCTGTAGAGGTATTAGTTTGGGTCCAACTCATGCTAGGCGACCCTAAATGATGTTTGGTGGTTCTTGGTGAATATTTCATTAATGATGAAGTTTTCTGTCCAATGTGTTAGAGTAAAATGAGGCGAATTTTTTGTATGAAGTATTGGCCAGAGGCCTCTCCCAAGGTCGATTCGAAGATCGGCCCTCGTACAAAAGAATTAGTTTTTTGTGTGGAAACATTTTTTGTTCAGACTTTGGGCTTTTTTGCGGATATGGAGAGGTTTCTCGCATATGTTTTATTCCTTGATGTCCCAATACCCACACAAAGAATACTTTCGGCTAAAATACTCTTCAGGGCGAGCTTCAGGGGATTTGATTTTTTTTTATTGGGATGGGTGCAGGGGCGTCACAACAAGAATTGGGCGCGAAAGCCCTTCCTCGCCCCTCCTCGAGCTTTCAAAAAAAATTTTTTGCAACTATGGGTGCAGGGCGCAACAATTTATTTTCCTTGTACAAAATGGCGGCGACTACACTGTCACAAAACAGCACTCATTGGCCACTTACACGGCGGCCGAACTTTCTTACATCACCATTTAGGAACATAAACTGTTTAAGGTAAAAATTGAGAAAATTCACGTTTTGGTACAATTACACCCATAGAAGTAATATTTTACTATGGCTGCTGTACCTTCTATGGTGCAATTGTACCAAAACGAGAATTTTCTCAATTTTTACCTTGATTGCAAGTTTGTGTACTTCTTTGCACTGGACTTTTTGACCCCCCCCCTGTCATATTTTGTCTGTTTTCCCGACACCCCCCCCCCTAAAAGCAGACGTCATTTATGGACGCTCCCTAATCTGCTTAGCGGAATAATCCAAGTTAAAAAATAACCGAAACAAGCTCACAATTCTTTTACTTCCAATTTGTTCAAACGAAATGGCATGCATCCAATCTCGATCTGGATTGTATAAAAGGCGAGTTGACACAGTCTGAGTATCATTACATAGCTGTCAACGAAGACCCCGACGAAAACTCCGCCAGCGATAGAGAATACATTGATTGTAATTAATATACCGCAACGAAACCTATAAAATAAATTCAAATGAAAAAAAATTCATGGGCCCGGGAAGGGGCCGTAAAGGGTTCCGCGTCTCCAATTCTTGTTGTACTGTCGTCCAGTGACCCCTCTATATGCAAAAAAATTGTTATTGAGGGCCGGGGGAGGAGCCATGAAGGGCTCTGCGCCCCAATTCTTGTTGTACTGCCATCTATTGGCCCCCTTGCACCCATCCCAATAACAAAAAATCAAATCTCAGCTGTTCCCCTAAAGTGCATTTTTGCCATACTTCCTTTATTGTTTTGTCGATATCTGATCAACCTGATCAACAGTCGGCAACGGTGCCGGTGGAAGGTCTTAAAGGAGGAAGGAGTCATCCTTGGTGTAAATATTTATTAGATTAGAATGAAAAAAATTCTGTTCTTTGGTATATACTTTACAACTTAATCTGCATCGTGAAAAAATAGAAAAGGATTTTATAATTAAAAGGTTTGATCTACATTTGGAATTGATCTGTTCCATAGGAGAATGTGTTTTGCCCTGATGATGGGAAATCCCGAAATATTGGCAATAAAAACTATATCGGAACAAGCCTCTTGATGTTTCTATATACCAGCGACATAACAGCGACACAACGCACAAAATTTAATCTCGTCTTGCTGCTTGATTTTCATTATCAAAATTTCCCTTCCTCGATACTGCTGGAAAATCAAATTCTGCTCCCTTTCACTAAAATATCTATCGAATTTTCAATTGGCATATTCGCTCTAAAGTTAGTGCCATTACATTTACAACGAATCGTCAATAAAACAAATCGTTTCAATGTTAAGCCTCAGGGGTCCGATTTTCAATAGGCTAGAACACTTTCATCTCACATCTTCTTCTCACGTGAGAATTTATCTTTCATCTTATTTTATTTTAAAATGCCACTTACCTGCCTCTTGAATTTAGTAAACTAACAGAGCTCTAAAAGGACAAATTATCTCAAATTCTCCGCACTCTAAGGTGGGAAGGGTCTAAAAATGCTGAAAACTAGACGGGATGCTTCATTACTCGGTTTTATGGACCTGCCTTAATTTAAAATTACTCAAACAGAGTTGGAATTGTTTACCAATTACAAAATGAATTGCATGTTCACGTAAAGAATGTACATTCTTTAAGGTATTCTCATGCGATTCCTTATAGTTTCCGATATGTGAATAGTAACTTCTTGTTGTATTCTATTTACGTATACCAATTTGTGTGAAGATGATGAAAGTATGACTAAGTATGCATACAATGTGTGAAAAAACACGGCTGCATGGCGAAACACACAGCCCGCTATCACCATAAAGTTATGTAAGTCTTTCCTTCCTAAAAAGCTCGAAAGCAAGTCATTTCTTTGGTGTATGTGCTTGTAAATCGCATGTGCGCGAATTTAAATATGTTTATGACAAGAACTGTCGTATTATGGGAATAGATTTGTTTTGAACGACGTCAATGCCACACAACGTTGAAATACCCTTGGAAACGATTCCTTGTTCATAAATATCAAACCAGAATTCGCCCACTCTAAATGGAAGTGAATCCATCAACCGGTATGAGACAATAGCCAGAGTATCCATGTCAATGCAGTAGTAAATAACGATGCAACAAAATTGAAGAAAAGTGCCGGTTGACATTGTCTGTGTGCGCTTAATTTATGCAATAATCCATACATTTATATCGACAATTTCAGAGTACAAATGAATGTGTGTCTCCCCTCTGTGACTGTGATTATGATTGTGTTTATGTCTCGCTTTCGCGAGGTACTTCATACTCACCGCGTTGTCTTCTCGTTGAACATTAATACACATCGTTTTCCAAAGAGACACCCGGGCGGAGTCTATTTGCATACCGGGGCTTTTTATCCAACGCGCGCGCCAATCGTTGAACATTTTATGTTGTCAAGCGAATCAACGTTAAAAAACTTGTTTTATTACAACAAAAAAAAATGTTTGTGTTTTTTTTTTCGTTCATTTAAACTCTCTTTACTCGCGAAAAACACTCATATTGTATATGCGAGAGTCACACATTTTTTCGGTTTTAACTTATTCCATGTAATGCAATTCATATTATGCAGCATGTATGCGAAGTCTGAAACGATGTAAAAGAGCGCAGTTAAAGAAGATGGGTTCTCGGGGAACATGCCTGCCTATATTATTGTTATATCTATGCAGTTTCACATATCGAACATGTGTGTCGCACATAGGTATTTGGTTTACTTGTTCTGGAGCACACAATAATGTGAATTGTGTGGGTGATGAGAGAATGTCGAGAATTCATTTGAATTTTATCTATCGGTTTCATATTTGTTCCAGGTGCTTAGGTTTTTTGTTTCTTTATTCGTACGCCAAGTATATTAATTTGGCAGTTAAATTTTGTTTTAACTCTTCAGAGTAATAACAGCGAAGATCTACGTAAGTTAGATTACAACACATTTTTACGAAAAGGTTTCATTTGATAAGATGCCATTAAAAGAACACCCAATCCTTTCCCCAAAAATTGAAACCATTTATACAGTCATTATTTCAGAATTAGATTTTCAAACGAGGGTACCGAGTTTCAAAATCACATCGTGTGACAAAAAACGCTCAACATGTTACGTAACAACGCTATACGCAATTTCGTTGTGTTCGATCGTTTGAGAGTTTTAAATTATGCTTTTGCACTCAAAAGTAGTGACAAAAAACTGTTCTCATAAATGCTCCTAATTTCGCAAGCAAAAGAACAAGAAAAAGCTCAATACCCATAACGAAATTGCATAATAGTAATAGTAGTTTTTGATACAAGTTTCGTACCAAGCTAACGCACTATATATGAGATTGTCGACTCGAGCCGAAGGCGAGATCGGCAATACATCGTGTGCTTTAAGCTACCACCATACGTAACGTGTATCAAGCAACGGTTTTTGCAAATCGCCGACAAAAAACGAGCTTTTCCCTGCGTATCGAGATCCCAATTATTATTTTTTTCGCACTAGTGCGAAAAACAGCTTTTTAAATAAAATATCATCACACTAGTGCGTAAAATTGGTTTTTACACACTGGTGCGAAAAAATTTATAAATAACGGACGAAATAGCGAGTTTTTTGCAAAAAAGTATTTAGCTGTTAATTGGTTGTTGAGAAGTGTGCAATTTTGTATTCGTAGCGAAGTTGGGCAACATTTATTTGTCATAAAAGGTTCTGCCCGTTCTGCACACATAAAATAAGTTTGCTTGATTGGCCTTCGTAAGTTTGACAGTGTAACTGACTATATTAATCGGTTCCTGGGGTTTGGTTTAGAGAAACATTTTAAATTTAGAGCCATGAGGTTTCTTCGTCCAGGTTATTTGTGGGACTTATTAAGTAGGGGGCATTCTGCTAGAACAAGAAATTTTGTGGGCATGGCTGGCATGTTGGACTAGTCATGCAGGGTTTATGCGGAGTAAGAACTTTGGGGGGGGGGTCTGCGTCTTGCATCTGGATTTTGTTATTTTCTCTCTAATTCTTTGGTACTGATGGATGAGTGCACAAGGTGGAGTGGGACATTTTCTAAGGTATTGTGATAGGGCCTTACATTCTGTACTTTAGCTTTATTTTGACTTTTTTGTTAACTAACATATAGCCTTAACTCCGTTTTTGTTCTGTTTTTGGTTTAGCAACTAGTATCGGAATGTTAGTATTTTACTACTATTTATATATGGATTCGATCACTAAATTTATGTAAAAAGACCACCATGCCCAACATTCGTGTTGCATAAGGGAAACCTTGGCATGGATTTAGATAATAAATGAAATGAAATGAAATAAATATGATTACTGATTGTATGAATTGTTCTTCAGATAGTTGTTTTAAAACTGAATTGTCTAACCTCACATCTCGAACAAATTGGATAACGAATGTTCCACGACTACCGAACCAAAGGCCTCTAGCGCACCACTTTTTCTCACAAAATTCTGTATGTGTAAAACGAGATGCACTTGTGATATATATTTTCCTTTTCGTCCTTGATTGCTTAATCGATCCCGCTCGATGTCATTCGTTTCGTATCCAATCGTTGGATCAATTATGTACGCTTTCCTCGAGTTCCGTTGGAAGACAATGATATCGCTGAATCGACTTTTTCCATCAGAATCAACTGAATAAGGTAAAAACACCGGTTACGAGCCTGTTTAGAAATTGCTTTAGCTACGGGCTACTGTTTTCCTTTCCTTTGTTATCAAAAAAGAACAAACAAAAAGGCTCGTAACTGGCACAGAGCTCGTAACCGGTGCACTTACCCTATATGATGAATATATATGATTCTTCGTAGCAGTTAAAGCCTTTCTATCTCAGCAGGTTGGCGATGCTATGTTTGACGGTATGGCGCCTGTACGTTATTAAAAGGTTATTTAATGAGCAACCTCCGGTAACGCGTGGGATTGTTGCAATCTCCTTGCCGCATTTACGACAAAAGTGGGAACCGCTTGCGACGGGGTGGAACTTGTCTAATTTCGCTAGGCAAGGCATTAAACAGTGCACTGCCATTTGCGGTCACTGCTTTAAAGCCAACTTTGGTTTTAGTCATGATTGTTCTGAGGTCTTTTCTGTTGCGCGTTTGCTAATTGTGCTGAGTACGTGAAAAATGAAGAGTGCTATGGGTGAGTTCTTTAATAGTATCGTACAAATAGGTGCACACACCGTAGCGAACAATACTGTCAACTCTAAGGATGGTGGGGAAGTGTAGGCGAAACAGCTGTTTGGTAGGATAACGAATAGGAAGCTTGGCTACGTGTTTTAGGCATCTCTTTTGAATAACTTGAAGCTGCCTGAGAGAAGTCTTCGTTGCAGTTCCCCAAGCCGCTGGCAAGTATGAGAGACCGAGTGCGTTAGTTTGCACAGAACTCCACAGACTAAAGCCATTTTCCTACACATTTGCAAGATATAGGCGTCCCAGAAAAGTTTGTCATACAAAATAAAGCCTAGGTACTTGTACACTTTAACCGCATCTATTAGTGCACCTTCAAGAGTAATTCCACCCGTTAGAGTACCACTAGATATTCTGAAGTACATTGCCTTTGTTTTACTGACATTTAGGGTTAGCTTATTGTTCATACTTAGTACGTTGGTTTCAGTAGATTCAGCAAGATAGAATAGTGCAGTATCATCCGCAAACAGGTATGTCTTTCCAATCATGTCATTTATGTATATTAGGAACATCACACTTCCTTGGGGAACACCAATCCCAATACTTCTCAATGGACTCACAGAACCGCTAATTGCAACACATTGTTTCCTATTCGCTAGCTAATCCTTCAGCAATTCAAGCGGACTTCCCCTAATACCCGCCCGTTCAAGTTTCTGCACTAGGATCACATGGTTTACGCAGTCGAAGGCCTTTTTTAGGTCCAAAAAGATAGCACTAACAGAAATACTCATGGATTTAGTAAATTTCCATTCCAACTAAACCCGACAGAGAAAAAATATTACATTTTATACAAAAAACGAGTTTCTTTGCCATTAAAATATTCTAAGATAGTACGCTATTCGTTCAACGATTCGGCTATGAGCTTAGTGTAAACGATGTAAACTTCATTACATAGAATTTAACCATTTGTAACGTTCATTAACTTGAATTTAATGGATATCACGCCAATCGCGCTGATTCTTCATACTTTTTTGGAAAAAAATATTAGAATTCATATTTTTTTCTGCATTCGTTTCATTTGAACGCCATCTTGGCATCTCTTCAAATAATTATAGCCGACATAGCCAAAAAAACGAATACATATCTTTGTAATTTGTTTGTTCTTAGCTCTATATAAAGCTCCCAATCTACTTTCATCCTTGACTATGAGAGTTCCACATTTGTCTTTATAGTATAGTTTGTTGTTAGTTGTGACGATTGATATGGTTTGCAATGTAGAGATTTACAATTTTGTTGCAATTATTCATAGTCTCAAGAGTTTTCGGGTTTTGATTGGACAGGCGAACAAACTGACAAAGTGGCCATAATAGGCCATTCTAAAGAAAATAGTAGATTACAGTTGGGGATGCGGAAATAAGTCATGAGTGATTAATTTTGTGAAATGAGCCAAACTCAAGAGGGTGTTTTTAAGCAAAAAGCTTTGAAAACTGTTTTTTGACGAGTGTAGAGTTTGTATCCCGAGCCGAAGGCGAGGTATACAACTACAAGAGTCAAAAAACAGTTTTTAAAGCGAGTTGCTTAAAAATACACGAATGAGTTTGCGAGTGTCACGACATTATCCAGAATGGATGACTTATTAAGCTTCCCCCACTGTATGCTGTGTTACTCGGTGTCCCAACCGAAAACGCGTCATTACATGCAGATATACATGTAATGACAAGTTTTCGGTGGGACAACGAGTAAAAATACCTACAAAGTGAAGAGCGTCGCTCTTGGAAACTACTGTAACGTTAGTAGCCAAGACCCTTAATGGGTTAAGTTAGAACTAAACTCGTTTTGGAATGTTATGAATGTTTGAACATTTCCTGAATTCCATAAATTGTCCTAATTTCAGTTGTTTCTCTGGTGATTTAAATTGATGACATTTAATGTGAAGTAAGTTTCTACGTAGGAAAAATATTTTCCCATAGCTAGAACTTTTCTTCCGACTAAAGCCTTTTATTAAATGATCTTTTGGAATGCGTTTCTTTTTTGCTTGAAGATTTCTAAATTGATGTTCGGTCTGCAAATTGAACCGATTTGCATCGAATGTTGGAGAAGCAAAGTTTTGTGGTGACTTAACGAAGTCGCTGTGCAAAATAGTTACTTAAAAGAGGATGATATACTGGAATGAGGTCAGACAGTCGTAAGATATTTCCATTTTAAATTAGCAAAATTATTTGCATTGCAAATGGCATATGGAATCGTTGTAAGCACTTATTTGTAGCACAATTTATGAAATTTTCCATTGGCCTCTACAAATTCCAATTATATTTTAAAATTTCATTTAAAAGTTTTTCTCTCCGAACCGAAACCAACTCGAAAACTCAAGCCAAAGTACATTTCAAAAATCCATAATATGATGAATACCAAGACCAAAATGCCGTATATGTTTAAAGCTATGTTTGATATATAACTCACATATCTTGCGATGGAGCTAAAAAGGAGAATATATGGGATTGGTATCCATCTACCATATCTACATTTATATTAGCAGGAACTCTTTTTAAATTTAATTTCCATCTCGTTTCTCAATATAACACTGAGAATTCGTGTGTGCTACAATCCACAAATCCACATGAACCAAATCCTTGTTGTATATTATCATTCGAAATGATACTATCCGAAAATGGAGCATATACTTTCCACGGATACACTACACACATGAATGTATATGCAAGTTATACGCTTCTACATATAAGTCACTTTCATGTATGGTAATGTGAGATTGTTCCCTCGTTGAGGTATTACTCTGCACATCATTTTTTAATATATTATAACGTAATAGCTACGATATAGTTACAAAGGAGAATTTTTATTAGAATTATATAAATATTCACGGAAAATATATGAAAAAGTTCATGTGTGTGCAATGAAGTTTAAAATGCTCGTGCTTGTACTTCAATGTTCTTTACATTGTGAAAATCAGAAAATATACTTGTTTATCGATATCAATTGCAGAATTCTATTCGTCATGGCTTCAATAGCTAAATCACTAACCACCGTCTGGGGGCGTCCTTATTTCGGAATTTGTCTTTTTAAGACAACTCTTTCATAATATGGAGTATTTTGTGTCGACACGACACTCAGGGGCTCAGGTTTACAAATAAACTCAGAGAGCTTTTATGAGTCACGTCAGTTTTGTGAAAAATACATACCAGGAAATGACGCTTTTGATGCAGTTAATGAATCTAGATTTAGCGGTTAAGTGACGACATCGAGTGGTCAAATGAGATCAACCACGCGGGAAAATCGAACTTGCAGGTAAGTCGAAATGATAGAACAATTGTATTGAGAATCAAAACTCATAATGGAAAATTGTGAAATTGAAGTCATCCGGAAATGCGAAAAACTAAAAATTACAATAATAATTCGCCGTTACAACCCGTCCGGTGCAGAGGCTGGATCATTTTTTATTTACTTTTTTTTTTCCTGTACGTATTTTTTTTACGGAGTGACTAATCGCACGCGCGTGCGAATAGCCAGTCCTTGTAGGAGTAGACTAATCGCACGCGCGTGCGAATAGTCAGTCCTTGTAAGAGTAGACTGTTCGCACGCGTGTGCGAATAGCCAGTCCTTGTAGGAGAAGACTATTCGCACGCGGAAAATAATACATCAGTAAATTGAATACCGATGCGAATAGCATCAGCCTTTTTTTATTTATTTAGATATATTACAATCATTATAAACAATTTTTAAATAAATTTGAAAACATAACCAAAGACCCGTACGTATCAGAATAGATGTGACAAACAGAATAGATGTGGCAAAGTGACTCGAACGTGCCTAAATATACAAATAAGCAAAAAATCCAACGTTTTCTGTTCTATTATAACTGTAGAATATCAAAGGTCCATAGAAATTACCCTACCCTACCCTACCGAAGTACGTCTCAGACCATTCAAATCTAGAAAAGCTTATATCCAAGGACTAAGTCGTTTTTCCCTAAAACCCAGAAAAACGTGTTATCTAAAATTTTATTATCTACAACTTTGTTCTTGGAAGCAACTTTCTAAGTCTCGTAGTTCTGGAGATCTGGGTCATCCTGCCCAATTATGGAAGTGACCATATACCAGGATTGGATCATATTTCCCCAAAACCCTGAAAAACTTGTTCGCTTAAATTTAATTCTCTATAACTTCGCCTTTGGAACCAACTTTCTAACTCTCATAGTTCCGGAGATCTGGGTCATCCTGCCCAATTATGGAAGTGGCCATATATCAGGATTGGACCATATTTCCTCATAACCCTGAAACACGTGTTCGCTTAAATTTAATTC
>CM055404.1:13759601-13785389 GCA_029228625.1 Pseudolycoriella hygida
GAATCATGGGAGGCATGTACCTTTCAGGGAAAAAAAGATTAGGCTGATCGGTTGAGCCGTTTGGAAAAAAAAGTGGAGACGGACGGACGGACGGACAGACGGACATTTTTTTTATTGCTGATTCGTCATCTCTAGACGATAATAGATGCATCCCCCCACACCCACCTCGATCTACCCCATGTTACAATAAAATTGTTTGTAGTAAATGTATAGGACCTCTTGTACTTCGTACGGGTCCAATCACGTTCTCGGAATTGCTCAAATGTTTATAAACAATATCACAGAAGCTATCAAGAACACTTATAGCATTCCCACGCTGAATGGCAATAGAAATTCGTTGCATTAAGAAGTCAAGCGATCGGGGTTCACCTGTATGTCTCTTCATCAGTTCGCCTAACTTCTCTAGCAATAATCTGGTATCGAAGGGCAACGGTGTGAAAAGATATTGAGCTTTGATGTCAATGTAAATGTTGTGCTCAAATCGTTCAGTCTGGTCCGCCGCAGCTCCACTGTGTTACGTTTAAATATGTCGAGGCTACAGTGTTCACCACGGCTACATCCCAAATCAGGGATTTGCCGTGACGGGTTAAGCCATCAGGACGTTCGCCATCACGACGCGATAGTCCAGGTTGTTCAAGCTTGTTCGGGATCCCAGCGAAGCTGAACGGCATCGAAACACTTCGTTAATTTCCGAGTGTCTGGAGTATTTCCCCTTTCTAATGTTGCACGAAAGGGATAGACCATTTCACCGCAACAGACCTGTGGTTCGCAAACTTTGGTGCCGAATCTCAACTCTGGCCGTGTCGTTGTCCATGAGCAGACCTAAATGATGGTAAGGAACCGCTTCCAACCACTTTGAAGATGACTTGGTAGATGATGCAAGCAGCCGTGCCCGATCTGTAGGACCGCTGGAGGACAATATCTCGTCGTGAATTTTATGAGATCGTAAGTAGTCCCAATGGGGCCATTCAAGTAGTACGTACTCACTAGGGGGGGGTGGGTGGAGCCTATAAAAAGCGTACGGAAGCGTGCATGGGGGAAGGGGGGGGGGGGTTAGGCTAAGGAGTACACACTCTAGTCTAACTTTTTCAAACTCAAAGAAAGTTATTGTAAACTCGTTCTGTAGTCTTCAAGTTGTCAAAATGTGTGTCCACGAGGCGCATTTTTTACGTCCACTGATAAAATAGCTATTTACACTTTATCATGCAAAAACAATAAATTTTTTACATGCTTCTGTGTTGATAAATGCGTCATCAACACGCATTTCTCAACCATCAGCATGTAAAATATTGTACGTTTCTGTAGGGATAATTTGCTTATCTTCGAGGGGGATTATATCCCACGCCTTCGGCTTGGGATACAAGCCTCCCCCTCGGAGATAAGTGAATTTTACCCACAGATACGTAATGTTCTATTATACCTACAGGACTATTTTTTCATAGGACAGTGTCAATGAATGATCAGATCTAAACGTCCTTTTATATGGGTGTGTCGGCAGTTATAATTTGTTAGTAGAGATAGTAGTAGTAATAGTGGTAGTTCAATCGTGCGTTACACTCTCAGAATTTTCAATAGAAGTCACGGAATTCCATTTTGTGCAAGTGAGAAACAAATTCATCTAAAAATGTGCTAATGACTGAAATGCGTAATAAAGTTGTGTGCTTGGGGAAGGGGGGGGGGGGTGTCAGAAAAGCGTGCAAAAGCGTACGATAGGGAGTGTGGGGTAAAAAATCCGACTTTTGGAGCGTACGTACTACTTGAATGGCCCCCGATGATGTTGAAACATTTTATTTTCGTCGATTGTCGGAGTTAGGTCTATGGGGTATTCCGCAATTGCTGACAAGAAACTTTCGTTTAAAATACTTTGATTGGAAAGAGATGGCGACTGGTAAACCAATGAGAAGTGTGCCGGGGGGGGGGGCAAGGTCGACCAACTTCCTGATGCCAAGACCGCAAAATTGCAAGAGAGTGTTGCCTGAGTCCAGGTCAACTCATTGTTGGTGATGGCCTCTAGTTTGCAGCGGTAAAATTCATCTATTTCGATGAACTGGTTTGCACAGGTGAAAGTGGGACATGATCGAAGTAAATGTTGAAATCTTGGCGTTGAAAGTGACTGCCGAAGTAGTTGTAGAGCGGGGTGAACGTCAAGAGAGAGCTTAAGCGTTTACACAGATTTTTCACCATATTTAGGCCGGCTGCGAGACTAGTGCCCCAAGCAGTTGGAACGATGAGCTGTCAACCAGTTTCACTCCTGGCAGCATGTTGTTCAATTTTTCCATCATTTCATTTTGAAGATTGCTAGATGTGTTAACGAAGAAAATTTCACATTTAGCTGGATTCAGGGTTAGTCCAGATACCTCAGAAAATTCAAAGACCTTTCTCACATCTTTCAAGGTTGTCTGAAAGTCATCTCCGATTATGCCATCGTCCAAGAACCTTGCATTGAGACGAGATGAGAGTGAATGTTGTCAACCGCATTAGCCCGATGCCAAAAGTAACTGAAGCGCATGGGTCGTTCTGTTGTGTCCCTCTTTTAGATTCGACGATGACATCACCGAAGAAGAGACTGGATGGAGTGCCGTACGTTTGTCTTTGCATGGGGTAGAGTGAGGAACATTTGACTTTAATTTTATTCAAGAAAAATTACCTGAGGAGTCCGTTAAAGGCGTTCTTGAAGTCAAACTTCAAGATGGCCATTCGTGAGTTAGGACAAACCTCTGCAAAAACTCGAACTGCATGAACCTTTGCCTCGGAGCCACCCTTTCCGTTTTTAATTGGTTTTAGCAGATCTGATAACGAATTCTTGACGCAAAAGAAAGCAATTTTGCCAGGCAGCCTTCTCCACACCAAACCGATGGCGATGGGTCTGATATCTCCATTTACTAGTCCCGGAATTTTTTATGAGCTTTACCGAAACTTTTACTTTGTCAGTGGTAAATAGAGTGCGGTCCTTTTGAAATTGTATTTTTTATCGAAAGTACACTTCAAAAAAATAAAATCGGCTTAAGAACTTATTGAAAATTATTTTTTTTAATGTAATATCTTCAATTCGCTTAAAACGCTCACAATCCCGAGTCAATCCCGGTGAGGGATCATATTTGAAATACTAATAAACAAAAATGGGATTTTTTGAACAGATGTTTTGTCATAGCTGCCAACAAAACAACTAAAAAAACAAAACTGTGAAAACAAAAAATGTAAACAAAAAATTTCGAATCATTGCGCAGAAACATTTTCATCAAAACAAACTCATCGAAACGAGATTTTTGTTTCCATTGATCAGTAAGTACCCATGATGAGCAAGTGAAATGATATCAGAAATCAGATACTGTGCGATAAGTAGAGCGAGTTTGTTTACTTTTGATATTTGAATAAGAGAAATTTTGACGGTTGATATAGGGATTTTAATTTTTTTTATCGCGTTCACAAAACTGATGATCCCAATTTTTGAAATATTTTTTTTGAGCGCAATAATTTTTAAGACGAAAATGAAAAGTTTGGACTTCAAAATAAATGTTAAAAAAAATTATTTTCAATAAGTTCTTAAGCCGATTTTATTTTTTTGAAGTGTACTTTCGATAAAAAGTACAATTTCAAAAGGACCGCACTCTATTGCACACAAATCAAGTGCCATCTATGATGTACTAGGAGCGAAAACTGGTAGGGCTTAGAAGGCCGGGTCCCCCCATCAATGTTTTTTACCGTCAGGCATTTTTTGGACCACATGCTTAACTTGAATTCCGAATCACGCCTAACGGTAGCCAGCAATTTACTATTAATATTTTCTTCTGATGCTATCTCCGCCTAAAATTAGACTCAGATATTTGTACACAGAATTCATCGAATTTGGGTGGCGTCATATTTTTCATTCTTCTGTGTACGATTCAACTACCCAAATTATGAAGCCTAGGTGAGCCTAGAAACGTTACTTTCATGCTACACTTCGAAGAAAAATCCTATACAGAATTTGTCCCCACCAGGATTGAACCCGGATATTCTTGGTGGAAAGCCAGTACGTTACCACTATACTGACCCGTCCCCCTTTAGCATCAGTTTATTGCCACACGGATTTCGTCATTATCAGGAAAGCAAGACTTTAAAAATCATTTAATTTCTCTCAATTAACCAAGAATATGTGGAGGATGTGGATGAATGTGACATTGTGACGAAGTCCTCTATTTCTCTCTACAAATATTCGAAGTAGATCCTTCCCCCGATCTCATTTGTCACAAGTCGTCATAGTTCGTTTTGAACGATTCATTGCGATATTACTATCCCAATTATTCCATTTATAAAGCTTAGGAACGTTAATATCTTGATACTTTGCCCTCACCGGTATTGAATGGGGATATTCTTGATGCTAAGCCAGTAGGACATCACTGACCTAACCCGTTTCTTATAATTTTTTTAAAATTTTGCTCCACTTTCGACTTTACAGGTCATATCCCGAAAGGTGCATTCGAGGAGTGAATATGGTCGAAAAACATTTCCCAATCATTTATTTTGTAGCCGATAACGCGGCGAGGCGTGGTGGAGGTCGGAATTTGCATTAATCACTAGGAGTGTCGGGTAGCGTTGCAATCTTGTTCTCTTCTTTTTAAAAGAAAACCTCATCAGTCTTTCAAACGTTGAAGAAAATTCCGTCAATTTTTGATAAATGATTAGCACACGTGGCGAGGTGAGGTGTGACCTGAATGACAAAAATGTCAATCGTTTCGATTAAAAATCAATTAATATTCATCGTACTTTGTCTCTAGAACATTAATTCTACTTTTTTTGAAGAACATTTTCATTTGTTAAATTGATTCGAATTATCGTATCAATTACATCTAAAATTCTTCTTTGTTCCCATCAATACATTTCTACTATTTATTTATATGCATACAAACAATATTGGAACGCTTTGTATAAATTATTAAATTTCTTAGAAATTCACAAAGAGTGTCCGTTCAAATTTAAATTATTATAAAATATGGACAAGGTATGGCAAAACACATATAAATGGAGAGGTGCAAAAGTTAAGAGTAACCAAGCATTGATATCTCGTGAATCGATTATAAAGTTAGTTTTACCACACAATATAAGAATATTGAGATATGCCACGTTGTTGGTGTGTCAGGGTTGTATTCGCTAATGGCCAATTCGTCCTAGTTACTCCGTATTTGTATCGCTACCTAGGACCGAATGTTGTTGCGCTCCTAAAAACGGCGCTGTCAGAAACCTCGTAACACTCAATTTCCTCTTGTTGAGCACATAAGATCTCAACGGAGTTTTTCACAACATTGAACGTTATTCCAGTTTCTTAAAATTCCATGTCATTTTATTGATCTGAATTAATTCTATCGCCCGCCAAGGAGACGATTTGTTCACTCAGTGAAAGCCATCTAACTTTTATATCCGACCTAATTGAATCCATAAATCTTCTACTTGATCTACCCTAGTGCCTAACGCACTGAGGAAAATATCTACAAGCGACGGAATTGAGTTTATATTATACGCCGTTGACGTATTTTATCCACCGTGCATGTATTACGAACGCCGTGCACGTATGATGTGAGCTCGTAACACGTTCGTTATGTATGACATACTACACAATACTTAAACAAGGTTGATAATACATTCACCGCGTATATAATACGTCGGCGGCGTATATTATAAACATAATTCCTACGCCGCTTGTAGATATTTTCTTCAGTGCGCCAGGGACCTGTGCATTCAAGACTCTTCCGGGTAGCCTGCTATTACCCATCCTTTCAACGTGCTGACGAGATCCAACCGCAGACAGATTTTATTCAAATTTTGCGGTTTCAGTTCAAATTCACCACATGTACGTAGTTTTCTCTTTGGTGAAATTGACGCTGAAGCATGATTTTGGATAATTTTGTACGAAATCTAAATGTATATCCTTGATTTTTAGTATTGTTACCAGAAGCGAACCACAACAAATAAATTGTCGAATTTGCTAATTGAATCGACTCAAGTCGTCATCGTCGTATAGCTTACCTGTAAAATGTACTTTTTGCCAGTATTTTGCCTCCACTTCCGTAGTCATAAATGACACTGGGTTACCACTTGCCCCGTATAATGATAATGAAATAGGTCTAAAAACAAAGTCACAGTTTTGCGAAACTAGGCCATAACTCTTTGTGTGTGCTTATGCTTAAGGCAGATCTACATTGTCCTAACCTCAGTCTTGTAAGCATTTTCCGAACCACGTATGCTACATTCAGGTAGCCAATTCAAAATTTCAAGAGTTTATTTTGGATTATATTCTGTTTAGATTTGATGGATAGTCTTGGTTTGTTGGAGTAAGTGGGATTGTAGGAGTGTATTGTAAGAGTAGATTGTAGGTGGATTGTATTGACTGATTGTTTGGTGCCTTTTACTAGTAGTACTGTTTCTTATTTTCGGATAGTTTGAGATTCAACTCGCCTGCTACTAGCGTCAAATCCGACCTAATTGAATCCATAAATCTTCTACTTGCTTTATCCTAGTGCCTAACACACTGAGCGAAATATCTACAAACGACGTAGGAATTATGTTTATTTAATACGCCGCCGACGTATTTTATACACAGTGCACGTATTATGTGAGCTTGTAACACGTTCGTTATGTATGGCATACTACACAATACTTAAATAACGTTGATAATACATTCACCGCGTATATAATACGTGGGCGGCGTATATTATAAACATAATTCCTACGCCGCGCTGCTTGTAGATATTTCCCTCAGTGCACCAGGGACATGTGAGCGACACTAATGCAACCCTGCAAGTGTGCATATGCAACAAACCACATTTTTTCTTATACCACTAAGTTTTTCCTTCGTATTATTATTATTTCTGTTTCGGATACCCAATGGAACATACCACAATAATATAAATATATTTGAAAATATTATTGATTCTGATTCCGATGATAATAAAATATAGAAAATTATGTGTGAAATCTCTTAGAACTGTAGCAGTGTTTTAACAACGGGTGGTGTATGTTACAATGTGTTTTCTCTGTTTGGGTTTTTCGGATTATAATTTTGAGTTCTATGCATTGCCGGTGTTCGTAAAGTAATAAACTAGCAATGATAAACAATCGGCTGGAGCTTCGATATGAATATGCCAGATGGAAATTAGTTTCTAACATAAACTTTCATTTAAATGTTGCTGTCAAAAGATATTTCGTGTGTTTCGTATCGATCGAAACTTAAGCAAGTAAAGGATATCAATTTGCAATTCTGGCGCACAACAGAAAATCATTCATAGAGACGCAAACCACGTTTAAAAAGATCAAGTGTCTTGTACATATACTTTTTCCATTCAAATTTTCGTATTCATCCTCTTAAACCAACATCTCAACTGCGGAATTTTCATCATTCGGTATATGTTTTCATAAAATATATTTACGATCAACATATAGATTTTTGTTGGAAAAATGTGAATGCTGGTATTCACACTGCATAGTGGAGATTGAGCCTGATTCGATTTTTTTCCTCTTCGTATCAAAGGCAAACAACATCACCAATTCGTATCAACAACTACGAGAATTTTTAGTCTTCCCACATATAAAAGGATTGAGGCATTTGAATACGGCTCTATGTGATAGATGTAAAGAGGGTTCAGAGATACAAAATATATCGAAAATATGTAACTCCGGTATCTTCGCTTTCACAGAAATTCAAAGGTAATGGGTAATTTTATTTACTTGTTTTTGAGTTTCGATAAGCAATGCTCCAAGCTAATTTCTTGGTTCGATGCCATCGACCTTTCCCATATGAGAGGCGCGTTAATATTGAATCGAAATACAAATATTGGAAAATGTAATCCTCTGAAAATTGTCTATTTCGAGAAGTGGAGGAAGTGTACAGTTTCTTTCAAGCAGCAAATATAAAAGACGATATTCAAACAACTAACGCAGTCGTGGGCAGAAGTGAATTCATTCCTATTTTCGCTTTCACAATATTGTACACTAGGTAATCCAATTTTCGAACTTTTTCATGATAGTTAAGTTATTCGACGCCAGAGTAGAAAGTCGTCACCTCGAATTTTTAAACGGTAAGGTGAAACGTAGCCGTCTTTAAAATTGTCAGCGGCTGGAGCCCATGGATCCAGGTGGGTGGCAGTGCCATGATATAAATCAATATTTGCATTGCTAAATGTAACATAAACATTAAATTTAGTTACAATACTGATGCAAATTTTGCGGAAGATGCCGTTTTGTGGAAGATGCCGTTTTGTGGAAGATGTAGTTTTGATGTCAAAATTGGCCATTCTATTCTGTCGTTCTGTCGGCCTAACAATAATGAATTGGCATAGAGGAAAACCCTTGGTATGGGATTTCACCTGTGCAGACACTCTTGCCAATACAAGTCATGTAAAAGGGAATGCAAGAAACTCAGGTTTCGCCGGGCGAAAACGAGAAAGTTACCCATGTTACAACAGTAAACTTTAGGCCAATTTCCACCTCGTTCCCGTCTGTGTTGAGACATTAGACGCTTGGGATGAGAAAGGATTAAAGTTAGTCAAACGCATCGGCGACCTTATGAAAAATATAACGGGGGAAAAACGTTCGACGAGTTTTCTAATACAAAAAGTCAACGTGCGGCTCAGAAAGGAAGTGCTGCATAATTCTGGGAACAATTCCTTCAGACGCCAGCCTGGAGGAAATTTACTATCTTTCTCAAATAACTTTTTTATGTCACATTGAATCAATAAAGTATTTGCTGTACATATTTTGACATAAAAAAATCAATAAAAGCTAATGCTCTGTATTCGTAATTGAGCTTGTTGAAATCAAAAGTCAGTCTAATGCAACTGTCAAAATGACGTTTTAAACGTCAAACCTATAAAGCAAATGAGCAGCTAGGACAAAGATAAAAAATTATACGAAAGAAAAGACGTATGCAAGCGACCCGTGCAACAACTCGATAGCGTAGTGGTTAACACGTCTGCTTGCTACTATGCCAGTGCGTTGGTTCGAAACTCAACCGCAGACGGATTAGTTCAGATTTGAAAACAAAACAAAGCTGATTGAATCGGTTCAAGTCATGTGAAGTTGAGTGTAGCGTAGCCAAATTCATTTCAGATTGATTTCTTCTTTTCGGCTTGTGTAGTTGTTTTTCTGGTAGATAATCGAGCCTAGATCAACGTTTTGGAAGATCATTTTTCGAAAAAATTGGATTTAGATGGAAGGCAGACGGCTTTTGTTCTTATATTCTAAAGCGTTGGTTAGAAAGAGACCAACTATATCCAAACTAATCCAATTTTTTCGAAAAAAGATCTCCCCAAACGTTGATCTAGGCTCGATTATCTACCAGAAAAACAACTACACAAGCCGAAAAAAAGAAATCCTTCTGAAATGAATTTGGCTAGTGTAGCGCCATCGTACGGCTTACCGGTGAAAGACATTGTTGGGAGGTGCCGGTATTCTACTCCTACTACTTTCGCTCCTAGTACATCTCATAGATGGGACTGGGTTTGTCGCAAAGCTTACCACAGGCACAGTAAAAACTTTCCGGTAATGAAAGGATCTCAAAAAAGTAGCGAAACTAGTAGCCCGTAACCCTAACTAGGGTCGCGTAGCGTCAGTTTGGCCCATACTAAGGACACTACAGCCCGAATCACTCAAAACATATTAGAATTTAATTTTCGTGATGATCTGATGTCCACATCTTTCACTCAAAACCTTGGAGAGCGATTTCCGTCCTAATTTTGCAGAGATATAAGTGAAAAAGTTCCACCAACCTTCAAAAAATCATGTTTTTGACAAATTTTCCGACCGTAACTTCAAAAGCTTTCGACCGATTTTGCCTTAATTCAATCCCGTATTCAATGTTTTAATCATGGGCGCGCGGTAGCAATGCGCCCGTGACGCAAGTCCACATACGTACAAAAAATTAAGAAAATGGAGGAGATGGAGATAGATGTTTGCTGTCAAAGGTAAAGTTATTGGGTTGAGTGTGTAGTGTGTCAGGGTGACCAACTAAGTGGCAGACGTTGGTATGGGACGGACTTAGAGGGAAAATTAAATTTTTTTTTACTGTTTTTTTGGTTGGAGGTAGATGTTTGGAGTCAAAGGAAAAGTTGTTAAGTTGTGTTTGTACGTGTAGTGTGTCAGGGCGACCAACAAAATGGCCGACGGTGATATGGGGCGGACTTAGGGGGAAAATTAATTTTTTTAAATTTTTTTTTTTTTTGGAGATAAATGTTTCGTGTCAAAGAAAATTTTTTTTCGTCGGAAATTTTTTTCGCTGGAAATTTTTTCTTCCAAAACAACTGATATCACAACAAAAACCCTTTTTAAAAAGGAAATGTGACGCAGGTCCTCGTCCATTCTTCCAAAACAACTGACATCAATTTAGGTGAAGCTTATGGCTTCGGAACGCTATTTTCATTTTTGATTAAAAAAATGCGTCACAAATGCCGGACCCTCTCAACGGAATCATTTTTCTGCACTTTCAGATTTCGCACGCCAAAAATTTGGCTACCCGCTTTCCACACATCACGCAAAACTTATCTTTCAGGAAAAAAAGTTTTTGAAAATCAGGTAAGATTTTCCCCGAGAAAAAACAAGTTGGGCCTCGTAGAGATTCTGTTTTAGGGCCCTGGTTGAGTCAACAAGCTCAATATAAAAAAAAATTCTTACATAAATTGTCAGGCATGCACAGACCTTTCAAACAAAAAAAAGGTTATACAGATCGGAAAAGATCTGCTCGAGTTATGTACAAAAGACCAAAAACCACTTAAACGGCCCTAGCTCATTGGCCCTTGGGCCGATAGTCCCACAACGTTAATCCCAAAAAAGAATTTTCAGTTACCTTTTCAGGGAAAAAAAGTTTTTGAAAATCTGTTGAGTTTTACTCAAGTTATTGTGGTGACGGACGGACGACGGACGAACATTTTTTTGCTGCTGGCACTTTTTCTGCATGATAGATCATGACAACCTTGTTTTTCACCGGTGGTGCACCACAGACACACGTATGCTCCACACATAAGCTGCAACCGAGTGTGAGCGCTACTGCAATTCCATCAGTAAACCTAGTCAACTGGCCGGAATTACTCGAAGCCACTTTGATGATCGATTAGATGAGCAGAAGACAACGAGTTATCAAAGGTCTGCTGTGCTCTTGGGGGATATCAATTTTTTTTTTTTAATTTTTCGAAGTTCCTCGGTGGAATGAAGATTTCGTTTGATAATTCGTGAGACTGATGGAGAGAGGCAAAGTAGACTTAATCGGACAAATCGCCAAGTTGTCTTAGACCAATGTCACCAAACGAAGATGGTAAATGTTTTTTAAGCTCAATGTTGAGAAAATAATTGAGTGAATTTTTTTTTCCAAAATGAAAACCTGAACCGACCCGACAAAAAAGTAAATTCAAAAACCCGACCCGACAAATTGATTCGGGTCCGGTCGGGTTTTTAGTCGAGTTACCTCTAATGAAGGTTGAACCCCCCTTCCCCCTCAGTAGCGTGCGTACCTTGCAAGTGAGCCCCTACGTGCTTCTTGAGGAGCCTTACTATCAAAGCGACAATAATAACTAGCCCTGCATTTAAATTCATATTCCTATTATAATGTCGTCAAAAATAAGTTATAGTACCATTTATCTTGTGAGAACTTGCTATAATGTTATCAGAAACAGGCCCGTAATAATAAAAATCTTCTCGTCTAATTGTTGGTTAGGGGCCATTCATAAATGACGTCCGGTCGTTTCGGACGGTGGGGGAGGGGGGTTATGAGAAACGTGACGTTCGGTTGAGAATTCGTGGTTTTGTCAAACTCTCAAGAATTTATAATTTATAACTGGGAGCATGCCCTAGGTTGTTTGTCGAGAGAGAAACGCAGACTTTTTCTGTAGTTTATTTCTTTGACAGTTTGTTAGAAGAAAAATGTACATGAAAATGGCAAAAGTATTCATTCTACACTAACAAAATATTTTTTTTTGTGAACTCAAAATTTTCACGGGGGTTAATGAAATCAGACGTCATTATTTTGGGGGGTTCTGTAAAACCGGACGAATTCGGACCAGGCTGTAGTAGGGGGGTCGGAAAATTGTCAAAATAACCAGACGTCATTTGTGAATGACCCCTTACATGTCGATACGATAAATAAAAGTTTACTATACAAGAAAGCAAATCTATGTTGTGTGAGGTGTTTTCAAGTTTTCAATCCAATCATGCGAAATGCAGAGGAAATAAATATGGCCACAAGAATTACCAAAGTAAATGCATGTGCCAAAAACTATTGCACATGAAGCTCTTCGAGTTAAGTACTGTACACTGTACAAGTACATATACGATATTTCAAGCGCCGAAAATCTTCAAGACGGTAATTACAAATATGCAGACGAAAATCCGATTATTCGGTTTTCCATGTACTGTAATGAACTTTTCTAATGAGTCACCCTCCTGATCGTAAAACTCGTTCTCCCAGCAAAATTATCCATATACCGTGCGTCCTTCCGAACTTCTTTTTCTCTGCAGCAATTATACAAAGTGAGTTTCATCTGTACGAACATTGCCCTCTTTTAGCCAAGCTAAATATACACTAGACATAGTGAACACACAATATTTTTCCGCATTTTCTTAACAACCACACCACATATCCAGCTTACCACGAACAACACATACACATCGTATTGATTAAAGAATCTCAAATTGCATCTCACCCGACCATTAATTAATAAACTTTGTACCAGATGTAATTAAATGCCACCCAGTAATATAGCCTTGTTCTGTTATTGAACTACCTACCCCAACCACTCTCCACATTTCGTTTCTTCATCACCCAGAGATAATTTCTTAAGATTGTGCACTATAGGAGTTTACATATGTTTGTTTATGCTCGGTTTCTCGTCGCCGGTATGGTTGCATTATGGTATGTGTGTGTGTTGTCTGTTCATAGAGTATTTTCTTTATGTAGCAGCTGATTTTACTTAGGGTTGATTTATACAAGTTTCTCGTTGATAATTGATGGTCGGAAAAGCAAAGAGAAAATAAAAACCACTTGCACCGAAAGTATTTCATTACGCAGTAATAACGAAAATACATTTGATCACATAAAAATTATGAAAACTTACGTCGAATTCAGTTTTATTGGAAGCCACAACTGGAACTGAGTTCTTTAATTTTCGCTGGGGTGTTCGATATAAACTATTCGTTTTATATATATGACGTTCATGGCTCATGTACGCGCGCAATTCGCTCAAATGCATACACGCTGTTCGCTCACATGCGCATGCAGTTTTGCTTATATGCGCACGCTCGGTTTTACATGCGACTTTCGATGTTTTCAATGAACCGATTCAAAGAAGAGTTAAGTAACTTTTCGATCATCTTGCCGTACAGACACAACAATAGAAAAACAATGGTTACGTAAAATCGAAAACCGCTCTCTACGTTCGAACATTTCTTCCTATCAAGTGAATCTATCTATAGAAAATGACTCACCGCTTGAACAGGGTTAGAGAGTTTAAAACGAAGGAGAGCTTTGATAAGGCGAGAGATTTTTAAAAGAGGAAAAAAGTTTAGTCGTGGTGTTGGTTGGCACAAAGTTAGCTATTCAAAGGTCAATCTTCAGGCCAACGATTTTATATGGTAGCGAAAGTTGGGTGGACTGAGGGTTCATTGTGCATGGCCTGGAGGTTTCTGATATGAGGGTTCTAAGAAGCATAGCAAAGGTTAATAGAAAGGGGCAGTGGCATAATCATATAAGAAACGACGACAGCAGGGAAAATTTAGGGGTGATGTCAGTGGAAGAGGCGGCAAGGGTAAGGGTTAGTCGACTGCGGTGGTTCGGGCACGTTCAGAGGATGGGTAGTAACAGGCTACCAAAGAGGATTTTGAATGCACAGGTCACGGGTGTACGCCCTAGGGGTAGGCCAAGGAAAAGGTTTATAGATTCAATCAAATCAGATTTAGAAGTTAGGGGACTTTCACTGAGAGAACAAACCATCGCCTTGGCAGGGGATAGGAGGGTATGAAGGAGGGTGGTTCAAGACGTAGTAGAAGTGGCTGTCTTTTGTAATGAATGCCTTTTTGAGATCACTATCTTCCCTGAAGAGAGTATTATCATTTGTCAGAATTTGTGTGACTGCAACTTATGATGACATGGCTTGAAAGTCGAAAAAAAAGATCAAATTTATCATTTTTCAAACTTCTCGCTCAAAAAAATTTTTTTTTCAGCCTCCCTGAACTGAAAATCGATTGAAATGTCTTCTCTCAACCCTAAAGAGTGGATTCCAACCATAATATCAAATATTGACAAAAAATTTTCGACAAATAATGTTCTGTTAAGAAAATCGGCCTTTCTTCAGAAAATTTGAGTGTGCAAGCTGGAAATCGAATTTAGAAACAAACCAAAGGCACCAAAATTATTTTTTCGACTCCTGGAATCGTATCCAGGCTGTCCTCTTCGCAATAAAAAAAAAGGTCAAATCGGCCAACCCTAACAGATATAGTTGGTTTATATTATCTACCGGTCAATTCCATCGATACCGTCACCTGGGAAACGAATTTCATCTCTTTCACTCTTTCAATGTGATTTAAATTAACATGAGACAAAACACATTCGTTCCCTAGATGACATGGTAGCAATAATGTATGGGCTACCAATCTGAAATGAGAACGGCTATTGCTGAGACATGCTATGCCACTTTTGGCGGCTGTGGTGAGTGTAAAGATCATCAACTAGTATAGACTACATAGCCGCAAAATATAGTGAACGCCATCGAATTATTTTACCAACTAAGGGAAGAGGAGGAATTTCGAAACTTTCTTCATTAGAGCGAAAGTCTACAAAAGAGAAATAAAATGTCTCGAATGGTTGAGGTGATAGAATGCTTCTTTGCTTACATGGGTTTCTGCGACACAATTTACCAGGTAGATTACATCTTAATTTCATCAATACATTGAAGATAAAAAAAATGTCCACCTCGCTTTTAATTACTTCATTTCCTCAAATGTATAAAAAAGAGTCCATAATAATGAAATAATGTCCTTATCAATTAACATTGTTTCCGTCCTTGTGACGTATTTAATACGATATGCACAAATACCCATCGCAGTTTTCCACTTGTTTAAGATGTCGACAATATGTGTGTGTGGTGGGTATACATGAAACTGGTATAACAAATTTAATTTACTAAGAAAAGTAATTAAAAAAGTTTACCACACGAACGCTATTCGTCATTGCGTTGAGAACAACCAACACCACAGCTATATGGCATAACTCTAAGGCTAAGTTATTCTGATATCTGTAGTTTAAGTGAATATATGAGAACGAAGAAAATTTTGAGATAGTGTTTGGGATTGAAGCGAAATGAAAGAGAAAAGAATTCCGAAAAAGTGGTACTATTGTTTCTAGTAAATGAATAGAAAATTAGTGGTTAACTGAAGAGGGTTTCAGTATGTGATAAATTACGTCTGTTGTTTGGAAAAGTTTTTCAAGATTTCTTCAGCTCAAGATGAACATTTTGAGAAGATTGTCTTCAGTTTTATGGTTCGACCATCTCAAATTTGTTAACGATTTGTTATATATTGATAACACCACCTGACTTACATCCCTTAAAATACAATGAAGAAAACTAGGTTTCGCATCAATACCTTCACGATTCTTGACTGGCACATAAATAATAGTTGTTTGTTTACCATGTGACACAAAAATTCACTAGTTTCATGATATTCTGAAAATTAATTCGTAACGCATGCAATTCTACGATGTTTTGTACTTTCGAAGCGCACAAAATTTCTTTATATGTCTACGTTGGTTGATATTCTGTCGCGAGCACATGGTTAATCCAAATATGTCGCTTTCTCGTTGCACTGCACATTTATATACTCAAAACGGCCGTAACATTACCCATAAGATTTTACTAACATATATTACTCTCTTTCGTCGAACATTTTCCAACATTTTTCGCTTCTATGAGCTTGACCGTCGTCCACAATAATATACCTCAAAGTTGCATACCGCTAGCACCATCAGAATTGCGTGCAGGCTATTTCCGACTGGCTTTTCTCCTCTCAATTTCGGTAGTTTATAGAACTAAAAGTATTTTGCGACTGACAAGATGACTTGGAAAACGGTGGATCATCACTCAGAGGGTGTGGCATGAAGAAAGATATGCGCCAATTAGCCGAATTTTCCAAAAACCAACAAATGTCACTTTTTTTGTTCGTTTTCAGAATTCAATCCGATGGTGAATCTGGATGATCTAAGTATGAGGCAGTATGAGTAAGTAAGGCAGAAAAAAGTAAGGAATTTGCATAACCTTTAGCTATAAATCTAGTCATCATCACCATCATCAAGACCATTATGTACCTTTTGGAGTGCGGTCTTTATGACAAAACCCTCCTTGCCCTCCTATCGCCCGCCAAGGAGATGGTTTGATCGCCCAGAGAAAGTCCCCTAACTTCTAAATCTGATTTAATTGAGTCTACAAACCTTCTCCTTTGTCTACCCCAAGGCCTAACTTTCGGGACCTGTGCATCTAAGATCCTTTGTGGTAGCCTGTTATTACCCATCCTTCGAACGTGCCCGAACCAGCGTAGATGACTAACCCTAGCCTCACCTTCCACTTAAGTTTTCCCTAATGTCGGCGTTTCTAATGTGACTATCTACTGCTACACTCTTGAGAACTCTCACATCAGCAAGCATGCACGAGATATCCGCAGTCCACCCAACTCTCACTACCATACAGAAACGTCGGCCTGAAATCAGGCTTGTGGATAGCTAACTTTGTTTCGCTACTCAATTCCCTTTTGTTGAACGCGTGTGACCTCAATTGACTGGCCAAGTTTCTTAAATCTAGTACATCATTCGTGTTCCACAAGTTGATGGACTGGCTACCGCGTTTCTTACATCTAATACATCATTCGTGTTCCACAAGTTGAGGACCCGTTTGGTTACAGTTTTACTGAAAATATCCGATTCAGCAATTATAGTTCATTCATGCGCTAGAATGATCCTTCATCCTTCATGTACCTGGATTTTGTATCCGAAGTACGCAGCCTTCAGAAGACTGCAACAAGTGGAAGACTGCATTTTCGGCTATGAAGCCTGGGATCAAAAAATGATGTTAGGAAATGTCATAGCCAATACAGAGTACTTTATCGTAAAACAATCGTCAATTTTATACCAGACTACGTACTTTTTCATGATTCCAGGTCAGTAAGAAGGCAGCCTGGTGTAAAAAATTAAAGCATATCACTATGAGGCCATTAACGAAAGCTTTACAACGCACCAATTTTTATCTTGACACTAGGCTGCGTTCTTGAGCTATGTTTGTTTAAATGTGGATGACAGCGGCAGTTGAAATATAGGGCGTTGTAAAGCATTCGTCATTACCGTCACGGTGATATGTCAACAAACCCTGTCCCCCAATTTAGGGGATACATGTGACCGTTTGGCTTGGAGTTTGAATACCCTAATAGTCCCAGTCTATTCATCGGGAAGAAGATCTTGTCAATATTTGGATGAACAATACTAAATCTCAAGGGTGACAACGACTAATACCTCAACCACAAACGTAGAATAGAATAATTCTCTTCGTCAAAAATTTTTCCATTTCAGTTTTTCCTTCGCTTTGAGCTTTCTTCGCTGCGTTTTTCTTGTATACTGTGTGCTATCGATATTGTCCATTTGTATTGGTAATGTTGATACATGTGGTCAATTATATGTTGGTATACTTGCCCACATTGAATAAATTGTAAGAATGGAGTAGGACAGTCTGAGCAAACAGCTCGAGTTTGTTAGATAGCTGTGTGTTTTATTTTGTTTTGATAAAAATAAAGTAAGAAGAATAATAAATTCGCGATTATGTGTGTGCGACCGGTGGTTTTGAGTTTCATTCTTACCTTAATAATGTTGATTTGATTTACTCGTGGTAGGCCTCGATACATTGATCTATGCTTGGAACATATACAAACAGCAAAAATATGCAAAATACTTTGCATCGTTCTCTTATGTTTTGGCAAACCTATGTAACGTTAACGGTCATTGTGATTATTTCCCTTCATTTTCGGTTTGTTTTTATCGCGTAATTCTCTTTCCATATCTTTTTCGAGATGGACATGTACGTGAAGTTCTGTGTTTTGATTGTGCATTTTTATTTATCGCTCGTAAACATATAGCCCAAACAATGAATTATTTTTGTTGACTTTGCTTCAATCACACACGGTGAAATTGATATCGCATTACAAGGAACATAAACAAATCGATTATAATATTTTCCAAGTTCAAGTTCAACCGACCGTTGTATACAAACCCATCTGACCGACAATATATATTCATGTGATTACATCAAATCAAAAAGAAAAACATTTTTAATTTTCTTTTCGATTCACGTTGACGATTTTCCCATTCTATAATTAAAATTGTGGCCTTATGATCGTCATAATTGAAACAATAAATTTTTTTAATTAAAAAATTTCCATGGATGTCGTGTGTTATGGCAAATAAAATGTGGATCTTTTAATATATACAAGTGGGAGCTGTGGAATTCCATATCTGCGACATTCTGACAATATGTGTTTATATCACTATTCGTTTGAACGTTTTGCTCTAAACGCGATGGTGAGACCGTTTTTAATTAAATGCAGTGAAGAAGGTATGTACACAAATAATTGTTTGCACAGAATATTACTTGTTAAGCTCCGTGAATGAAGTCTTGCCATGGAACTGATGCCAATATTTTTCCGTTGAAGACGTTATTAGTAAATTATTCTTACTGAATACCTTTTTAAATTTATCTCCATCGTTGAACGTTTTTGTCTTGTCTTTAATAAAAAAACTCAAACCTTAAAGGACCACACGGTTCTTTAACTGAGAAGTTCAAGTTATATGAATCTCTATATTATTTGAATAAAAAAGTTTGGTGAAAAACTATAACAATCGTTTATCATACTAGACTCTTTTAATACTTCTTCACTTGATATATCTACCATATAGAAATATAAATTGTCATTAACATAAATCAAAGTGTAAAATTTTGAAATTAAGTCATCTGTAGAAAAATCTTGAAGAAGGAGCGCGAGGATCTTGTTGGTTTGCATTTTGTTGGTATATTATTGAACGATCTCAGGTGAACTTGATCGTGGGTTGACCTATAGTCATTTATTCATATAGATATACAACGTAAAGCTTGCTCTTTCTAACTATGACTTCAGCTGTTGTTCCTCCGAACAAATTTGTATGTAAACGAACTTCTATCTTTACGCGTACCATAGTATACGTGCAAACAAGTAAGGGTGAGCAGGCCGCCCGAATAATAATAATCCACAGTTCAGCGGCGCCGAGTATAGGGGGCAGGGGGGGGGGGGGCAAATGCGATAGGACTAAACATAACAAATTAAACGGATGGTAAATTTAATCACTTTCTGAACAGTAATGGCACATTCAAGGCATATTCCATCCTACAGGATTATAAATCCATTTTACATTTGACGTTTTTTCTAGGACCGACAATTTTTTTTAATATTTTGGAATACCTAGCTCAATTTTGTATCGATGAAGTGTTATTCTAAACTTCTAGCCCATACATTTTCGAAGTCACTTCTTGATGTATAGGTTACGTGAGTGAACCGAGGTTCAGCACCTAGGCCGCCTTTGGGCATGATGTGCTTAACCTATACTTGCAATGTCTCAGAATTGCATCCAAATTATATTAGGGCGTCATTTCTTGTAAAATCTATAATTGCTGTGGGTTCCATTAAATAACAAAAATAGAAAAATTTTCGCTCGCTTCGCTCGCGTGCTCACTTACTTCTATCACATAAACGGCAAATACTTCAAAAATTTTCTTATAACTTTCGCTATAAAAGCAAACATTAGCTACCGTTTCATTGCTTACTTTGGCATGTTTGTCAAATACACATCATCAAATTAAAAAATTTTGCTTGCCCCCCATGGACGGTAAACAAATCGGCGCCGCTGCCACCGTCACAACCCGTCAGGGTCAGAGGCGATATCATTTTTTATTTACTTGTCTCGCAATTTTTTTGTGAGATTTTGCTCAGATGGATTCCTTTTACAGATCCTTTCGTTACCGAAGTTTTTACTGAGTCATTGGTAAATTACACACAAACCTAGTGGCATCTATGATGTACTAGATGCGGGCCGCCCGAAACTCGACTTAAATCCCGACCCAAACCCGAATCAATTTGTCGTGTCGGGTCAGATTTTTTAATTTATTTTTTTGTCGGGGCAGTAGATTCACTCAATTATTTTATCAAAATTGAGTTTAAAAAACATTGCAAATGAAATTTTTTGAAAAAAGTTCGGGTCGGGTTTGAATTTTTCATTTCGGATCGGGTTCGTACAAGGTGTAAGCTTTATGTTGATTTTCATTACATGAATCACTCGTATCTACTTTTTATTCTTAGAACTAGAAATTTGACGTGGAAACTGTAGGACTCGCAGGCTGTTTTTGTTATTAATTATGTTATTAATCAATCAATCAAGAGCAATCATCATCATGATGGGTGAGGTCGAAACAGCTTCACTGTATTCGATAGTGTGGATATCAATTCATTTAAGGGACTGTCCGTATGACTACATGCGAAATTTGGGGAATTCGGTACATACAAACACTAGGAAAAGCGTTCTAAAGCTGAAGTGTGTAGTACAGTAAGAGAATTTTGTTTTTCGTCTTTTTCATTCACACTATCTATACCTATTCATGTCCTCAGTCTTTATTAAGTAACGATAGCTACTTTATGTTTTCACTCTTCCTGTCCGTCTGTGCACTGCTACACCTCACTGCTCTTAGCTCCACCTCACTGCACCTAGCTCCACCTCACTGCATCTAGCTTCACTTCGCTGCACTGCCGTGTCAGCCTAAACAACGTATCGTCAAAAAATATTCGTACGAACAAATAACGTAAAATTAAGAAGCTTTTAAAGCTTTTGAAGCTTCTCTTCAGTTTCCTTGAAAATTATGATCTTTAAACGCACTCATATGACATTCAAAAACTTTAATAATAAAGTCAAGTAAAATTGAGAAGAATTTAAAGCTTTTCAATGTCCTATGAGAGCATTTATAGATCATAATTTTCAAGGAAGCTGAAGAGAAGCTTCAAAAGCTTTGATTAGGCTTGACTATCAAGGACCGCGAGTGTGCGTGCCGCTCATCGTGAGTGAGGCTCAGATCGCCTGTTGCGATCAGTTCGTTAGTGTGAGTACCACACATTTTTCGCAATTATGAGCGTGAGTACTCGGAGCTCATTAAGTATATTTCTCTAAATTCCGTGAATTAATCGCTGTCTGATTTGACAAGAGACTTTTTAGTGGAATTTTTTGAAAGTTTTTTCAAATATATTTTATTGTTTATAGTCGTCAAAATTGTTCCGAAACGCAAAACTGAAGTGAAACAGTGCAACGTGCGTTGCACATCTAGGAGTAACACAGCAAACAGAAGGAAACGGAAAAATTAGCAAAAACCATCAGAGGATTAGGGAATTAAGGTTTCTAGGGAGAATGGTTACTGCTAAGACGAATTTATTATGTACAACATAACGTACAAGTATTCACGTCAAAGTCTGGCACCCCTGTTTATTATGTTGGTACGCACATCAATTTATAGTATATAACAGCACATACGATGTAAATTGGCCATAACTGAACTGACTAATGTTTGCACAAGGTGACACAGGCGAAGGTTTGAGGAACGAACTCTTGTGAGATTGTGGAGATATGAACAACTTACATCGATAAAAATTATATCAAATACGACCACTTACCGAGCTCCTATGTGATTTGAGTTTTGACTATTATTACTTAATATGACCGCTGTGATGCACCGCTTGTGATGGTTTCGCTGGTCGCGTGAGCGCCCGCCGCTCCGGTCACATTTTTCCTGAGCGCTGCCAGCGTTGTTTTTTTTATAAATTCAACAGGAGAATTCCACTGGCTAATAGCGTTCCAACTCAATTGAAGTTATTAAAATAAAATCAATGCAAACGCAAATCATGATATCGACCAATTCAGAACACACATTTAGAGATCCAACAACAACCATACAACCTAAAAAAACGTTCTCTTTCATTTCCAATTAACTTAATTAGCTTTTAATTGCAAAACCACATCACATATAAATAAATAAAATATATAATTAGACGAGGAAGAAGCGAAATAAAAATCATATCATGTTAGCGGAGGTAGTTTTACCAACTCATGGTTAAAGAAAATAGTCGAACAAAGTTGTGATTTTAATCGTACCAGCATGCTATACGATTTTACTGTGTATATTAAGTAATGCGGTAGAAAGAGCGAACTTATAATTAAACACCCACCTCACACCACAACTATTATTAGTAAAGAAAAAGCAAACCTCTTCACTCACTGCATACATAAAGCGTCACCCAACACCCTCTCTTATTACACACTGTAAGTAACTTACCAACTAATAGAACGTATGTGGATTCATATATGTATATGGAACAAGGATATATAGATGAATCTAAAAATGTAGTATGTGTGTACTCAGGCTCATTAAGCAATCGATCGTATCGCCGTTGCTTTAATTAACTATTCTTTCACAATTTCATTAATTTCCATTTAATACATTTTCTTGTATTTGTAGATATTTTTTTTCCTTTCAATATTTTATAGGCAAATTTATAGATACCTCGATTGATGAACGATAATTATCACGTTTCACTGTAAAACTGGAATTAAAATATTCAATAAAAAATTTGAAAAGTTGATTAGTGGATGATGGCAAGCTACGTATAATTTCATTGTATTCGATAATTGACACGTCATGTGCTTAGATTTGTAGTTAAAAATCTGACTCTGTAATTAATTTGATGACATCGTTCATTGTGAATCCTTGATTTATACACCCAGACAAATAAAGTACGCGCCCTCTTCCATTAGTAAGGTAACGATAACACTATTATGGGACGTCAATGACGTTCGGAGTTCGGATCCGAATATCACTACACAAAATATCCACTCAGACAAAATAAATCCAATTTCAAAGTAACAGAATTGTCTGATTTTAGTTGGAATTGGGGAAGGAAGAATGAGCTTTAGTCCTTCTCATTTCAGTTTGATTTCTTTTTTTTTTTTGGAGTTGTTTTTCTGGTAGATAATCGAGCCTAGATCAACGTTTACAAATATCATTTTTCGAAAAAATGGGATCTATGCAGGCGGGGATGACTCTTGTTCTTCTATTCTAAAGCGCTGATTAGAAAGAGACCAACGAGCGTCGTCCTACCCCCGCTTGAAGAGTTCCGAGAAATTAAAGCATAGTGTCTTTCTGCATTGCCTTTTACAGTAGAAAAAAGCAACACAAACCTAAATTCGAATGGGAAGGGAGACAAAACGAATACCTTCGTTAAGTATTGGGAGCGCAATGAAGCGTAGCCCTCTTCAAAAATATTTCGTTATCACGGAAGCATTTTCCCATAAGAACGGTATCACCTATCGGCTTGAGAGGTATGTAACCTTCAGCACGTGCTCATTTTTCGCGAAGTATAAAATTATTGACATTTTTGTTATATCACAAACTTCTACAGAAATTTTAAGGCGATGTAATAGAGTGATTTCGCAATAAGGTGATTCATTTTCTTTGTAAAATTTTTTTGGTAAGAATCGCTGTTACGTGTCATAAAGAAAGTTATTAGATGTGTCAGGGTACCAAATAATATGGTGGATATGCATCAGCAGTTGGAAAAGTGGTAAATTTTTATGGTTTTAATCTGCGAAGATATGAGAGATGGACCATCAGTTTCTTTGGCAAAGTCTTAGAGTTTTATGAGTAGGAATGACCTTTATTGGTGAAAATGTCGGGCAGCACGAGGGGAAGGGAAACACCAGATTTGATACATTACGTACAAAAATTAAACGCTTCATATTTAGCACAAACGTTTTTCAATTTATCTTCTCGTGTCCACGTCTTTTTTAACATTAAGTGATCCTATATGTTATAATTAACTAACACAAACAACTTTGAATAAATTTACTTCCAAGATACTAGAGAATTTTGTTTCTTCTTCATTTAAACATAAAACTTTGCAACCCTTATGCACCATTCGGTGTAAGGTCCTTAAGTCACAAATATTCGACCAAGCAACCGAGAATGTTTATGCCTGCGTAGTCCTCAGGGGCATTCAAGTAGTATTCACCTAATATTACGGGAACAATGGACGTACATACAATAGAACAGAACGTGACATATAATAGAAACATATGGAAGGGACCCGTACGCATCAGAATAGATGTGACAAACCGAAGAGATGTTACAAAAAGACTCGAACGTATCTAATTAAATATTACCTTAACCCTCATGTGCATGCACTATAAATTCCACCGGAAATTGCCGAAAGGGCAATATTGAATAACCCGTACGAGGCAACGGTGAGAGCATTTAGGAGAGGCCTACATGGATATAAAGTTCGCCTCTTTTTTCTCTACAACACTGCTCAAAAAAACCTAATCATTAAAGGAAAACCACCAAATTTAGTGTAGGGTCGCTAAGCGTGAGTTTGGCCCATACTAAAGACAGTACATTGCGAACCACTCAACATATTTTCACTAATTTAATTTTCTTGATTTTCTGATGTCCACATCTTTCATTTCAAAATCTTGAAGAGAGATTTCCGTTGTAATTTCGAAGAGATATAAGTGAAAAAGTTCCACAAACCTTCAAAAAACCAGGTTTTTGACCACTTTTTCGACCGTGACTTCGAAAGTATCTAGTGCCCTAGCTGAGTCCAAGGACTCAAATCAAGAAAAGTTTCTTCCATAAATTGTCGCCCATGCCTATTAAAGGTGAGCGGGTCGGCCTTTTTTGGTAGTTCGACCCGACCCGAACCCGACCAAAAATTTTAACCCGATACCCGACCCGAACCCGACTCAAAATTCAAGCCCGAAAGCCGAACGCCCAAAAGAAGTTCGGGCCGAGTTCTATTACCCGAAAAAAATTTCGGGTCGAGTTCTATTACCCGAAAGAATTTCAGGTTGAATTCTTTTAATAAAAAAAATAATTTAGCTATTTCAATTTTACTAGCGCCGCTAGCGCTAGTGCTACCACTAGTTTATAGCGCTAGCTCTAATAATTACTTCAGAAGAAATTCAAACAAAAGTAGATAGAAGAGTAAAAAATAGAAAAATACTGATCACAAATACAATAGAATGTATGCAATGTGGTCTCGGCGGCAGCGCAACTCAATTTTATTTTCGGTGGCGGCGAACAATTTTGAAACCTTCTAGGCTGGCGGCGGCGTCTTTTTCAAAAAATTCAATTTTAGATTTTTTTCAATTTTTTAATTTCATTTTTTGTATAAATGTTGACATTGATCTTCCAACTTCCATAATTTCTTTATTATTGAACTTTTCGGTTTGGATATGGTGCATCATTTTTAGATTTTTTTACAAATCGATTTCGGTTTTTTTATGTACCCGAATCTTCAACCCGATATAAAGTACGCCCGAAACCCGACCGCCCGGGATTTTCAAGACCCGAAAGCTCGAACCCGAAACCAGTGAAAATCGATTCGGGTCCGGGTCGGATCGAGTTTTTTCCAATTTTCGAACAGCCCGCCCACCTCTTATGCCTATATCTTTCAAACAAAAAAAATTTTGAAAATCGGAAAAGATAGTACAAGTACAAGTACAAGTACAAGTACAAGTCAAAATGGCCGCCGCGTCGGACGTGTTTGATTTTGCTCCGTGTAAGTTTTGATTATTTTTACTGTTTTTCCGTTTAAAACCGGGTTTTTCGTTTGAATAATTTAATTTTTACTAGTTGTTTGTGTGCTAAGTGCCGGATCACTCAAATCTTTACGCGG
>CM055404.1:13785889-13857743 GCA_029228625.1 Pseudolycoriella hygida
CGGGCGATAGGAGGGCATGGAGGACGATAGTTCACCAATCTGGGGTTGCGACAGAAAGACCTCACACCGGAAGGTACTAACGGTCTATAAAGTTTGATGATGATGATGATGATCGGAAAAGATTTACTCGTGTTGACCAAGGCCTATTTTTGAGAAAATTTGTGAAAACTTGAGAAAACTTGAGAAAATTTGTGAAATTTTGATAAAATTTTCTCAAATTTGCTTAAAAATTCTAAAAAAATTTCTGAAAATTTATAACAATTTTGAAGTATAATTGATGTTTTTTATTCAAAAAATTGTTCAAACGACCTATTTTAGGTGTTTTAGGGCATTCTAAGGGCTGAATTTTCAGCCACCCGTTCATGCTTGGTTTCTTGTTATTTTTCTTATCTGCACGACCTCTAATATGGTTCAGAATACACTTTACGTCGATTCTTATTAATTTTACACTCATTTGAACTTGTTTGACGTATTTTTCCTTAAAATAAAATTCTGTAAAAGTTGAGAAAATTCGAGACAGACAGGCAGACGGACATTTTTCTATTGTTAATTCTTCATCTAAGGACCATGATCGATGCTCCCCCCCCCCACTCTCGGGACGAAAGTGGCATGGTTACAAACGTCGTGGTAAGCGCATAAGACCTCTTTTCGAAGAACTTCGTTACAAGTGTAAAAATTGAGGTTGAGGCTTGGCACACTTGTAATATTTCAAAATATTAAACGTTCAATCCTGGATATTTTTCTGTGTAAATATAAATGTTCTACATTCTTCAGAGACGATGTCCAACCTGACAGACGGTTAGTTTTAGGGACTTTTGCAACTTCTAACAACTTAACTTCTAAATTTATTCGCACATATAAATTACAACCGTCCGTCGTCGAAACAAATTATATACCAAAATGTGGGCACTAGATTTGGTTTGCCCAGGGCGCTGAAAAGCTTAATCCGTCTTTGGCTTCACCCTTAATAGCTATTGTCGAAGGTTGTTGTAAGAAAGTTAGAATTTTACGCCAAACTAAATCGTTAGATTCCTACATAAATAGTTTTAAAATTGTTGCAAGGAAAATTAAGACGAAAATCTGTTCAAATAAATCCGTTTAACAAATCAAATAATTTTAAATTGAGTGTATTTTATTTGCAGCGAAGTAAATTTAATTTTAAGTATACCACAACAAAAAATACAAATTTATATCCGTTCTAAATAAGCTGCTCAATCAAATCATTTTGAGTAATTAGAGGAGACAATAAACACGAACAGCAGCAATTAATTAGTTAATTTGCCTAAGCTAACAATAAGAGAACGTCGTTGAAAATGTTGTTAATTAAAGCACAGACTTTAACAATTATGCATTTAAAATTGGTGGATAAAATGTTTCCTAATTAACAGAAAAAATTAAATTTAATTGTTCAACAGTTGCACGAATATACGGTTTTCACTCAGCGGAAATCTTTTTTTAAAATTTCTTTCATAAACTCATTAGAGAATTTAGATTCGTCTATCAATTCTCTCGTTAGTTTCACATTGGAATTGGAACGATGTCTTTTTCCGAGGATAAAATTACACACAAAAGCTATCAAATGCGAGTGGTGACGAAAACTTTGGATGAAGGAAATCGCGACAAATATTCATAAAAATGTTTTGCCTTACAATCAAGTTTTCTACCTTTTACCTTCATCTTTACGCAAAGCTTTCCAAATTTCTATAAAAAAAGTCAGCTTCGTCAACGTACCACTGCCTAGAGTGTGAAGTCAGCATCTGAATTTTCCCAGCACCTGAATTTTCCCAGTACCTGAATTTTTCCATCACCTAAATTTTCCCAGCAACCTATTTCATCATATTGGAAAACTGTGCTAAAAATCCTTTATTGATTTATTTACATGATAGGTGGCCTACGTGTTGAATCTCGATTGACCCACTGATTCTACTTAAAAATGATTGGCTATGAGAAGTTAAAATAACAAAATAAATTGCGAACAAATTTTAAATTAAAGAACTTCACAAAAATCAATTAGGTTCGTGTTACAAAACGTCGCTAAAGAATGCGACCACACTCGACTCTAACCTAGACTCATAACATTTTTTAGTTTAAGATTTCAAAACGATAATAATACACTGACCATGGAATAGATACGGATAGTCTTCGACATAAAAAAAACGCTCCCTAAATACTATATGCGACGTAAAGTATCCGTCGCGGCGGTCAATGGAGTGAGAATTTTGTGTGATATGGTATGTGGTATAATAATCGGACGTATAGAGGAAAAAGAAAAACTTAGTTAATTAAGGCAGTGCACACTACATGTATATCATACAAAAGTTGTACCATATATGTATAATTAAAGCATTATATGGAATGGACGAGTTGAAAACGATCAATGCCTTAATGAGTTCAAACAATACATAAAGAAGCATGTCGATGTAGCTAAACTATTGTGAATGTGTAGATAGGGAATATGTTATTCATTTTTCCTTTAAGTCTCACGTTGCAATTAAATGTTACGTTACAGTTTTGAAATAGAAAGTCTGTCTTTAAAGAAGCGTTATTTTAAATGTTTCGAATGAAAGCCCTGTAAGAGGCCATTCACAAATGACATAATGTTATTTTCTAGGATTTTCGACCATTCATTTCCTTTCCCCTTACACGCTGAAACGACCGAATGTTCTTAAGTTCCCATTACAGAAATCACCGCACAGTGAACATCCACTGGTTTGAGTAAGCTTTACTACCTTCTTAAGTCGATTTAATTGCACTATGTTCATATCTCTTTCAGCGTTTCCACATGAAACAGTATATCGGATTTTGACACTCTCTCAACTGTATATGAAATCAACGAGATAGAGTATGAAAGGAGGAGGGGATCTTCACCTGTGTTCGTCATCATAAATTTTTTAAAACGTTTGAAATTTACGTGTTTCTTGAATTTTCAATAATTTTTAAATTACTAAGCAATAACACAATTACTGGACTCTTTGCCATTCTTCTGCAGAAGAACTCTATTACACAAAATATGTAGAAACGGATAAAGTATTCTATTTAATAAACTCTAAGGACTTCAGTTAAAATCAATTAATTTATTCAATTCCAAATCATTATGAGATCAACGTGTCGATGTATCAAACAAGAATTGAACTTTACTCGATACAATTCTATAAAACAAAAAAGAATAAATTTATCAACTTTACCGACTACGCCGATACCCTGTGTCTTTCCTACACATATACCAAGAATCACCAAGGTGCATCAAGATGCAAAGGACAGAAAAACTATAACATTGGGGGGTCCGCCATTTGTGACGCATTTTTTTAATCAAGAGTGAAAACATTCCAAAAGAATTTTTTGCGGTTCAAAACTTTAAGCGTCGCGTCACCTCAATTGATATCAGTTTTTTTGGAAGAAGGGACGAGGACCTGCGTCACGTTTCCCTTTTAAAAAGGGTTTTTGTTGTGATTTCAATAGTTTTGGAAGATAAGAGGAAACAAACAAACGGCGAAAAAAATTCCGGAAAAAAAAAATTTCCGGCAAAAAAAATTTTCAGCGAAAACATTTTCGGCGAAAAAATTTCCTTTGACATGAAACATTTACATATCTCCAACAAGAAAATTTAATGTTTCCCCTAAGTCTGTGCCATACCACCGTCAGCCATTTTATTAGTCACCCTGACACACCACGGTGGCCGTCAAAAATCCCGAAAATTAAAATTCCGAACGCGAAAATCCCGAGAATCCAAAATTCCGAGTAACAAAAATCCCGAAAATCAATAATCCCGAATGTACAAAAATCCCGAATAACAAAAATTCAGAAAATCTGTAATTCAGAAAACATCAATCAAAACTCGAGTGTGGTTGTAGTCGCATGAATACAATGAAATAGTCTAGCGACAGTTTCATTTACAATTATTTAATGACGTGCATGTAGTCCAGTTATTGGTGACTGGGTTTAAGAAGAAAGAAGTTATCTGAGCTGCGTCTCAGCGAAGGTGAAAAAAAGCGGTGTCGAGGGGCGGCAGCCCCCGCTGAGAGGGGTCAAGCGGGGTATAACCCCCTTTGCGGTTTCTAGGGGGGCAGAGCCCCTAGCGGAGATTGGGGCAGAGCCCCATGCATGTTAAGCCGCCTGCAAGGCATAAAAAAAGCCAGCCGCAGGCGTAAAAAAAAAGCCCGCCGCACTCAGGATTTTTAATATTTCACAATTTTCGTTATCATTCGGGATTATGGTTATTCGGGATTTTTGTACATTCGGGAATTTTGTTATTCGGGATTTTGGATTTTCAGGATTTTTGCATTCGGGATTTTAATTTTCGAGATTTTTGACGGGAGCCGACACACTACACACCCAACTCAACAACTTTTCCTTTGACACCTAACATCTATCTACTCTACATCCTAACACAGTCCAAAAATTTGACCCATACTTTGAATACACTCACACACACATACAAAACATTCTTTTATATGGGCTTTATATGGCGCCCTCTAAGAGCCCTGACGCCTAAAAGAGGCCGGTACCTCCCTTGTTTAAAATCTCAAATGGTATAGAATGCCCTCCCGAAGGTCCCTGCAAAATTTAAAGAAAAGTTATCTAGCCGTTTTCGAGCACGAGCCAAAAAAGTCGGTTTTCATACAAATGGTTCTGGAACTAACAAACTAACTAACCCAACCATCCACTAACTAACGTAGGATGTTGCCATTAACTTGGGTTTCGATGAAATAGCACAATTTGTATGGAAAATGACGATTTTCTAAAGGTCATATCTTCGGATCCACTCACTGGACCGATTTTAATGAGTAAAATATCGATTTCAATCAAAATTTGACGTAGAATACGATAAAATCAGGGGGGTACGAGCGCATTGCTACCGCGCGCCCATGATTTTGCCTTTGGAAGCAACTTTCTTACTGTCATAGCCCTAGAGATATAAGTCATCTCTCCCAATTCTAGGAGTGATCATATACCAGGATTGAGTCATTTTCCTCGAAAACCCTGAGACATGTGTTCTCTAAAATTTGATTCTCTACAACTTTGCCTTCGACAGTAAATCTCCATATTGCATTGTTAAGCAAATATAAACGAAAAACCATCTGCTTTCTTATGCGGCCAAGAAAGCCAATTTCGTCCATTTCATTGGTCCCAGTGCTGGAACTACTGGACCGATTTTGCTCATCTTCGAACTTTAACCATGGGACATATGTTCTACCTTTCAGGAAAAAAGTGGAGACGAATGGACGGACATTTTTTTTATTGCTGATTCGTCATCAATAGACCATAATAAATGTATCCCCCAACTCCCACCTCGATCTACCCCATAATTCAAAAAAGTTGTTTATAATAAGCGTATAGGATCCTTGAACTTCGTACGAGTCACATAACCAAAACATAAAAACAACTATTGAACCGAATTTTGTAGACTTAATAGCAACAATTTTAAACCAATATTAATCCAACTCCCGTTCACTCTATTGTAGATCATTATCTCATACTTTACGAAGATCTCTTACCTTATTGCCACACCAAGTTGACTTTAATCAGGCAACACTACGAAAAATGAGAGAATTCCTCAATCAATGTCACAGTGTGACTCGACTCTCTTCTGATGAATGTAGAGTTCACGTGACTGGACGTTTGTGAAACGAGTCCGAGCCGAAGCCGATTCGCTCAAACAATTTGTTAACACTTCTTCATCGTCACATATAAAGTAGTAAATGTCACTCACTGGTAAAAGCGACTCGTCTTCAAAGTTTGACAGTTGTACTTTCTTCTTCTATTTGTGACCAACTTATTCTAATTTTTGACTAAATTATTCACGAACGTTACGTTCTGTTATGCGATTCTCATAATTACTCATCACATCGGCAAGCATATTTTATGCATTGGTATACGTTCATACATGGGTGTCATTCAATCGATATTAAATTATATCCGAGGCAAATTCTTCCTAAAACATAAAATTCTACCGACGACTACGAATAGTAAATAAATATTGCTATGACTAGTAGTCAAATTATCCTACTGTCCTCTCAAAAATTGTTCATTCAAATACCAAAGAATAAGGAAATTTATTGCTCTTACAAATATAAACATGCCATATACTGTAGCTGAAACGAAACGAAAACAAGACGAAGAAGAAAATGAAAACAAAAGGAAACTAAGAAAATGTGTTCTGTATGATGCTTGGAACAAATACATTTTATTTCATTCAAAGCATAACAACCTTCGTCAAGTCTTCAACAGATGGCGGCATGTGACTCAAAACAAGAAATTGACGATTGTAAAACGGGTGTTTGGTAAAATTACAGATTACAGAAAATATTTTAAAAGATTTTGTTGAAATTAGGACAGAATTCGCATTCGAATGTTTGCGTTTGGACCCGTACGAAGTACAAAAGGGTCTTGTGGGTAATTCCATGGGTACGCATTATCTCAGGAAGTGTAGAGGACAGGTAGGAACTAAGTGATTTCTGCCCACTTTTACGAACATTTTAAGTCTATACCTTGTTCAGAAGACTATGAAAAGTGCGTTCCCAACGTTACACTTGTTCCAACTATAACGTTGAATTATCCCTGTACGTTTACTACAAATAGTTTTTTTGTAACATGGGATAGATCGAGGCGGAGGTTAGGGGATGCATCTATTATCGTCTAGAGATGACGAATCAGTAAAAAAAATGTTCGGTCGTCCGTCCGTCTTCCCTTTTTTTTCTAAACGGCTCAAACATTCACCTTAAACTTTTTTCTCTGAAAGATACATGAGTTCCATGATTCAAATTCAAAGATGAACGAAATCAGTCAAGTAGCTCCGGAGATGAGGTGGAAGAAGTGAGGATCGCAGTGAGTCGACCCACACCTGATCCACAAGTTTATAACGCACAGAAAAACGATTTCTATAACTTCTGCAACTGTGGATCATGTGTGGGTCTGCCCACTCCGATCCTTAGGAAGAAAAGTCCAAAAACGTAGATATTCGAAGGTCGGTGAAACTTTTTCGCATATATCTCGGCAGGAAACAGCACAGAAATTGTTCATTTCGGAGCCAAATGAAAGAATCACAAAACTGGGAGAAATTCTTGTGGAAATCGGGTCAGGGGTCTGGGCGAAATTAAGTTTCACGGGCCACCATTTGGGCGGGTATTTTTTTCAAATTTTGGGCTAGGGTAGTGCGGGTGCAGCTAAAATTGGTGCCCATTCATCTCTAGTTTTCCTGTCGGTTACTATCTGTATAACTTTCTCCTCGAGAACTAAGCAGCCGATCTTCATGAAATTTTTACCGAACGTCAGCCTAAAATGAAAAATTTCATATTCCGCTTTCATGTGTAAAATCTGCAAAAGTCGTGGCATCCAGAAAAGTCGTACGAGCTTTATAGGTTCTTGAATTTTAGCTCCGGAATGACAACACTTAGCGAGTTGGTTTTTTGTAGAAAGTTATAGAGTTTGATCAGGAGCAAATTTGGGATCTTCAGAAAATGTCTGCCAGCTGCCAAAGTGGCGCCATCTTGAATTTTCCCAAGCAATAAATTATACTTCTTTGGGCTTTTAAATTTTAGCTCCAGATCAAAAATACTTAGAGAGTTGGTGTCTTCTAGAAAGTTATAGAACTTGTTCAGAACCATTTTTTGGGACCTTAAGAAAATAGCTGGCCAAAGTGGCGCCATCTTGTATTTTGTGAATACTAAAAAATGTTTTTTGGAGAAAAAATTTTTCATATAACATTTTTTTGGAGAATTTTTTTTTCGTAGAAAACTTTTTTTGGAGAAAATTTTTTTTGGAGAAATTTTTTTGGAGATTTTTTTTTTGTAGAATTTCCTTAGAAAAATAGTTTTCATAGCAGATATTTTACGAATATAGGAACAGCAAATTTTTTAGCCGAATTTCAGTTATATGAACTACAATCTTTCAAAACGACTGATATCGTATACAAAAGTCATTTAAAAGGTAAAGTGTGACACAGTACACAAGCTAACATTCTACTCAAACAAATTATCAGCGATAGCGTCACCTCAAACGATATCATTAATTTTGGAAGCGGACTGCGTCACACTGAACCTTTTATGCTTGCTTGTATGAAGAAACCTTGATGTATGCACTGGTTGTGATGGAACGAGGGTTAGTTATTTCACAGTCTTAGCAGTGAATAGTTCAATTGAGTTGAAACATTCTATCCAGAAATCGTTCCGGAATATTCAAAATTGTGACGTTTTTGCAAAAATTTGCTTTCATCGTATTCATTTACACAATATTTCACTAATTTGACAACATTCTTATGAACATTTCCGAAATGTTTCTTAAAATGAAGTATTTGTCGTTCTTTATTTTGCTATCATTTTACAATGGGATCGATTGCTATTCTGACGCGAGCGTTGATAATCTGATTTGCGGCTGGAAAGCTATGGGAACAATTTCTTATGCATTGTGCTCATCGGATGAGTTTATTATCCATGGCTGCCGTCAACTACCGGTTACATATTGGCGTGGAGACTGTTTGATTGTTCAGATTTCAGCAAAAATGTATAAAGATGGCGACAATGAAGAAGTTATAGCAGTAGTTCCATATTGGTCTTCTGGAACAAGCTACGCTCTATTCGAAATTGCTGAAGAAAAAGGCCAGTTCTGTGTTCGTCATGTTGGAGATCATTGTTATTTTGACTGAAGTCGATCGAATAACGAGAGTGCTCTACAAAACCGTAACAGATATCACACGGAACGGAAATTATAATAAAAACAATTTATGAAAACAATTGTAAGAAATAAACAAATGGAATTTCCATTAACCTCAAAATTATTGAATTTGGGAAGTACCTAGAATAACGGGAAATTTATTTATTGCTGGATCGAAGTACCCGATTCAGAAGTAATCAAAGATTGCAACCAGACAGCTCGACTCTTGATTGCAACGTTAAATCTGAAAGTTTTACATATATGTATGAAACTTCGGATATTGATTATCTCTAATCAAAGAGCAGTTTTGAAAGTCCACTCGCAATCTCTTTTTAAGTGAAATTATTTATTTCCATGCTGCACGATCTATCATTGGACAAAAATGTGTCCTGCGAACGACGAACGTCGGTTTCATGACACTTTTGTCCTCATGAAATCGATGAAAGTGCAATTCGAAAAATATTCCCCAGAAGGAATATTTTACTCTCACGCCATATTTGATTTCAAACAAACTCTTCACAGAGAGGTGCGGGAAATGCTTGGTAAAACCAACTATTTTAACCATTTTTGTAGTTTTTTCAAAATTTGCAATATAATTTTTGCTACACGTAACCACTTACACAATTCAGTGTACTCTACAGCGATGAAAAAAGAAATTTTATTTCACACACAGGCTGTGCATTGAGCAATTACCTACATAATTTAGGAATATTTCTGTTCGTTAAAACGGTTAATTTTACGTAAATGAGTTTCTTACGAAGTCCTCGCATTGACCTCTGGTTTCCGAAAATCTTTTTGCTCTTTGATGCTTTTAATTTTGACAATTATTTCAGCTATTTAGCAAACGTTTTCGTTCTTTCACCTCGAATTTTCTCAAAAACTATACGTAATTCGATGCGTCTTGAAGAGACCTTTCGAACGAGTTCTCAAAGGCTGAAATTGAACCACTTTTCGATGAAATAATGTGAAATTTTTGATGATTTTACTCATTTTGGCGCTTTTTCCTATTTTTTTTTGTTCATTGACGTCCAACTTCTTGAAACCCTACAACGAAATAATTGTTCCATGTTTTTACACTGGTGGGTCTGGCATTTGTGACTCAGTTTTTTGCGTTCGAAGCTCAGTGCTGCATCTTTCTCCAATTTTTTCAAAACGGGAACGGGTGGTTCAGTGGTGAATGCATTGGACTTCCATCGAGAAGGGTTCAATCCTCGGAACGGAGAATTTTTCCCTGAGAAATCATAGATTGTACAACGTCCCTAAGTTCACCCAAGCTTCATACATGCAGTGACGTCACTCACAGAAGCATGAAACGGTCAACAAATTGGTGGGAAATAGATGACACACCCACAAGTCCACTGAGCGAACCAAAGATGGCGTCACTTAACGAGACGACAGCTCAATCACACATGGGTTCGTGCGGTCCCAGAAGACAAAGATGTCGTCACCAGGTCGCCGAAACTGTTGGCTAGCCAACCTCCCGGCAACAGCATTCGAATAAACAAATCAACTGTGAATGGAATGTATGAACAATCACAAGTATTAAGTTCTAACATACAAATCATGATGAAATAACCAAATCTGTCGTAAAGACCTCTTGGTCTATTATAATTGTAAATATTTAGAATTCAATGTACAATTGTAAAAATACGATGTGATAAACCATACGCTAAATAAAACAAAAAAATTAATTTTGTAACTGGAAGAAAATTGTTTTGCCTTAGACGCTTAACGCCTCACCCTTTTGTGATTTCAGAACTTTTGTAAGCAGACTGTAAGAGTTTTTTTTGCAGATATCAGTACTTTTGAAACTTTGAACTTGAAAATTGCTAGAGAAAGCCACCTTCATCATTAAACCCTAGGAAGCCTTATTGGATGACCTCACTTATGTCGAGAATAACCGAAAAATTCCGAAAAATCTGATGGAAATTGAAGAGTTCTAGAGAAATCCACAATAATCCCAGGATTGGCCTATATTTCTCCAAAACTCTGAAAGACGCGTTCGCTTAATTTCGTTCTTCACAACTTCGCCTTTGAAAGCAACTTTCTGACTTTCATAGTTCAAAAGAAATAGGTCATCCCTCCCAATTCTAGAAGTGACCATATCCCAGGATTGGGCCATATTTTGCCAAATTCTTGAAACCCGTCTTCGCTTAAATTTTATTGTCTACAACTTCGCTTTTGGAATCAACTTTCCAATTCTCATAGTTCTAGAGATATGGGTCATCCCTCCCAATTCTAGAAATGGCCATATCCTAGAATAGCCCATATTTCCTCAAAACCCTGAAACATGTGTTCGCTAAAATTTAATTCTCTACAACGTTGCCTTTTCAAGCAACCTTCTAACTCTTACAGTTTTAGAGTTATTGAATCATCCTTACTGAGTCTGGAAGCGACTAAATCCCAGATATCACAGGAATGTCAATTTTTTAAGGAAAGAAAAACGTGTCGACTAAAATAATGATCTTAGGCTACCCTCAAAATTTCAGCAAAATCGTCGGAGCCGTTTCCGAGATCCTAAAAAGTAACAATGTAACAAAGTTAGAAGGTTTGCAAAATTGTTCAGTTGAAAAATATTCGATTTTTCCTCATTTATATGAAAAAATGGAAATTTCAAAAATTCGTATCTTCGGATCGACAGAACCGATTTTAATGAGTAAAAATACACTTCGGCCTGAAATTTTGCGTACAATTCGGGAAAAACATGTTCCGGTGGGTACGTCTCAAGGGGATGTCAAAAAGTTCCTGTATATATGTTTCTTAGGCTACGAAAAAATTTCTTGTGAATTTTTTTGGCTTGTAACTTGCGTCACGGCCCCTTGCTACCGTGGGGCCATGATTATGGGAACAACATATCAAATGACATCCGCCATTGTCTACACGTAGACGTATAATGACGCGCAAATGACCAGGTTGTTGAACTTTTAAAATAAATATGAGATCCTGTCGTTTCTCGAAACTTTAATCGAATTCTCCAAGCTTGTTGTTTCCTAAGTAAGTACATGGAAAGGAGAAATCTCATTTTAAAAGTAATTACTTATTTGAAATTATTATGGTCACTAAAACACAATATTCTTTAGGGTCAACTGAACAGAGGAAGTGTTTCGGAGAAAAGGGTTATTTTAAAATATTCAGCATCATCAAATAAAAACGAAAACTTTTTCCGAAAAACGCTGTGGTATGAGTTCATTTCAAATCGTTATGTATTGTATGTACGGTTGGAGAGGTGGCTGGTGATCGATTCGATATAAGAATACGGAAAACGATACGAAATAGAGGGCCTGGATTTAATTGAAATTTGATTTGGTTTGAGGAATTTTATCGAGCTCTTTGAGAAATAAGATTTGAGGAATTTGAATAGCAAAGTGTGTGTTTTGTTGGTGTTTTTGTTGTTTGTTAAAATGGTTAGGTTCATCGATTTTATTTAAATTCTCCATTCAATTGATCACTTCTGTTGAACAAAATTTCATTATCGAGTTTTATTTGACAAGTTTTATAGCTGGAAAAACTGTATTAAAGAACTGGTTTGTCCAATTTTTTGCGCTTGCAAATGTTTGTTCACCGCAACCAACGATAAAATTGCGAAATGGACGATATCGTACGGCTTATTGTTGTTCCGATGAAGATGAAGGGCACTTCGGGCAGATGCTAGGCGTACGAAGGCGCAAGTTCATTGTTCATCAACGAAGGCATTACTATGCCTACTAACTTTGATACCCTTATAGAAGAAGGGTATGTATATATGAAGGGTAAACCCAAAGCGTAAAAAAGTCTCGTTAACTCAAATTTTACGCGATTTTAGCGTGAAAACTGAACACCATCGGGTGTGACCCTTTTTCGTTTTCGTTCAAACGTACTCACCACGATATTAGTGTGGAAACATATTATCAGCAATTGTCAAAGGCGATTGCCGAAAATTAGAAATCATGGGCGCGCGGTTGCGATGCGCCCGTGACGTAAGTCCCCATACGATCAAAAAATTCAGAAAAATTTGTTTCGTATATTTCGGAACCATATATCAGTCTAGTGGATCCGAAGATATGACTTTTAGAAAATCGTCATTTTCCATACAAAATGTGCTATTTCATAGAAGTCAAAGTTACTCGAAACTTATGGAGTTTTACATTTTTTATAACTATTTATTACTGGAAACATCCTACTTTAGTTTGTGGGCTAGTTAGTGGGTTAGTTAGTTAGTTCCAGAGCCATTTGTATGAAAACCGACTTTTTTGGCTCGTGTGCGAAAACGGCTCGATAACTTTTCTGGAAATTTTGCAGGGACCTTCGGGTGGGCATTCTACGCCATATGAGATTTTAAAAAAGGAGGAGTACCGGCCTCGTTTGGGCGCCAGGGCTCTTAGAAGGCGCCTTATAAGGCCCATATATAAAAGAATGTTTTGTAAGTGTGTGTGAGAGTGTATTCAAAGTATGAGTTGGAGCGATTACTGGACACTACGGGCTAAACTGGCACATGAAAAAGATGAGGCTTTCGACAACTTCCAGATATGCGTGCGGATCAGAAGAAGAAACGGGTATTCACGTGATATGCGAATGCTCCAAGTTCTTTCAACGGAGACGCAGGCTTCTGGGAGGCTACGTCGTGAAACCATCAGATGTTGTCCAACTTTGACCTGGTATTTTGGACAGGTTCTTGGAGTCAACGGGAAGGTTGGGAACAAAGGATCGCAAAATCTGTGTTCCAAGATCATTGACATGATCACCCGAACTGATAAATCTAATGGGTCAAATATGAGCAAAATTTTTGGACTGTGTTAGGATGAAGATGTTTGGTGTTATAGGAAAAGTTGATGGGTTGGGTATGTAGTGTGTCAGGGTGACTAACAAAATGGCCGACGGTGGTATGGGACGAACTTAGGGGGAAAATTAATTTTTTTTTAATTTTTGTATGGTTGGAGATATATGTGTGGTGACAAAGGAAAAGTTATTGGGTTGAGTGCAGGGGCGTGACAGTCTTTTGTTTTGATATTTTTGCAAGTTATACTCGACGTGAAGTTAGCTGCAGTTGCGAAGCTAGCTTCATTGCAACAAAATCAGCTAATTTCATTCATAAATGTACCAAAACCAGCTGACTTCATTGAAAAGTTCAAAAATCAGCTTCTCGTTGAGCATTAACTGCAAATATATAAAACAAAAGACTGTCACACCCCTGGTTGAGTGTGTAGTGTGTCAGGGTGACCAACAAAATGGCCGTCGGTGGTATGGAACAGACTTAGGGAGAAAATTAATCTTTTTTTTTGAGTTGGAGGTGGATGTTTGGTGTCAAAGGAAAAGTTGTTGGGTTGGGTGTGAAGTGCGTCAGGATAACCAACAAAATTGCCGACGGTGGTATGGGACGGATTTAGGGGGAAAATTGATTTTTTTTTAATTTTTTTTTGTTGAAGATAGATGTTTCGTGTCAAAGGTAATTTTTTTTCGACGGAAATTTTTTTCGCCGTAAATTTTTTTCCACTGGAAATTTTTTTTCGCCAGAATTTTTTTCCCGAAAATTTTTTTCGTTCGGAAATTTTTTTCGCTGAAAATTTTTTCGTCGGAAATTTTTTACCGAAAATTTTTTTCGCCGGAAATATTTTTACGCCGAAAATTTTTTCACTGAAAATTTTTTTTCGCAGAAAATTTTGTTCGCCGGAAATTTTTTCTACAAAATTTGTTTCTCTTTTCTTCCAAAACTACTGATATCACAACAAAAACCCTTTTTAAAAAGGAAATGTGACGCAGGTCCTCGTCCATTCTTCCAAAACAACTGACATCAATTTAGGTGAAGCTTACGGCTTCGGAACGCAAAAAATTCTTTTGAAATATTTTCATTTTTGATTAAAGAAATGTGTCACAAATGCGGGACCCTCCCAACGTAATAATTTTTCTGCGCTTTCAAATTTCGCACACCAAAAATTTGGTGTGGATATTATGTTTGAAGGGATATTTTGTCGTTTTTTTAATGGAAAAATTGTGGTTATTATGTCCGGTTATTTTGTCTGGGGATATTTTGTCCACGGTGATATTTTGGTTGGGGATATTTTTTTTGACATTCAGTCCTCACCCCAGCTTTTAAGTAATTCGCTCTTAATGCATAAGAACATTATTTTTATATCGACAATTTTTGTCAATATCAAAAGCCTTAATTCATCAATTTCAGATTTTACATCATAGGAGTAAGTTATAAATTGTCAGGATTAATCGTTGGATTTTACAGTAATCTGGTGTTTGATTCGTACACATTCATAATAATTAATAACTTTCATTTCCGGCTATGAGAAGCATGAATGAAAGATTCTATGAGAGGTAAAGTGGCTGGTAAAAACCTCTTGTCGAGAATAAAACAAGTTGCGTTTTGTCTTCTTGGTTGTGTTGATTGCATAAGTTCGGATACAGGCAATCGCACGTGTATACTCTACCATGCATTCAAAGTAATGACTAACTTACTTAGCCAATGCTAAGCATTGACCACACTTTTATTTTCAATTTGCACCATACAATGTTACGCTTAGCACACACTTTTGATCGCAAGAACACGTATATCAAATTGTCATCACAAAATAAAGTAATTTCTTCATTATCAGTGTAAAATCAGTTTGTTTATGGAGTTGATTGGTTCATCTAGCCCACTCACTTGAAACGTGTCACAAAAATATTAATGTGACACGAGATTTCGTACACTATCCACTCGTCATGGTATATAGAGAGATACGTATCTTTATTCATTCATTCACCTACAAAAATAACTTGGCCTAAAGGTGTTTAATCTAACAGGCTTGACATCTTTGGTGCTGCGAACTATTGTGTTCACAACATGAAAATAAAAACTTACCAAAAGTTTTAAGGTCTCTTATGTGGAGCATGTGTATATATGTTTTCGGTTGACTTTTGTGTAGTTTTTTTTGTTTTAGCTCTTCATTGGATAAACCGAAAAGCATCTGTTTTGTGATTTGGATGTTTTTCTGGCAATGGAATCGGTAAGAACACAAATGACTTATTGAACATGAACATGTGATGACTACTTTGGAAATTCAATTTAGTTGAGGAAATGAATTCAGTTTTATTGGATATTTATTTGACTTACATATTGGACAGTGCACGATTATTGTGTCATATTCATCTATCTTAAGTAATAAATCATAGCTCAGAGCTCACTTGTATTAGTCGCAATTTTTTAGACCGTTGATCCTTACCTCTCCTATCGGTTTTCGAACTCGCTTCTCTTCTCGAACTAGCTTCGCAGACTAATAAACCATTAAAATTGGTATAGGTAAGTAGCGATAGAGTGAAGTCAAAGAAGTCGATTCCCTTACTCCAGCTGGTTGGAGTGAGGTGTAGTGAACAGACGGACGGGTGGACTTCGAACATCTATCGCTTTTTATTTTTTGTCTCCGGGCGAGGACAACATACCAGCCGAACTGATTGAAGCGGCAGGACCTGACTTATGGCACCGGCAGATGGGGCTACTGATACCGATTTTTAAGAAGGGAGCAACAGTGGAATGTAAGAACTACCGAGGTATATGATCCACAACCGACCAGATTTTTACATTTCGGCAGATAATGGAGAAAGCATGAGAATACAACATAACTATACATCAGCTATTCTTAGACTTCAAACAAGCATATGACTCAATTGATAGACCAGCGGTATTCGGTATTATGGAGAAGTTTGGGATACCTAAGAAGCTAATAAACCTGACGAAAGCAACCTTGACCGATACCAAGTGCAAAGTGCAGATTCTAAACGTTCAATCAAATCCATTCGACATAAACACCGGACTACGTCAAGGAGATAATCTATCGACAATCCTATTCAATCTAGAGTTGGAGAAAGTCATCAGAGCTATGGCAGTGAACTGGAACGGGACCAATATTCACGTCATCAAAACAAATTACTGCGTTCGCCGACGACGGGACGATGGGATTTAATGGGACGGGGAACGATTGCGATCAAGGAAATGTTTGTCAAAATGGATAGGGAAGCAGACACGATTGGACTGGAAATCAGTGAGGATAATATCTTATGCTAGACAGGAAACAGGGATCGCGTATTCGACAAAACATCACAATTGACGATTACAACTTCGAAGTTGTCCAGTCACTCAAGTACCTCGGCACAATCCTAAACACTGAGAATGACGTGGACGAAGAGATCAAGACAGGGAAATAGATGTTTCTACGCACTGAAACACCTGTTTAGAAACTCGCTGGTCAGTCGAAACACGACCCATCGTAATTGTACAGCTGTGAAACATGGTCTTTGACACTGAAGCAAGAATCGCTACTGAACTGCTTTGATAGAAGAGTGCTGAGACCAATATGTGGAGCGCTATGCGAACAAGGACGATGGAGGATAAGAACGAAGAGAGAGCTGACAGAAATCTACGGGGACGAAACACTAGTCTGTGCTTTTAAATCTGCCAGACTGCGATGGGCAGGTCATGTAGCGAGAATGGACGAGGATCGAATGACAAAGAAGGTAATGAACCAAAACTTCGACAACAACAGAGCCAGAGGAAGACCCCGGAAGAGATGGCTGGATGGTTTGAAGAAGACGCGCGAAAGTTGGGCGTTGGGCAGTGGAGAAGTCTGGCCCAGGATCGCTCCAGATGGCGAAATGTTGTAGAGTGAGCCCAGGCCCGTAGCGAGGGTCGACTGCCAGGGGGGGCTCGAGCCCCCCCACCGAATTGATAAAATTATATGAAATTTTGAGAAAATTCTCTTTATTTCGCGCATTTCACATTAATACAGTCGTATTTTTGGTATAGGGTTTTCGTTAAACAAGGTCGCCGACAGAAGGTGTTTTGAGTTTGTGTTTGACCGGCGACCCCCCCCCCCCCAAATTATTTGCCGTGCCTAACACACAGAACTTTTGTTTATTTCCCAGCTTTTTAGGACGCACGCACGACTCTGCTTCGTCTTTGAAACAGAGCCGACTTCAGAAATCGGGAGCGGAGCGAAAAATTTAGTATTATTCATAGCGTTTCCATTTCCATCTTCTTCAATAATTGGTTTAAGCCTTTTCAGAAATAGTTTTTCGAATAACTCTGACATGATGGGAAGCAGTGAGATTGGTCTGTAAGACTCCGTGTGCATTACATGCTCCATGCATGAATCAGAAGCAGGAGCATCTGTAGACCTTTTGTTGGTAATTTCTTGAGCACGAGCCCAGTAATCAGATCATATCCTGGCAATTTTTTGGTGTTCAAGTTTTGCTTCAGTTCCCATTTAAGTTCCTTGAGGGTCACTGTTTTGATTGTTTTACTCCAGTTGTTTGCAACATGTGGAAAGTCGATGTTAGAGTCATTTGATACTTGATGAGGCGTGAAAATGTTCTCTAGATGATGAGCAAAACTGTCAGCTTTCTACTGATCAGAAATATACCATAGCAAAATTAAAGAGGAGAAGGAGAAGCACGTTTTCGTAATGTCATAATGTAAAAAAGTTTGTTGCTTCAACCCATTTCTGCATCAGATCGACAGATAACTTACCATTTATAAAAAACAACAAATTTACACGTGTATTCAATCAAACGAGCAGTAATATCCATTTTGTATTGTGTATGTGTTACAATATTTTCTATTTCTCATCAATCCAACTCTAACAAGATCCATTATTTAAATAAAAAAAAACTAACACAACACTTTAAATTAAAAATTATTGTTAAAATGGATGATTCAAAAGAATTAAAGATTTTTTCTTTTTTGGTTTGTTTGTTCCTCCGCATCATCATCAATATATATTTCTAGTATTTTACAAATGATCACTGACACGATGATTTTTCAATAAAATCAAAACTCGATGATTATTAATTTTTTTAAAATATTAAATTAATTGTGTGGATAAAATTCAAGATAATTGTGTGTTTGTGAGTGTAGTGTACTCTTCATTTCAATTTATGAAGAATTGTTAATTTGGATATGAGTGGAGTTCAACTTTTAGCTAAGTTTTAGAAATTTTTAGATCAATTTAGCGTATCCCAGTTATAATAAGTATAATGATTACTCACTCAAGTAAGTAATAACTATAAAAACAACTGCATAATTTACATAATTGGCATCGATTTCGGCCAAGATTTCATCAACTATCTTTTAAAAATATTTACACATACAATGAAATACGTTACCTATAAGTTTTGAAAAAAATGTCGAAAAAAATGGTTTTCGTTTTTCGTAAGAAAGATGGGGATAAAAAATTAAATTCTTTAGTTGTCATTAGCAGGTCGGGTGGTTGAGTGGTGAACGCGCTAGACTTCCACCGAAATGGTCCGTGTTCGATCCCCAGTGCAAGGTGTTTTTCTCAAAGAAATAGCAATTATTAAAATTTATGCAAATAATGTTAAAATGTGGTAACTGCTTTTCTAATGTGGAATGTAAAAATGATGGAAAGTAATAAGTTTACGTTAAAAGTTACAAGTTTACGTTACGAGCTATGAATTACAATCTACAATTTATAAGTAACAAGTTACAAGTTGTAAGTTTATAGCCCAGATCAGTTGTAGTTCACCCAGATCAGTACTGATCAGTTTTAAAACTGATCCGAATCAGTACTGATCAGTTTTAAAACTGATCCGAATCAGTACTGATCAGTTTTGAAACTGATCCGAATCAGTACTGATTAGTTTAAAAACTGATCCCGATCAGTACTCATCAGTCTGAAAACTATTTTGAATCAGTACTTATTAGTTTTAAAACTGATCCGGATAAGAAATAATCAGTTTTAAAACTTATACGCATCAGTACTGATTAGTTTCAAAACAACTAATCAAAATTACTTTTGGAACTGATCAGTTCTGATGCGGATCAGTTTTTTAACTGATCAGTACTGGTCTGGATCAGTTACAATACTGATCTGGGCTATAAATTTATAATGTTAACTTATAACGTAAATATATAACTCAAAACAAATAGCTATATGTATATGTTATAAATTTGGCTATAAGTGGCCTTGCCCAAACTCTCTAATAATGTAACAAAATCCATCGTTATTACATTAATTATCCATATTTCGTTCATATCTTTTACATGATCTACATACATTTTACGCACTTATGCATGAATTTTCCATCATTTTTACAACGTAACCAAAATTTACTTTACTTTTGCATCAAAAATATAATTTTGTCGAATAAAATTTTGAAATTTACTCATTTAGAATTGTCGCTGATAATGTACGAACCTAGATTTAATACTCTGAGCTCAATTTAGTAGTTACGGGAATAGGAGCCCGTAACGAAAACCGCACACAAAAGAGTCAGAAGTGACGTCATCACTCATCAAATAGCAGTTTCTGTAACAACAGAATAGTCGAATATTCGACCACTTGGTTCCGCCATTAGATGGCACTCAACCTACATGGGATATCGAAAAGGATAAACAAAAGGCGCGAACGATAACAACTCATCAATTATTATGTTCGCGTGGTCACTGAAGACGGAATGTTATCACATTGGATGCCGAACGAACATCCCGGCAAACTGCACTCACTGCACTGCATTGAAAATAGACAAAATGAATGAAAAATTTATGACGTAGAAACTAATACTGTAATATGAATTAATAAGGGAGCGTTCATTATTGACGTCTGCATTTGGGGGGTCTAAGAAAACAGACACTTCATACAAAAATATCTTCATTTCTATGGAACATTACAGACAAGAAAGAGTTGGGGTCCAAAAACACGGAAAAATACAGATGTCATATATGAACGCTCACTCACCAACGCTCAGAAACCACACCTGTCTTTTGACCTCTTGGTAATAGAATATTAGATAGTGAGCCCTGTCAGTCAATCTAATTTCATTCAATTTATGCGTAATTACGTAAGGTATATGCGCTAAATTTTTATAATCTTATGAATATACATTTATTCGTCAGCATTAGTACAATATTAGTGTGCGTTAAATCAGTATATTCTATAGTGCCATCTTGTGTCAAATTATTTGAGTTTCAATTAAAATTCAAATGTTGAGCGGACTAAAAGGATCTATTGTTTATTTGTGTTTCCATATGCTTAATAAAAAACCAGAAAAAATGAAACGATTAAAAGTTACATATTTTGATTGATTGATTGTTTCGACACGGACTGTACTTTACTCGTAATGTTCTATGTGAGGTGTAGATCACAAGTTTACAAAATAATTTTTTCTGTGGTAGCGACGAGTCAAAATAACAATCTTCAAGACGAAAAGTTCCGCTATACGGATAAACTACTATTACGAAATTCGAACCTTTTGTTGAAATAGTATATTATACCATAAGGACCAAAAAGGTATGATTTTGACCTTGATACTGAAAACGTCCAAGGATGGAACGTTTTATGCAACAGAGGCGTCTGAAGTTTTATTTCACGACACTGAGTTGCATAATAGTTACATAGTTATTACCTGACAACAGTTGCGGTAATTTTCGTTTTCGAGGGGCTTAGCAAGTAAAATAACTTACAAAATAGTTTGGAAATTTTTATTTTGACGAATGGGGAGTCTGCAACCCAAGCCCAAGTATGTTGCAGTTGTGTGACGTAAAACAAACATAACTTGCCTGTTTTGGTTGTCGCAGATTTTTTCACGGTATGGAAGGCGTGCGAGTTTGTTGACGGTTTGATGTAAGTAAACAGACACAATTTCAAAAAACGTTGTTTCTACCGCTCGCTGTACGTATGGAGGTATTTTTTCATACTCGATGTGTTGCCGAACTCGCTACGCTCGCTACCTGATCTCGTGTGATACCTACCTTGGTAGAAAAATTACTATTTCGTAACTCAGTCTGTATGAAACAGTGCGAGAAAGTATTTCCACATAACTCTCTCGTTCTTGTGTGAAGTAAGTGATGAAATCGCTTCGTTACGAAAAACTTTGTTCGATACACGTGTCGTATAATGGCATTTTATCGCACTTTATGCCTCTTGCGATAAAATACCTCCATACAACACTAGTATTGAAAATTTCTATTTTCACCTCATTTTATTCATTCATTCATCCATTATTATCCTACTTCTGTGGTATCCTTCGGAAAACTCACATATTCCCCGCATTGAGTAAATAACTATATGTTATCCTTTCCATCAAACTTTGTATCCCTGAGCGATTGTTTTGACATTATTTTAAATGAACTGTATTAAAACAGTGTACAAAGACTTTGAATTATGAATTACCCTTAATCAACACATTGTAATAAATTGAATTGATTCTGACGGAATATGTATTGGTCTGTAAGAACACTATGGACACAGAAATCATTAGCAGACACATATAATTGACATTGTATAATGAAATTAGCGTTATACCGTGGGGAAGAAGTTTACGTTACATCCATAGAGCCAATAATAATAAAAAAATATGTTGCCGCTCACGTATTCAAACAAACACAAGTCATAAGTAAACGTATAGAACGTAAAATTGATTCGACATTACAAAAATTACAATCAATTATGAGTAATTACGAATAAAAATGTCATAAAATTATGGTAAAATTATGTCATAATGTATTTAATGAAATCTAATAATTGAATGGTCATTATTTCGGCGGCAAATAATGCATGAACGGATACTATTAGTTGTTTATAAATGTTATTCGTTTCATTACGTCAAAACTACAAGACTTTCTTCGTATTTAAATTTAATTTTGTACTCACATTCAATTGATGTTATTGATTGAATTAGTTTAACAAGCAAACAATTACAGCTATTTACACTGCAAGAGTGGCAAATAGAACACTTTCTTGGGGTTGTGTTTTGATTCGCTATATGAATTCTCGAGCCTTCTCTGCACAAATAATCCTGAGTACAAATTTTGAGTAAATTCTAATAATTAGGGAATGTTAATTCCGTAGCTAGAGACATCTTGCAGTGTGCTGCGAGAGCATTCGCGTCGTCTGTTTGAAAAAATTATCAAAGCAGACGATTTCTTTTAGTGTATACCCTCTTGCATGTACACACTCGTGTCTTGTGCATCTAATTTCAAAGTTTACATATCTTAGAAATTCTTACGACCTTCACGAGTGAGAACCGATAAAACATCAGAAAATAAGACAGCAAAAGTATTGAATTTTCATGTATCTCACAAGATAATGCTTATTCAATGTATTCTAACTTGTTTAATGTCATTGGACGAATGTAATTGATAGTCAGTTTTGGGCACCCGGCAAATTACAAATCGAGATCAATAATCGCCTACATTTATCCGACTGGGTCAGTAGTCTAATATTACATCCAAGTCCTTCATAAAGGAATTTTACCATAAGTTCAAAAAAAAAAAAAGAAAACCAAAATACAATAAATGCAAATATTTTCATTTAAAAATGAAGCAACAACCGAGGCAACATCGAAAAAAAAGTCCAAAATGAATTCAATTCAGATTTTTTGTTCTTCTACACATGAACAGCTTATGTGTGTGGAGTTATCAACGGTTTTTTCGTAAACGAGATCAAATGAAATTTAACAATTTATTAGCTGGAATAATAAATTCGAATATTTTATGCCACAACGACTAAGAATTAAATAGTTAGAGGTCCGAATTATATATAAGTATAAACATTTTCTGGATCAGGACAACATATTAGTAAACAATGCCAATCACAGTCGAAAGAGAAAAATATAAAAAAATTGAATCGTTTGAAGGTGAATTTGGTAGTCTAATAAAATGTGGATGCCCATGTTTTCAACGTAGTTTTTTTTTTGTTTCGAATTAATAAGACGAGACTGTATAAATTTTCAAATTGGTATTTCGAAGGAATAGTTTGCTAGCGTAAAGAGAGGGTATAATTTGCGCAATGTCAGTGCAAAATTTGTTTTTCGATTGATTAACAATTAATTCATTGACAACGTTCATTTTCCATGATGAAAGTTCAAAGTTCATTCATCAAGCCAAATCATTTACAAGGGAAAGCTCCCCCCGTATAATAATCGTGGTGTGCCAAATGATGGGTTCCGAATGCATCAGTAAACAACTATCTAAGTAAACGTTCATTTTGTATTGGGCTGTCCACAAATTAGGTACACGATTTTTTGACATTTTTTACCCTCCCCCCCCCCCCCTCCGTACGAATTTTGAGACCAACCCCATTGTCGTGTGCCACAGTATAAAGAAGAGACTATTGACAGCCAGTGCTATTGATCTTTTCCCAAAAACAACGTTAGGCGTTAAACCGAAAACTAAAGTTACACAAATAGCGTTCATTTTTTTGACATTAGCAAACGTTACGTTAATTGTAACGTTATTTATAACACGATTTTGTTAACGTTGCGTAACGTAATTATAACGTTATTTTTAACGTTACGTAGGAATCCTGTTTGAAAGCAAACATTTTTTGCTATTACTCGCTACGACTTGTAGAAGTGAAATAGACAGGCCTATGTAATTGTGTTAGAGTGACATTCCGATTTATGACACTCCTGGGGATGACTTTTTGATGGCTTTTCTGTGTTTAATGTGATGTGTGAATAAACGAGACACACTTATGTCATTCTAGCCAGAGTATTTGTTAAGTAAGCTGGTTGTGAACATTCTCAATTCAAATTTTAAGATGACGAAGAGAATCATGGGCGCGCGGTAAGAATGCGCCCGTGACACAAGTTCACATACGAACAAAAAATTAGGAAAATTTTTTTTCGCAGACTGCGGAACTATGTATACAGCTAAGTTTTGACTTACACTCCTTGCGACGTACCCCCTGAAAATATTTTTCCCGGATTTCACGGAACATTCTAAGGCGAAGAGTCTTTCACTCATTAAAATCGGTTCATCGGAGCCGAAGATATGACCTTTAGAAAATGATCATTTTCAATACAAAAAGTACGTTTTCATAGAAGCCAAAGTTAATGAATCCTACGTTTAAGTTAAAGTTAACGTAGGATTTAATTAGTTATTGTTGTTAGTTGCTGGTTTCCATCGACACTTGTATGAAAAACGACTTTTTTGGTTCCCGCTCGAAAACGGCCCTACGACTTTTCTCGAAATTTTGCAGAAACCTTCGGGTGGGCATTCTACGCCATATGAGATTCACCATATGAGGTACACCCCCTTTACCGGCCTCGTTTGGGCGCCAGGGCACATTTTGTATGGGACTAGGTTGGGTGTTCGAGAAAGAGGTTTGGTGTCACGAAGATATTGCAGATTAACGTGCGTACCTGGCATAGCCTTAACAGCACGTCACCCATGGGCATGGAATCGAGATACGCCCAATTAACGCGAGTCGCCGAAGTGACTCTACCTATATGCGGCAGGTTTGCGTAATCCTCCACGACCTAGGTAGGGCCCGAAATACTATCATCTTTCTACTGTATTTTCGCCAACCCAAGGACTAGGGGTGCAGTCAACCATTTCCAAGCGCAAACTGTTCTGACGCAGTTCACTATCTACCATAGCCCCCGCGTTGCAGCGCCACTAGGCACCTCAACCAAGTGCTGTGGCCAGATGCGGCCATCTCGCATGGCACACTACACCCGGGGGCACCCAGCCCCGCGGTACCGAATTTACCCTCGGTGAGGGCTTTCGCGGTAAGGCTCTTAACCAGACCACTTCGGTAGGAATGTACGCAATCATGCCAGGTACCGCTGGACCAGCTCAGGAAACCGTGGTGTCGCTACCCACCAGTGGACCAACGGGTCGAAGCAAGCTATGACCGTTGGTGACCACCCCTGTGGTAAGATTTGGTGTCAAAAGGAAAGTTGTTGGTTTGGGAGTGTAGTGTATCGGGGTGTAGAGGAAGTTGTGGGGATAATTTTCGCCAATGGAAGTAGTAGCGGCCGCGCTTCAGTTTTACGTTGACGGAGACTCCAAAAAATCTGTTGATATGTTGTAGAGGAAGTTGGGGGATCATATTCGGCCGTTTAGTAGGAGCCGCCGGCACCCGCCGCCTCGAATAAAGATCTATATATAATTCGACAAAAACAATTTTTCTACTTCCAAAAGAACTAATGTCACAACCAAAACCAAATTTAAAAGGCAAATGTGGCGCAGGTCCTCGTCCCTTCTTCTAAAACAACTGATATCAACTTGGGTGACGCTTAAAGCTTCGGAACGCAATTCTTTTGAAATATTTTCACATTCGATTAAAAAAATGTGTCACAAATACCGGACCCTACCAACGTAATAATTTTTCTGCGCGTACATCATAGATGGCACTAGGTTTGTGTGCAACTTACCATGACACAGTAAAAACTTCGGTAACGAAAGGATCTCTAAGAAGAACCCATCTAAGCAAAGAGCTAAATTGCGGAACTAGTAAATAAAAAATGATATAGCCTCTGACCCGGACGTGTTATAACGGCGCATTATTATTCTTATATTGTCCTAAGAACCCTCATATCAAAAACTTCTAGGTCATGCACAAGGTATCGGCAGACCACCCAACTTTCTCTACTTATTCCTTTTTATTGAAGACATGCGACCTCAACTTCCACTGCATTTTTCATTTTCCTCCTTTCTTCAAATTCCCTAAATAATTTGCCATCCTCTGAGGAAATGCATCATAAGTATTTAAACTCCGAAACCTGTTCCAATCGCTCCCCATTTACACTACAAGATGCCTCTTCCTGAGATTTTCCAACATGCATAACCTTTGTTTTGCTTACACTTATCTTCATACCGTACTTCTCACATGCGACATTGAGGCAGTCAATCCCCTTCTGCAAATCATTGGCATTATCCGCTAACAGAGTTAAGTCATCCGCATACGCCAGGTTTCTCATGAATTCTTCCACTTTCCCCTGCAAATTGGCCTGCTTGATGATTTTGTCCATGAAAAATATGAACAGAAGAGGAGAGAGACAACAACTTTGACGAACGCCCTCATTAACCTCGAAAGCCTCACTAATTTCACCATCTATTCCTACCGCAGCCGTGCCCTCTGAATAAATGCTTTTAGTAGCGCCCAATAAACTTCCATTAATGCCGTACGCTAAGCACCTCGAACAGCCTTTACCTCGGTACCCGATCAAATATCTTTTCTAAGTCGATGATGCACAAATATAGATCAATATAGAGATTTCTATAGCTTGCCTGAGACAAAAGATCAAATACTGAACCTCTCAGATTACTGAAACCACTTTGAACGCCGTCAAGAGCCTCTTCCACTATAACCCCAACGCGATCTACTAGATTTTTTGCAAAAACCTTTCCTACCACGCTCACAAGCGAAATCCCCCTGTAGTTGTTTCAAACTTTACGGTTGGAGCAAAAACACCGAAGCTCCAGTCAGAAGGCACCTGGCCCGCTGTGATTAAAAAATTCTGTTTTAATTTCGTCTACGCCTGCGGATTTTCCTGCCTTCAGTTTGTTCACCTTTCGTGACAACTTCTCTAATGTGATTTCCTCCTCACCCTGCGAGTTAAACACTGTTTCACCATCAGGTTCTACTACCGGATTAAGAGAGGAAAATAGATCCTGAAAGTAATCCATCTTCTATCTCGGAAAAATGCTCTTCACTAACCATCACCTTCATCCACACACACATGCAGTGGGTTCAAAAAACGGTGGTAAAATCCCAAAAAAGCGACATCACCTTCAAGCCGGAACCTATCAGATTTCATAACTCGAATGAGAAAAACCGGTGAAGAAAATCCTGAATGTAATCTTCAACAGTAAATAAAGCATAAACCTACTAATAGAAACAAATTAAGAAATTCTTCTTGCGAAAAAACCGTTTCGCTGTCGAAAAATATCTACCTTTGATATAATACAAAAAGACAAATTAGAAAACTTTCATATTACCATAAATATTGTTTTCTAGATAATTAATTAAATATTTTTTATTTACTATTTCGAACTTTAATGCTTAACTACATTAGAGCTGATAAAACAATAATTTATCACATAATAATCGACTGACAAATAATAAATAAACCATAGCTTCTTACGGGCTTGTGTTTCGTTTATTGATGATTTCACTCTCGTTTGACTATTCTGCTGAGGCTACGTTTATATCAGAAAAACAAAATTCTTTGTATATTATGCCTCCGTAACGGAAATTACGTTATTCAGCGGTACAGAAGACTATGGTGTTGAACTCCATTAGAATTATTATACGCGAAGTGGTACTCACAGATCGGATAAACGAAACAAACAAATATGAATTCTTGATTCAAATTTTACTTCATGTTGGAATGATTTTACATCGAACATCAATATAGCCGGCTAAAGTAACGCGCGCGCCAAACTCAAAAACCTCCTACACAGCATTAAAAAATCATTTTTATTTGCTCGGTACTTTATCTAAGTTTAACGTTGTCGCCATTTCGTTTTTATTACTTCTTGGATTTAGTTGTTGTTGTTGTAATTTTAATGCACATCATAAATAAATTAACAAATGTATAAAATGGAGATAAAATCTTCCATGAATAGGAAATTCAGCCGAATAATAATGCCCATACAGCTGTGTTACGGTAAACCTTTCAGTTTACGAAAACCTCGACGAAGAAATAAAATGAAAATTTGTAAAGTTATTCTCCTGAAACTCGTCAACAGGCAACAGATCCTATCTACTATACTTCATATTTTCATAAATAAATTTTCTCCTGGGAAATTTAACTTTCGTTTATTGTTTCACTTTTCACAAAGGAACAAAACCGAATCGAAATTAGAAGACTTTTTTATAAACTTCAAAAATTTGACTAAATAAGTTAGACTCTGACCTTGCAAGAACTAGTAAAAAGCAGGACACAACGTGGTTTTGTAGGCCTACATAATATCACAAAAGTCCTTAGCGATCACCCAGTAGCGGTTTGGGAAAATTGTCGAAAACCGAAAAAATTGAGGTTAAGTGTGCGGGCGTTAATAACACCCCGAGCGTTATTAGCGCCCGGAGTGCGGGCGTTATTAACGCCCCGAGTGTTATTAACGCCCCGGGTGTTATTACCGCCCGGGGTGCGTGCGTTATTAACGCCTCGGGTGTTATTAGCGCCCGGGGTGCGGGCGTTATTAACGCCCCGGGCGTTATTTGCGGCGGAGAAATGTCACGTCATCGCTCTGCTCAACGCGAAAATTTGTGTGTTCCTGAATTTACAAAATTGATAATAGCGACGCTTATGAAACAGAAGAAGCGAATTAATGACAATTATGTAGGATTGACCCTTCGGAGATTAACGCCAAAGCTAGTAGCCGTTGGCCACGCAAAGGAAGTCATTGGCGGATATTTTGGGACCAAGCAACTGGGTTTCATAGTCAGGTGTGTGTGCGAGGCAGCCGTTCATGACACCAGATCGTTCGTTTCAAATTCAAGAAATCCATCAAAAGTCACTCTAAAAATCGACTTCGAAAACGCATACAATTCCGTCTCTCGCGACGAAATGTTATCACGGGTTAAGTCTAAGACGCCGCTGCTTTTCAATTACTTTCGTCAATGTTACGCTTATCCATCAGTCCTATTGTACGATTTGAACGTAATATCTGCTTCTGGTGTTCAGCAGGGCGATCCTGGCGGCTCATTTTTATTTATACTGACAATTCATCACATCATTGACGACATGCAATCCGAACTCAACCTTTGGTACCAAGACGTTGTTTTGAGTGACTTCATCAGTCAAACGAGATTGGGTTAGCTATCAACCCTTCTAAGTGCGAGTTGCATTTTTGTCCGGTTCAATCGACGACGACGTTGTCCAGAAATTCAACATTCTTGCTCCAGGCATTCGCGTGATTTTCGACGAAGGGTTCAATTTACTTGGTGCTCCGATCCTTCATGCGACCGTCTGACGAACTTACGTGCACATTCGGCTTATTTTTTGTTAAAGAATCGCTTCGCAATTTCTAAGTTATCTTACTTCATTTGATCAACGCCGGTCTGGTTACATGACGAATTCGTTCACCTTCTCGACACAAAACTCAAGGCAACGTTGGAACGGATTTTAAACATCGAATTGAAGGAAAAAATTTGGACTCAAGCCACATTACCCACCTTGGCATTCGTAAATTCAAAGATTTGGTGCTACCAGCTTTCTTAAGCTCTGCTCACGGTTCACTCACTCTTGTCTCCAAAATACTCCATCAATCAGAGGAGAGTGAGATTTGTTACTTGGGCGAAGCATCTGATACCTGGAACATTTTGAACGATTCAATGCCCACGTCCCGTGGTCATCAGTCTAATTGGGACAAAATAAACGTCGCTCGCATCATTAGAGGTTTAACATTATACCATCGGCTCCTCTTTGGATGATAACCAAATCAGAATATGTATGGCATTGCGCCTCGGTGCTCCGATTTGTCGCCCTCGTGTTTGTTTGTGTGGATCATCAGTAACCGAACTCGGTATCCACGGATTGGGTTGTCAGAAAAGCATTGGCAGAAACTCTCGACACGCCGAAAATTTTAAAAATTAAATTTGATTAAATACGCTCATAACAAACCTAATATTTTGAACAAAATTTTGTGTCAGGCTTTATCGTCGATACACGTCAACGCTACTCTCGAACCACCAGGACTTTGCCGGGACTACGGAAACCGACCTGACGACGGCCTAACCCTCGTTCCATGGGCCCACGGCCGGTATTTGGTTTGGGACGCGACTTGTTGGGACACCCTGACCCCTAGTCAGCTTAGCATTTCCGCACGTTTGGCGAGAAGAACCGCCAAACTAGCTTCGAGAATGAAACATAACAAATACAATGAGCTGAAGGACAACAACTACACTTTTAACTCTTTCGCCGTCGAAACGTTGTTTGATAAACAGAATTGGTCCAAAATTGAACGAAATTAGCTGTGATCCGCACTCTCATGAATACCTCAAACAACATATTTTTCTGGCGATCCAGAGAGCAAACGACTTATCGATAATGGGTACAATCCCCAGTTCTACTGGCTTGGACGAAATTTTTTATTTGTAATTTCGATTTAATTTTAATTTTTTTCAACCCGACTTGTAACCTCAACCCTTTCTACAAATAAACTTTTATAGTAAATAAATCATTATTACACTAACCAAATTATTATATTTGTTACTTTTCACGAAAATTCGCTGGTGGCGCCACTGTAGGCAATGGCAGCCATGTTTTTGGTCATCCCATCAAGAAGAAACACTTCTGCAGATCTAATATGACGCAGTCTCCAAAAAAGAAGTCCGCAAACAAAAAAATGAAAAATTTCATAGACCGTTTTTCCCGTAAAAATCTGCAAAAGTCTTGGAAAAGTGGTAACAATTTTGTAGTTGTTTCATGTAATCCTCGAAGTTTTCAAATTTTATATCCGGAGTGACTATAGTTAGAGACTTGGTTTCTTCGGGAAAGTTATAGAGTTTGGTCAGGAGAATTTTTTGGGATCTTAAGAAAACTGCTGCCAACTGACAAAATGACGCCTTCTTGGATTTTTTGCTATCTTCTAAATTAGGGTACCTAGACAGTTGATTTGTTCAGGAAAGAGATCAGTGAGAACAATTGGTAAAACGAAGTATTTCGAAGGTAGCCGAAGGTCACACGAAGTGTTCCAAAGGTAGCTGAAGGTGACACGAAGTGTTCCGAAGGTAGTCGAAAGTGACACGAAGTGTTCCGAAGTTGATCGAAGGTGACACGAGTCTTCCGAAGTTGATCGAGGGTGACACGAAGTGTTCCGAAGATAGTGAAAACTTTTTTTGGAGAAAAATTTTTTTCGAAAAAACCTTTTCCGGAGAAAAAATTTTTTCGAAAAAAAATTTTTTTTTTGAAGAAATTTTGCGACGCAATAAATTTGCAACACTTTCAGTTTTCACGCTGCAAAAATTATTAAATTAATCTTTTAATTATTAAATTGAGAATAACGGTATAAAGTCAAAAAACGTTTTCGCAGAGGTCAATTTTTGTATGAAATTTTGACTTTGAAAAATCATATAGCACGCAAAAAATAAGTAAAATTGTTGTAGTTACATTTTTTGGAAAATTTGGAGTATATGTAAAACTTGGAAAAAATAACTGTCGAAGAAAAATTTTGAAAACTTAGATTTTAGTCGAACAACAAAAAAGCTTACACTCAACCTCAACTTTTTCGGTTTTGGACGATTTTCCCAAAATGCTACAGGGTGATCGATGGGGACTTTTGGGATATTATGTTGTTTAAAAAATTTCTCACATTGCAGACACGTGTAAGATTTCTCTATTAGAAAAGAATTTTTTATTCTTTCGTTCATTCGGTGAAAGTATCACTCCCCTGTGTGTGTCGTCTGATGGATCTTTAAGTGGCTTTTTCGTGCAAACGTTTTCTTACATTCGGGACAAGAATGCGGTCCTATTCCTGAAAATTATTTATATTCTTGTGTTCATTTTGTGATGCATCCTAACTATTCACCTGTGTGTATCAGCAGATGCGTTTTTAAGATGCCAATTCGTCCAAAAGATTTCTTGCACTGGGGACAAGAATGCGGTCTTTCTCCTGAAAATTATTTTTATTCTTTTGTCCATTCTGTGACGTATCCTATCAACTCACCTGTGTGTATCATGTAATGAATGTTTAAGTGGCTTTTTCGTGCAAACGTTTTTTTGCATTCGGGACAGGAATGCGACCTTTCTCCTGAAATTAATTCGTATTCTTTTGTCCACCTTGTGACGTATTCTAACTACTCACCGGTGTGTGTCAGCTGATGCTTTTTTAAACTGCCAACTTGTATAAAAGATTTGTTGCATTGCGGACAAGAATGCGGCTTTTCTCCTGAAAATATTATTTTTCTTTTTCGTTTTACTTCATTTATTTTTGGACGACAGGTGACACTGAAAAAATAGCGTCCACAAAGAGAAACGGTCAGAAACTTCAAATGAAAAGACCGAAATTTTTTTTAAAACTTTCGCGCTCGAAAAAGTGTACCAGAAAATTTACAATAAGTTAATCAAATTATTGCTTTCTCTTTTTGTGTTGTAAGGTTTCTTCACCCCACAGCTCCCACAATTTACACAATAGGCTCAGTAGTTTAGCCAGTTTTTAGACCCGAAAAGGGGTCTTGTGACCACCTTAACTTGGACCCGGGAGTAGGAAGAAAGCATCGATCATGACCCCTAGATGATGAATCAGCAATAAATTAATGTCCGTCTGTCTGTCACCGTGATAACTTGAGTAAAACTCAACCGATTTTCAAAAACTTTTTTTTTTGTGAAAGTGAATCAAAAAATTGATTATGGAATTGAGTTTGGGCAAAAACTTTCGAAGTTACGGTCGAAAAAGTGTCAAAACGTGGTTTTTCTAAGGTTTGTAGAGCTTTTTCACTTATATCTCTGCGAAATTGGAACGGAAACCGCTCTTCAAGGTTTTGACTGAAAGATTGGAGCGCCGATGTTTCGTACGGGTTTTTCAATATTGCCCTTTCGGCAACGTCCAGTCCAATTTAGTGTGGATGTAATTTCATGCACTTAAGAGTTTTGCCATGTGATGCAAAAAGATAATTAATTAAATATTTATTAACTGTTTGATTGTAAAATCACAACTACAAATTGGTGAAGTCGTTAACTGCGTTTTTTTTATCAAGAAAAGGTTTTTTTATGCAGTTGCTCGTTTTCAATGTATTTGTAGACCAGCTGGTAAAATGAAAAATTGCGCAATCTAAGGATTCGGTCACTACAGTTTTAACAATTACCAACTTAACAAAAATGAAATTTTACAGAAATACAACAGATTGTGCTGTCAATGAGCTGAGGATTAAAGCTAAAGCCACATTAATCTACATCTGTTTACATGATATTTTCAATATTTCAATATTGGTGACGGCTACTTTACACGAAAAATTTCATAGTATGAGTGGGCTACTTCACATTCGTCCATTTTGACGTTTCAGACGAAATACCGAAAAATCACGAAAACATTTTTTTCAAATATCTCACTTAATTTTCACATTATTTTTTTAGCAATCACCAAACTCGTCAAATTTATTTTTATTTGCGGTTTTTTATTATTTCGAAATGTAAAGGCTGGTACTACTTGCTCATACTATTTGAAAAAAGTTGGATCTTAAGCAAATCTCATTTTTTGATAGTGTACTTTCGTCTAAAAAATAATTCAATAAAAGACCACGGTCTACTTCGCTCATTTGGCGAAAGTATCCTAAATGCTCACCTGTGTGGGTCATCCGATGTCTATTTAGATCGCCAATTTGTGCGAAAGATTTCTTGCATTGGTGACAAGAATGCGGTTTCTCTCCTAAACGAAACGTTTTCTATTTATTCAGAACCTTTTAGTCATCAATCTACTCACCGGAGTGAATTCTCATGTGTATCACGAGTCTGGACTTGAAACCAAAGGATTTTTTGCAAATGTCGCAAATTAACGTCCCGTTGCCTAAATTACAGTGTAAACTTACAACGAATACGACATGAAATATAATTGCAACTAACTTGCGTGGTTACTTTCGGGTAGAGACGCATTAGAGGAACAACTGTTGGTCTCACGGAAATAACGAGCCATGAGAATGGCTTTGAATTTTTTGTTGGCATTTTGATCTGCCTGAAAAAGTTAAGAGGAGAATTCAAATCAAGCGTCTGGTGGTATAAGATTTAGTCAAAGTAGAGATAAATTTCCAATCTCACAAATCTGAGCAATTTACTTAAAACCGAAAAGGTTTTGTTTTCTTGGTTAATCACGTGACTTACTTTGCAGCGAAAGCTAAAAATAGAATTGAGGAAAATTGGGCGTCTCACTTTTTAGACCCGTATGAAGTACGAAGTTCTTCGGAAAGGGATCTTATGCGTTTACCACGACGTTTGTAGCCAGCTCAATTTCGACCCGGGAGTTGGAAGAGCATTGATCATGGTTCTTAGATGGAATCAGTAATAAAAAGAATGTCCGTCCGTCTGTCACCGCGATAACTTGAGTAAAACTCAACCGATTCTCAAACAAGGAAAAAAATCCTTGAAAGGTAATTAAAACGTATGCATAAAAATAGATGTGGCAGACAGAATATATGTTCCAAAAAGAATCGATCGTATCTAAGTAAACATTGCATAACTCTGAAGTGTATGAAATGACGCCCACATTAAATAGAGTTGGAAATTGCTGAAAGGGCAATATTGAAAAACCTGTCCGAAGAAACAGTGTAAAAGTCTCTTAAATATTCAAGAAACCCCCAAAATAAAAAAAAGTTGAAATAGTTTAAAAAAAGTAAAAATGTCAATATTAGAACCAACCTAGAGCACTTAGAAAAGGCCTCTGACCCATACTTCCATACACAAAAAAGTTTGCCATTGACACCGATCTTCTATCACTTATAGTTCTCAAATTATTTGAAGTTTTCCGAAATAAATTGCCTAGAGCGATCCACCCTAACCCCTAACATTAGCGGCCGTATTGGCAGGCATCACGACATGCGCCACACCTAAACCAACAACTTTGCCTCTGACACCGATCTTCTATCTCTTATAGTTTTCAAAATGTTTGAATTTTTCCAAAATAAATTCCCTAGATCGATCCACCCTAACATTAGCAGCCATCTGAGGCTCGGCCCGTGCCCACATTTTTTCTTGGATGCTCTTAAGGCTTTGATTACCTATAGAATAGGAAAAGACGGATGGAATTTAGTCAATTTATGTTTAAAAAACAAGTAGGGCCCTAGTCGGTCCCCCTCTTTAGGGATCTAGCTAGGTCCAGCGACCCAAAGTAAACAAAATTTTATTCCATAAATTGTGAGGCATTCCCACACCTTTCGATTGAAACATTTTTCTTTCCTGAAAGATAATCAGCAAATTGATTACGAGATTGAATTTGAGCGAATCGTTTGAAAGCGGCCGAAAATAATGTCAAAAACGTGGTTATTCGAACTTTTTCACTTACATCTCAGCAAAATTAGAACGGAAATCACTCTTTTAGGTTTTGAATGAGAATCAGAAAATCACAAAAATTAAATTAGTAGAAATCTGTTGAGTGGTTCGGGCTACAATGTCTTTAATGTGGGCCAAGCTCACGCTACGGATCCTACACGATATTTGGTGGTTTTTTGTTAATATTTCTTTAATGATTAGGGTTTTTGTGCAGTGTTGTAGAGAAAAAAGAGACGAAAATTTTTGTCTATGTCCGTCCATGTCCATGGAAGTATGGGGCAGAGGTCTCTCCGAAGCGCTCTAGGTCTTTTCTAAATTCTGGGCTTATTTTGGTTTGAAGAGGTTTTTAGCGCCGTTACTTGAGAGGAAAAAGTCGTGACCCGCCGTAAAAGAATCACAAATCATCCGGAAAATCACAAAATCACCCGGGAAGTCACAAAATCACCCGGGAAGTCACAAAATCACCCGAAAAGTCAAAAAATCATAAAAAATCACGAAAAACTGCGTAAATTAACAAAAAATCATTGCACAAAAGTGGAAAGTCGTCTAAAGTCACAAAAGTCATCGAAAATCAGGAAAAATCACAACGTCAAAAAAAATCAGAAAGATACCGAAAAATCACAGAAAATCACGAAATATCAAAGAAGATCACGACAAATAATCTAGAATCTTTGAATGAAATGTACGGAAAGACAAGGAAAATCACGAAAAGTCATGGAAAATCAAGATAAAATCATGAAAATTTAGTGATGTCCGGAAAAGTCCGGATCTAGTCAAAAAATCACAAAAAAATCCCGAAAAATCGCACAAAATCGAAGTCGTGACCCTACGTTTTTGGGAGAAGTTTCACCCTCGCCGTTGATTCGTACGGGTTTTTCAATATTGCCCTTTCGGCAATTTCCAGTCTAATTTAATGGGAACGTAATTGCATACACTTAAGAGCTGAGGCAATATTTACTTAGATACGTTCAATTCTTTTTGAAACATCTATTCTGTTTGCCACATCTATTGTGATGCGTACGGGTTCCTTGCATATGTTTTGGTCGTCGTCAACTGCTACCTGATCGTAAAACTGAAATTGGATACTCAGCTAATGCTAACAGTTGTACCAAGTTCGTTATGTTCTTAATATCAGAATTAGCGTTAGCATTACAATTCTGATAAGAGTGAAACATTTACTCTTCAATAAAGGTGAGATCAAAAGCTTCTATCCTTCGAAGCTTATAACCTCATGTTGGGAACATTGGCTTTTTTTCCGTAAACTCAACATACCTGTAGCGCATCAGCTTCAATAGTAAAGTCCATGTCCAACTCAAAAACAAACAAAAACTAAAATAAATTTCTTCTCGTCAATATAACTCGACAGTGAACACAACACAAATTTATTACAATGCACGAAGTGCAACAATGAAGTGACAAATCGCATTTCAGATTGTGTAACAGAACAGCCACCGCATGTCGTCGGCAATCCCAAATCTAGTACTGTTTCTGACCCTGTACGTCCCGTCATTTTTTTCTAAACGGCTGCACCGATGACCATAAACTTTTTTCCCCTGAAAGACACATATTTCGCATGAATCAAGTTCAAAGATGAGCAAAATGGGAGATTGGTCGAAAAAGTGACCAAAAACATAGTTTTCGAGGGTCACTTTCTCGCAAATATGGCAGCAAGTATAGCACGGAATTGTTCATTTTGGTGTCGAATGCAAGCATTTGATCTCACAGAACTGGAAAAAATTTTTGTGGAAATCGGATAAGTGGTCTGGGCTCTGAGACTAATGAAATGGACGAAATATGGTGATTTACTGCTAAACACAAAGTTGTAGAAAATTAAATTTTAGAGAAAACGTGTTTCAGCGGTAATTTCTGTGAATCTTTGAAATTTTTAGACCCGCACGAAGAACAACGTTCTTCGAAAATGGGTCTTATGCGTTTACCACGTCGTTTGTAACTAGCCCAATTTCGACCCAGGAGTGGGGGGAGCACTAGTCCGTACGTATGTCTGTCAACATGATAACTAGAAAAAAAATGTTCGTCCGTCGTCCGTCCGTCACCACAATAACTTGAGTAAAACTCAACCAATTTTCAAAAACTTTTTTTCCCTGAAAGGTAATCAAAAAATCTTTTTTGGAATTGAATCTGGGCACTGTCGGCCCAAGGGCCAATGAGCTAGTGCCGTTTAAGAGGTTTTTGGTCTTTTGTACATAACTCGAGTAAATCTTCTCGACAACGTATGGGAGACTCTTTTTTGATTTTGAGCTTTTGGACTCAACCACGGCCCTAAAACTGAGTCTCTTCTAGGCCCCAACGTGTTTTTTCTACATAAATCGGGTAAATCTTATCCTATTGTCAAAATCTTTTTTTTTTCTTGAAAGATAATCAGAAAATTGATTGCAAGATTGAATTTGGGCAAAATCGATTGAAAAGTTACGGTCAAAAAGTGGTGCAAAACGTGGACGGTGGAACTTTTTCACTTATATCACTGCGAAATTAGAACAAAAATCGCTCTTCAGGGTTTTGAATGAAAGATATGGACGTCAGAAAATCACGAAAATTAAATTAGTGAAAATCTGTCATGTGCTTCGGGCTATAGAGTTCTTCAGGTTGGGGCCAACTCATGCTACGCGACCCAACACGATATTTGTTTTTTTTCGTGATATTCCTGTGACACATCAAAAATTTAGCGATACCCACTTTGGGAATAACGCTATAAAGTCACGAAAAGTTTTCGCCGGGGTAAATTTTTGCATGAATTTTTTACTTACTAGGAAAAATAACCGCCACAGAAAAATTTGGAAAACTCAGATTTTCGTCGAACAACAACAAAATGTTTGCACTTAACCTCAATTTCGTTGGGGACTTTTGAGATATTGGGTTGGTACCTTAGGTCTACCGAACCCCCAAAGAGAGAACTTCCATTCTTTGTAAACATACTTCATGGTTAGACATATTGGAACTTTCTAAAAGTTTTCTTTGTGACTTAAGAAACAATTCTACGGATGGTACAGCGTCTTTGATCTCTCCCGTACTGTTGCTGCAGGTAAGCTAATCGAAGCTGTTTTTTTCAATTTCAGTACTTTCGACACTTTTTAACATTTTCTATATATTGTTGTCTATTTGAACATTGTGCACAATGTTCCCTTCACTCGTACTAATTCTAGTTTTGTTACCCAAAAACTTTTTGTGACGTTTTGTAAAAGGGAAACTTCCTTAGCTTCGTTACCTACCTAGTTTGTGTAACCCTTTTTAAAACGTAAATCTTCCTAGTTTTATTCGCCATCTCGTTCTTGTGACATTTTCTAAAAGGAAATATTCTCTATATTGAAGAGTCGTTTGTTAATGTTTCTCTATAGGGATTTGTTGAGTGTTCAATAGAGAGGTTGGGCAAACTCACTTATAGCAAAACTTATAACTTATACTTATAACTATAAGTTATAAGTTGAAATTTATAAGTAAACTATAAGTTATAAGTTATATGTTATAAGTAAACTATAAGTTATAAGTTATAAGTAAACTATAAGTTATAAGTTATAAGTACCAGTAAGTGAACTATAAGTTATAAGTTATAAGTACAAGTAAGTAATCTATAAGTTATAAGTTATAAGTACAAGTAAGTGAACTATAGGTTATAAGTAAGTAAGTATAGTTTACTTACTTGTACTTATAACTTATAGTTTACTTATAACTTATAGTTTACTTACAACTTATAACTTATAGTTTACTTACTTGTACTTATAACTTCTAACTTATAGTTTACTTATAACATATAACTTATAACTTATAGTTTACTTATAAATTTCAACTTATAACTTATAGTTATAAGTATAAGTTATAAGTTTTGCTATAAGTGAGTTTGCCCAACCTCTCTAATATAACACTTTGCAATGAATGAAGAGCGTGAACTTATCGTTAAGTACTTCTAACTGAAGGAGGCTAACAAAACTAGGGAACCTTTCCTTTTACGAAATTTCATAGGTTTGTTAGTCAACTAGTTTTTGTGACATTTCGTAAAAGGAAAAGTTTTACAAACTTCGTTAGCCACGTAGTTTTTGTGATATTTTGTAAAAGGAAAAGTTCCTAGGCTCGTTAGCCAACTAGCCAACTAGCGCAAATTCCCTAGTTTCGTAAGCCACCTAGTTTTTGTGACATTTTGTAAAAGGAAAAGTTTCCCAACATTGTTAGCCACCTAGTTTTTGTGACATTTCGTAAAAGGAAAAGTTCCCTACTTTTGTCAGCCACCATATATACATGCACAAATACATATACATATCATGTTCTTCTTTTTTTCTTTAACCGGCACTACAACCCATTAAGGGTCTTGGCCTTCTGCAACATGCTTCTCCAACCGGACCTATCCGCAGCTAACGTCTCCCAGCTGGATACTCCCACAGTTTTTAAGTCGGCAAGAGCTGCGTCATACCATCTGGATTTTGGACGCCCTGCACCTCTCTTGCCCTCCGGTCTGGTTTTAAGGATTTTTTTCGGAATACGATGATCTTCTATTCGTTGTACATGACCGAGCCAACGTAGTCGGTTTATTTTGGTAGTTCTGACTATGTCCGGCTCTCCATAAAGCTGACTAAGCTCATGATTGAATCGTCTGCGCCATCGGTTCTGCTTTTGACCGAATACTGGTCCAAATATTGTCCGCAATACTTTTCTTTCGAACGCGATTGTTCGTCTCTTTGTGTCAAGCACCACGACTCCGAACCATACGTAGCCACCGGTCTGATCACAGATTTGTATATTGCGCATTTTGAATTTCGGCTTACTGACTTGGACTTTAAGATTTTCAGAAGGCCGTAATAACTCCGGTTGCCGAGAATTACTCGTCCGTGATGTCGTTATTAGTGTTCAACTCCGATCCAAGGTACACGAATTTGTTGAACATTTTGAATGTGTGTGTGTCGATCGTTACGGTTTCCTCCTGGTGTTGATTCGAAGGCGGGATGATCATATATTTCGTTTTTTCGTCATTAACTTTCAACCCAGGTTGGTACCCTTCCTCTCCAAGGCCATAAACTTGTCTTTAACAACATCCATTTTTCGTCCAAGTATGTCCAGTCGTCTGCTAAACCTAACAACTGACTGGACCTGGTGAAAATGGTGCCGCTAAAATCTATGTCCATGGTGCGCACAGCTGCTTCAAGGGTCAGGTTAAAAAGCAGCGTCGCGAGAGGATCTCCCTGACGAAGGCCTTCCCCAAGAAGACTTGGCGACCTATCTTGGCATTCAGATCTCCAAGTAGAATCTTAATGTCACGTTTCGGCGCTCCATCATATATCTCCACCAGTTTCTCGTAAAATAGCTCCTTCGCTTCGTTGTCTTTTTCCTCCGTGGGTGTGTAGGCGTTAATAAGAGTATAGTTGAAAAAATTTTCCTCTTACCCGTAGAGAGCACAATCGCTCGTCAACAGGATTGAAACCAATCACCGCGTTTCTAGCTGTGCCGAAAACCATGAAACCTGTTCCATACTCTCTTGGACTGTCGTTACTCTTCCCACTGTAGTAGGACTTAATGTCGCTACTGATCATTGTGTCCTTTCCAGGCCATCTCGTTTCTTGCACTGCCGTAATGTCAATTTTTGCCGCTCTTAGCGCACTTGTGAGAGATCTCAATCCTCCTGGCCGCAACAAAGATCTTACATTCCATGTTCCTAGTTTTAAATCGTTGTCCTTTTTCCGTTGCTTGAGTCGTTGCCGTTTGTCCTGTCCGATCCGAGGCTGTGTTGTTGAATTCATTACCGGTATCCATTTTTTCTGGTGTTTGGACCAAACGCCCAACCTACTTCCGTTTCCCCGATGTCATCAGGTAGCACTCTTAAGTTTAGCACAAAACTCCGAAGAGAATTGAGGTCCCGGGGACTACGACGTGGACGTAAAAAGAGCACTTGACATCTAGACAGTTGCACGCCTGGCACATGACACGGACTCTCACACTCCGCCCATATGCAATCAGGCGCTACCCTATCTAACTACCCAATACATATCATGTACATATTATAAAATTGATGAAAAATTACATTGAAAACTTTCTTCTTTGTGTAAGAGTTTTGGTTGAATGTTAAGTCTTTCCATGTGCAAATAGTCTCTTCTATATACCTTCGGCTATTTGCACACAGTGCAAATAGCCAACAATATATAGAAGAGACTATTTGCACAATGTGCAAGGAGTATTTTCGTTTTAACAATGCAACATCAATTATTTAAATGATCCCTTCTTGTCCGATTGAATCCCACCTTTTTGAATGTAAGTGAATCTGCTACTTCAATCTGTAGGCTAAGCGAAACAGTCGTCGCGTAATTGACTCTAGGAAATAAAATCTGTTTAAATTCGTCATCACCACTCGCTACCAAGGGACATGACGTCGTCAACGAATAGTCTCCATGTAAAAGGCGTGAAATCAAAAGATTACAACAAACTTACTTACTGTTACCTATCTCGATAACTGAAGCTTTTTATGTTGGGGAAAATACTTGAGTGCGTTATTGCTTGTCTGACACTTTAACCATGAATTCAATCAAAGAGCAAATAAACCACATAATGGCTATGCATGTAGAGTAGATATATTGAGTTGAAAAGAGCAAGTACATGGTCAAAACGATCGTTATATTTTAATATATGTATGCTCAACTCATCATATTTATTTATGTGTTATTTGGTCAAATTCATTTTAATTTATAACATTGCCTGGGTTCACGATATACACAAATAAACGCATTGCATTATTATTAATACCTTAGCCGCAACACACCAATAAATATAAATCATCGCTGAAAATATGTGGATATTTCATTCTGGTGTTACTGAGCACACAAAAACACATCGTGGAAATAATTCACACATGGGCGCATGTAATTATCAAACCGAAAACCATTCCTTTTCCAGCATTTCCGAATCGTTTTTCAATTAATTTTTCTTTCGCATCGATTCGAGTGCAATTTTCATTTGATTTTCTCGCCTTTTTTTTTCAAATGCATTTTTCGAAAATAATGCTTTTAATTGTAACGCCAATGCTTTGCATATCATTTATTACCATTTATCCATTTCGATTAATATCGCAAAGGTGTTTTTCAATATTCGAACAATCACTTCATTTTACTAATTTCCGCCGTTTGATTATCTCTGTGTCCATATACTTTTTTTTCATTTGGGTGTTGGTATTAAATGACTGCTATTCTGCCATATCATTAATCACATTTCGAATAAAAAATACAAAAAAAAATATATCAGAATTTATGCAAATATGGTCTTATAATCGGGCGCAAGCATAAGCGGTGTGTTTGCTTATCTTTTAAATATTTAATTTACATTTAGAAAGATAAAAATAAATTAATCAATAGAATTGTGTAAAAGAGCTCAAATGAAAGAACATTGTTAATGGAATTTTCGAGACGATTGCCTAATCATTCATTCCGCTCGACGGAAACGAAGCAGTAAAACTTATTTTGAAACGTATAACATTCTTTGTTCTTACTGCTTCTCGTACAGTTGTGGATTTATAGGCAAACTTTTTGTTCTCTGTGAGACGTTTTATGAACGGTCTGTAAAGTGACAGGAATCATACTTGAAGCACCAATCACAGATAGTGACTGGTTGTAGGTTGGTTGTCTACATAGCTTCACTAAATGCTCTCAAAACACATCACTGTTTTCTCTTTGAACCAGCCATGTGATACAACAATATGCCTAAATAGACCAGCTATGGTAGTCTCTAAATGACGTCACATTCTAGGCTGAGGGGTGGTCTAGCAAAACGTAAAGGTTTATAGAAATTTGAGTGGGATTTAGCCCAAAATGCGTGAAGGGCGGAAGAAGGTGGACAAAAATCTTGAAAAAACATATCCAGGGGACTCGTACGCATCAGAATAGATGTGACAAACAGAATAGATGTTGCCTTAACTCTTAAGTGCATGACATTACGTCTACATCAAATTGGATTGGAAATTTCCGAAAGGGCAATATTGAAAAACTCGTCCGAAGAAACGGCGCAAAAATCTCAAAATTTATAAAAATTGAGAAAAAAAGGCCAATCTTTGAACCGACTCAGAGCACTTAGGAGAGGCCTCTGATCCATACTTCTATGAACAAAAATGTTCGCTTCTTTTTTCTCTGCAAAACTCCACAAAAAACCTTATAATTAAAGAAATGTTCACGAAAAATCACCAAATATCGTGTGTGGTAGCGTAGTGTGAGTTGGGCCCACACTACGGAGTCTACACTCGACAGATTTTCACTAATTTTATTTTCGTGATTTTCTGATGTCCATATCGGGTAGCTAGTAGATACGGGTCTGAGCCAAGGAATAAACGTCGAAGAAGCTAATTATAATACAAAAGCATAACCAAAGACCCGTACGTATCAGAATAGATGTGACAAACAGAATAGATGTAGCAAATAAAACAAATCTTGCAAAAAGACTCGAACGTATCTTAATATAATAAGCAAACAATCCAACGTTTTATGTTCTTTTATAACTATAAGAATTTCAAAGATCCATAGAAATTACCCAAGGTAGTGTCAAAGCCCCTACCGAAGTACATCTCAGACCATTCAAATCTAGAAATTGTTATATCCACGCATTGGGCCATTTTCCCCTAAAACCCTGAAACACGTGTTCTCTAAAATTTTGTTCTATACAACTTTGCCTTTGGAAGCAATATTCTACCTCAGACAGTTCTAGAAATATGGGTCATCCCTTCCAATTCTAGAAGTGGTCATATCCCAGGATTGTGGCATTTTTACCCAAAACCCTGAGACACGTGTTCGCTAAAATGTTATGTATGTTGGAAGCAATTTTGTACCTCTTATAGTTCTAGATATATGGATCATCCCTCCAAATTCTAGAAGTGGTCATATCCCAGGATCGTGGCGTTTTTAGCCAAAATCCTGAGACACGTGTTCTCTAAAATTTTATTTTCTTTGCCTTTGGAAGCAATTTTCTAACTCTTATAGTTCTAGAGATATGGATTATCCCTACCATTTCTAGAAGTGGTCACATCCCAGGATTGAGGCATTTTTACCCAAAACCCTGAAACACGTCTACCCTAAAATTTCATTCTCTACAACTATACCTTTGACAGCGAATCTCCATATTGCATAGTTAAGGAAATAAACACGAAAAACTGTTTTCGTATATGGCCAAGAAACTCACTTTCGTTGATTCCATTGGTCCCGATGCCCCGACCCCTGACCCGATTCCCAGAAATTTTTTTTCACAATGTTCTGACATCAAATCCTTTCATTTGATACCAACATGAGCAATTTCCGTGCTATACTTGCAGATATATTTTCGAAAAAGCTTCACCGACCCTCGAAAAACCATGTTTTTGGTCACTTCCTCGACCATATCTCCGGAACGACTTGATCGATTTTACTCATCTTCGAACTTAAATCGTGGGAGGCATGTATCTTTCAGGGGGAAAAATTTAGGGCGATAGGTTGAGCCGTTTGGAAAAAAAGTGGAGACGGACGGACATTTTTTTTATTGCTGATTCGTCATCTCTAGACGATAATAGATGCATCCACCCCCTCCCACCTCGATCTAAACCATCTTACAATAAAATTGTTTGTAGTAAACGGATAGGAACTTTGTACTTCGTACGGGTCCAAAAAAATCAAAATATTTTTAAAAAAAATGTTGGGCTTATGCCACCCTTGGAATCAACCCAGAGCCCTATTTATTTTCGTGATTTCTGGAAGTCCATATCTTTCATTCAAAACCTTGATGAGTGATTTCCGTGCTCATTTCGCAGAGATATAAATCAAAAACTTTCACCGTCCGTCAAAAAACCAAGTTTTTGACCATTTTTTCGGCCGTAGCTTCAACCGAATTTGTCCAAATTCAATTTTGTAATCATTTTTTCAATTATTTAGGGAAAAAAGGATTTGAAAATCGGAGAAGATTTACCCGATTTATGTAAAAAAACACATAAATTGTCGGGCATGGCAACAATTTTCGAACGAAGAATTTTGAAAATCAAAAAAGATTTACTCGAGTTATGTACAAAAGACCAAAAACCACTTAAACGGCCCAAGCTAAGCGATAATTGGCCCGACGGTGCCCAGATTTAATCCCATAAAAGATTTTTCGATGAACTTTTAGTGAAAAAAAGATTTTGAAAACCATTTGAGTTTTACTCGAGTGATCGTGTTGACAGACGGACGGACGAACTTTTGCTTGCATTTTTCTCTTATTTAAACATTCAAATGAAAAGGTAACCAGCTCCTGGGTCGAAGTTCGACTGGTTACGCTGGTTACAAACGTTGTGTACGAAGAACTTCGTATCTTCGTATGGGTCTAAACAAAGCCTAAACTCTCCCAATAGGTCCCCGATCAGAAACTAAACTAGGGAACATCACAGATGTGTCAGTGGAAGTAAGAAAAATTTTCACAATCGACTGTTATGAGACATTACTATAGTTTACCCATTCATCTCTATTATTTACATTTTCTAAGAATTTCATTTTTTCCCTGAAAATATAAACTTTTTCTGGTCTTGGGGTGACAACATTTACGAACGATGCCTTAACTTCACTTACATAAATGGGTACGCACTTTATTGAAATTTTTTGAAAATTCTGCCGTATGCACCGATACCCAACTCGCACTCAGAAATTGTCTGCACTGTAGCGCTTCGTGTTATAGTGGTATTAGCGATGAAACATATTTTGTTTGCGATGAGCGGCCGTCATATTTTTAAAATGTCAAAAGTCGTTATAAGCTCAACAGTATTACACATTGTCTGCAACGTTTTTTTATTAATTTGCAAAACCGAAACATACTTATTCGAATTAAACAATTTTGATACTTCAAAATGCGGGCAAGAAATAACGGAAGCACCTTTTGATCAAAAAATATTGTTAAAAATGTTCCCTTCTTCCGAAGCGGCACCTCGATCCTAAATGACATTAACGTCAATGTTCTAATAAGAAAAAAGAGATAACAACAATTTAAAGAAGAGAACGAGTATATAAAAAATGACAATAAATTTTTACACTGAGCTGGGTATCGGTGGCCGTATGGGATTCAGCGTACTACCAGTGACATCGAATCTAGTACAATCTTCACTACTTCACTTGTAGCCGAAATATCTGGTGGTGGATGTAAACACGCAAATTGAAATTCGACTTTTTGTTGCACTGACTCTGTGTAATTTCGCGTTTTGTAATTCACTTTCAACGACGATAGAGTTTTATAATTTTAGAATGGAGAACGCTACTAACATTGACCGTGATTTCCTTGAGGTACGAAATACATAATTCTTGTTTTGAGATTTGCCGCAACTTGCGTTTGGAGGTTATGAGCATCAAAAGTGCAATTTTCTTGAAAAGATCGACTTTTTTAGGAAAATCAGATTGCAATCCTTGACTACATCTACATGGACCACCATTCAAAGTTGCATCCATTTCATCACAATTTCATCGACAAGTAATGAACTCATAATTTTGTTCTCATTACGTTCGTAGCAAATCATTTTTTTATTGAACTCAGATCTCAGAGACATGGGCTACTTCAAAATATCTCTCAATATGAGCAACGAATCCTACTACCATGTGACGAAAGACTCACATCTGCGAAAGAGCAAGTTACTTATCAGCACAATCGCCAATCAGAGGCGGAAGGCTGTATGGTAAACAATTTCTCTTAATTTGCCTAACAATGAGCGCTTAACGTTTTACGTTTCTTTAGAAGGACCCAAATTCGATGAGACATCCTTTGACTGACGTCAACAGAAACGAGTCTTCCTTGAATGGCGATTCTCCATTCCCGGTATCAAACTCTCAATCTGAAAACACTTGCGACATTTGCAATAGAACCTATGCGAACAAGTATTATTTAAACACTCACAAGAAGATTCACTCCGGTGAGTAAGTCAAACCAAAAGTATTCCAAATCCATTGAAACTCTTCTTTTAGAAGAAAGGCCGCATGTGTGTAAGGTATGCGGCGCCTCGTTTAAGCAAAGAACTACTTTAATAAATCATGAACAAATTCACACAGGTGAGAAACTTTAAGTGCACGTTCTTGAAAAGATTGAATTTCCGAGTTTTAGGAGTAAGGCCGCATGTGTGTAAGGTATGCCACGTCTCGTTTAGCCGAAAATCTACTTTAGTAGATCATGAAACAATTCACACAGGTGAGAAACTTTAAGTGCACGTTCTTGAAAAGATTGAAGTTTGAGTTTTAGGAGTGAGGCCGCATGTGTGTAAGGTATGCCACGCCTCGTTTAACCGAAAATCTCATTTAGCAATCCATGAGAATTCACACAGGTGAGAAACTTTAAGTGCACTTTCTCGAAATTTCACAAATTGACAATTAACGAAATAATGATTTTCCGAGTGCTGAATTTTGCATAAATTTGTAACTTGGTGCATAGAATTGTCTTGTCAATTTTTTCTTCTGTTAATAAAAATATGTTTTCAATCCGAGGAAAATGTAATTTGCTTTCATTTGTATGGGCGATTTTAATGCAGGAATGGGCAACATTGGACACCATTCAGGCTATAAAAGGGTAGAAGGTCGGGTCGTGTTCTGTTGAACCCAAGTGGCGATTCTTTTTCAAGCACAAATGGGACCATTGGTTGTTACATACGTGGATGAGAGTTAGATTTGCGCTATAAGTCAACAACAACAAACAGACAGAATAAAAGACATCTTCCTTTGCTCTATAGAGGGATAACAATTGATAAAACGAAGTCTGTTTCCATTTGTTAGAAAATTGTGCAGAAATTTTCGGTTAGAATGTTATGCCCTCCCCCATATAAGATTTCAGACACATAATTTCCACATTGCAATTATCAACCACCGACTTTGATTTGATGAAGTTATGATAGGGCCCTATTTTCTCAATATGTTAAATTGTAGCACACCGCCACCCTCTGCAGCACCGACCATATATTCGTCGAATCCAGACGTTTAGTGTAACGTCTACGGCTCAAGTCACAGTATTCGAAATTTCATGATGGAGTGCATGAGCATTTTGTATACTTTGACATAAGCCGACGCCGCACTATAAGCGTCGCACACTTTTCTGTGACTCGCGTTCAGTTGCATTGAAATTGAACATTTCAAAAGAATTTTCAGTCTTTCTTCCAGTTAAAAAATTCAATTCTTCAATTCTTCTTCTTCCAAAAATTGTTTGGCCTTCTTTGACCTATCGAATAATAAAAGATTTTGGAAAATCGGATAACATTTACTTGAGTTATCGACTTAAAAGACAGATGTACGAAAGGACAAAAAAGTTTTTTTTGCAGATTTCTGTTATTTACAATTCTAATTTTACAACTATACGTTTACTACAAACAATTTTATAGCAACATGGGGTAGATCGAGGTGTGAGTTGGGGGGATGTATCTATTATCGTCTAGAGATGACGAATCAGCGATAAAAAAAATGTCCTGAAAGCTACATCTATCCGATGATTCAAGTGATGACTCAAGAAAATGAGCAAAATCGGCCAAGTACTCCCGGAGGTATGGTCGAAGAAGTGTCCAAAAACAAGGACTTTCCAGGCCGGTGAAACTTTTCGCAAATATCTCAGCAAGTATAGCATGGAAATTGTTCATTTTGGTGTCAAATGAAAGTATTTGTCTCACAAAACTGGGAAATTTTTTTTGTGGAAATCGAGTCAGTTGTTTGGGCACTGGGAGCAGTGAAATGGACGAAATTGAGTTTCTTGACCATTTGCTTAACGATGCAATATGGAGACTTAATGTCAAATGCATAGTTTTGGGAAAAACGGCCCAATTCTGGGATCGAATCCTTCGGATTTAGCCACTTCGAAAATCGGAAGGGATGACTAATATATCTAGAACCAAGGCATTTAAAAAGTTGCTTCGAAAGGCAAAGGTGGTGAGAACTACATTTCAGGAAGAAAAAAAGTTTTTGAAAATCGGTTGAGTTTTACTTGAGTCGTGTTGACGGACGGACAGACGGACATTTTTCTGATTCGTCATCTAAAGACCATGATCGATGCTACCCCGCTTCCCCCACCCTCCGGTAGAAATTCGACTGGTTACAAACGTCGTGGTAAGAGCGTACGGGTCTAAAAAATTTCCGTCCGTCAACACGAAAACTCGAGTAAAACTAAACCGATTTTCAAAAATTTTTTCTGCCTGAAAGGAAATCGAAAAATATTTTATGGGATTGAATCTGGGCACTGTCGGCCCAAGGGCCGACGAGCTAGTGCCGTTTAAGAGGTTTTTGGTCTTTTGTACATAACTCGAGTAAATCTTTTCCGATTTTCATAAATTCAAAGAAACTTTTTTGAATTTGAGTCGCTGTACTTAGCTAGGGCACTAAAACCGAGTCTATGCTGGGGCTCTACGCGTTTTTTGCGCGTAACTCGAGTAACTCTTTTCCGATTTTCCTAAATTTGTTTTTGTTTGAAAGATCTGGGCATGACCGACAGTTTGTGGAAGAAACTTTTTTTGATTTGCGTCCTTGGACTTAGCTAGGGCATTACAAACGAGTCTCTGTTAGGGCCCTACGTATTTTTTGTACATAACTCGAGTAAATCTTTTCCGATTTCAATAAATTTTTTTTGTTTGAAAGATCTAGGGCTCGACCGACAATTTATAGAAGAAACTTTTGCCTCTGCTAAGGGCTCAAGTGGGCCTCATATCGGTCCTAATGTCGGCCCCAACCAAAAATATTTTTTTTGGCTATGTTGCAGAGCAAAATGAGGGAAACATTTTTGTCTATGGAAGTATGTGTTGGAGGCCTCTACTTAGAGTCCCAGGTCAGTACTAAGGTCGGCCATAGCTCAAAAAAAATGTGTTTTGCTCTGTTGTAGAGATAATTAAGGATAACATATTTCTCTATTTGTGCTCTATTTTGTGCTGATTTTTCAATATTGCGCTATCGGCAATTTCCAAAACAATTTAATGTCAACGTAAGGCAATATTTACTTAAATACGTTCGAGTCTTTTCGTAATATCAACTCTGTTTGCCCCATCTATTCTGATACGTACGGGTCCCTTCATATGTTTCTTTTTCTATTTGAGAGGTAACCGAGTAATGAATTATGTTAAAAAATAAATTTGGGCCCGATGTCTGTGCTTAGGGGTCAAGTGGACCTCAGGTCGGTTCTAAGGTCGGAACTAGACAAAAAAAAATGGTTTTTTGCTATGTTGTAGAGAAAATTGAGGTGAATATTTTTGTCTGTTTGGGCGTCACTTTTGTGCTTTCGGAAGGGTTTCCTTATACCGTTGCTACGGACGGGTTTTTCAATGCTGCCCTCGCGTGTGCAAATAGTCGGTGTCCTTGGTATTGAGGATACCGGGAAATTTTTTGGCGAAAAATTTGTATACCGGGAAATGTGTGAAGAAAAAATTCTTGAATTTAAAGTTTTGAAGGAAAGCTCACCGGGAAATGTAACTGACCGAGAACGGGAAGTACAGCCCACCCAGCCCAGAAAATTTAGCTCACCGGGAAGTCGTTCGGGTCGTTCGGCTCACTGGGAAATAAAGCGTACAGGGAAATTCAGAACACCGGGAAGTGCAGCTCACCGGGAAGTACAGCTCACAGGGAAGTACAGCTCACCGGGAAGTCGTTCGGCTCAACTGGAAGTAAAGCTAACAGGGGAATTTAGCACACCGGGAAGTACAGCTCACACCCAAGGTAATGTCAAAGGCCCTACCGAAGTACGTCTTATAACATATGAGACCATTGATTTCATGGGCTTTCGCTAAAATTTAATTTTCTACAACTTTGTCTTCGGATGCAACTTTCTAACTGCCACTGTTCTAGAGATATGAGTCATCCTTCTAAACTCTAGAATTTGCTTAATCTCAGGCTTGGAAAATTTTTCGGGTAAATCCTGGAACACGTGTTCATTGAATAGTTATTTTCATTACAAGGGGAGAAAATAGAAAACTGCTTAACAAGGTTGACGTCTGTGGCCAAAGCAGAGAAAAATGTAACGAGAGTAAAGTTTGTGGCACAAGCAGAGAAAATTGCAACGAGAGTGAAGTAGCGACGGCCGCAATTCACTCGAGTTTACTCGAGTTTTATTTTATGTTAAGTATTTATTTTCTCACCTCAAATGAGGTGCGAAAATTTACTTTTCATCCCGCTACAAACTACTCATGCAAAATTCAATTTTCGCACCTCATTTGAGGTGAGAAAATATCAATTTTCGCCTAACAAATGTGAAAAAATAATTCTCTTCAACTTTTTCTTTCGAAGATTTCTGATTTTCATTTCCCGATTTTTGGTTCCTGATTTCTTGAATCCTGATTTTCACTTTCCTAATTCAGGTGGACACTCGTGTAAAAACCCTACACAGAAAGGTATAAACTGTCGATAAAGTTTGATGATGATTAATCTTTAGGCAGCGTATGTTTAAATAATGTCATAAAATGTCTCACGCGCTCCACCCCTTCGAGTCGGGCCGTTATTTTTCCATCGTCACAACAAAAAATTTGGAATTCAAAAATCAAATTGTACGCTTAGGGTGATTAAATGTTGTTTCAATAATTCCAAGGACCCAGTGCTACCTGGTGCTACCACGCACGTTAAGAGTGCACATTGCTTACAAAAGAGCCATCTGCCGGAATCTTTTCAACTAATGAAAGTTTGTATGGAAAAAGACGCAATTTTCTGTAACGTTTTTCTCTTAAAGTCTTAAATGTAGACGAATGCTTATGTCGTCACTACAGGAACCAAAAATCAGGAAATGCAACTCAGGAAACGAAAATCTGGAAAATAAAGGGGATATTCACCCCTTGACACCCCTACGCGTGGGCTGCCGACCCTCGATCCCGCTTTTTTTTCCTGGATTCATCACGGCCTACGGCGCATTCTCTCAAAAATTATTTTCTTCTCAACACTACAACACTCTTCTATCATTAGAATAAATCCGTGGCATTACACGTATATCTTATTATCTCAATGGTACACACCACCACCGCCACAACCAATTGTTTAAGTCAAAAGCATAAAACGATATCATTTCTCTTTGTATCAAAATTTCTTTTCATTATCACTGTGTCTGATTCCCGATTTTGGTTTTTACTAATTTAATTCATTCCTAATTTCTGTTTTTCCTAATTTTAGTTTTTCCTGATTTTTGTTTTTCCTGATTTTTGGCAAATAATTTATTTTCCTAATTTTCGATTTCCTAATTTTGATTCCTAATTTTTGTTATTCCTAATGTTTGTTTCCCTAATTCGTGTGGACTCCCTTTTCACACACTCCTCCATTACTTTCTAACCTCCACCATGGAGATGGTTTGTTGCTATTGCACATACTTTGAACATGCCCGTACCATCTCAGACGACTAACACTTGCCCAATCTTCAACTGACTTAATTCTTAAATTTTCCCTGACTTTCGTCTTTGATATGAAGAACCCTCATATCAGAAAGATTGATATGGAAAAAAAATTGTTTGGATTCCTCATCGACAAATATAGATCTATTAATTACTAAAGACGAGCTTGCTGATTGTAACTTGTTTCCTCTAATACTTTGAACAATTTCTGAGAGAACTTTTGCTGAATGTAAATATTTCATGCACTGATGACATAGTCTGTTCATCCTAATATACTTGTATATAACGTTTCTCTTAGTTTTTCATAAAAAAAAGGAAATCTTATCCGAAAGGAAATCTAACATTGTTCTTTATTGTGTTAGATGAGAGATTAGTTCTCAAATAGTGCTATCTCTTTTAACCGCACATTTACCTCGAATATATAAATAATGTAACACGTTCGTCCATCCTCTACTATTATGCATTTTAATCCTAAATATAGAGAAAGCGATGTTGTAATAATGGAATCAAAGTGTGTATGCCAACAGGATAAAAATATGAAAACTTAAACGAAAAAAAAGTTAAAATAAACTTATGAAGCTAGAGGAAGCATAGATGTAAAACAGAGGAAGAGAGAAAAAAAGAAATCACCTCATCTTTCCCATGCCAATATCAAAGACTTTCTAAAAACCATATTTCTTCGATAAAATACATCTCAATGGGTGGTGGTATGCGTTTGTGTGTGTATGCCTCCCGCAACATAAAATTTTCTTTGTCGTTCCTTAAGTATAATTCTAAATGAAAAAAAAAAAAAAAATGAAAAAGATTCATATTTATACATATACTCGAACACATACTCATTCTCAACCCTCATATATACATATTCAGCATATTCACCATAAGCATCAAGAGGGATAGCATTTTTTTTTCTTATTTTTTTTATTTTAACTCATCCCACACACTCTGCGTTTTTTTATTTTTATTTTCTGTAATACTAAAACTAGGGGACAGATTTTGTGTTTTTTTTTTATTCTAAAAGAACTTGAGCCTCAGTCATAATTATATTCAGCCCTGTTGTATGCCCGAAAATCAATACTTCATTTTTAGTTTGGGGGTTTTCTTCGTTTTTTTCGGTTTGAAATAAAATAATACAATTTATTGAAATTTTAATGAATGCGTTAGGAGACGGGGGTATAGTCAGAGTGGTAGATTTTCTTTCCACTTTTTATTGTTGGCTTCACTTTGTGTATTAAACGACGATGAAAATAGAGGGGATGTTGGGTATTAAAAAGAGAATTGTATATTTTTGATTTTGAACATTGAAATTAATTGCTAAATAACAAATTGTTGGTCGGTAGCAAAAAAAGAACTACATCGCTTTTGATCTCAATAAGAAAGGCGTTTTGATGAAAATGTCTTCATGTTGTTAGACGGACGGAAGCAATTAAATTAATGGAAACCCAATTAAGTTTTATTTATTCGTTGAACATTTTCATTAGTAGAAAGATTCCAAAGTTGTCGAAGCAATCAAAAAATCAAGTTACTGTTAGTTGTTAAATTAAAGTGATCAGGAAATAATGCCATCTACACGCAAAGCTTCGTACAATAGTAACTTCTACAAATTCAGTTTTTCGATCCCATATCTCTCTTGTCAGATGTTTACTCTCCTCACGTTGAAAATTCTTTCGATCTCCCACTTACTTATGCATATATTTGTATTAATTGTAATAATGTGTAGGTCATGTAGCACGCCAAATTAAAATATTCATGAATTGAAAATGAGAGATCAATTATAACCTACAAACTTGTTCCACTAAATTCCATTCTATCACCCAAATCCAGATTTTCTTGATAGGAAGGATTTGGGCGTTGGATCATTATTTAGGAAAATATTCTGTTTTATTTTTTCCAACAATAGCATTTTTTTTAGATTTATCAGGGTGGGATGGACCATTTCTGGCTCCTAAAACAAAGATCTATTGACCCTTTGTTTTCTTCCTGTTCATCATGTAAATCATTTAAAACCTTTCGGTTCTCACCAAGAACCTATCTAGGGCGATAGGTCCTAGGTCCAAGATATCGAAGGGTCGAATCACATAACCATCTCCTTGGCAGGTGGAACTTCGGACATTCGCATATTACGTGAACGCCCGCTTCCTCCTCCAAGTCGCGGTCACATCTTGGATCAGCTAAAATGGTCAATTTGGTCATGTGCTTGTTCAATCCACAGTGACCCGTAATGGATCCCACTACTCTCCTAATGCCACTACGGTCCATTCTGAGAAGCTCCTTGGCCCACTTCTCGTCAGAGCTTTGTGTGCTTTCCTCCGCCATACGCGCACCAACTTTTTGCGGACTCAGCCCGCACTCAGTGTTCCACCGCCCTTTCACACAGAGAGTGTGGGATCGGGATGTGGGGCTCTGGGCCCTCGATCGCATATGCTGAACCCTGTGTGGCTAGCTCGTCTGCTCTCTCATTACCGTCTACACGAGTGTTACCAGGGACCTGATCTGATTTCTCAGTCCCAATCGGTTTAGGGTCCCTTTCAGTTCTTTAACCAGTTTTGACGTTGTCACAGTAGATGGTCGCTCTGCCACCCGTCATTTCTTCTGGAACTAAATTCATCACTCCTATCAACGTCGCAAACGTCTTCGCTTGGAGGACACTCGCTAACTTTCCCAAATGGCGACTGTCGCTGTTCACCGGTTCCTGCGAATAGATCCCCCCGTAAAGGTCACCAGTCCATCAGTCTGTAGGCAGGTCGGCCAGTTTCGTAGCCAATCCGCTCTGTCCGGCATAACGATCTGGTATCGCCTCACGAAGTCGACCTGTGGAATCATGTGATCTCTGGGCATGTCAAAGATCCTGTCGTTGATCACTTTCAGGATCCTTCCATGACCAGATTCAAAATTCCTCATCCAGAGACCATTTTGCTTCAGCCTGTCTGCCGAGGCAAAGGCTCTTGCTTTAACGATCGTCTGGATGGGCGATAGCGCAATGAGCGCTTCTATGGCTGCTGTGGCCGTAGTCTTCATAGCTCCCGTGACACAAATGCACACGAGCCTCTGAATTTCATTTAACTCCTTCCTCTCGCACTCCACTTTGAGCCTAGGCCACCAAACTACGCAACCATGGTTTAACATGGGTCTGACCACAATATATAATATAGTATGGACGGCATTCCCCAGTCCCTTCCACAAGCCTTTCGACAGATCCAGAAAACGGCCACCGCTTTCTGTGCTTTGTATGTAACATGCTCGATCCAGTTGAGCTTTTAGTCGAGTATAACCCCCAGATACTTTACTTTTGGGCTAGGATCAAGAACCTTTCCGAATAGCCTGAAGTTCCCCACTACATTGTGTACTGTGTTCATTTTACTAAAAAGCACAATGTCCGTTTGACCTTCAAGCCCCTCTCCAGGCACCATTCCTCGACTAACCTCAGCGAACTCCTCAAGCGACGTCCCAGGGTACTTTCGAACTTACCTTTAACTAGAATAGTCAGGTCGTCCGAATAACCCTGCGAATGAACGCCTGTCTCATTCAACCTCTTGATCAGGGAGTCCACGACCATGCACCATAGCAACGGCGAGAGTATCCCCCCTTGCGGACAGCCTGTCGATTACCAGAAGCTAGATTTGTGTCCGCATACGTTGGCTTCCATGGTCCTGCTTCTGAGCATGTTGCCAACCTCGTTACTACCGGTGCTACGTCCCTTTCTTCTAACGCTTGCTGAATGACATCGAAGCTGGTGTTGTCGAACGCTCCTTCAATGTCCATAAAACATCCAAGAGCAATCTCACCGAATTCGAATGACTTTTCTACCCCGGCCACAAGGGCGTGCAGAGCCGAGTCCGTCGATTTATGCATGTTGCTTCTCTTGCGGCGGGTATCTCGACAGTATTTCGTCTCTGATGTAGAAGTCTACGAGCTCTTCGAGAGTCTTTAATATAAAGGAGGTGAGACTTATGGGTCGGAAATCTTTGGCTGCGCAATGCAAGGGCTTTCCTGGCTTTGGTATAAACGTCACATTGACTTTTTCCCAAGCCTTTGGGACATGACCAAACACTAGCGAACTTTTGAGAACTTCACAAAGTGGTTCCAATAAGATCTCTCCTCTCTCCTCTCTCTTTCAACATCGGAGGGAATATCCCGTCCTCCCTGCTGATTTGAACGGCTTGAATCTACCAATGGCCCACCTTAATTTGTCTATAGTCTATAGCATTACATTAGAATGATAAAAAAAACTAAATTAGCTAAATTCATTCAAGGCCACGTCTGAAGGAATTGTACCGAGAACACTCGCGGAGTTACCTCTTTGGATAGCGATGCTCACTCTTTGACGAAAAAAGGAAAATGATCTTGGCTCACCCCTTCGACCAACCACCAAGACATTCGACGGTGAATGCAATGAAATGATACAAACTACAGACTGTCCTATAGTTGTCTCTTTTATTCACTGTAGCTCTGTTTGCAAAGCTTGCACATAACGGATTCACACAGTTAGCGTCCCACGCTAACTGACGACCTTGACTCCAAGGTATGAGAGTTACTCCATCCACTCCCTTTTTGTTATCGTCACGAGAAATATCGACTGGTTCCAAATGCGATGTCAGTTGAGTTGGTGATGTTTTTCCAAATATTTTTAGTGAATTGACAAACTCAAGCATAAGGGCCCCAAGGGGCCACCTTGTTGCACCCCCACGCTAGACTTTATGGTTCTCGTTCCGTACAACAGTAATGATGGCGCGGAGTAAGCCTGCCGGACGAATGGAAACAATTCGGGCAAATTTTCTTTTATCGAAGACAATCATTCATAGCGTGTCGGCTATTTTCATCTCTTTCTAAACGATATCTTGCGTCTCTTTCGCATGCGTATTAATGATCCAGCTGTTTGTGGTTCTACTTTCTGAGATGCTATTATTCCTGAGTTATTTTTACTGTGTCAATGACGTCAATGGTAAGCTGAGCGACAAACCTAGCTCAATCTGTGAGTGAATATTTATTGTTCCTTCTAAATTGCCTGAGCATTGAGCATTGAGAATGTGAATTCATGTTAGCTAACTTTCACATAACAGTTTCGACTACAGTAAACGTTACGCTCCAGCCCACGTCTCACTCAGCATGGTTCTGATTATGACGATATAAAAATTTAATAAAAAAATAAATAAATCTACCACCACAATTTGTTAAAAATGGGCTGCTTGGTAGGCAACGTTATGTAACGTAAATAAACGCTTTCCATAGGTGAATTAGTTTTGATAATTGTGTCTACAAGTTCTGACGATCCGGGTGAGGAAAATGTTACATTTATTGCGCAGTGTTGCTGTATTTGTTATAAGGAAATTTTGTAATTTTGTAAGGTGCTAAGAATGAACTGGAATATTTACATCATATCATCAGAATTCTCTGACACCTGAAGAAATTGACCCAATTTGAATGTTTCCTTAAATCCAGCAAGGAACGAGTGTATTTCACTCTGCTAAATTATAAAATGTTAAATTTTTCACTGTGAATTTTCATTAAATTTAACTTTAAACACTTTAACCAACATTTCTCCTATTTTTACTTCTATATGTCCAATGAAGGACACATACACGTGTATTTCAATTCACAACAGATGTATCGAAGATGGAAATAGATGGATCGAAGGTGGAACTAGATGGAACCAGATGGATTGAAGATAGAAATAGGTGGATATAGATGGAAGAAGATGGAAATTCGCAGTGAAATTAAATTTGAATATTCGTTCCGGCTTCAGAGGAAGTACATGAAAAGCATCTTGTACACCTTTTGTGTCTCTTTTGTTCCTTTTTTATAAGGTCTCTTTTGACGTTTACGCTTGTTTGCTCGTTTTTCTTGGTGAAAAGAGTTGAAACGAAACGTTCCACAATCTTGTGATTTTCTTTCTGTAAATTAAAATGAATTCGATATTTTCCATACAATCGCAAAGACTTTGATGAGTGGCATTGTTCCTAATTCATGTCAAATCCAACGAATGTTGCGTTAACGAATAGAGACTGAAAATTTGTACGAAATAAAATGAGTCGATGGCGAGAACCTTTATCCAACAACAATTCAGTTCTGTTAAAAGAATACAATGAGCAATTTTTCCATCACCAGAATTACATCACTTAAGTTTACATCAATATCGTCGTAAAAATTTTGCTCCACTGAGATGGAACACACCACGTATATACGTAAACCATCAACATAAATATCACAACCGTCAGAAGCACAAGTAATAGCCAGCAAAAAAATGTGTATTAAGGGAAGGGGGATGCTCTAGGTTGTACACAGTGTATTAACCAAAAAGCGTATAATGTTCGACACTCAACACAAGATGAAGGTGCGTTAAATTGTTCTTCGTTCATTTCTCTGATTAAATTATTAATAATTCAGGCAAACGGTGGCAACAGAGGAAATTATTTGATTTTTATGATTAACCAGAGAAGATAATAACTTTATGTGGCTTTCTTGTTTAGTAGATTGGATTCAGATGCTATGTTGAAACAATAATTTATAAAAGATACTCTCAACAAGCACTAATGTCTCCATATTATCTCCGAAACATAAAATTTAGTTCTTTATTTTTTAGTAGCTTCACTGTTTCAATACGAAAAAATAAATTCGCACAAATCAATAGCCGAAATCGAGAAACTAATGAAAAAAATTGCAATCACCATAAATAACACATAAAAAGTCACCCCTATAACAATTAAAATTAAATGTGTTTGCGACGCACACTGTTCGGGGTGAGTAGCGAAATATAATTTTTTTTTGTATGCATTGTTTAGACAATAACATCGTATTTTATGACCAATATTTCATAGAGTAGATGCGATACGTTATCAATACCCAAAGCATTAAAAAAACGAATGCAAGAATGTTTTGTGAGTGAGCCATTTTCGGTAGAGACATGAGGGGTGCGTATTTCACATCTTTGTAAGGAACATGTTTTACTAACACATTATACCAACTCCCTTTAATTTTTTTAGTGTAACATCTTTTTGTACATTTAACAACATAGAATTCAATATCAAATTGCTTCGACAGTCCGTTTAGGATTTTTAGGTTGGGGTACCATTCGAGTTTAATTGAAATTTCACGCAAAGGAATAGTAAAGGGTTAGCATAAAGTCAGAGACGTGCCCCAAAAATGGCGTCTGGTTTCAATTAAATATTTTCTCATTTCTCATATTTTCTCAAGTGAAAAAGAGAAATTATAAGGGACACTGAGCTGTATCAAAAATATTTCACACTTTTTCATTTCTTTAGAACAGTTTACTTCTACTCTGAGAAAGTATAATAAACAATTCGCACCAGGTTGGCTCCGGAATCAACATCAGAATAAATAGACATTTGTGGAACGTTCAAGCTTTCGTTGAATTTTCGTTAGGGTTTTCTAGCGTAAATAGAAGTATAAATCACAACAAAAACCCTTTTTAAAAGGAAAACGTGACGCAAGTCCTTGTGTCTTCTTCCAAAACAACTGATATCAATTTGGGCGACGCTTACAGCTTCGGGACGCAAAAAATTCTTTTGAAATATTTTCGTTTTTGATTAAAGAAATGCGTCACAAATGCCGGACCCCCAATGTTATAGTTTTTCTGTTCTTTCAGATTTGTCACGAAAAAAAAATTAAGTTTTGCGTGATGTGTGGAGTACGCGTGCGAAATCTGAAAGCGCAGAAAAATTATTACGTTGGGATGGTCCGGCATTTGTGACGCATTTCTTTAATCAAAAATGAAAATATTTCAAAAGAATTTTTTGCGTTCCGAAGCTGAAAGCGTCACCCAAATTGATATCAGTAGTTTTGGAAGAAGAGACGAGAACTTGCGTCACCCTTTTAAAAAGGGTTTTTTTGTTGTGAAATCAGTAGTTTTGGAAGAAAAGAGAAAACAAATTTTAAAGAAAAATTTCCGGTGAAAAAAAAAAAATTCAACGAACAGAGTTATCTTGTCGGCGGACAACAAGTTCCGGCAACAAAACTTGTTAGGCTGAAAAAATTTCCGATGGGAAAACAATCTCAGTCGAAAAATAGATTTTCACGCGAACAATAATATTTTCAGCGAACAAATTTCGGCGAAAAAAGACATTCCTGGGAAAAACAAACTAAGAACACAAAAGAAATTTCCGGCGAAAAAAATTTTCAGCGAAAAAAAATTTCCTTTGACACGAAACATCTTCAACAAAAAAAATTAAAAAAAAAATCAATTTTTCCCCTAAATCTGTTCCATACCACCGTCGGCCATTTTGTTGGTCACCCTGACACACTACACACTCAACCCAGTAACTTTTCCTTTGACACCAAACATCTATCTCCAACCAAAAAAAAAATTAAAAAAAAATTAATTTTCCCCCTAAGTGCGTCCCATACCACAGGGGGCCATTTTGTTGGTCACCCTGAAACACTACACACCCAACCCATCAACCTTTCCTTTGACACTAAACATTTATCTCCATCCTAACACAGTCCAAAAATTTTGCTCATATTTGACCCATAATTTGAATACACTCACACACACATACAAAACATTCTCTTATAATATGGGCTTTATATGACGCCTTCTAAGAGCCCTGGCGCCAAAATGAGGCCGGTACTCCCCCTTTTTTAAACTCTCATATGGCGTAGAATGCCCAGCCCACCCGAAGGTCCCTACAAAATTTCGAGAAAAGTTATCGAGCCCTTTTCGAGCACGAGCCAAAAAAGTCGGTTTTCACACAAATGGCTCTGGAACTAACTAACTAACGTAGGATGTTTCCATTAACTTTGGCTTCTATGAAATTGCACATTTTGTATGGAAAATGACGACTGGACTGATTTTAATGAGTAAAATGTCGATTTCAATTAAAATTTTACGTCGAATCCGAAAAACTGGGTCTCAGGAGGTACGACGCAAGGGGAAAAAGTCAAAACTTAGCTGTATACATGGTTCTGAAGCCGACGAAAAATTTTTTTCTGAATTTTTTGTTCGTATGGGGACTTGCTACCGCGCGCCCATGATTAGAATGCGTTGTTCTTGCTTTCTGCAGTGCAGTATCTAGAAAGCAGGCTTTTCGCCCCTTGGAATTATTTTTTTCATTTTTCGTCCCTAGTAGGCATCATGAAATATTTATTTACGCAACAAGGGAGCAGGCCGAAAGTGCTTTGCCGTTTTGCGTATTAAGTTTTTCATGCTTGTTACCAGGGGCGAAAGTTGAAAAATTTAAGTCCAAGGGGATTACATTTTTCTTTTCGTCCCTGCTAGCAAGCATGAAAAACTTAATACGCAACACGGGAAAGAATTTTCGGCCTAATGCGTAAATATCTATTGCGGCGATATATTGACGCTTTTTGTGCATTTTCAGTCGTAGCCACAAACAATGACATTTGGAATGATAGAAAAGTTTTTTGGCGACTCCATCGTTTTGGTTAAGCCATTTTGACGACAGCCTTGTGATGATTTTTATACTTTATTTATTTTTTAATGATCTTAATTTTAATTTCAATGTTTTCCTTATGTAGTTCTGTTTGTTTTGTTTTTTAATTACTTTTCGAATTCATGTTATTGTAATTTTACTGTGTTAATAGTTATTGTAACGTTTTTGGTTTAACGAGGATTATGACTTCCGTCAGCTAGAAGATAGTAGACAATAAAACTAACATTCATTCATTCAACTATGAGTGTTCCGTTGAAATAGTCCGGCTTTACAAGTGACATCTCTTAGTGTCAAAATCTCAGAAGGAAAGGAACAAATCTCAGGGGCGGAGAAAATACCAGGGGGCGCATCTTACTGGAACTTCGAAAACTTTCTAGGACTGTTGTTCAATGTTTGTAGTTATTTACAGGCCCGTATCTAGGGGGGGGATAGAAGGGGCTAAGCCCCCCCCCCTGGGAACCTCTGAGCCCCCCCTGAGATTCTGAAAACTATGGACGTAATTCTCTTATTAACACACTTTCGTAAGCCAAACTCCTTTCAGAATTTCGCTTGCGGCGGGCACATTCAAACGATACATTTACAACATCAACTACTAATAAATACTTTCCAACAAGCCCAATCGCTCTTGGGAGAAATTCTTCTGCAGAAAATTCTTTTTCCTCCGTATGTTTGTTAATTTGTGAAATAGTAAATATTAGGGGCCGTTCATAATTTACATAACACTAAAATTGGCATTTTTCCGACCCCCTCTCCCCCCTCTAACACAAAAGGAGTCAAGTTTGACCCATCTAGCCGTAACGCTTACTGTCATTTCCTTGGGACAGAGCACAGTGGGAGCACAGTCAGGGAGCGTACCAACTTTGCCGACCCAAACGTTAGTATTTTCACATTATGCTTCCACAATAACCATCAAAATAATAAATTGTTCCTCTAATTTCACTATGCTCGCCTTTTATTGATTAATATCCATTAGAAAAGCTGAGTGCCATCTGAACAATTCATAGTAACTATGGACACTACTTGGGGCACTTAAAAAAACTGCACAGTTCGCTAGAATGGCGGCACCGATAATTTACGAACGAAGATTTTGTAATTCTGGCGCCAATGAGCCATTTGAAAGCTTGACATCCAATGAAAACGAAAGTTATGAAAAAAAAGTTGCGCTCGCTTCGCTCGCGATTCATAATTTCTTTAACAATATGAACAATTTTCCCGCCTGCTGAGAGAACGTTAGTTTCAGGCTTTTCTTGAAACGTTTAAAAAATTCATATTTTCTGTGGCACTTAAGGGGGGAGGCTCAGCCCCCCCTATCAAGTCACTCTGGCTACGGGCCTGGTTATTTATATATGGTTGGTTGAAAGCAGAATGTTTCCGATTCACTAACATTAAAAAACGCCACTATTTTTTTGATCATCTAATCGTTCTTTTGTAACAAATATTTTAACAAGTAATTACACAAAGAAAAGAAATATTCTTACATTTAAAAATTAACGCTCCATGCTTACGAATCTTACAAATGTATTGTTGTGGATCTTGAAGAAAAGCGACGAAAGGCTATTCACAATAGAAAACATAGATATGTTTAATTACCCACATATGATGGGTCTATAAAAAGGTAAGAATCGATCAATGAATGAAAATTCAAATATATTTTTTATGTTACAGTCCATTCATTCCCACTAATCAATAAAATGCTCTAAAATATAACAAAATCATTAGGAAAACGAATTAAAGATAACAAAAAATCCGATCAAACAGACTATAAAAATTTGTAGGAAAAAAAAAATAAAAATTAACATTTAGTGTTGTATAACACCAATTCATTGAGTAATATTACCAAAGTTACACGTACATCATGTGGGTCTCGATAGTCTTCTTTCTCTAATATGTTTGAATCCAAATACCTATTAAATTAATTCAATGTTTTGAGAAAATAAAAAATTGTTTGTGACCAGCTTATCGGAAATATGTGTCTTTTATACGCTCTATACAAATAATTATGTCTTATAACTCTATATATTAAGGTTCATAAAATATGTCCCAAAGTGGTATAGTTATTCGGCCAACACCTCTAATTTTTAGACCCGTACGATGTCCATAGTTTAACCGGTGACATGAACTAACACCCAGGGCGATATTGCACTGGGAGAAACTGAGCACATGCTTAATATCGCCCGAACAATTTCTGCGGGCGTTATCGAGCGGGTGATATTGACCATATACGTAGTTTCGCCCGCTCAATAACGCTCAGAAAATTACTGACAGGAATTATCGCCCAGCTCAATATCGACCAGGGCGGTATTGCACCGGGCGAAATTGAGCACCTGCTTAGTTTCGCCCGCTCAATGTAGCTCTTCATATTTATTTTAAAGCGGTAATGTTGGACTTAAGAGCATTTGTAAAGGGAAAAATTATTTTGTATGAGGCAAAATATTTGTTGCGGGCGATATTTAGTCGGCGAAACTACGTAGGTGCTCAATTTCGCTCGGTGCAGTAACACCCTGGTCGATATTGAGCTGGGCGTTAATTCTTGTCAAAAATTTTCCGGGCGTTATTGAGCGGGCGATGTTGAGCAAGTGTTCAGTGTTCCAGTGAGCTGGGTGTTAATTCCTGAGAGCTGTTTAACTAGGTCAGTTTATGAGAGTAATTCCCAGCCAAGAAAACTGAGTTTGTTGTAGGAACTGTCAAACTTTTGTATATACATTATTGACATTACCTACAAATTACCAGTTAATTTAACTGTTTTTTTGCACATAAATTGGTCAGATTAAACAGTCAGTTCACGCCTGTCGTGTTTGTTGCCACGAATTTAAGCCCCAACCAGAGACATAATATGGAAGGTGACTTGTCCAGATATACTGTAAATCTGATATGGTGGCAAATTTATAGTCTATCTGATAACCCTGCCGCAACATTACGTAGGTTTTGCATCTTGTCGAAACAAAGCTAACTGCCTGTCAAAGTGGAATCCACCGGCAACAGCTGGAAAGATGCTGAACAAGTGAGAAAAATACATTTTGCAAAGACGGTAATCAGCCAAAAAGTGCCCGTTCATCTGTCTCTCTATACCTTCAAACTCGAAAAAAGCACATTTTTTAAAATTTTGTGGTTACGAAGACTGTGGCTGAAAAGCGGTAAAAATTGTGGTTTTTGAAGATAGGTATAAGTTTTTGGTATGTACACCTCACATGAAGGTGTTAAACAAACAATACAAATCTCCCCTCTGACACGTTATTAATATGCAGTTTATGTAAGATGCTAATGACTCGTTTGAAAATTTAATATTCTTTGTAAAGTTAAGCATCTTTAAAAGTTATTACAAAATATCAAAAATATCAAGAAAGGGGCCATCCATAAATGACGTCCAGTTTTTTCAGTGCTGCCAGCACATTTAAATCGTTAATAATTCGATAAATATGCTTTCTGGTGATTCAAATGTGTGTTGTACCCCTCTAAATACCCCCCTAATTGGGGGGGGGGGGGTAGAACACACGTTTGACTCGCCAGAATGCACATTTATCGAGTTATTAACGATTTAAATGTGCTGGCAACGCTGAAAAAACCGGACGTCATTTATGGATGGCCCCAAAATGATTTGCTTTATTTGTGCGAAGCTGAAGGAACAGGCTTCCTCAATAAAAACGGAAGTCTACTAAAGTGTTTAGGGAGTTTGGAGTGGCGTTTTGTGAGTAACTTTACATTTAGCGAAAGTTGACGTGATTTTTCTTCAAGGCTTCCAGCGACAGTGCGACACATATTTGTGATGTTTGTCCTAAAAGCAGAAATAACTACATCCCCCACTTTATGCAAACGTACGGGCTTTTCGAAAAATCAAACAAAAAAACTTTGTTTTTATTCGTTGGATTGTGCATGTTATAAAAGAATTTCATCTTCCGATTTTGTATGATTCTAGTTAAACCTGCCATATTTTCCACATTCTATCCATTTATATTCCATTTTTGTGTGCGCTTATGATAGTGATCGTTTCGTTGTTATAATATTTTTAATGCCATTCAAAGTCTTACTAAATAACAACAATGAATTATCGGTCTTTATTCCTAATTGAGATAATTTTTTTTTATTTATTTATCTGAGTTTTATGTTAAATTTTCAATAATTTTATTTTTATTGTATTTTTAATGTGAATTCAACTTTTAAAAAATACTTTGTAAAGATTTTATTTATTTATTTTGGCCAACGGGTTAATTACTAAATACTGTTCCATCAATCACACCTCCGAAAGCATGTTCTGGGTGTGCCACTCGATTTTTATTTTGTTTATTTGTTGCTATAATTCGGACTGATAATTTTGAAATACGATTTGATCATCCGAAAATGCAAATTGTTTCCTAGATCCGCATTTAAATCGCATAGAGTTAATGGTAGTAGCTTACAACACAAGGATCATAACCACAGTAAAAATCCAACGGGATGAAGCGAGGGAATATTTTTCTTTCATATAGATTTATCAGTTTTGGACAATTTTAAAATAGAGACTTTCCTTCGTTTCTCTCCAGCTAGGCCGTCAATTCTATCATAATATTGTATCTTCTCACGTTCTGAGACAACAGTTCCCAGTTCGATATCTTCCAATCTCATTTCCCAAGAATTTGTATGATTTAAATCCTGGGATTTTTGTTAGCGTATGGCAGTGGGCTCCCCTACAAAATCCGGAGGAGAAAAAATTCAGAGGCGACAAAATCCGGATTTTGGCGGCTCCGAATTTTGACGCCCCCGGATTTTGCGTCCGGATTTTGTGTCATCGAATTTGGTAGTGACACCGCGGCAGTGCAACTGGTTACTAAATTATATTTGTTTCTATGACTACAATTCCCAAGTAACATTTTGAAAACCAATAACTTATTGGTTAAAATAACGTTATCACAAGAAAAACCTCCTAAAAGGATATCCCTAATTTTGGAAGTGGACATTGGGGACTGCGTCACACTTTACCTTTTAAGAGGTTTTTGTTGTGATATCAGTCGTTTTGGAAGTTTTCAGTTATTGAAAAAAATTTTATTTTTTGAAAAAAATTTTCTCTGAAAAAAAACTTTCTCAGAAAAGAAAATTTTCTCAAAAACTAAAATTCTCCAAAAAAAAAGCTTCGAAAAAAGTTTCTCGAAAAATTGTCTCAGGAATAATGTTCTCAGAAAAAAGTTTTTCTTCCAAAAAAAAATTTTTTCTCTAAAAAATTGGTTCTGCGCAAAAAACTTTTTTCCAAAAAAAATAATCTCCCAAAAAAATTTCTCCGAAAAAATATTTTCTCCAAAAAAAATTTTCACCGAAAAAAAAATTTTCTCCAAAAAAACTTTTCTCTGAAAAAAATTTTCTTTCCGAAAAAAATTGTTCTCCAACACCTTCGTGTCACCAATTCTTCTCAGTAATTCATATTACTTTCCTGAAGAAACCAACTGTCTAGGTATTCTTATTCAGAATTCAGCAAAAAATTCAAGATGGTGTCACTTTGACAGCTGGCAGCCATTTTCATAAAATGCTAAAAAAAATCTCCTGACCAAACTCTATAACTTTCTAGAAGAAACCATCTCTCTAGCTCTTCCGGAGCTAAAATTCGAAAACCGAAAAAGCATAACGAAAATCCAGGATGGCGCCGCTATGACAGCTGGCAGCCATTTTCTTATGATCCCAAAAAATTCTCCTGATGAAACTCTATAACTTTCTCTAGCACTTTTACAGATGCCACGACTTTTCCAGAGTTTTCCCGAAAAAGCGGCATATGAAATTTTTCATTTGGGGCCGAGACTGACGTTCCCTGAAAATTTCAGGAAGATCGGCAGTCTAGTTCTCGAGATCGAAAATTATTAATAGATAGATAGATAGATCCATAGATACATAGATAGATAGATAGGTAGATAGATAGAGACCGACAGATCAGAAAAAAGTTTTCGTAATGATGAGAACAATAGAAAAATCCATTGGCCATAGAAAAATGTCATTTTCAAACCTCGATATCTCAGCCAATTTCAACCGACTTTGATGAGTCTGGGCTCGTTAGAAAGCTGCTGCGACGTAGTTTTTTTCTAATTAATTTGAAGGGGGAGGGAGGCGTGGGGAAAAATCTCAAAAGTTCGCGTATATGGCTGGCTCCTTGTCCCAAATGTTCTTGTATGGCGTTTTTTGAGTTTGTGGAATTCTTTTTTGGGGTCTGTGGACTGCGTCACGCCCTCCGCTACTGCTCCGGGCATGATTATAACGTTGTAAGGACCGTTATTTAACAGTCACTGCCCAGTCATAAAAAGACCTAAGTTAAGACCGTAAAATGACTGTTATTTAACAAAAAAGTTTTTCAAAGGAAACTTATTGGTCAAATAACGGTCAGTTTAATAACTTAGGTCTCTTTATAACTGGGCAATGACTGTTACATAACAATCCTAACAACGTTATTTTGACGTTATTTAAACTAATAACTTATTGCTTTTTAAAATGTTACTTGGGAATTGAAGACGAAGAGGTCGAATGACAGAATTGACTGCTCTACTTATCTTCATTATCTCACACATATTTCATTTTTGTTGTCTCTTTGCAATTATTCTATTGTAAACAAACTGCTACAGAGTTTACATTACGTCTGACTTTTTCGTTACGAACAGCAAATCCCCGCAAGAACCCAATACTGTAACCGAACCCAACTTTTGGCCAGAAGAACAGTCTGTTAAATTTTCCTTAAGTAAACATTTGCCTAAGATGACGAAAATCGAAATTTTTTAGAGCTCGTTAAATGTTCCCCCTTCCCATTCCTATAAAGTCATACATTTACAAATGAAGAAAAAATAAACTTTTCCAAAGTTTAATCGAAAATCATACCCATTTCCTGATTAAGAAATATTTTTCTCCAATGATCATTAATTTGATTAAATTTTATTAAAAAATTATAGATTTGCGTGTCTTATCTTCTTGGTGACCGTAACGATTTTCAAGGTGATCATTCACATGGTAAGCTATCATTTTATTAGATATCATTAACGAAGGCACGAGACATTATGCAGATGAGTTCATAAATTGCTTCAAAGTGGAATACGAAATGCTAACATCGCGTTTATTAATTAAGAATCTTTCTAGGCACAAGAACACAGTCTACATGTTTACAAATTAGTTATGTTGATTGAGAAAAAATAGAGGAAGTTGAAATGTTTTGAATTTTTTTTTGGATTGGTGCAAATATCTGAGAGAGAATTGCTGTGCGTCGTTATTTTATTTTCCGTGAAGTATATCGATGTAGAAATAGTCATCTCAGATAACACAACTACATTAAATGTACAGTCCATGTCCAAGGGGTAAAGGGGTTGTCCATAAATGACGTCCAGACTGGACAGAAGATTTACCTCCTCCACTGGACGTCATTTATGCACAAACCCCAAATTGTTAGCTACATATTCCTGGAAAAGTAGCTAGTCTCTCATAATAGCGTGTAAAGTTATGCTATACACGGCAAATTTGTCAGTGCTAAAGAAAAAAAAGCGCACCCCGAGCCCACAAACCCACCCTCGTTCTTTCCTACTTCTATGGAGATATTTTGCTTCATGAAATAACGCTCTTCTAAGCTTGATCAAACCAACAACAAAATAAGAAAAAAACATTTTAAAACAAACATCAATAATTTAGTAATCTGATCGGTTCATTCAATCCAAGTCAATCTTTTCATTCAAAAAACTCGTAATAACCAAGAACTTTAAATGCAAATTCTTTCTATTATTTGATTAAAAAAAAGAAAACCTTTTCATCAAAACATTCCATTCTTTTGATCAAAACCATCGAAACTCAAATCATTGTATTTATGAATGAAATCTTAAAAGAAAGAATACTATAGGCGAACACTACCGCCGTTATAGGTGTTTTATTTATTTTTATAGTTTTGTTAACGAGCAAAATTTATGCTCCAAGCGTGTGTTCAGTTCATGTTCATCATCAGTAAATAGACACAATTTGAACATGTTCTGCATGTACAACACGCTACAGAAGAATACTTGAGTTCAAAATGCGTCCAAATCTCCCTCCATATAATTTTCCTTTAGTCCTGTCAGAATCAGAATGAAAGCATCTTCAGAGCGCCTATGTTGAAAATAATTATTTTTTTATAAATCACTTTATCATTCCGCTTAATTTTTGAGTTCTAAGAAGATTGTATTTCTTAATCATTTATTGGTGCATTCTTAATGGCGCAATTATATTACGGTCGAACTTTAGAGCGAATGCATAATACAAAGTTTTAATTTCTAATTCAATATTTCAAAGAAATTGTTTTGGGAATTTCGTTGAATTATCAAATTACAAACTACAGCCAATACTGGGACAGGTGCTATTTGCTATTGGTGCCAATAGACGCCAATAGCTAACAATAGACGCCAATGCCACCAATAGCTACCAATAGACACCAATAGAAGGAAACGGTACGTATATAGACGTTAACACGAATGGAAATCGCCGCCAGTAGAAGGAAAAAGGAATGAAAACAGGCGCTGCTAGAAAGATGCATATGCGCCAGCAGATCCCAAAAGAGTCAATTCGTTGCTATTGGCGTCTATTGGTGTCTATTGGTATCTATTGGTGGCTATTGTTGTCACTTGGTGGCTATTTGTATCTGTTTGTGGCCATTGGTGTCTATTGGTGGCTATTGGTGTCTATTGGTGGCTATTCGTGTCTATTGGTGGCTATTGGTTTCTTTTGGATTTTTTTGGTGTCTATTGGTGGCTATTGATGTTTATTGGTGTCTATTGGCGTCTATTGATAGATTTTACTGCATATAATGGTACTATTTTTTGCAGATTGCCCTATACATCAATCCTTTCAATGTAATTTTCCTCAACTTATTTTTTTATAAATCTGAATATTATATTTAACGGTACCACGCGCCATATTATGACAAGGAATGATCCTTGGGGCTCATCAAAGTTCACAGACTTCCTAGAGACTTCCATGATTTTTTTCCGAAATCTAAAACGCTAACATTACAATATATTGAAGGGAATTTTTCGATACAAAGTTTCTTTCATACAAGAAAAGCACTATGGAAAATAGCCGCAAATAGACACCAATAGATGCCAATAGACACCAATAAACACCAGTAGACGCCAATAGACACCAATAGACGACAATATACACCAATAGACGCCAATAGACATCAATAGCAAATAGGTGGGACAAGATTTGCTCGCGTCGTTTCCCCCTCGCAAAAAATACAAAATTCTTAGAATTCATTATATCATAGAGGGGAAGTATAGATTGGCAGTCTTCGACTAAAAATGAACACAAATTAAACCAAAAATTTTCAGCAGAAACGTGCGATGCGAGTAATACACACAAATTACTACACATTTTCATGTTTTCTTTAGCTGATGGTTATGTAAACCCAGTCTATATATTATTACGTCATTGGAGGAAAAACAATGCCAAATTGTGTCATACAGTTAGAACTTTGGTATGCTTTTTAATTCGCCACTAATGAGTTTGCTACTTTTTTAATTTACTTTTCCCTATAGAATAGTAGATTTTGATACAAGTTACGTATGAAGGTAGTATAAGATTGCCGAAACGAGCCCAAGGCGATTTCGGCAATTCATCGTGTGAGTTAAATTACCAGCATACGTAACGTGTATCAAACAAAGTTTTTTGCAATTCACCGAAAAAAAACGAGCTCTTCCCTGCGTGTTTTCACTTGCGAAAATTTGTCGAAATTTCAATTATTTTTTCGCAGAAGCGCGTAAAAGAGGTTTTCACGCACTAGTGCGAAAAAACGTTTTGTCGCACTAGTGCGAAAAGTGACCTCATGCGACACCGAAATGACGCACGGAAAAGCGAGTTTTTTGTCGGTGAATTGCAAAAA
>CM055404.1:13858243-13892587 GCA_029228625.1 Pseudolycoriella hygida
GTCATACAAATTAACCATCCGATACGGAACACAGTTTCATGTCGTAATGATAATTATTGTTTTGTCACACATTTTTGTTTATTTATTCATTTTTTTCCTTTAACTTTTTTCATGTTTTTTTTCGTAATTATTATTTTGAGGTAAATCTCTTTTTTAAATTGTTCTCTAATTTATGTACGGTACACCTACCTAACTCATATTTTAATCTCCGGTGACATTGTGTAATGTGTGTGTGTAGGGAAATCTAAATTTATATACATTTGAATTGGAAAAATCATTTAACATTGAAGAACATTTAAAATCAGCACTGGAAATGTCCATTCGATGTGTCGATGGGCTAAAAATCTCACCTCTTCTTCACTCCACTTTACTTCTGTAGTCGTATGAAATGTTGTGTATTAAATGAACGGGTCAGAGATCCGCTCAGAACTTCAGTACCAAAAATTTCAACAACCACACCGACACGAGTGGAAAACTTTCAATTTCAAAATATTACCTCAATAACAAGGTCTGCACTTTCAGTTAGGACACTCACTGCCGAGAATTTGGAAATGCCAAAATTAAAGAAGTAGCGAGTACATTACATTGTATCCATTGTATTTAGTTTATAAATTGACACCTGGCTGCGTACTTGAGCCCTGTACCTGGCAATAAAGAAGGCAGCCTGGTGCTGAACATCTTTTTTTACAAAATGTAGGAGATAGTGAGATCTATACATCACATATATTTCAACTCGGCACCCGCTCTTACCAACTATTAACCTCGCTCCTTCTTCCAGTTAGACGAAGTCAGAATTTCAGCACCAGGCTGCCTTCGTCTGACAAGATTTTACCGAAGAAAGGTAAAACCGTGTCAGACCAAGGCAGCCTGGTGTTGAAGTTCTGACTAGGCTCACTGGAAGAAGAAGCAAGGTTAATAGTTAGGCTCGGAATAGGTCAGATTTTACCAGACCTGAACCTTAAAATCGAAAACCTGACCTGATTTCAATTTGATAAGATCTGGTTTTATCTTTATCAGAATTCATCCAGCATGCATGCAGCAGCATGCAGGTTGCAGGGAAATATTAAAAAAATTCAAGTTTAGGATAAATTTGGATTTTTATTTGTGAAAATAATTTTTTATGCTTAACTTGTTCACTTTAGATCAAATCAGGTTGATTCACGTCATTGAATTTCAGGTTCAGGTCAGGTCAAAAATCAAAATTTCAGGCTCAGGTCAGGTCAAATATAAAAATTTCAGGTTCAGGTCGAATCTGGTTTCAAGTAAATCGGGTCAGGTTTCAAGCTGCGTACTTGCTCAACATCTGTTTTTGCCACCCGGGTGACAGTTCTTTATTAACTTTTCCATATTTGCTATTCAACATGAGGTTGGGTGCAATTTTAAAATTTCATTCATAAATTTTTTAATTTTTCATTTTATGAATGGAGTGTAAAAATTGCAACTTACTTCACAGCAAACGTAAGGAAAATTATGATTGAAATGTCAAAATTGCAACCAACTTCATATTGAATAGCAAATATTGAATATTTGACAAAGAACTGTCACCCGGGTGGTTTTTGCCAACGTGGAGTGAGTTCAACATAAGTTTCAATTGCTGCCCTCTGCACTCAAAGTGTCATAACTCAAGAACGCAGCCTAGTGCCGAATTGAAATATATGTGACGTATAGATCTCACTACTGCCTATACTCTGGTAAAAATAGATACTAAGCACTAGACTGCCTTCTTCATTCCTAGGTACAGGGCTCATGTACGCAGCCAGGTGTCAAATTATGAACTAATATAATGTAAAGTACTCGCATTTTCAAATCGGCACAAAGTATGCTAAATAAAAGTGCAGACCTATCTTCAAGCGAAAAGTTTGTTAAAAAACTAGGCAATCACAAGAAAGTCGCTCAGCTACAAGATGAAAAAACAATGAATATGAATAGCTATTGAGGTTACTTTTTTGAATTTGCCAATTTTTTTCAACAGAAGTTACTCTGGAAAAACATCGTTTTTATCGGTTGGTTATAACAATTCATTCAAGAGCTATGGGTAGTATCTGCTTTGCAACAGGTTACTAAATAAGTTGCGGATACAATTAAAGTTACAAATTGACTAAGGTCAGGAAATTCCGGTCGATTCGGGAAGGCAGCCCGGTGCCAAAAAAATTCCTATGACAATGTTGGATGATGAAACGAGTACATAAATGTTCACTTGGTTCCGATTCAGCACCAGGCTGCGTACTTGAAAAGAAGACAGCCTGGGGCTAAAAATCTCTTAATGTTACATTCCATTTGTAACTGCGGTTTTGATGACGTTAACAGATTTTTGGCAATAGGCTGCGTTCTTTATGGCTACCTAAACTTCTCAAGTAGGCAGCCTGGTGCCGATTTGGAACCGAGTGAACAGTAACATTACTCGTTTTCCACTCCAGTATTGTCATAGAATATTTTTTGCCACCAGGCTGCCCACCTTGAAATCCAGTCTCTGTTTGTTGCAATTTTTCTTCATGAAAATGTTCTAGACGACGATAAGATAGGGAGTTCAAGCACTAGACAAAGGACCGGTGTAGTAAAATTGCAACAAACAGTCGAGCATTTTTTAAGTTACTTAATTCTGTAAATCGAGATGAGTGGCAGATAATCACAAGTTTCGTTGACAAAGAATTTTCACTTTGGGATTTCCTAAGATTTTCCACACTACAGGGGACGGGAGGTGGAAGAGGTGACTCTAAAAGGGGGTCTAAAAAGGCAGACGTCATTTATGGATACAGAATATACTAAAAACAATTGAAAGAACAATTTATCTCCAAAGAATTTGTTTCGAAATATTTTTTTTTTGAAAAATCATCTCTCCGACAATGCACTTTGTCGAACATTATCAAAGAGTAGAGCCTTTCCCATTGCCCTCACTAGACCAAAAGTACAACTCGACTGTTGACTTATCTATGTACCCACACAGTGAATTATAAATCACCCACAAAAGCGTCTTAATGAAAAATAAACATAAAAACGAACAAATTTCAATATCTAATCAGACCACGACAACACTTATAGAAAAAGTTGTTTCAGCAAATTCTTAAAGTGGAAAAAAAGAGTCTCATTAACATAAATCACTCGAACCGAAATGAAATTAGCAATAAAATCCGTTTTAACATTAAAATCGACCAGTGTTTTACATTTGTTTTTTTTTTATTATTTTTCCACACCTTTCGTTGGATGATGTTGTTGTTTTTTGAATTAGGTCTTCAGACAGGGTGGGTGTAAAAGAATAAATCTTTGACTGACTCATTCGTAGACTGTTAAAATTGTCATCCTGTAATACAAGCGTTCCGTTGCTTCGATGGCACATCGTAAAACGATTAACAACCAGGGATTTGCTTTGCGTAGAGATTAATTGACATTAAACTTTTTCAATATTAAAATAATGAATCTCGCCACTTTGAAAATTGTAGGTAATTAAGAAATAATCTTTTTACAAGCAAGTTTCGAGTAGGTGGACAAATGTTTAATTACCATCGATGATTTTAACACGAAAGTATTATTTATATCTTGATAGGAGATAGTAATAAATTTAAAGGAATTTTCCGCTTAAATAATTAAATTACATTCATTTATCTTCCAATGCGATTGTCAACTGTTTTTTTCTTCAATTACATTCATTATGAACAAGGAACCCATATGGCCAGACAAATAAAATATTCTTTTCAATATTCATAAATCGTTTGTTATTCGTCCTCTCTATGCAAACGAAATTCCATTTAAAACACAATTTACATGGAGGAATGGTGACACTACATCACACCATATGGCCTTTAACGAAAATTTGAAATGAGTTGCATTCGTTCGCTCTATAATTCTTATCCTATAATATCGGTCAGTTTCACAAGAATTTGTCTCTCAATTAACCGCAATTCTTCGTTAAAAGTACAATTCAACCTTGATTGCATATATGATTAACGCAAATTGTGATATCTTACTGTTCTTTATAAATTGTATAATCAAAAATAAAGATGCCATAAGGAAAGTACATAAGGAATTATCAATAAAATAAAAAGTATGATGATGAGAGCATTTAATTTCATCAATTCTTTTCAGAATCTTGAACATTTAGAGTTAAGAATTTACTTTCATATATCTACCCATAGTGCCTACGCATAGCAATGCGAAATTTTTCTAATATGGCAACACCAAATTTCATTGACAACTTTCGTTTTATAAATGAAATTCAAGGTTGCCTAATTCGAAAAATTTCACATCTGTAACTTTCGCATTGTTGTGTAAATCTACAGTTTATAAGGGAGCAGATCAGTTTTGTTTTAACTTGTCTCGAGAACTACTGTGAAACATTCATGGATGAAAATATTTTAGAGTACAAACTGAAAGATCTCCAAAGATTGCAGAATAGATGTATCAAAGCCATCTGCCGCCTAAATAGATTTACTCTGACAACATACCTTTACAGTTCTGGACTGCTACCGATTTGCGAACTCGCGAAAGTTGAAAGAATGTCTTACGTCTACAAATTAACTCATTCGCTCACTAAGCACAACTTCCGATTTATCATCAATTCCGATGTACACGGCCGCTTGACGAGGAGAAATTCGCACATACACACATTTTCAACCCCCAGTCTTTTAAGAATGTCGAAAATGCAGCTCTAGCCACATCAATATGTGAGTATAACGCGTGTTGAACAGTAGGACACGACAAGTGACATGCCTTAAAACCTCTAAGAATACACGGAAAATTTAAATATGCATACCACATGAAGAAAATCGATCCTAGAGCACATTTAAATCAGTTTCTGTGACATCACTATCACTGTGACATCACCACCGCACCTCTGTCGTAATTAGTTGTTGTCTAATAAGACTCACGAAAATGTTTTTTTATTTTTTGTTGGTAACACCACTGAAACGTACTGTGAATGTTAGCGGGAATAGCCTGAATTTGAACTTGCGAACCTGAATGTGAGTGTGAACTTCATTTATAAAAGGACACCAACGTTACCCATGTATGACAGCATTTATCATAGAAAAATGCAAACGAGTGTTAAAGTTCGTTTTTTATCAGTTAATTCTATCTTATCTCGGCGTGCCAAAATGAGAGAAATCGCACACAAGTTCGAACTGAACCTTACTCTCAATTCTTTTTTTCATTCGCAATATTTTGATAGCTGACCCCGAGATAAGTTGAATATAACTGGTTTTTGCACTCCTGTAACACCACTGATTAATCCAGACAAGTTTGTGTTTCGTAATTGTTGTATTAGTGTTGTGATGTACTTCACTAATCAACATTTTCAACACAAAGCATAGTCAATGCCAAACATAAACGCTGCGACGCATGAACCCGATAAATAAAAGAAATCACATTTAGCCCCTTGTAAGGCAATTGAAATTTAGCGAAAATTAGCTTATATGAACCCCTTCCACTTCGCGCATGCGATATGAGAACATCCCCTTTTTATAACGGAGTGATTAATCGCACGCGCGTGTGAACAGCCAGTCGTTGTAGGAGTAGACTATTCGCACGCGCGTGGGAATAGCCAATCCTTGTAAGAGTAGACTATTCGCACGCGAACTGTATAAAAAGGAGGGATATTATAAGTGCGTACAATAAATATTCCAAAGCATCTAAAAGACATAGGAATTAACAGAAACTTGTGATTACGAATTAACAATCACCTGGGGAACGAATGTGTTTTTCTCATGATAATATAAATCACATTGAAAGATTGAAAGAGATAAAATTCGTTACCCAGGTGACGGTACCGATGGAATTAGCCTTGGGAATCTTCCCTTTTACGAAATGTCACGAAAACCTGTCGAATTTTCTTTTACGTGCCACTTCGACTTTGCTTGTCAGTTCGAAATATTTCAACTCAATTCCTTCGATCAGCTGGGATTTGAGATGGGATCTAGATGGGATTTATGCCGATCGTGCGGGATTTAAGACTGTAACCTAGGGAATTTCCATTTTACGATGTCACGAAAACGTAGATCATTAACGAATCTTTTACAAATCACGAAAACTAGGAAATTTTCCCTTTTACGAAATGTCACGAAAACCTAGCAGGAAAACAAAACTCGGTAATTATACATTTTACAAAACATCACGAAAACCTAGGAAAAAAATAGTTCTATGAGTCACATCACAGCTTTATGCAGATTTGTGCTTATTATTTTCGAGTGCCCTCGCAACCACTCGATTATGTCCATAAAAAATTGAATAAGAAGTCCCCCTAGGGGATGTACCAGTATTTTTGTAAGAAACTTTATGACCAAAATGCAGTAAAGAAAATAAAACTAACATTTCGGCCGATATCAACCGCACGCTTAGAAATAATTACAACAAAATGAACTTTAACCATTAAAAAAACTCGCGACACTAACGAAAAAGAATTATTCTCTTCATTTATATCATTTCAAGAATAATTCACAATAATTATTTAAAAAAATATTGAATGTAAGAAGCAGTGTGACACTTCACAATAGCAATATTCTCCATTTTTGATAACTTTTTGCCGGTTGGGTTTTTTTACTCTATTCGCGTTGTACTTTTCAAAACTCATAAAAAATTTCGTATATTTCCGGACGTCTTTGACATGTATGCGTTTTGAGTCTTAAGTAAAATAATATTTCAGAAATACATTCACATAACCTGCCTGAGTGTCACATACGTGGTAAGAAGTTCAGTACCAACGGTATCCACTTTCATAAACAAAATTATTTGAAATTTTTGTGGGAATTCTTGTTAAGATTCGTTCAAATAAGTTATATAAGCGTAGTTTCTCCTTGTAAGAACTGACTGTTTGTGCGAACTGATTTTCGCGCGAATAGTGCGAATAGTCTACTCTGACAAGGACTGGCTATTGGCACGCGCGTGCGAATAGCAACAGTCTTTTTATAATTATTCTATTTGATTTGATACTTTGTGAACTATTTGCTGAACTATTTTTATTTACATTCAATGAGTAGTGGAAACTTTCTACTCGATTCTTGCTCTATATATTTTTAATAAACATGAATTGCCTCATCCTCTAAGCATAAACGAACCAACAACACTCCACCCAACTGCCAAAAATGTCACCCACTTTTTAAACATGACCAAATCAGCGCACCCAACTGAGCTTTGCTGGCGGCCTATTCTTCTGACGTTTTCCCATATATCTGATCCTGACAATCTCTCAAAGGTATGAAACCACCCTGAATCTCATCCAGAACATCTCCCACTAACAACTCTTCTGATATAAAATATGTTCTACTTCACGACTCACTGCTTTATCCTAGAAATAAATGAGTTACATCAGCATGGATTCGCTCCCTTATAAATAACAATCCTCAATTCTTTTATGGATTTGATCATTACAACAGAAAAATGCATTGTCTTCGAAGAATAAAACGGAAATAATGAATAGTCCTATCCGCAAAGACGAGAGGGATACGAAAACGTTGAGATGGATATCACATTCATTGGAATTGGATACTTAATTTATATTTAACGATGAATATTGATCGATAATTTATTCATAAACGATATTTATATGGAAATGTAATTAGAAATAAAAATTTCTTCATTTCCAATTTGGAATATAAATTAACATTTTTTCTTCATTCGCAAAAGCAACGTTATCGACGTTATTAAATATAAAGCAAAATACAAATTCAATACTGTCATTCATTCACCCCTCTCGCCAACATTCTGTGGTGAAATTCTTCACACTTTTAAGGAAAGCAAAGTTTGTAATTTAAAAAGGCAATGCAGATATGCACAATAAGAATGTCCCGCTATTTGTAATATCACAGTGTTCTCTATTTCGATGATTCTCTGACTTCTCTCATTTCGCCATTTGAAATAACATTACGAAATGAGAGAAGTCGGAGAATCATCGAAATAGAGAACACTGTGATATTACGAATAGCGTGTCATTCTTATTGTGCACAACTGTAAATAATTTTGGTAAAAAAGTGCCTGTGATGACGAACAGGCTTTAACACAGTTTCTAAAATTGCCACGCTGTAGTGCTGTGCTTTAATAAGATGCACAATTTATTCAGAGTTGTAGGTGTTACTTGACCTGAAATCAGATCAGTTCTTATTTTTTATCTGCACGAGGACATTCCATTCCAGCAAAATAAGATAATAATTCACCGATAAAAAAATCAAAAGGAAAAGAATAAATAGAGAGAGAGAGAGAGAGAAAGAGAGAAAACAAATCAAAAAGGAATTTTTCTAGAATCTCCGAAAGTTGCAATTGTATAGTTAGTGTTGTCATCCGATTGTCAAACGTGTTTCCTGTTCTTACCACCCCAGTCGAGTTACAAATGATTTGAAGTTGATGGGAACACTGAAAAAAGTGACATCTTTTATGAACAACCCCTTTATGTTTGTTAATTGATACTAACGTGTGAATGTCAATATGCGTCAAGAATTACTCTCCTGATTTACCGTACGATGGAAAAACAATTTTCTATATTTTTTTTCGGGATTTTATTTTCATTTTATTTATTTCTTTAAGACGAGGTTTTTCTTTTACGGGGCACTCATGCCGCATTATCCTTGTTGTATGCTCTACTCGATATACACCACGTAATATACGTTTGTTTGATGTATACGTTTTCGTATATAAATGTGATTTGAATTGAAGTGTAATGGTTTGGGGATGAGCTATGCTTTTGCATAAATGTGGATAATTTTTGTATAACTACCTCCCCGACAAAACTCTTAATACATGGGGAAGTGACTAAGAAATGAAAATGAGTTTTCGATATAGTTTCACTGCTATATCAACATTTATGTGCATGAAACGATGAATAATGATTTGGCGTATTTTTAAAATCTTATGTTGACTTCGTTGTTCTGTAATGGGTTTTTGATATAATGCTGTGGAAGTTTGTTCGTATTTAATAGCATCTAGTCGTTGGAAAAATTCATCGATTGCAAATTTTGAACCAATTGTAGTTAATGAAGGAAATTTGAACACGTAATTACATTGCTTACAGGGTCTATTAGGAACCTCTGTCAATTGCTGCATTAACCCAAGAAACAAAAACCAACATTTGACTCCACAAACGCTCAACTCATTTAAATACAGTTACGATGGTTACTTACTTACTTACTTACTATTACAGTAAGTTACGTAACTTACAGTTACGATGGTTAACAGTTTAAAACTCAGCTGGAGCTCATTGCACTCAGCTGCAGCTCACTGCACTTAGCTGCAGCTCACTGCACTTAGCTGCAGCTCACTGCACTTAGCTGCAGCTCACTGCACTTAGCTGCAGCTCACTGCACCTAGCTGCAGCTCATTGCACCTAGCTGCACCTCACTTTACCTTACTGCACCTAGATGTACCGCAATCAATCATAAACGTTTTTGACTTCCCTCTATCTCTACTTTCATATGCTCATTTCAATGGTTTATTAGCTTTCATATTAGGATAGCTCTTTGCAGTCCTGTGTGTGCCTTCAGCAACATTCTGTTTACGTGGTCGTTATATTTGAGGTTTTGAAAGGGATCTTGGTGTTATTTATTTCTAAGGCAGGAAATGCTACCAAATACTTTAGAGTTGTTTGATCTACGGAGTAAAAGAGCTTCTGATTTTCCGGCATTCACTTTAATTTTCCATTTCTCGTAGTAGCATTGCAATTTTCTAAGGTGGCATTGGACGTTTGATCTTCGGACATAATTTGAAAAAGAGGCAGAGGCTGTTTGCTGCAACCTACGCTACGCGAAATCGAAATTTTTACATAGACTATTCGAGCCTAACGGAACATTTTGAAATTTGGAAAATGACGTCTAGAATTTTTCAACAATTTTTAACACTCCGGATTTTCTCCTCATTCGATTTTAGTAAATTATAATTATATCATGTCAATTTTCTTTGGCTAACTCAACCTTAGTCGTACATAAAGTATGTCATGCAACAGGGGAGGAAGAGGCGATTGGGTGACAGTCCATACAAATATTTTGAAGTTTCAAACATTTTTGTGTGACAGGGGGATTAGGGTCCGAAAAACGTCAATTTACGTACTTTATGAACGACCCCTAATTGTAGAAATTTACTTGTTAAAGAATCAGAAGACCAAGGATCAACTGATTTTTTTTTTTAATTTGAAATCTCTTGTTTCAAAATTTATCCTTCCCTCCCTTCTTTTTCCTTACTTTTCCAATGCACTGACAAACAAGATCACTAAATTTTACTCGTAGCAGGTAGGTAACATTGTCTTAAGGTAATCTAAAATTTCTTCCATAGCCCCCTGGGGTTAAAGAGCCGATATTATTGCACACTTAGTGTGCACAGCATATATATTGCGTAAGTTGAGATTTGTGTGCTCAAAGTGCACACCACTTACTCACATGACACATACCTGTGCAACATTGTTACAGGTCCGTAGCCTGGGTCGAGGGTTTTCGTTAAACAGGGTCGCCGATAGACGACCGACGCTTCCCCCCCCCCCCTCCCCGATAACACGCCGCTGTCGTTAAGAGTGTCAAAAGTTTTTTCTTGCAGTGTAGAACCGAAAATCTATTTCAAGAACGAAATGGAAACATTGAAATGAGATTGGAAAAGAAAAGAATGATTGCGCCGCAGGCGAAAATTTCAAGTATTGAAAACGGTCATGACGTCGAGATTTATATTTTTTAGTAAAATTCGGAACATTTCAGTTCCCTTGTCCCCCCCCCCCCCCCCCCCAGACACGGGCTTGCATTGTTAGTGCCGAAAATCACTGCACAAAGGCTTTGTATATTATGTGCACTTTCTGTGCAAAATTTTACACAAATATCAGACTTTTCTTACTCAAAGGTAGCGTTGCCCCTACAGCGACACATACACAAAATACAGCTGTGAGAGATATTGTAGGCTACCTGGAGCTACAAGTGAAATATTCGAACCTTTTTCTCAGTGTCTGTATCAACAACATGGCATGTCACAATTCCTGACCCTCCGCCTCCTCCTCAAGTGCACACGTTATTTCCGGGCGATCCCTGGTCGGAATTTACTGTGACAGAATTGACTTCTGCAGTATGGAATGATAATTCCCGTTATATTTTCATGTTCAATTGAACTGAAATGAACAATATACGAACAGCATCCATTTTGCAGCTCCCTGGGTAATCCGCCACTACAATAGAAGGATCTCCAATACAAAGCATTCATAAAGGGTGTTAAGCAAGAGATAGAGAGGAGGGTGTCGATATTGGGTAACCGTGACGGTCGTAGCTTGATGTGTGGTAGCTTGATGGCTATTTGTATGCAGCAAGCCAAACGCCCACGTGCATATGTGGCCATAATTTGTGCACTACTTGCAATCATACGAAACGAATGTTATGGCATCGAAATCTGTGCGCATCGCATCGTTCCATAAAACAAGATCGATTTGTTTTGTTCGTTAAACTTTAAAATTTCAATCAAACACAATGTGTAAGACACCAAACATGCTACGAAAATATAATATATGAGGTATACCACCAGTACCACCTAAATTGGTTTGGTTACTTAAAAATGCTAATTGGCCGTGATTTGTTAATTATATGAATTCATTAAAGCCATTTAACTTCTCTGCCCATATATTTTCATTATTCCGTCTAAATTTTTGTGTATTAGGCTATGTGATAGACTTTGAGTTTATATTTTCATATTTTTTATTTATTTCATCTCTTATACTATGAGTGTGTATGAATACATTAATTTTCATTATTGTTTGATGCGGTGTTTGACTTTCTATTAGTACATTGTTATAAATGGTTTGGGTAAGATGAACACGACGATTATGATCTTTTTTTTAATTTTTTTTGAAATGTGTGATGTTTGTTGAACATAATTTGGTTTTGAAAGTTTAATTATGAGTTTTTACAATTTGTTCGTTGTTAATCAGTCTGAGGTGAAGGAAATATAAGAAACATGGGAGATGGCTATGGAAGAAAAAAAAAATTAATTAAATTATTTAGAATGTGAATCATGACTTTGATGTTGAAGACGATTTGAACGGTTTGAACGAAGTTAGTTTTGTTGCGACAAAAATTTGAACAACTGTTAACACCATCCGAAATCATTACATGGAACAGTATGTTTCGACACACAAAGAGAATGGAAAATTAAAAACACAAACAAATATTGAACAAATATTAACGGCGCCTAACAACTGTTTGACTTTGTGTTTAACAAAATACTCCGATGTGGAAAACCGCTTCTAAAAATTAAATCTTAAAAATATGAACTAAAGTTTTTTTTTTAAAATCGAGGAAAATCTAATTATAAAATTTTTTCTTTCGACTTGGTTTTCATTTTAAATACGAAGGGAACACATTGGTAAATTACCCCAATTAAAAATTATACCATTTTTCCCCTTGAACGTCTCAGAGTTTGTGAGAATTATCGTAAAGATTAAACAATTAAAAAAGTTGTCATTGTCGTTTTGGATCTTCCTTAATTCACCACAAAAAGAAGGGAATTAAGTTCAAGCGTAATTAAGGCGACTGAACGTGTAATTCATTTGATTAATTAACCGATGATGAAATAGAGAACCTAATTTTTTCCTCTTTTTAAATTCGGGGAAGATTTTCTTGAAGCTTTCATTACAAAGAACAGATACGAAATGTATCACGAATTGATGCACATTTCACCGTCACGAGAAAAATAACTAATAACGCGTTTAGTGTGACATCTGTCATAGTATACCCATACCGAATTTCATGATAATTAACGGCATCTTTTATCAGGTAAACATAAACGGCGGAATCGTTTATGTCTTTTATCATGAAATTCGATATACTTTGACAGAAGCCGAAATTGCACTAAATGCGTGGATTAGACAAGAAACTCATGTCATAAATAATAAATTTGCCTTTACAACCCAATCAAGAATAGGGGCTATACTTATTTATTTATTTATTTAGCGTATGGTTTCTTACATCTATTACAATTATATATTTTTATTCTATTCTATCACAATTGTGAGTGACCGAGAGGTCATTACGACAGGTTCGGTTATTATATCTCAATTGCAAATTAGATTTTAATACATTTCTATTTTTCACACTTATTCATTCGTAGTTGATTTGTTTTTCGATGCTATTGCCGGGGAGATTGGCTAACCAACAGTTCCGACGACCGAGTGATGACTCTTTTGTCTGCTGGGACCTCACGAACCCATTGTGTGATCTGGGCGCCATCTTTCGTGTCTATTTTCGTTGAATGTGCCTTGATGACCCATTCATTGTGCATTGCTAGTGTGAGTGACGTCACTGAATGCACGCGTTTCGTTACAGGCAATCGAATCCTGTAACTACCCAATTTAAACGAAGCATCGAAGCTTGGGTGAACTTGTGGACGTTCCTGAATTAAAATTTTTTGATGGAAAAAAACCCATTCGTTACCGGGGATCGAACCCGGATATTCTTGGTGGAATGCCAGCGCGTCACCACTGAGCCACCACGTCCACATATATATACTATATATATACTATACTATACTAAAACCTATAGACTGGAAATATCGAATAAGAGGGTACGTTCGCAAAAAAACCGATCACGGACACTGAGATGAGAAGTAAATCTGTAACGGTAAGCAGTCTAAAATGTCCATCTTACACCACATCTTAGTACCACTCTTTTCGTTCCACTTTCCCCGCTTTAAAAAATAGTGGAACTATCTTCACGCCGCATTATATGCAACGCTACAATAGTTCCACTTTTTTGGTTCCACTTTCTGAATATATGCAGCGTTACGATAGTTCTACTTATTTTTTTAAAGTGGGGAAAGTGGAAATAAAAGAGTGGAACTATTGTACGCTGGTGTCATGCCCCACTAATTAGTGGAGTATGATAATCACAATAAAGAAATACAATAATCTTTATTGCATTGGTGACTGTAATATGTTACTTACAGCACTCAAAACCACTGAAAATAGGACTATAATATGCCGATTATAGTCGAGTTCCATACATCGACATATTACCAAAATAACGTTATTATGGTAGACTAGACTGTAATCAGCAATATTATGGTGTAGTTGAATAAATTATAATCGAGTTAAATAAATTTTGTGTGGAAATTTACCAAAAAATATTTATTTTATTTAGAGTTGAAAAAATTAGAAAAACAACCTTGCATAGCAGTGTTCACCAATTTTCTTTCGAAATGCATGGCACGGTTGATAAATCGCGAATTGGCCATTATAGGCACCAGGGAACCCAATTACCTGGGTGAAAAATTGGATCGTTCGATGACACAACAACCCCATATCGATAGAATGTGCCAGAAGCTGAAATCACGTAACAACCATTCTCCGGAAGGTGTCAGGAACGACATGGGGAGCAAATGCTCATACACTACGAACAACTGCTATAGCACTTGTATATTCAACGACCGAATTCAATGCCCCAGTGTGGTATAGGAGCGCACACACGTGCAAAGTGGACAATATGCTACATGATTCGATGAGAATCATTGCAGGAGTAGTATCCTCCACTCCAGTGCCATGGCTCCATGTGCTCACAAACATCACGCCCCCACACCTCAGACGAGAAAGAGCAGCACACAAAATGTGGATGAAATATACCGAACATCCGAATCTCGTTGATACACCGTTGACACAAGACCTGATGAATCCACCGGCGAGCAGGCTGAAGTCAAGAAAACCGATATGGAAAGACACGAATATTCAGCAACCGACTTATTTGATCGAAGAAAATTGGAGGAAATTTAGGTATGATAATCCCAATTTTACGAACAAGACACTTATCGACGATCCATCCAAAAGAGTTGAAGTGTTTTCACTTGAACGTAAAGCGTGGAAAACACTAAATCGTTTTCTTACGGGACATGGATGTTGTGCCGAGCAAATGTTTCGATGGAATTATGCAACCTCGACTGTATGTGATTGTGATGGAAAACGATGAATCATTTGCTCAAGGAGTGCCCGGACAGAAAATTTAACGGTGGACTTGTTAGTCTACACATTCAGTAACAGAAGAAGCGGCTGAATGGTTGGCAAATTTTGATGTAAATGTGTGAAAAGGACAGTTAGTCTTGGAGACGAATAGTGAAATTTGTAAATTATTATGAAAATTAATGTGAATAGTAGTTCGTTAAATGTACCATACGAGTAAGTAAATAAATAGGCACCAGCAATAAACTATCGTATAACACAAGTACTAAATCGCTTGATCATAGTCTCGATACATGAAGTGACCTCGGGGCGAAGTCATTAACTTCATCTCGGCGCGTAAATGTACCTGGCACTGCAACCCTCGAATCATTCACTAAAACTCGACTATAATGACGCGATTATAGTTCTTGTGGTATAATATACTGTTATATTAGTGCCAAAGTGTCATAACGTTTATATGGATTGGTGGAACATGTACGTAATCTCCTACAAAATAATTGTATCTTATGCAGTGGCAGTTATAGTTTTTCGTACGAAATACCAGTCTAAGTATAATTAGACTTAGGTTTACTAGTGCAGCTAAATTATGACTTTGTTTTTAAGGCCTCAACAAAGGTTCTCCCAACATTGTCTTTTCCGGTACAATAATAGCACTACAACACAATCAACGTAGTTCTGACAATCGGAACAAAGTCTGTCTATGGTTGAGTTTTGAATAAATTTATGCACTGGCAACTCGAATCTCATAGTAACAAGCAGGCGTGCTGCGCTATCGTGTTGCTAATTGAATTATGGCTTATGAGTAAATGGACTGGACAAAGCAATGGAAAGGAATTTTCTTGCAATTTTTTGAAAAGTTTAGTCTTAAGATGAAAAATTTGATTTTTGTCGTCTCTGGTGTTACTTGTTTATTTCTGATAGTCAGATACATTAACAGTCGAATAAGCAGCAGTCAGTAATCAGTAATCATCATTCACAGTCTTATAAGGTGTCTCAATTGCCAGGCAAAACACATGTGTGGTGTGTACATTTTCATTAGAAGAGTTGGAGGCACATTAATAGTAGATTACAGGACAGACCATGTAAATTGTCCATTACATAAGTGCCAAGCTTGCGGCATCGAGCCGAATTTATCCCAACACATTAATACTTTGTGTAATACTTTAATAATGTGTGGGCGACGACGCGAAGTGAGCTTTAGCCAAAGTATATCGAATTTCATGATGAAAAATGTTTATAAATTGTCCACCAGCCCAAATTACTATGGTATATGGTTTACACTCGGGTTTACTTCATTATGAAATTACGTATACTTTGACAGCGCGCTTGACGGTTTACTTGTGAGGCCTATCGTGATGGCTTTGCATAAGTCATTGTAAAGTATTTATCATTTCATTGGGCTTAAGAACTTTAAATTCATCTCTTTTAGCCGTGGGATCATCCACCATGCAATTGTCAGGCTAAACAAATATTTCGCTTATGGAACTAGTAACAATTCAAAATTTTCATTCTCCAACATACAAGATGTGCTATCCAGAATGTATGCAAAAATATTGTAATTTCTTACATACCTTTCTTCATGTAACACATGTTCAACTTTATTAACCGCAGACATAAGCGAAAAAGGCAAAAACGCTTGTAAAACAAATAGACCCAAGCGAAGACATAACAAAATCATCCTCCCCATTCAAACAACCTCAATTACATAAAACCGGATGAAATTTAATTACTCAACCATTCCTCTTTGTAAAGTGCGTTGATTAAATACGATGAGGTTTTATATGTTTGAGGATCAAATTGGCATTTAATTGCAGACTTAATTTCCATAATTTAGCTTTCTGACTTGCTTTGAGTGTGATTTTTGTTCGGGATTAAAGGACTTTGTGAAAAATACAATAAATTTAAGGTTGTTAATATTCACAAGAAATAATAATGAAGAAAAAATTAATTGTTTCACTGTAAGTGGTTGCTAGGGTGAAAAAATAGACTATTCTTTGACCGACGCCAATTCTAGTTTTGAGACTGAACGTTGGTTTAATCAAATGCAAACAATCTTGTTCGGTGTACGTATTAAAATGATGTTTCACGCACGAAATGCCTTGCTAAACTCGCCTGCGGCTCGCACGTGTAATTGGTAAAACAACACCATACCGGACACAGATATTTTGTATAACTCAGTGCGATGGAAGCACTACAACGTTCCTTACATTATAATTGACTTTCTTTCGCAGATACAGTGGAAGCTCTCTATACTGAAATCTCGCTATAATGAAATAGCTCTCTATAGTGAAAAGCAAAAAAAAAGAATTTTTTCCCTAATCTGAACCATTTCAGTTTTCAACACTGTGTGAAATTTTCTGTAGAATGCGGAAGACTTACGTGCGTCCAAAAAATTGCAAGAGACCTATTTTGTCTGGCTCGTCCCTTCCAACAACATTGTGGAACATAAAAACTTTGTAGCTACTGTAGTTTATGAGATACCGTTAGAGTATAATGTATAAAACGCTGGAATGGCCCATATGCTATTTTATCTATCGAGAACGGATATATCGAGATAAGTAAATTTGCTCTAGAGGGATAAGTTCGAGATTATCGTTCTAGATAGGTAATAGTAGATTATGCACCTCTTGACAAAATTGTTGTTTTGACGTGTGGGGCATTGTGGCCCTAGCCGAAGGCGTGGGACATAATACCACACGTCAAAATAACAATTTTGGCAAGAGGTGCATATGCTATTTTATCTATCGAGAACAGATATATCGAGATAAGTAAATTTGCCCTAGAGGGATAAGTTCGAGATTATAGTTCTAGATAGATAAAAATAATTAAGAAATTAGAAACAATTCTCTTAAATATAAAAAATCTTTTCGTTCGTTATGAAGTTTTCGTTGACACATTTACAAACTAGGACAAAGAACACAACAAATTTGATAAACAGCATACAAAGGATGCTGAGTTATTAAATATTAATTTTGTCGAAGTCCGAACCCGAACTTCTCTTCACGGGCTTGGGCTTCGGGCTTTCGGGCTTAGCTAGGGTAACCATTCATCCTCCTTTAAGACGACATGTTCTCTTTTCTTGGTCTAATTCCTGTTTTTAACAAAAGATCTAAGAACATCACTTTTTCCATAAAATTTCCTCTTTTTCTTTTGAACGAAATGTCCTATTTTAGAATATTCAAAAATGGTAACCCTAGTTTAGCAAATCCCGGTCAAATCCGTCTTCGGGTTTTAAAATTTTCGGTCGCGATGCATCCGAAAATATCCAAATCACATCGACTATGAAAGAATGATGTATTGCAGTGTATCAGTAATGACATTGTTGTAAGTTTATTGAGGTAATGATTTTAGATAAAAGAAAATTACACATTTGCGAGCCGCACAACGAGCACACGAATTTTTTCAGATAACAGAATTCGATTCGATTTGAATCACTTTCGGTCGGTCGGATGTCGGGTTTCAATTTCGAATCGGACTCGGTCCTGGTCGAGCCGAGTTACCAGCGGTTGCTGAGAGGTCGGGCTTCGGGTTTTAATTTAGAATCGGGTTCGGTTCGGGTCGGGCTTCCAAAAAAGGTCGGCCCGCACACCTCTAGAGTGCTGTGTGTGATACATTCGAATTATCTCACATCAAAACTGTCCAAGGAAGGTACATTACAACTTTATATGCGAAGGGACGAAATCGTGAGAGAAATCTCATTTGCAGCCCTAGATTAGCAATTTTGATTAGAGATTCTGTAATTTTGTAATGATTTCGACTTTGTTTAAATTTATGAACATGCAATGCCATCAAGGTTGAAGAAGCGATTATTTAGCACGATATTGTAAAGTAATACTCGTACCCTACCTTGTGTTTTTACAACACTTTCTAGTTTCATTTAACTTAACAAAGTCAATATATTTTTTCAACTTTAGTCTTAAAATAAACTAAAAATGTGATTGATGGGTATTTTTGATTGGTAATAATAATTAGTGTTCCATTTCCACCGAATAGTATTTTGAAATAAACGAGAATCGGCCAACAGTAATACGTATTTCGTTGGTGGAATCGCAATTAGTACAATTAGTGACCAATGACAAAATATACATTCAGCAAATATGTGTCGTTGCTAGGTTAACTAAAATTAATTTATTTTTTAGCACAACGGACAAGATCTTAACAAAAAGTTTCAAGTAATTTTTTGTACTCGTTAATACGTTAATCAAACATATTTACCCATTAGACACCATGATTTCTATCTATTTTCGACTTTATTAATTAGTATCACACAAAAGTTTATTTTTTAAATGTCCGTCATGCTTTACATAACCGCGAATGAAATCAATTTTATGAAATATTCATATCGGGTGGTGTTACAGACACAAATAACGATTGTATTATTTTTCTGGGAGTTACCAACGTGCAGTTCACCATCCAACAAAACAACAACCCTTTTTCGTATGTTGAAAAGCAAAATTGAGATCCAAAAAATGTATAACATGTTTTAAGGAATAAAAGTATGATATTGTTGCAAATTGGTTCAAGTTTGTAATATTAAGAAACTATAAACACGAAATTGATGTAGATGGAAAGACAATTCTATTTGGAAACAGCTTAAGAGGAAAGTTCGTATGTTTTCGTTATAGTTGCAGGAAATGCTGATAATAATTCTACATAAAGTAATGATGTTGGCATGGGTTCGATATCTGTAGATTGCATTATTTTAACGATTGTTATTCGCCAGTCATTTCGTCGCTTCTATAAAGAAAGATCTACCTTGGAAAGTATTTGTTCGGTTATTGATTAAAAAAAACTCCAACTGTCGCTCTGAGTAGCATCATACTCACACTTATGTTGATGAGTTGTTGTTGTTGATGAGCTTTTGATGAGTTTCACTGCGTTTTGTTGAATTAAGAAAACTTAGTCTCTAGTCGAATATACACAAGTTGTATAGAGTTGTCTTTTTCCATACAGTCAACTTCAAATCTGTGATAAAACTTCGTTTAAAGCTCACTCTTTGGAGGCAGCGCTCATGAAAAATTTGAGCGGCGCTCATTTTTGCGCTCCCAATAAATAAACTTACAATTTTACTCAAAAAAGTAAGCTCTTTAATTTGAAAATCTAATGTTTCTTTCTATTTTCGGATAAAAGAATGATGAGAGCAAACTTATACAGTCAAGTTCCTTTAAATTTATTGGCTGCCTTTCAGCTGTTTTCATAAAGCTTGTATTGGCAGAACTGCAAAACAGCTGAAATTCGACAGTAAGTGAATTTAAAAACACCCGACCGTATGACATTTGCAACAGAAAGTTTAGTATGACGTTCACTTCGTTGCCATGTTTGACAAGTTAATCATTCCACACATTTTTGGATCGGGCAGCCCTATTTATAGTGCCGGTCCGAAAATGTATGGAATTTTAGATTTATCAGGTTGGGACGACCCACTACTGGGTCATGAAACACAGATCTACTGATCCTTTGTTCCTTTCCCGTTCATCACGTAAATCCTTCGAACCTACCAGTACCAGCGAGGAACTTGTCGAGGACAATTGGTCCTAGCTTTAGTACATCCAGAGGCCTGATCACATGACCACCCAGAGTCCTGAGTCTCAGTTGAGAAAACTTTGGACACTCACAAATTACGTGATATCCAGTTTCGTTCCCGAGACCACAGGTACATTGTACATTCAGGATCGCTGACGATTCCCATCTTTGACAAATGACTGCTTAGCCCACAGTGCCCGGCAATCGCTCCCACTACTCTTCTTTTGCGGCTCCGGTCCATGTTCAGCAGTGCATTTGTCCACTTGCAGTCGGGTATTGGTAGGAATTGCCTTGTGTGCCTTGCCCCACCATATTCACGCCAACGCTTGATTCCCTCTGAACGCACCCATTCCTTTACAGCCTTGTCACATTCTGACTGTGGTATAGGAATGAACGGTTCGGGTCCACATTGAGCAGATGTAGCACCCAGCTTTGCGAGTTCATCCGCTCTCTCACTTCCATCTATTCCAGAGTGCCCCGGCACCCAAGCAACCGTCACCTGATTACTTTGGCCCAGGTTCAGTGTGCTTTTGAACTCCTTCATTAATTTGGATGTGGTTACAGGCGACATTATCGCTCTGATCATTTCTTCGCTATCGGAAAGGATTGTGACTCTTTCGCCTACCGTTTCCGGTCTCAATGCACTTCGCAATCCTTCCATCATGGAATACATTGCATGAAAGTTTCTAAATGCGTTCCTGATAAAAAGTCAGTCGAATCCGAGGTCGTCTAAACGCTCAGAGTGTCAAGGTGAAAAGTAAACCATAATTCGAATGCCCACATCTCGGTCATGAATTCATCGAATTCTTTGGATTTTTAATTGTTTTCTTAGGTATGGGCAGACACTTTGAATACAGCTATAGAACAAGGCTAGACGCCTATGTGTTGTAATAGTATCTTTAGAAAAAGCTAAGGAGCAAACAATTTTTTAGTGCAAAATGGATTTTTTTTTCAAATGCAGTGAATGACTGCTATTTTGCACACTGACTATTTCCATTGTTGCCCATGGTACGTGTATACTCACGTTGACAACAAGTGCACACTTGAAAACTGAATTGTTGCCCACGCTTCATCGTTTGGAAAATTCTAAATGCTTGTACCTTGGTGTACATTTTTCTACCTTTGAATGGATATAATCATGAAATTTCTATAAAGATTTTAGGCGTATTTAACTCCAATTACTTACTAAGCGTTTTAATTAAACTATGAAACTTATGAGCGCGAGTGCGAGCGCTAAATATGAGCGGCGCTCTCGCTTCCTCTCACGTCATTGAATAATAAGCGGCATTTTCAAAAATTTTTGTGGTGGTCAATACGAGTTCAAGATGAGCTACCACTACCGTCTTGTGAAGGTTGATTTTGTACCAACTTCTCGGGCCGCCGTTAAATCCCGAGGCCGCCGAAACAGCATCTTCGTCTCGATAGTTCAACCTATCATTTTTCACTTGACGTGACCACGAGATGGGGTAAGGGATGAGCGATATAAAGCTCTGTTAAATGCGTCAAGTCAAATGAACTAAATGTTTTCTTGTTCCCATGTTATTTTGCACCATGGCTGGATCAATAGCTGCGTCCAGGTTACGATTAAAAGTTGTAAAACTGATGTGTAAGTGTACAACTTTACAATATCACTTTTCCAGCGCGTATGAAACAAAAAGTACATCATGTTCACAACTTAAAGATCAACAAAACATCACTATTTCAGCAATATATCAGCACAATAAAGTTGTGTATGTGATGTATTAATGATGTAGTATTGATGTAAAAATGATGTGTAATAGCGCAACTTTATAATATCGCTTTTACAACACTGACACATCATTTGTTAATCTCTAAAACATCACAAATGCAATATTACACCAGCACATGATATAAAATTGATGTATGTGCGATGTATCTGAGATATTTCAATGATGTGAAATTACTATGTAAGTGTACAGCTTTACAACATCACAAATTCAACACTGATGCAACAATTTTGCAACCTACACATCAGCAAGACGTCACATGTACATCACTTGCACATTACACCACACCACATATTTTGTACATCATTTTTACATCGTTTCAGCCTGAAATTTATTATTTCGCCAACTATTATCACCGTATAAGATTTACCCTATTTATGGGCCCTAGTAGAGACTCAGTTTTAGAACCGTGGCTGAGTCCATAAGCTCAAAAACCAAAAAGGTTTTTTCTATAACTCTTCAAGCAAGCCTTGACCTTTCAAACAAAACAAAAATGATGAAAATCGGAACTTTGTTCTTCGTACGGGTCTAAACGCAAATTCTCATTTATTTAATCTTTCGAATTTTGGGGAATATTAAAAATCCCCAAAAATTGAAGGACGTACCGTGTGTTCAAAAAGTCGTCGAACAATGAAAGCTTTAAAGCTCATCATTGTGTTTATTTATAGCTTTCCTTTTGTTCTATGTACGACGACTTTTTGAACACACGGTATTTATGAACGGCCGCAAATTCTTTAGCGCCGCAAGAGAACAGATCGTTTTTTCTTGCGAAGATATTAAAAAACTACAGATTTAAAGCAGAGTTCTGAAGTTAAAAGATTTTTTCCTACCTCAGAGAAAAGAAGCAGTTGGTACGGTACTGTCCAATAAACAACAACTAGGAAACAAAAAATTCATTGCACAGTGTAGTTATTGCGCTATAATTCTTTTCTTCTATGAGGTATGGTGTTTAAATTTAGACCCGACTTTAAAGAACGTGAAACCTGAAAAAACACAGACTTGCTATTGGTTTGAGTCGTCCAGACCGATATGAATGTAGAGATGGACGTCTTAATACTTTGTAAACATCCCCTTGTTTCCACCGACCGGTGCACCAGTGGCCTACGCATACATTTTTCTCAGCCACAGGTAGGTCACGTCTCGAAGAAATCATAGAGAAGCATTTTCATTTGTTGTGCGAAATGCGACACTACTACTAAAAGTAAATTATAAATTTGAGGTAATAGTTAGTCAATCGCTAACCGCACTCTTAAAACGCATCTGGCGAAAAAAGAATAAGTAAATTTTCTTGTGGTTTGATTGTGATCCTGAATTCGAATCGGTTTCACATGAACAACCATCGTCCAGCTCAACGATTAGCAGAATATTTTAATTTAAATTCAATTCTACCCAGTCAATTCCACATAAAATTGACAATTTTACAACTACACCAAAACAACGTTCCGTTCCGGATAAATGAAATGAAACGACAAGAAACAACTGAAATGCTCACGCCTTGTTCTCGGAACACGATTCTATCATTTTAATTATGTGTACACAATATTTGAATATCATACATATTTAATATTATTAAGATATCTTTTTAACTGCGCTTGTGTCTTGCTCTTGTCTTATAAAATGGTTTTTTGTGGTCGCCTTACACTGAGGTCTCGATTCCTCATCAACTTTGACTATATTCACATTATACAGGCTTATATATACACCATCCAAGCACCAAGAGTTATTTATACAAAATAGTTTGTGCGCAAAGTTCTTGATGTTGGATAAGCCACATTTGATGTGTATAATGTGTTAAGTGTAATTAAAGCTAAGAGAACTTTGTAATTTATTATGCATCATTGCTGGACTCAAATAAGTCGATTGGATGTATTGGTGTGCGTTCAGGTATTACTTTAACATTATTTTCGTATTTACAAAAATGTGAGGGCAATTTTATTGGTAATTTTCATAAAAATCATTTCCATTTAGAAACGTTATAATAAAATAACCAATTCTATGTGACATACTCACCAGCGTAATTTAAAATGAATCCCTGAATACAATCACTTTTGACCTGCAACACGTAAGGTTTCACCTTTAGTCCAATAAACGTACCCACAATCCAAATTGTCTAATTAACATTCTCTGTTTTCAGTTCCATTTTAAAAATTCTTTCTCTTCAATTGCGAACCTCTTTTCCGGTACATTCACAGCTTAATTTTGCATGGCCCTGTAAACCGTCATTGAATATTAACCGCCACTTTAAATAATCCACACATGGTACATCGCAAATAATACGATTCCTTAACAATGTACTACCACACTTTTCTTACTCGATGTACCGGTTAAAGTATTGACAAAGACATTGTGCTTTTAGGTTGGTTGTCACATTTGGATGTGGACATTCGCAAAGAACGATATTTGTTTTAGCTCAGGGAAGGAGAAAAGCTTTTTGCTGACATGAAATCATTACATTTCATTAAGAAAATAAAACTTAAAGAACTCATCCTCGGGGCTCTTTTTGCAACTGCAATTCTAACAGAAGTTATTACAACTTTGTGCGAGAATCAAAAGACTTTTGTCCAAACATATCAATACATCAATACTTACCCCTCAATGCTTAAGTTTGGGTCTAGTAGCTCATAAGACCTTAGGTAATTTAAGAAAATATTTAAAAAAAAACGAGCGATTTCGCAGTTACATTTAGATTTCAATTTATTTTTAAAATTTTTTATCTGATTTGGAAAGATTTTTTATAATTTTCGAATAATTGTGAATTTCCAAGGATTTTTTGAGCGTTTCAACGATGTATGATTTCCTCCAACTTGAGTCCGCAGAGTCATCTAAGCGTCACCGAGTGCTTCATCTTTTTTAACACACTGAGAAAAATATGTACAATCGACGTAGGAATTGTGTTTATAATATACGCCGCCGACGTATTTTATCCACAGTGCACGTATTACGAACGCCGCGCACGTATTATGTGAGCTCATACACGTTCGTTACGTATGGCATACTACGCAATATTTAAATAAGATTGATAAGATATTCACCGCGTATATAGTACGTCGGCGGCGTATATAATACGTCGGCGGCCTATATGGACAATTCCACGGACTTCATCGTTCCCACTCACAAAATTCTCACTAGTTACAAAATGATATTAATAGGAAAGTAACTAGCCTCAAGTTGAAGGATCAATCTATATGATACACGCTTTTACATAAATATCATTTTGTAACAACTGAGCATTTCGAGCGTTGGAACGACGTTTTCGTGGAATGGTCCATATAATACGTCGGCGGCGTATATAATACGTCGATGACATGTATAATACGTCGGCAGCGTATAGAATACGTCGGCGGCGTATATAATACGTCGAGGGCGTATGTAATACGTCGACGGCGTATATAATACGTCGACGGCGTATATAATACGTCGACGGCGTATATAATACGTCGACGGCGTATATAATACGTCGACGGCGTATATAATACGTCGACGGCGTATATAATACGTCGACGGCGTATATTGTATACACAACTCCTACGTCGCTTGTAGATATTTTCCTCAGTGCAACTCTCCTGATGTGATTCCGGCTCATTTCGAGCACCTACTTCGTACTCCTTTCAGCCTATTCTACCTGGTCACATTACCCAGTTCTATACAACTTTAAAATATAGTAATTGGGGTATCGGCACGTACGATTCGAGACTGCTCGGCTGAACCGTAGACACCGTCTATGCCGGTTTTTTATTCTGGGTACCCAGACCCCAGATCCGATTAAGGCTCAGGTGGTATTTACTTTTGTTTATAGTCTGAATGTTGTGATGGACTTGTCACATCCTAATCAATTACTTCACTTCATTTCACTCGATACTCATAATATTTATAGACATGAAAATATACGTTAGTCGACATGCATTTTATTTTCAACCATTTTTCACACCTCATCTGTTTGTTTGGGTATCTTTCCTGTGGTAAAGCGTTATTTCATTCAATTACAGTTTGTTTTTTAATTCTTCATCTCCTCCTTCGATGGCAATGTAAGTTCAAGTATAATTCCGTTTTGGATTTTTCTTGTTTTCATTTTCATTATTTTTCAATACTTTGTTTTGTGTGTACATAAGTAATGAACAATTTTGTATGCAGACCGAAGCTAACGTATAGATCTAAAGTTATTCAATTCAGGAAAGAAGAAGTGTAATTCTTTAGAGGTTGCTTATATTGCTCATATTCTTCTTCTGCTTATCGTTGTTGTTGCTGTTTTTGTTGTTGTTGTTGTAATAAAAATAATACCGAATTGTGTCTTATAATGTTGTATGAAGACGATTATTGCGAGGTATAATTTTATAGATGATGGCGAGAAATTATTTATACACCATTTGGTAACATTGTACATTTATATGTGTAAGTACCAAAACAAATGTAATGAAAAAACAAAAACAAAACCTTAAAGATATGCCATCCGCGTGAACAAGAGTTATTTCGTTTTCTTTACCATATACTTTTTTGTTGTTCATACATACCACGGGCGTAGTACTTTAATACTGGAAAATGACGCCGCCAATGTTTCAGCTAAATATAAAAGTCAAAAGTCAATAGATCAGGGCACGAACAGAGGGGGAAATCAATATAGCGAATACTAGAACACAGAATTAATCTTAAATGATGCGCTGAGCGTGTAAAGTATGAAGCTGAGGGCAAAAACGCACGATGAACTACAAAGTTTTTTGTACTAGATTTCTTGCCGGCAATAGGAATGACTCTTAAGAATTTTTCTATTTGAAAATTCAATAGATGGAAATTAGCTGCATGCATCAATTGGAAATTGTAGGCGTCGCAAGGACATTTTTTTTTAAATTGAAAGCAACTGAGAAACCATCAACCGGCGCGGCGTCAGAGTTTCATAAACTGATTGGCGTGGGGTCTGCGCCCTTTCTTTTGGAATCAGACATAGATGGAGTTAATAAGCGAACTTTAGCCAGCAACCCTTCGTGGTGCCAGATGGCGTTAGTAGTCTATATGCTCGCCAGATTCACTCCTTCGACTTAAGAGCACGTCGCAAAAACGTGAACTGTCAAACTTGCGATGTTTTTTAAGACTAGAACCCTGCGTAGATTACAAATTATTCAAAATTGTAGCTCATGTACAGTGAGAAGATGACTCTTACGTATATAATAGATAAACCAGAATTCAAAAAGTCTAGGTATGAAGGTACAATTTTCTCTGAAAAAACATCGCAAATGAACTTGGAATGCGATGATTTTCTAAAGGAACTTTCGACCTTCATACTGAAACTTTTTGAATTCTGATTCATGTATTATTCGTGTAAGAGTCCATCCTCTTACAGTACGTGAGTTATAATTTTGAATAATTTGTTACTCACGCAAGATTCTATTCTAAAAAAACATCGCAAATTTGACGGTTCACATTTTTCCAACGTGCTCTTAAGCAACTTTTTCCACATAGATTTGCTTTCACATTTTCTTTCGATTTTTACCAGCTAATTATAGAGAAATATCAAGCGAGGGCACCACACATCACATCTGATATCTATATATTCTTAATTCTAGTTTACAGTCTTATGCCTAAGAGTATTTCATTTTTTCTTTGATTTGTTGATATGTACGATGCTATTGTTGGGAGGTTAACATGTTAACAGGTCCAACAACCATAGTGATGATGTTTTGCGTTTTGTGCGATCCAATTGGAATGGCCGTCATCATTCGCGCGGTGCTCATTGTCCCACCATATTTTTCGTGTGTGTTGTATGTCCAGTACAGCGCCATCTATGGAGGATTAGTAGGGATACGCCAACGTTCTTTCCCATCAACTTCTTTTCTCGACTAACAAGTGTGTCAAGTCTCCACCGACGTGCATTGTTTGCTGTTTGTGTATGCAGCATATGTGATGTCACTTTATTTCTGATACTTTTCGTTACTCCACAGCAACTTCCCAACTCGTTCTATGACGAAATGTCACTGATATTTTATTGCGATCACATCATCAATAGAAGTGTGTTGGTTTTGCGGTAAAACAGTTCTTACACCCACTCAATTCCGTCCGTTTTGGATAAACACGTCATTTAGGAACAACCCCAGCGCATAAAGCGACTAATGTACATTGAGGTGCATTCAATACGATGAAGTACGAAGTTACACCCCTGTCCAATGTTCAATCGTAACACTAACAAGAAGAATAATCTTTCAGCTTACAATTACAACAACAAAAATTATTTCTTATAAATTTCAATTTAAACGAGGTTTTAATTAAGATTTTTTTTTCATTTCTTTTTGGTGTTGAATATTTGGTTTATTTGTTGTTCTGACTAAATTTTTTGTTATTTTTTTTTCTCTCGATTTGTATTCAGGTTGAAGATGAGAATGAGGTGTGTTTAAGAGGAATTTTAATTTGTGATTGATTTTTGTGTTTTATTTAGATGTTGTGTGGTATATTTGATGTATCTTGAATGAAACAATTAAATTAATGAACTTTAAGGTGTAGATTATAAATCTACATAAGAAATACGTTGCAGAGCGTTTGTTTCTGACGCTGAGTATAATTAATATTATGAAGTCGATTTACGTTCCATTTGTAGGTTGCCTGTAATTTAATGAAAAACATTTTCCTTGATGCATCTGAGGTTTGAATTGAGCAGAAAAATGAAAACGAAATAATTTTAAAACCATAGACACCATCACCATGTTGAGGCCAATATGTCGAGTTCGCCTTAACTCGTGAGAACGACATTATTTAACTTCTCGTCTTAGCCTTGCATTGAAGCCATAAATAATAAGATGATTTGATCTCCCGAACGTGCTAGACCTGCTCGGGTATGGGGCATTCAATCAACTGTTTTAAGAGAACCGTCTCACATGTGTTGCCAGTGGTAAGACGAAAGAGAAATACACAACATTTTTCGTGTATCTATCAATACCATGAGCACATCGCTCTCCGAATTAAAACAGTCTATAGGAAAACCATTAACCGGTTAATTTATAATGAAAAGCCACAGCTAACCGGTTGTTTGCACACAAAAAATAAACGGTTTGCAATCCCTACATCTTATCAGATGAGATTTAGAAGTTAGAGGAATTTCAAAGGGACTTTCTCCCTCTTATGACCGAAACATTTCAGGATCGAATTTATCAAGTCAGGTCATGTATGAAAAAAATACCATACCCGAAGTAAGATTACGTAAAGCTCAAGCTCCTGAAAACCTCTTGACAGGCTTCGGGTTTCGATTGAGATTCGGGTCCATAAATCACATTATTTTAAATTTTTCACAAACTTCAAATGTAAACTCTCCTGACCCTGACTGATTTGTTACCTGTGATAAGGCTTACGACAGGTTAGACCTGAAGAACATTTTATTTTGACCTGGCCTGACCTGATTTGTCGGTTTATTGTTCAGGTCAACCCGAAACGACCTGATGCCCCGAATTTGAATTTGTTCATTCAACTTACAAAATTTTTGCTTGCGAAGTTTACACACAGAGTAGTGATTTACCCCAAATGCTCTCATTTAAATGTGCAAAGTGACACTTTTACAGTGCACAATCTGAGGTAATCTTTGGGCGCCCGGTAGTGATGCGCCCGTGACGCAAGTCTCCATACAAACAAAAAATTCAGAAAAAATTTTTTCGTAGACTTCGGAACCATATATACAGCTAAGTTTTGACTTTTTTCCCTTGCGTCGGTCGTACCCCGTGAGACCTAGTTTTTCGGATTCTACGTAAAATTTTGATTGAAATCGACATTTTACTCATTAAAATCGGTCCAGTGGATCCGAAGATATGATCTTTAGAAAATCGTCTTTTTCCATACTAAATATACTACTTCATAGAAGCCAAAGGGGGGGTACCGGTCTCGTTGTGGCGTCAGGGCCTTTAGAACGCGTCATACAAAGCCCATGAATGTTTTGTATGTGTGTGTGAGTGTATTCAAAGTATGGGTCAAATATGAGCAAAATTTTTGGACTGTGTTATGATGGAGATAAATGTTTGGTGTCAAAGGAAAAGTTGATGGGCTGGGCGTGTAGTGTGTCAGGGTAACAAAATGGCCGACGTTTTTTTGTTGAAGATATGTAGATGTTTCATGTCAAAGGAAATTTTTTTCGTGAGAAATTTTTTTCGTCGGAAATTTTCGCGGAAAAATTTTTTCGTCGAAATTTTTTTTCGCTGAAAATTTATTTTCGCTGAAAATTTTTTTCGCTGAAAATTTTTTCGCTGAAAATTTTTTTTCGCTAAAAATTTTTTCGTCGAAATTTTTTTAATAAGATTTTATTTTGTATAGAAAGTAATTAAATGTGAAAAGAAAAATTTGATACAGGCGGGGAATCGAACCACCGCACAAGCACGTCATCGCTTACTCGCCCGCTCTATCCCTTGAGCTATCTGTACCTATTCATTTCACATTCAATTTTTGTTTATTAACCGTTGTCATTTTTTGTACCTATGATTTTTCTTTTCACATTTAATTACAGTGAACTCTCTCTCTATAATGAAAACTCTCTATAATGAAATAGCTCTCTATAATGAAAAATTAACCCCTCAAAAAAACTCTCTATAATGAAAATCAGCCCTTTTGATGATTTTTATAGACGTTACACATGCATTCAGCGTCACCGTAAATAAATAGCCGTGAAGTGCCAGCTGTTTTATTAATGTGACAAGATGTGATTAAAGAAATGCTTCACAAATGTCGGACCCTTCCAACGTAATAATTTTTTTGCGCTTTCATATTCCGCACGCCAAAAATTTGGCTATCCGTACTCCACACATCACGCAAAACTTAATTTTTTTTTGTCAAATCTGAAAGAACAGAAAAACTATAACGTTGGGAGGTCCGGCATTTGTGACGCATTTCTTTAATAGAAAATGAAAATATTTCAAAAGAATTTTTTGCGTTCCGAAGCTGTAAGCGTCACCCAAATTGATATCAGTTGTTTTGGAAGAAGAGACGAGGACTTGCGTCACGCTTCCCTTTTTAAGATGGGATTTGTTGTGATATATTATTTGGTCAAATGACAGTATTGTGAGGATTTGCAGGGTAAATGCCCCAGATACGAGCCTTTACACGCTGGTTGTTAGCCCCAAAAATGCATTTTTTTATTGACTCGTAATTGGCCCAAAAATCTTTTTGCAGATTGATGATGAGGCTCGCATCAGTGTGTATACTCTGAGGTCCAAAAAATTAAAGTTGCAAAAACTTTGGGACACGACCCGGAATATTACTCTACATATATCATTGAACAAAACAATATATGGGGTCCGCTCGATCCGAGGTGATTTAGGGGTAGCTCAATGACGAAATGCGACCAAAAACACTTAACAGGTTCGTACAGTTAAAAAATGATTTTTTCTCACTGTGTCATCCAAAATACGCCCAAACTATTTTTCTTTAAAAGCCACTAAAATTACCTTTCCAACAATACCCCACTTCGTAGCCTTACCTATGAATTTCCACAATCTACACATGGTAAATTATTGCAAGCGCTAAGCAAAAGCGCGTTACATTTTCGGGTAAGCATTATCTGTTTGCAAAGAACATAATACGTTTACTTCGCATTATGGCGCCACATTTAAGGGTGAGGGGGAGGAGTACATCGGAATGTGACACAGTAAGAGGAAGAGGGGAGCAAAAAGAGAAGAGAAGACATTTAGCGTGACTTTCATTTGTGAACTGCGCTTAACGTGATATGTCTATTTCGAAAGAGTTTCAGATTATCTTTATGGTACAAAAATGTTAACATTTTTTAATTGAGTTTTATGTTCTAATGTCTGGCATTTCTAATTTTATCAATTTAAAAATCAGTCATAAATAAAAGCTATCAATGGAACACCAAAATAAATTTAACTTTTTTAAAAATCAATTTGCGCATAATTTGCTGAAGCGACATGTGTCCTTTCAGTTATTCTCTACTTTTTATACGGTAAAACTGTGGATTGAAAACATCCTTATGTACTTACAAAACATTCAATGTTCCTTCAACGTCATCCAATATGAACGAATGAACTGTTTTTGTCGTATGCTCTGATATCAAAACGAATTTGAAAAAAAAATATTTTCAAAGCGCAACATTAATTTCGGCGAAAAGAAAATAAAATTATAATCGCAAGAAATTGGTGCGGTTAAATTTTCATGTAAAAATTCCAATGGATGTATGTACAACACACCACGATTATTATTTTGTTTTGTTTTTTTTTTTGATTTTTAATTTACTTTGAATTATGTGTACTACAAAATCAAGAAAAAAAAAATCAGATCCAAGATACAGAACAAAGAATTTTCTGTGTGTTCACCGTGATGTATTGGGTATGGGTATGGATCGGTTCAATGTTTGGTTTTATGTATATTATAGAAGAGAATGATTATTGAAATGAATCATTATGGTACACGCGGTCACGCCGACATCAAAAATTAATTTAGTTTTGTGGTTTCGAGCATGGAAGCAATACAAAAAACGTATCAGCTTCGATTATATTGTTATTTAAAGATCTGTATACCTTCGCCGGGAACAATAATATCGAATGAAATTAGTGATTTTGCCTCATTAAAATTGTAATTTCTTGTAGTGGTATATTTCAAGGTTCTCCATGTCTACGCCAAACGAGGGAGTTTTACCATAATTTCATTAAATTCATTTTTAATATTTTACGCGATACAGTCGCTTTAATGCAGCTTACGTTTCCCATAAACATTTTTGTAATTTATTTTTTCAAGATTCTTATTATGTCCAATTATCTCGGTGAGAAGCATTTATGAAGCGGCCTATTGACTATTAAATCGCTGAATTTGATGCCTAAGCCCTTTATTTAATTTGATCCGAAAATTTCACATTTGTTTGCTCTATTATTCGGTACAAGTACCAGTAGTACCCCGAAGTACCCGTAGGTAACTCGTACGACGTCATTCATCAATGGCCACTAGACTTCAGTTAACAAAAGTCGAATGTATGTGCAATTTCTGTGAATTATAAGGAAATGATTTGAGTTTTTTCAAATTAGACGGTCGTATTCCACGTCAATTAATTCGCGGATGATATTTAGCACGTCAAAATACAGAGCAGCATATCAATCAATTAATTCTTATTATACAGAACTAAGATTAAGATTAAGAAAACATGGTGTAGGGCGCTAATAAGTATATGGGAAATTTTCCCCAATTCCTGAAGGATTTTTATTAGGTCTTTATAGTTATTGAGGCACTCAATTGAAATGGTCTAGGGCGCTCAGCAGGCTTAATGCGGCACTGTTTCTCAACTGTAAAATGACGCATTTAACCATACACATTGAACAATTTGATATTAAGACAAAAGAAATTTTTCTCCAAAAGCAGGCAGAACCGACAACCGAACAGATTATAGTAGTTGAAAATATTGAACTTACTCGAAACTTGGAAAGTCCTGGAAACTTGAAACAGGTTTATACTTTGATTCGCTAGGTCCAGATAGATCTCTTTGAATCTTTTAGCCGTATTCATCTTCTTCATATTTGACGGTCGCCCATTGTAGGCACCAACCGATTGTATAAAGGACGAGCGAAGTGTTTTTCGTTACAATGAACCTACATCCCATCGAGCCCCGTCCACGCAGCAATTTTTCAGGAAGATAAAGCGACTCTTTTCTGACAGCAAGACTGTGAAACATAACACTATGACGATACTTAAGATATTCTGAAAGCGAATAATCCAAAATGCGACTGGAGTAATCAAGAATGCTGTCGAAGCGTCTAAACCTGTAGACTGTAGCTGAAAACGCTTACTCCATTGATTTCATATCGCCAGCCCTCATGTTGGTCGAGTATACTGCATCGCAATATGTAAATAGCGAAGTAATAAGAGACTTGACAGTCATCAGTCTCGTGTACAATGGAAAGAGGTAGCAGTTTGGTCAAAGAATACGAAATCTGCCGAAAACCTTCAAACTCAGCTCTTTGATGTGACTTAAACAACATTCCCTCATCGAGTACAACACCAAGATACGTTCGGAGAAAACAATGGCACGGATCTTGCCAGTATTTCAACCCAGAGCGTCTCGAGATGCCCATTGGCGAACCGAACCCAAATCCTCATTAATGACTTAAACAATTGTACATCGTCAGTAAATATTATTATGCATAGTGTGCTTCAGACAGCTCGGAAGATCGTTAATGAAAAGAGGTGGAATCCCTAGTTCATTAGACATTGGTTCAGAGAGGTGTCCAAAAT
>CM055404.1:13898213-14003464 GCA_029228625.1 Pseudolycoriella hygida
TTTAAAAAAAAATTTTTCGGAGAAAATTTGTTTAGAAGACAATTTTTTTTCGGAGAAATAGCAAAAAAAGGATTGCGACCTCCTTAGGAATTGAAAACTTTGATGTTTTTCCTGATTTATTTCCTTCCTGATTTTGGTTTTTCCTGATTTTTGTTTTTCCTTATTTTAGGTGCCTGATTTTCGTTTCCTGATTTTCGTTTCCTGTTTTTAATTTCCTGATTTCTTGATTCCTGATTTTTGTTTTCCTAATTCAGATGGACATTCGGCCGCACTGTCCATGAAGTTGGTGAACATTTTAGTGAAAATTCTTCCGGAATCATATGTTATCTGATCATTACTCACGCCAAAGCTCAAGCCAACCAACTATTTCTTTCCTAAATTGACCAGAATTTAAAAGACCAACGTCCTACCTCTTAAACGGTCTCCAACTCGACATATTCCATATGAAGAAACTGAGCTCTGTTGAGGTAAATCAATGGAAAAACAAGATTTTCAAAGGTAATTCACTATTTTTATTATTCTCCACCATCAAATCCGAAGAAATCACCTTCCTCATTGCTGATCGCAAATTTCATCCAATTCAAGGTTGGTTTTTTAAATTTTGGTCATATTAGGAAAGAAATGGTTGATTGGCTTGAGCTTTGGAGTGAGTAATGATCAGATAACATATGATTCCAGTAGAATTTTCACTAAAATCGTCACCAACTTCTTAGACAGGGTGGCCAGCGCTGTCCAAGGAATTCCGCACTGTTCAAGAAAAGGTAACTTTTAGACATAAATTCCGTCGCCACGTCCACAACATTTTGGCACCATTTTTACCACCATATTGGCTACTCATCAAAATGTATGTTGGTTCAAAATTTGGCAAATTCACTGTCAATTTAACACTTGTAGTCAGTGCCAAACTGTCTCTCCGACATTAAAAAGAAAATATTTTGTATCTCAGCAAGTAAAAGGCCCAATGAACTTCTATAACTAACTTCAGACAATTCCTATATTTTGATAATTTAATGCCAAAGTCAAAAAAATAGCGAAAGCTTACAACAAAACACTTGGTATTTTGGCGCCGTCCTATTCTAAGAGAAAAGCTTCATTTAAACATTAATGAGTGACAAAAAAAAAGAAAATTTCGTATAGAATTTAAGTTTCTGCATTATCTCGACGTATACCGTTACTTTTCGGATTTGATAAAAGAACGGTGAAGGTGATTATATGATGAGTCGATCGCTTAATGCCAATAATGCGATCAAATCGAAAGAAAGGTCAAATCTAAACGTGAAGGAATGAGTTTCTGCTATTATTTTCTTATAATCGCCACTATGCACATACTCCATTCTCTTGTTAGATGCACTAAAAATGCTTGAAAACGTATAAAGCATTTTTATTTATTATTAAAATAGCAAGTCTCTCGCACACGAAATATTGCAATAAATTTTGATGAATCTCTTCGTCGGACATAAGTATTTTATGATGATGCTTGGGATATGAAAAAAAAATACATAAATACACACCCTCAGGTGACATCTGGTTTCTGTAGTGTTGTAGAAAATTTTTGATATTAAGTAACGTGAATGGATCTTGACGTGATGTACGAGTATGAATTTTCTATATGGTAACTTACACCTCGATTCGATTAAAAAATTTTTGCTGTAGTTAATAATAGCATTTAGGGCGCTTATTGGTATGAGTGCATCTTCGAAATATGTGATTAATAGTTGGTGTATCCAAGGTATTTGTACCCAAGCGATTGGAGAAAATTTTTTGTGTCTTACCATTTCGTTCGTTCAGACGTACAAAAAATATGCAAAATTTTTGCGACGTTTTTGTAATTACGGAGTTGATCAATTTCCTGTGATACATGCTTCTTGTTTATTTTGCTAAAATATCGTTAAGAATTTTTCGAAAGAATCAACGGAATATCGGTCTTGAGTGAATGACTTGGTCTTAATCATTATCATTAATAGTTCCCTTCGTTCTGAAAGCATTTAATTGTTTTGTAAATTTGTAAAAGTTGTTAAAAGCTTTTTCAGCTTCCTCAAAGACCAAATTAAACAGAATTGTCGTTAGTCCATCTTCCCAGCTAGCATAGCTGTCAATTGTTTCTGAACAAGGTTCAAAGTCGAAAGCTCTCTAGCCCGTGGTTGAAGAATATTTTGATCACAGAAGAGTTCCCAACTCCCTTGTGTCTTCCATTTTGTAAAAAAGGGAAATATTGTTCCGTTCCCTACTCTTATCCCAACCGCATTCAAAACATTTTTTTGAAAATTTGAGTTAATTCAATGAAGTCCAGAGAAATCACTTAAAGTTAGAAAAATCCTCCGATGTTTTGAGAAAAAGTCAAAAGTACTTACGAACTTAAGGAAAATCGTTTCGATTTTGGATACGTAACCAAAGACCCGTACGTATCACAATAGATGTGACAAACAGAATAGATGTGGCAAATAGAATAAATCTTCCAAAAAGACGCGAACGTATCTTAATATAGTAATAAGTAAACAATCCAACGCTTTCTGTTCTTTTATATCTACTAGAATTTCAAAGATCCATAGTAATTACCCAAAGTAATTTCAAAGCCCCTACCGAAGTACATCTCAGAACATTCAAATCTAGAAAAGTTTATATCCAAGGATTGGACCATTTTCCCCTAAGACCCTGAAACACGTGTTCTCTAAAAGTTTGTTCTACACAACTCTGCCTTTGGAAGCAACCTTCTACCTCTTTTAGTTCTAGAGATATGGGTCATCCCTCCCAATTCTAGAAGTGGTCATATCCCAGGATTGTGGCATTTTTACCCAAAACCCTGAGACGCGAACACGTGTTATGCTACGCAATGTTGCATGCTATGTAATGTTTTGCCCTACAGCTTTGCCTTTGGAAGCAACTTTCCACCGCTTATAGTTCTAGAGACAACAACTTTCTACCTCTTACAGTTCGAGAGATAGGTGCCATCCCTCCCAATTCTAGAAGTGGTCATTTTCCAGGAATGGGGCATTTTTACCCAAAACCCTGAGACACGTGTTCTTTAAAATTTTATTCTCTACAACTTTGCCTTTGGAACTTTCTACCTCCTATAGTTCTAGAGATATGTATCCTCCCTCCCAATTCAACAAGTGGTCATATCCCAGGATTGGGGCAACTCTATCCAAAACCTTGAGAAACGTGTTCACTAAAATTTTATTCTCTACAACTTTGCCTTTGGAAGCAACTTTCTACCTCTTATAGTTCTAGAGATATGAGTCATCCCTCCCAATTCTAGTAGCGGTCATATTCCAGGAATGGGACCTTTTTGCCCAAAACCCTGATACACGTGTACCCTAAAATTTCATTCTCTACAACTTTGCCTTCGACAATGAATCTCCATATTGCATAGTTAAGGAAATAAACAGGAAAAACTGTTTTATATGGTGATATGCCAAGAAACTCAATTTCGTCGATTCCATTGGCCCCGAACTCTGATCCGATTCTCACAAAAAATTTTTACCAATTTTCTGACATCAAATCCTTTCATTTGACACCTACGTGAGCAATTTGCGTGCAATGCTTGCTGAGATATTTGCGAAAACCGTCGAAAAACCATGTTTTTGGTCACTTTCTCGATTATATCTCCGGAAACACTTGATCGATTTCGCTCATCTTCAAATTTAAATCATGGGAGGATGTATATTTCAGGTTATAAAAAATTTAGGGTGATCGGTTGAGCCGTTTGGAAAAAAAAGTGGAGACGGACGGACGAACGGACATTTTTTTTATTGTTGATTCGTCATACTTAGATAATAAATGCATCCCCCCAACTGCCACCTCGATCTACCCCATATTACATTAAAATTGTTTGTAGTAAACGTATAGGACCTTCGTACGGGTCCAAAAACTCCTTCAAGACTCGGGGAAATTCGTCAATATTTCGGAATTAAATAAGGTAATTTTTTGGTGAAGATTCTTGAAACGAAGCGAAACAATTGCAGGGAAATCCTTTTGCTGATAGCGGTCTTGTCGGTGGAAGCGGCGTCAAGAGTTAGTTTGGATCGCTCGCGTAAGCTTAGAGAAAGAGAGATAATACATCAAATGGAATATAACCTGCACAAGTTTCGGGTGCTCGGCATATACCTAGAATGAGGTCTATAGACTAAGTTACTTCAGATCTCGAATTTAGTTGATCAAACCATCTGGTTGGTAGGTGAGAGGGTGACGCGAAAGGTGGTGGTTAATATGACTTCGTAAGATCTCACACCGAAAAATACTATGTGGCATATAAAGTGTAATGATGATGACCTTTGATCCCTTTCTTCCTAGATTTTTGTATAGCCGCGAAGTACCGCCAAAGTCAAATCGCCAAAATTCATTTTGGCGTTTCTTCACACTTTGGCACCAGAAAAAATCACCAAAGTGAGAAGAAACGCAAAGAGAAATCGCTAAAATGTAACGAATGTTGTGTTGACTGAAGTATTCAATAAAGAAGTCGTGGAAAGTTTTTATAGAATGCTTTGTAGCGTTCATCAAATATTACCTCTTGTAAAAAAGCTAGTGTAAAGCGTAAGAGCTCTGTCTCCTAGAGACCCGCACCTGCGGCGAGCTGTTATTCCGCCCTGCAGGCGGCCAAATCCTTACGGATGGGATGCCTACATGGTGCTCTGCCCCTTAGACCCCACAAGGGCGTTACACCATCCATTGCGGAAGCTGCCGCCCCTCGACCCCGCTTTGTAACAATGTGAAACGCCAAGAAAAATCGTCAAGTTGTTGCGTTTTTTATCTTTTTCGGCGTTTTTTATCTTTTTTGGGGTTTTTTATCTTTTTTGGCGTTTCTTCGCACTTTGGAAATTTTTTCTTTGTCGAATTTTGTTTATTCATTATTGATTTAATTGGATACGTGGTTTGTTTTAAGTAATTTATTTGTCCGAGCTTTCGATTACAAAGCAGTAACCTTCTTTAGGGAAAATGTTTTGATGTTATAAAATGTATCGTTTACTATGTTTGTGTGTGTTACTTTGTTTAGTGTGTGTTATTCATTCTGTTGTGGTATGATTTTAGGTTTTTGTGTAAAAACTGATATATTTGGTATGATTGGTTTCCAAGCATCGCTTAAAATTATACCTGCGTCCACGTTCATTAGGGTACCTGGATGCTGTTGGATTGCCAGACCTTCTTTTAATTTTCTCAGCTGATGATTGTTTTCTCTGATCATTAATTTTGAGTTTTCCCAGTTTATTTTGTGCCCTTTGTTTCGGATCGTGTGTCTGGCTATGGTGGATTTATTGTATTCTCGTCGTCTGACGTTGCCTTTGTGGTCATCTTTTTGTGACTCGTTTCGTTTTCGAATCACATGGTACATTGTATATTCCAGCCAGCTCCTTTGTTTCTTTGTCCTTTATTCCATTCAACATGTTTTGGATCTTAACGCCAGGTGTGAATTTAACCTTCCATTTTAATTTGTTTCTCAGGAAGCCTCCTACTTTATTTGATACATTTCCTATATAAGGTAAAGGAATTTTGTTTAATTTGCGATTTCACTTTGGCGTTTCTATACGGGAATGATTTTTGTGAGTAAAGGATCGTTGTGGTGGTCTATCGGTATATGGTCTTTAAACTGACAATCAATTTTGTGTCTGCGTCTTTTGACTGTGGTCGCCTACTTCCCGACCTTACATTCCGGGATTTCAGTCCAGCTATTTCTCGAAAGAACATACCCTTGGATATGGCCTAACCCTTTCGTCCTTTTTGAAAGCTTTAACTTACAATATAAGGAAGAACAGTTTTTTAGTTCTAGGACATCTTTTAGTTGACACGGTCAAACATTCCTTTTATCTGATTCATGTATCTGAAATGAATACTACGAAAGCAGACTACACCAATTGTGGTTATCGTTCATTTTTAATTAACTTTAAGACGCTAATTCTTTAGCACGTAATTATGTTCACCACATGGGGGTGCCATGGTTTAAGAATTCTTTTAAATAATGTTTCTGGTTTAAAAATTAATTTAAAACAGGATTATACTTAAAGGTATAATGAATTTTAAACCCATCTCTATACACTGCATATTCGGTTCAAGAAGGAAACCATTACAAATTAAGAATTGGAAAGAAGGCATCGCCATACCCTTGCACCTAAACAATTTTAAATAATTGGTTTCAAAATATCGTTTTTATCAACATTTTTTTTTTCAACGAGTTATTCAGCAGAAAAAAAGGAAAGGAAAAAAAAACGAAAATTAACACGAAAATTTGAATATCTCTCGAGCCAATTGATAGCACAGAAAATTCACCACACATAGTTATTTGTTGAAACATTTTTATAAATGCACAGACGGACAAAAAACGATGTAAATATTTCCGAGAGAATCTTCTTCTTTTTCAAATAACCGACGAAAACAATTAAATTATCAAAGGGGTAATTAAATATTTATCTCAACTCTTGAGGAACGGAGTATGGTGCACGATACATGCGCAACTACAACATGCCTTGGCTGCGATTGATTTCAGATGAGACAATGCAAGTAAAGGTGAACTCATACTTGAAATTAAGTTGAAAGTAAAACTCGAAAATATTGCAGAAAGTAATGAAAACAAGTTTATAAGGAAAACAATAATAGCGTCGACGTTTTGCTTAGGATTTACGTGAAATAAATGTCAGAAATGTTTCTGACTTTTTTTGTTACATTCTCTGCGGAATGCGTGAAACTTTTCCTGCTTGTTAAGACTTATCTCTAATTGAATAATTAAAATACTGAAAGGGTTCACATCTTACCGTGTGTACGCTTCTAATCATGTGACGTGACATAATTTTTTTCCTATTATGCGTTACATATTTGAGAACATTATTTTCAATGTCGATGAAACCTCATACAGGAAAACTTATAACTTGTCACGATTTAGTTTCCTTAGTTTCACGTCAGCACAAGAGGTTAATTAATGATGTCCATAAGAGGATAGGTAAAAAATTAGAACGAGGAGGCTAATAAGCAAAGGGCAATATCATACACAAGTCACATTGTTTGTTCTACTGAAAACTCTAAGTCCACATACATTAGGTGGACGCACGAACACTACTTAACATTTTGCATTTCATTTACTTCAATTTGTGTAAGTTTTTTGATATTTTTTGACTCAAGAAGTGATTCTTTTCTCCAGCTTCGAAGCTGTTTTGTCGATAGTATGACTGCAAATGTTTCGAAACGTCGGCTCCTCGAACCTTTCATAAGAAAACGCAGCTCTTTCGTCGCATCTCGGTCCCGACCTAGCATCCGCGACAATTGGCGTAGAATATCGAGATCTAACCAGACTTATCAACAAGGCGATGAGGTCTGATCTCAGGAAATACAACGTTCAACTAACCCAACGCACGATCGAAGCAAACTGCAACATGAAGATTTTAAGATCCAAGTTGACGGATGCCAAGAAGGAAATCTTCACATTTCGAGACAAAAATGGAACAATTCAATTGGACCGAAATGCAATATTTAATTGTTGCAAAGGAATTTTATGAAGATTTGTTCTCAACAAAACGATCGAAGCTAACGACCGCGACAGACGAAGCTCAACGTGATAGACCTGTAATTATGAACGTAGGATCCGAAGAGCTGCCGAATATAACCAAAGAAGAGGTTAAGTCAGCAGTAATGGAAATGAAAAATGGAAAGTCTCCTGGTGAGGATGGGCTGCCGGTCGAAGCCATTAAATTAGGTGGTGACACGTTGTTGGACGCAATATGTGCCCTGTTCAATAAGAACACAAACAAAAGAAAACAAGAAGACAAAAATGTTCATCTCAATTTTTTCTACAACATAGCAAAAAACCATTTTTTTGTCTAGGGCCGACCTTAGGACCGACCTAGGGTCCTCGGACATATACTTACATCGACAAAAATATTTTCCTCCCTTTTCTCTACAACATAGTGAAAAACCATTTTTTTGTCTAGGGCAGACCTTAGGACCGACCTAGGGCCATAAGGAAATGCCTCGGACACAAAACTCCATAGACAAAAACGTTTCCCTCAATTTGCTCTGCAACATAGCAAAAAAAATTTTTTTGGTTAGGGCCTACCTTAGGACAGACCTGAGGCCCACTTCAGCCCTAAGCTCATGGTCCAAATTTGTTTTTGAATATAATTCGGTACTCGATTACCTCTTAAATAGAAAAAGAATCAACAAAATCAGTTAGGATTTATCCAACTTATGTAAGCGAACACGTTGGGCCCTAGTAGAAACTCAGCTGAACTCAGCTTTAGGGTCCTGACTGAGTCCAAGGGTTTCTAATCAAAACAATTTCTTCCATAAAACGGGACACAATCTTACACCTTTCGATCAAGAAAAAATTTTAAAATCGGGAAAGATTTACTCGAGTTATGTACGAAAAACACGTATGGCCCTACCATAGACTATTTCTTAGCGCCCTAGCCAAGTCCAAAGACTCAAATCCAAAATAGTTTCTTCCATAAATTGTCGGCAATGCCCAGATTTTTCAAACAAAAAGAAATTTATGAAAATCGGAAACGGTTTACTCGAGTTATGTACAAAAGACCAAAAACCACTTAAACAGCCCTTGCGGCCGACGTGCCTAGATTAAATCCCATAAAAGATTTTTTGATTACCTTTCAGGGAAAAAAGTTTTTGAAAATCGGTTGAGTTTTACTTATCGCGGTGACTCCCGGGTCGAAATTGGGGTGGTTACAAACGTCGCGGTAAACGCATAAGACCCCTTTTCGAAGAACTTCGTTCTTCGTACGGGTCTAAAAAGGAGACATTACGAAGTTGGAAAACTACCGCCCAATTGTCTTCTATCAATTCCCTACTAGTTATTCATGAAAATCATCGCAAAAAGGATCACAAAAAAGCTCGATTTCTACCAACAAGTTGAGCAGACGGGATTTAGATCCGGATTCAGCACAAACGATCATTTGCAGGTGATGAGGACTTCGTCATAGACATAGACATAGACTTCGAGAAGGCTTTCGACTCAATTGAGACACGGTCTATATTGGACTCATGCAGGATAGACTCGAGGTACTCCAATTTGATCAGATATGTATATGAAAATGCTACGTCATGCATAAGACTTCACGAGAATACGGCAAAGTTCAAGGTCGGACGAGAAGTGAGGAGTGAGACGACATTGTGTTGATGGCGTTAGATCTGGATGTTTATGTTGCAGCAGCTAAATGAAGAATGAACCTCTCGAAGACGAAGATCATGACTAATATTGACAGGGAGATACAACTCGGAGACATCGTCATCGAAAGAGTCGACAGTTACGTGTACCTTGGTCATGAACTGAAATTGGGTCTCGACAATCAGACTGTTGAAGTGAATCGAAGAATTGGACTTGGATGGGCGGCATTCGGAAAACTTGGGCTTATTTTCAAAAGCAACATAAACAACAGCCTAAAACGGAAAGTGTTCGTTTCGTGTGTCCTCCCAGTGCTGACGTACGGAGCGGAATCGTTGACATTAACGAAAGCTTAGAGTAGCCCAGCGAGAAATGGAACGGAGTATGCTTGGAATTTCGCTAAGATATAAAACGACAAATCAGTGGATTCGTCAACAAACGAAAGTCGTTGACGTTATGGCAAGAATAGAATCTCTGAAGTGAAATTGGGCAGAACACATCGCAAGGAAGTCTGACGAACGTTGGACCAAAACCATTATAACCTGGAGACCGCCTACAACACGACCTATGGGCAGACCGCCAGAACGATGGACAAACGGTATAAAGCGGACAGCAAACACGAACTGGCAACAAGTGGCAATGGATCGATTGAGATGGAAGGAGTTAGGGGAGGCCTCTAAAACTTCGGAAGACGCGGGAGCCGGGGTATTTTCTCCAGGGCAGGTTGTTGAAAGGAGGTATAACCTAGGAAGGTTAACCAACTTGATTCAGGCTGAGATGTTCGCGGCACTGATGGGAGTGCAGGAGGCAATCCCAACAGAGACATGTGGAAGAAAAGTCTCAGTCTGTTCCGACAGTGAGGCTTTGATTGGGGCGTTCATGTCGCCTGTCGTGACATCCAAGCTGGTGAAAGAGTTAAAGGAAACCCTGAACCGGGTTGGACTGAGAAATCAGGTAAAGCTGGTCTGGGTCCCCGGACACTCTGGCGTGGAGGGAAACGAGAGAGCGGATGAGCTGGCGAGGAAAGGTTCGGCAACTTTAAGTTGGGGGCCAAGGCCTTTCATACCCATACCACAATCGGAATGTGTAAAAGCAATAGAGTGTTGGGTTAAGTCGGAATTCGTTAACCATTGGAGCACCTATGAGGAAGGAGTGTTAACTGAAACAGGTCACTCTTGGATCTGAATTCTGTGAGAAAATCGGTTGTTTTTGTCCGTCTACGTGAAAATATTTATAAAAAAGAAAAACAAATTTTTCTGCCGGCCGGCGTGCCCTCCCTAAATATTTACGAAAACTTGAGGGCTTCATTCTTTAGCCCCCAGTGCTCCATCTCAATCACACATTTGGTCCGAACATTAATCATCCATGGAGGGGAGGTAAGGGTATTTAACAAATAAAGCGCTTACAGATCGTTACAACGATTGCAAAGACATCTTCGAGAAGACGACCATATAAGGACAATAACAGAAAAAAGGGAGAAAAACAAAAGCAAAAATGTGTAGTCGACATTATATTTTATATTTATTTAGAAGAAGATTTTCCCCAAAACTGTTCCGCGGTGCATAGATTCGGTTCCGCCCATCCAAAACTGTTTATGTTCCACAGACGGTAGGTTTTAGGCGAGACTTTTTTTAATTGCCGTCTAAAAGATGACAAATCTCGACAAAAAAATATCCTTATAAAGAAACTGACTCTCAACACATTAAAACGAACCCATAACATACAGTACACTTTACACAATGTTTAGGTTCACCTCATACGTACAGCCAAAACACTGACCCTTTCATTCATACACTTTTTTTCATTCCATTTTTTTTTGTTGTTGCGTTTGTTTGTTCAAATCGATATATCGATCACCAGTTTGGTTTTCAAATGGAGGATGACGGTCAAATTCATACCTGTTGATAGCACAAACATAAAAGGCAAAAGTGGTTTCATGTTTTTACCGACTTTTTTTGATGTAAAATGTCGTAGATAAAATTCTTCTCGTACACAAAGATTCACTGGCTCATCAATTACATTTTTTGCATTTTTTTGTATACCAAGAGTGTGTCACAGATTTTCCGCTGTTTTAAACTTGGATTAGTTGATAATAATGTTCAAATGAATAATAATTTGTGTCATCAAAGGTTTTCCAGAGTGGAGGCCATACAACATTTAAAAGTAGTTATTAGTGCCGTCCTACTCAAATATTACACAATTTTACAGTATGGATTCTTCAGTGCACTAAATAACTAATTCAGTCAAAGTTATTTCAGCATTTCATAAGTCGTGTTAAATAGTTTTTGTTAATGGAATTACTGTTGGCTTTACATAGAAATGTTGAAAGTAATTATTGGAAAATAAATTGTGATTGAAACTGATCCATGGATTCATGTTGTAATTGGATTTTTTACGACACAAAAATAATTAAACATGCCACTTCACACAATTGCAATTCTACACTGCATCAATAGTCACATCCGAGATGGATTTATTGTCTCCTTATGTCCGTACCAATATAAAGTAAGTGGCAGCCGTTAACGGTACCGGTTCACTAGCACAGTTCTAGCCATTTTCGTAAGTATTTTCCACTAAGTGGACTTATTCAAATTTGGTAACTTATCCAGGGTCACGCCACTGTACTATCGGCTATCTGATGACATTTTGCTTATTATTGAAATTGAAAATTTACTGCACGCATATTGCAAATAAATCAAACTCACTCCACTAAATCATAGGGTAATTGTACAAATCTTTGCCAATGTACAAACTGTCTTGAACGCTTTGGCTGTACATTGTACATGTAGAACGTGCATTGTACTATGTATTTGTAAAATGTACAAGCTGTTCTTGAGTACTTCAGCTGTACGTTGTGCATGTAAAACGTAGGTTGTATTCTCACAAAATTGTAATGGAAAGTTTTTTTATACAATTTCAATGTTAGTTATTACAATTCCTTATTTACTTTGTCGTTATTCATCAATTCCATATTAAGTTCATCGTATTTCATTCACAAAAATTCCTTGACATAAGCTGGTTTCGAATGGACGACACATGCATTTCCAGTCCTCGACTTTTCCATTGAGCTAGCTTTACATGGTGGATGTGCACTCTTATTTCGATGCGTTGTTATTATAATGTACGACTCACTTGTACAACGTACAACTCACTTATTCGTCATACAACGGGTTTGTACATTGTACGTGTGACTTGTAAAAAAAAGTTGTACATTGTACATATCACTTGTTCATCTTGTCAGCACGTCAATTGTACATTGCACATGCTACTTATTCATTATACAATGAATGTGTACGTTGTCCATGTCATTTGCAAAAAAAATGATGTTGTACATTGTGTGTACCACTTGTTCAAAATATACATGCCACTTGCACATAGTGTCGCTTAAACCATTGGTTTAGCTGGACGTACATTTTACAAATGAATCATTCATTAAACAAGTACAATGTACATTGTACATGTTGTGTGTACATTATACTTTACAGATGTATATGAAGTACGTCTCAGACGTAAAACGGTCGTAACGGTCGTGAAAATGTACTGGAGAGTTGGAGATACCGATTTCCATTTTTTTTGTAGACTGTTTTATTTCAGAGAGCGATTTGCTCACGGTGGTAATAGATACACGAGAAATGGTGTATATGTGTGTGTTTCTCTTTTATTATATCACATGTGATGCTATGTCAAGCAGCTAGCTTAAAATAGGCTATTTCATTATGGTCGAACGCTGAGAAACGTATTTATTTATTTAGCGTATGGTTTGCATTCCACCTGTGTAATTTACAAAAGTAGTTGGAGAATCACATTTTTCGCTTCTTAGTTAAAATGAAGAAAATCGTCAAAATAATTTTAAAAAAAATGAAAAAAAAGTTGAAAACAGAAACAGAGAAACTAGAAAAATAAATAAATATTAAATGAAATAAAATCGATAAATCACAGATTAAAGGTTCTCAGCCAATGCAACGCTTGATCGTTAAGATTCTTCAGATCGTCTTCATCTTCCATGTACTTCCAAATCGAGCATTTCTTCACCATATGCTCGATTGTTTGATATGGCTCGCCGCAACCACAACTTGCATCGTTGGTCAATCGCCATTTGAATAACATGCTGTTACATCGTCCGTGTCCCGTACGAATTCTATTCAGGTTGCACCATATTTTCCGTGGCAGCAAAAACTTGTTTGAACTACTGTTGTGTGTGTCGAAGTCAAAGATTGAGTTTCGAATGTTACTTTCCTTCCATGCCACCTTCCAAGAATCTAGCAATTCGAAATTGTTTTCGTGCAGTAGCTTTGCCGTGACAATAGGCGGCTTTCGAGATTTCAGCCTGTTGACTTGTGGTTGTTGCCCGTCTTGGTGAAGTGGTATGCTCGGATTCGACAAGATTTTTCGGTACTCTCTCAGCACGGCGTGCTGCCTACGTATTTCTGGCGGTGCTATGTCGCCGAGAGCGTAGAGCCAAGGAACTGGTGTCGATTCCACCAAGCCAGTGATAATTCGGACGGCCGCGTTGAGTTGCGTATCGACCTTTTGCGTGTGCGTGCTATTCATCCACGACGAGCAGCAATACTCGGCTGTCGAGAAAACTAATCCTAAGGCGGTCGTTGTTAGACCCTATGCGGATGTGCCCCAGGTGGTGCCAGTCAGCTTTCTCAGCAATTTCTGGTACTGATTTTCTTTGCTACTTTCTCTGCGTGTTTCTTGAAAGTTAGTGAGCGGTCGAGCGTGACTCCCAGGTAGACTGGATGGAATTCATGTCTCAGACCCGCACCATCAAACCAGATTCTCAGCTCTAAAGATGCTGCGCGGTCGTTGAGGTGAAAGCACGATGCGACGGTTTTAGTGGCGTTCGGAATCAGTCTCCAGTTTCGACAATACTTAACGCAATCTGCCATGTCTTCGTTCAATGCTCTGTTCAACTCCAGGAATTGGTTGTGTTGGAATGCGTAAGCTTTGTCGTCGGCGTACAAAAATTTGCGTGAATTTGATGGAAGGAGGTCGTGCACATACCAATTGAATAACAAGCACGACAGTACCGAGCCTTGCGCCACTGTTGAGCTTCCGTAAACCCCTTTTTTGTCGTTCAGGAAAACCTGGAAGAGTCTGTCACTTAAAATATTACAGATCAGTTCGCAAATTTCTAAGCATGGGAACGTAAGAAACGTAATTTTACTCCAGTAAATTTAAACGTCTGTTTTCTTTGATTCTCCCACGAATTTTTTGTACAATTTTCAACTACAAATAAGTGCCAGCTGAAAATTCTATATTACAATACAAGGTGTGAGAGTTGTCATATACCCGGGTGCAATAAATGCTTTTATCAAATTTAAATCACACCTAGAATTAGTAACGTACTATCTACACGAAAGAGAACTAAACGAAATTTATAACGGAACACAATGGGAAACAACTTTGACTTCTGTGTTATGTGTATACTCTGTAACACTTATATGTGACATATACGTGACGACACTGAGTAATCTATTCACCACATCCTTCAAGAACACACACACAAAACTAATACAGTAGTCAAATTTGTCAAAGTGTTGAGTTAGTGTTGTGTATTTGTTGTATTAGTGTTGAGTGTCAACAATACAACATAGAAACAACAATATCGTCACAATTTTACATCATTATGCCACAAAAATACCACACAATTGCAACTCATACAACCTAAACACAACAATTCTTTAACAAATTCAATACAATTTTACAACTAGGAACAATTTTGGTATTTTGTAAATCGCTCTACAGGTCCGAAGATTGCTTCGACTACCCTATGAGATTGTGATTCTTATATACGCCACAAAATAAAATCTAAATCGAAGTCATAAAAAATATGTTAAGTTGAAAATTTGTCCTCAAAATGTTACACTTGAATTAGTACGTTGTTTTCAATTAATAAAATTAACATTATTCGAAAATTGCGAACGATCAATTATTGACAGAACGCTATAGTCAATTATTAGAATCAATTGGATTTAATTAGTTAGTTTTAGATTCAACATTCAATCAAAGAGGAAATTAATTTTTGTTTTTATTGATCAATGTGTTATAATGGATGATGATATACAACCATGACCGACACATAGAAAATTGGGAAAAAATAAATTGATTTATTTATTCCAAAAAAAGTCAAAGTCATTAAGGATTTTTTTTTAATTATTTTACCAAACTGTTTGTTTTCAAGCTTATCAGACACTATGAATAATTGCGACAAATTTAAAGGTTTGAAAAAACAATTTTTGCGAATGGGGCTGTTCATACAATACGTTACTATCGCTTTCCCACTTAAAGTGTGTTCTCACACCTATAAAATTTGATGTTTTATCGTTTCTTTCTTGAAGTCAAAAACATTTAAAAGTATCTTGTTTGAGCTTTGACAACAGCAAACTATGATACATGAACAGAATCATAAGATTGTGCAACGTTTCGTCTTAATCTTTAAAAAACAAGTTTTTGTGTAAAAGCAAGAGTGTATTGGGTGTATTACTAGGTAGCCAAAGCTTAATTTTGCTGTATGTGCACCTAAACACATACATACAAAAAATACCTTTCAAAATAACACAATACACCCACAATGTGTCATTTCCTCGTGCTGCGCACTCGGAATATGTACACGTTTTATGGGTATTGGGCTATATTGAAATGTACTATTATACGAACAAAATACAAGCGAATACGTGAAAAGAGAAATAAAAAAAATGCCCAAACTTATGATTCTCTTACTGTAGATTGCTTTAATGGATACTTTTAAATGTTGTTGACAGTATGTATAGGAAAACTTCGTTAAGAGAAGTCTGAGATGAATGCGTAAGTTCATGAGTTTTTGAGCGAGTTTTCTGAAATAATTTTCTTCCATTTTTTGCCCCATTCCCTTCTCTCCCACAAAGTTTTACAAAAGCAAGCTAAGCAACAAATGTCAAAATTATCTTGCATCCCTTTTTTTCATTAGATTCAAGAATTACGAAAAAAGTAGTTTTGGAAGAAAAGAGAAAAAAATTTTGGAGAAAAAATTTTCGGCGAAAAAAAATTTCCAGCGAAAAAAATTTCCGGCGAAAAAACATTTGGCGAAAAAAATTTCTGGCGAAAAAAAAAATTCCGGCGAAAAAACAGTTCTGGCGAAAAAAAATTTCCGGCGAAAAAAAATTTCGACGAAAAAAATTTCCGGCGAAAAAAAATTTTCGGCGAAAAAAAATTTCCGGCGATAAAAATTTCCGGTTTCTAACTAACTAACTAACCCACTAACTAAGTAACGAAGGATCTATTCATTTTCTTTGGCTTCTATGAAGTAGCAAATTTTGCATGGAAAATGACGATTTTCTAAAGGTCATATCTTCGGATCCACTGGACCGATTTTAATGAGTAAAATGTCGATTTCAATCAAAATCTTACGTAGAATCCAAAAAACTCGGTCTCAAGGGAATAAAGTCAAAACTTAGCTGTGTATATGGTTCCGTAGTCTACGAAAAACATTTTTCTGAATTTTTTGATCGTATGGCAACTTGCGTCACGAGGGCATTGCTACCGCGCGCCCATGATTGGTAAACGAAGAATAGGTTTTATAGATTTAGGATTTAGGCAATTTGAAGAAATTTAGAAATTTAGACTGCACTATGAAACAGACGAATCAAAGCAAAGAAAATATTGTTCAACTTTTTCATTAGGCCAGTGCATAGTTAAGCGATAAACTTTTGTTTGATTTCTCCGACACGTTTTAAAAATCGTCATCATCATCATCGTATTCCTACTCCACGGGGAAGCATAGAGCGTCCACAAAATGTCACCATTGAGTTCGCTTTTGGGTGAGTGCCTTCACTTTTACTTCAACGTTGTTTTTGGTCGACCTCTCTTTCAGGTTCCCTGCGGATTCCAGTCCAGTGCAGTTTTTGCGATACAGACCTCCAAAGTGTGGCCGATCCAATTCCATTTCCGACGTTTGATTCCTGCCTTCATCTGCACACAATTGGTTATCCTCCACAGCATTTTACTGTTGACAAAAACTTGGATTCGGTTTTCAATGCTCACGGTCATTTTCCAAGTTTCGCAACCGTACAGCAATACTGAAACGCAGTTTGTTTTGATCTGATTTTCAGGTCTCTTGTCAGTTGTGTGGAATTCGAGCGAAACGAAGGCATTTCCTGATAAAATGCTTCCAAGGTATGGAAAGCTTTCAGCTTCTTTTTTTGTTTCACCACTTACCACCACAGTGCATGACGATGTCGTGTTGATGCAAATAAGTTTGGTCTCTTCTGCATTAATTTTTAGTCCAACTTGTCCCGCAAAGAATTCTCTATATCTTGTGCTCTCGAGTCAGAAAGGTTAGGTCGTCGGCAAAATCAATATCCTCTAGGCGTTCAGTCAATGTCCACTGAATACCTCTGCCATCAGTACTCAACTCACTTTCCGCATGACACAATCCAAGACTATGAGGAATAGGAGCAGCGATAGTTAACACCCTTGTTTCACGCCAGAGTCGACAGTGCACCATCTTCCTGGCCTCCCACGGTGTATAATACGACACTTTCCCCTACGATATAATCCAATGATGATATTGAGGATTTTCGTAGGGAACTCGATAAAATCTTCCGCATCACGTTTCGATCTAAGCTATCAAACCCCTGTTTGAAATCTACGAAGAGCAGGTATACAATGATGTGTTGAACTCAATTGACTGTTCCATGACGATTCTAAGGGTGGTGATGTTGTCGATATGTGAGGTCTAAAACCAGATTGTTGTTTGCGAAGCACTGGATGATAACGGACAGAATTTTATTGATCGTGTTGTGGAGTGCAATACTACGCCAACTACTGCAGAGAGTTAAGTCGCGTTTCTGCCCAATTTGATGATTTAGAGCGTCGGTTAATTCTTCAGGAACTGTAACGATCCGTTTTCCTCACTTTAATTACTTGATACAAATGGTATACACTAATTGCACAAACTATGACAAATTCTTTATTTCTCTTTTCAAATTAAACTTAACCTAAAAATGCGCATCCCCTAACAACTAAAAATACCTTTCATGTTGGGTGGTGAGAGCGATTTATCTCTTGACAAAATTTCCTTTAATAATGACGTTTTTATCTCTTACCCTTATCTCTTACCTCCCACCTTAGGAAAACTCATCAATGACGTTTTTATTTGCGGGCCAAATTAACCACTTGGTTGCCACTTAATGTCTGCTATAGGTCCGAGTTAATCACACGACTACAATGTTCTGGATCACTTCCAATAATTATACACGTACCTAAAAGCTTTACGAGTTCGTTAGAATTGTGTGGTAAATTCGATCCTCTTCCTCTCCTTTGTCCACCATAAAAATTACCTTGCTGACTGCAAGCTTAATATATAAATATCCCCTGTGATTAGTGGTCAGCTTCTGCTGGTGACTGCTCTCACTTAACGTTGTTAACTCTGCGAAGTATTCGGTCAAACTCCACTCAAACACTTTTCAACGATAGAAACAAGCGTCGACTAGTTGTTAATTGTCACTGTTCAACCGGTTAATCAAACCGTGCGTGCCATCTATCTGTCATCACCGGCGCACTCCGAATATATCCACCGGGTTAATTCAAATCTCTCTTAACAACTAAGGTTAATGCTTATCACAAAATTTCTAACAACTAAAAACCGAGTTACAAAACGATCTCCATGCTTCCCACACTTCCTATGTTATCGAATGCAGCACCTTAAATGTGATTCCAACGTCCGTCTTCAACATTGCGGCAGCTATCTGCACGAGGTGACTTCGTTGTTGCACACACAAACGACTCGTTGAAATTGCGTGTTTTTACTGGTTCGATCGGACTTATTGAGTGGCTCCTCAAAATACGTGCTCCACCTCTCAGTTTGTTCTGAGTCCATTGTTATCAAGCTTCCATCAGCAGACCGTACAGGTCTGTTTGCGTCAGGTCGCTTAGGGACCATCCATAAATTACGTACGCTTTTTTCAGTACTGTCAGCAGATTTAAATCAACAATAACTTGAAAAATATTCACTTTTAAGACGTCAAATGTATAGAAACCCCCCCCCCCCCCCATTTAGGGGGGTAGTTTGGGGGGTTGGCCATACATTTGACGTCTTAAAAGTGAATATTTTTCAAGTAATTGTTGCTGACAGCACTGAAAAAAGTGTACGTAATTTATGGATGGTCCCTGGTCCCTTACCGGAAATACGACGAGCAGTTCGATACGTTTCGCCCATATTTCGCTGCCCACTTTGTCTTAATTTTTCTGTTCTGGTTGAAATGTGAGGTTGTAAAGTTATCATATGAACCTCATTAAAATTTAAACGGAATTGCAGATCAAAGGATAGTTGAAGTCAATAACTTAACGAAAGTTTGAATTTGTAAGTTGAAGAGACCGGGAAGTGTTGTGCCGTTTCAGTAAATTAATTTTAATTAAAAAAATCAAATAGCTCCTTTTGACTGGCATTTATTAGCCAACTTATGACAAGCTACTTAATAAAACGATGCGGGAAGAAAAAACCGTTTAATTTAATAGCACCTCCATAAACAGTTAATTTGCACTGTATTCGTTTATAGCTCTCATTTTAAAATCTTAAATATTATCACCGATTGACTTCATTCTAACATGTATCTATGCGATGCATCATAACCATAATCACGATATAACTAGAATATTCGCATAAATTCAACTGCATTCACAACCATATTAGAGAATAAAAAAGCAGATACTGTCTTAGGTTAATATCATCCAGTTAACGCAAACGAAACTCAATTTATATTTTTTGTTATTTTTTATTATTTATTTTTATGTACGTTTGTAAATGGATAGTCACTTTATTCATGATGTCTTTAAAGGAACTAATGGAATGGTCACCTGAGTTTCATTAGTTTTTAATTGCATTCGAACATAATTTTATCTTCGTAGCAAACAGAATTTAAATTCTTAAGTAATGTGAAGATAACGAATTTTAATGTCAAGAAAATAAAAGGGCTCCAGGCTCAACAAAATTAAACGCTGAAAGACCAAACTATTCAATGTATCGGTGTATCAAAATCAAATCGCTTTTCCATATTAGAGCTTTGCGGCGGCGCAAGTACTTTTTCTTTTACATTAGCAACGGCCTCAAGCGGCTAAGATGGGTATCAACTACGGCGTAAATCGGCGCACGTCAACCAACCTCTTGGCGGCGTTTTGTTCTGTAAATTTTTTGACGGCATGACGTTCGCGCCGACACAGAAGGCCATTAATACAATTGAAATTCTATCACAAAAGGAAACGAAGAATCATCACCACCGCCCGCCGGCGGCCTAAAATATTTTTATTTGCTGTTGAGAAGTGTAAATAGTTTTTGGCAGCACAGCTCTTCGCAATACTGAGGTGGCCACTCAATCTATTGAACTCACAATCAAAACAAAAACCTCTTTAAAGGTAGAGTGTGAAGCGGTCCGTAAGTCTGCTTCCAAAATTAATGATATCGATTGAGGTGACGCTATCGCTGATTAATACGCCGAAGTTTGTTTGAATGGAACCTTGTGTTCAAAGTTTTGATTTCCTGAAAAAAGTACAGCGCTTTCTTTGAAACAAAATTACGTTGGGTTAAAAAAATTGAATGATTTTTTCAGTTAACGGTTACTGAATGAATTTTAGAATCTAAATTTGAATGTGATTATGATAGAAATAACATATTGAAACCAAATCTGAAATTAAATTTTTGCCACGACTGGGACCTGAACCCAAAACCTTCACCTTGCCGGGGTGGTGCTCTACCAATTGAGCTACCGTGGACGTTCTCACTTCAGATCTAATTTCGAACCGTTGTTTAACACTAACACATGTATTTGTAGCTAAAGCCGTGTACTTTACGTTGTGTTAAAAAAATTGCGTCACAAATGCCGAACCCAACAGTTTTCAGTTGTTGAAAAAATTACTATTTTTTGAAAAAAATTTTCTCCGAAAAAAAATTTTCTTAGAAAAAAAATTTCTCCGAAAAAAATTGTCTTCGAAAAAATATTGAGTCCGAAAAAAAAATTTCTCCAAAAAAAATTTCTCCAAAAAAAAGTTTTGTCCAAAAAAATTTTCTACAAAAAAAAAATTTTTCCGATAAAAATTTTCTCCAAAAAATTTCTCCCAAAAAAAAGTTTTCTCCAAAAAAATTTTCTCCCCAAAAAAATTTTTTCTCCAAAAACATTTTTTTCTGCGAAAAAATTTATCTCCAAAAAAATTTTTCTTCGAAAAAATTTTTCTCCAAAAAAAATTTTCTAGAAAAAAACTTTTTTCCAAAAAAATTTTCTTTCCGAAAAAAATTGTTCTCCAACACCTTAGGCTATCATCGGAACACTTCATATCACCTTCGGCTGCCTTCGGAACACTTCGTGTCACCTTCGGCTACCTTGGTACCACTTCGTGTCACCTTCGGCTACCTCCGGAACACTTCGTGTCACTTTAGACTAGCTTCGGAACACTTCGTGTCAACCTTCGGCTACCTTCGCACTGAAACTCTATAACTTTCTAGAAGAAACCATCTCTCATAACCATAATAACAAAGAGTGCGTCTGAGCCCCAATTGGGTTTTTTGCGATCCAACGTCTGTCTTCCAATTGTCAAATTAACGTTTCAAACGTCAAAATACTTGCTTTCTTTTTTGAACCATTCCGACTGCTTTTCCTCATCTTCAAACATGAACTTGATGAGCGGTTGTGGAAAATGACGAAGATTGAAAAGCTTACGACCAAATCCGTTCTGCCCGGTGGTAAGAAACTTTTTACAGACTTGACCTTAAGTAACAAACTCAATTTATTTACGTTTCTCATATCGCTGGAATCGATCGGATTTAGCATTGCCAGTGACCAAATATTGTTAATTTTTTTTTTAATAATTTAATTTTGCTCATATGAAAAATATAAAATAAAATTTTGTTATTCAAAAGACATTTTTTTTTGCTTGCCCTTTGTTATTCAATGGGCATTTCGTTGTGGATAATTTACATTACAGATCAGCTTTTTATAAAGAAAAAGAATAAAAATAAAATAAATTAAAATGAAAAATTCAAAAGAACAAAGAAATGTTACTTGAAAAAGAGGCATTAAAAGCGGAGTTACCTTTATTCACTTTTCGCCTTTTTTACGTTGCTTCACGAAAGATGTTTTGAAAAAAAAAAAATAAAAGAGGAGAAGACACTAATATAATAACAACAACAACACGACCACAACAAGAACCACAACGCAGACCTTTCTGGCTAGAGAGACAATGTGTCTGAGACGATAATTGGCTGGATGCTTGTGCAAACCTAAAAAATAAAAATGTAAAAAAAAATTCAACGATTGTTAGAAGCGCGACTGTGAGTATATTTTTGAATAATATAAAAGTAACAATATAAAAAACATAAATACTTAATCGCACCGGTCGGTGTGTTGCTTAACTCACACTGAGAGTGCACTTTGTGCAATGTCCCTTTTTCATATTAATATTTTAATTTTTTTCTTTTTTTTTCGAGCAGAGTTGTAATGTGCAACCACGAAGCTATTTATATTCCGATTTATTTAAAATTCTCAGAATCGATCGTCGATATTCAACCTTAATATGATTTATATAAATAGCCTTGCTTAAGTATGAAGGTTATGATCTTTCTTATTTCATTCTTGTTAATGATATTTACAGGGTAGTTAGCTTTGTGTATTGTTTGTACGGAATAAGTGAAAATAAATTTAAAAATACCAAAAATTGATGGAAAACTGCCTGCTCTGTTAACATTTTTTGATTGCAATTCTCTTGGTAATTATATCATCCTTGTGTGGACGATTTTTTGAATTACATAATAGGATTCGGACAAATTTTCCGACAAAATATGGAAAAATGTGTTACTTTCCGCAGATAAAAATTTATAAAATGAAAATTCATAAAACTCGAACTTCTGAACAATTGGACGTAAAATTTGCATTTTTAGCGTGATGATGATATCAGGCACCAACGCTTTAGTGCTACTAGTCTTTTAGGAATACGAAATTCATGATGAAAACGATTGTTATAAAATCTTGTTACTTGTTATAAAATCCATAGCTGCAAAACTGGTCAGTGATTTTGCCTATAGTACTCCGGCTACCCCCCAAACACACCTTCTATTTGGGGGGTAGCCAGAGCTCTATAAACTTAATTTGCTGTCTTGACTGAGTTATGACCTTTTTATGGATACTAATTTTTTATAGCAAGTATGACATCATATGTGCACGACCCCCTATACCTGTGAGTCTTCATTAAAACTATATGCCGTTAATAGTTCATTACATAGTTTCATAACAATACATTCCTTAGCAAGAGATTAGTCTTTGGCCCAAGCAGAAAAAATTGTACCGAGATTGAAATTAGCAGCAAAGAACGCTGCAGTTTCATCTGTGACTGCTCATTCTATTGACTAACAGAGGAGGGCCTTACGCGGAGCTATAGAAAAGGTATCGATTGAGAATATTTGCCGTAAGTTCTCAAATACTATTTTACCTTCTCACTTTCTTTCGTCGAAATAATTGACAGATTAGCTCGGCAGAACTGGTGTTACACCAAGAATATCAGTTTGAAAGTAAAGGCAAAATTTCCACAAAATTTGACAGTGCCTACGACAAAGTCAGCTTTTTGGCTGGGACTGATCCGTAATATGAAATTACAATAATCCTCCGTTACAACCCATCCGGGTCAGAGGCTAGATCATTTTTTTATTTACTAGTCCCGCAATTTTTAGACCCGTACGAAGTACGAAGGTCTGATGCGTTTACTATTACGTTTGTTATATTGCGAATTCGAATACAGGAGTAAGGCGGAAACTTTTTTTGTTGCCTCCAGATGACAAATCAGCGAAGAAAAAAATGTCCGTCTGTCTGTCCGTCAACACGATAACTTGAGTAAATCTTGACCAATTTTCAAAAGGTAGTCGAAAAACTGAGGTAAAGTTCGAGGATGAGCAAAATCGGTCGAATAGTTCCGGAGATATGGTCGAAAAGGTGTCCAAAAACATGGTTTTTCGAAGGTCGGTGAAACTTTTTCACGCATATCTCAGCAAGTACAGCACGTAAATTGTTCAAATTAGCGTCAAATGAAAGAATTAGATGTCACAAAACTGGGAAAAAATATTTGTGGAAATCGGTTGAGTGGTTTGGGCACTGGAACCCACGGAATGGAGAAAATTGTATTTCTCAGCCATATACAATACGAGATAGGTTTTCATCAACCTATGGTTTATTATGATTATGAAACATAGAGACTTACTCCTGAAAACAATGTTGTAGAGAATTAAATTTTAGCGAACACGTGTTTCAGGGTTTCCCCGAGAAATGTCCCAATCCTGGGATTCAACCACTTCTAGAGTTCAGAGGGATGACTGCTATCTCTAGAACTATGACGGTTAGAAAGTTGCTTCCAAAGGCAAAGTTGTAGAGAATTAAATTTTAAACGTACTTCGGGAGGGCTTTCAACATTACCTTGGGTAATTTTTATAAGTCATTCAAACTTTTATAGTTCTAAAGGAATTTGAATCTGACAAACATTATATCAAGAGAACTTGACTATGCATTCTGATGCGCATTATATTTATGATACATAGTAAGACTTTAGTACGTCGAGGCTTTTCGCACGTGAAGGCTTTACGTACGGGCGGCTTTGCTTATGTTTTCATGAGCTTTTGCTCAAATGGATTCTTCTTACCGAAGTTTTTACTGTGTCATTGGTAAATTGCACACAAACCTAGTGTCATCTCATATTTGTCATTCTTCTGTGTACGATTTGTTGCCGCACGAAATTCTCAATTGTTATGAAGCCTGGGTGTGCCTAGAAAATGCGACAGTCTCTATTTGGGAAAGTTAGTGAGCGTCCTCCAAGCGGAGACGTTTGCGACGTTGATGGGAGTGATGAATTTAGTTCCAGAAGGAATGACGGGTAGGAGAGCGACCATCTGCGTCACCTGTGACAACGTCAAAACTGGTTAAAGAGCTGGAAGGGACCCTAAACCGATTGTGACTGAGAAATCAGATCACGACCGCCTGGGTCGGGGCACACCGGTGTAGACTGTAATGAGAAAGCAGACAAGGTTCAGCATCTGCGGTCGAGGGCACAGAATCCCACATTACGATCCCTTACTCTCTGTGTGAAAAGGCGGTAGGCGGTGGAAGACCGGGAGCGGGCTGAGTCCGCAAAGAGTTGGCGCGCGTACGGCGGAGCAAAGCACACGAAACTCTTTTTCCCGGCGCCTGACGAGAAATGGGCCAAGGAGCTTCTCAGAATGAACCGTAGTGGCATTAGGAGAGTAGTGGGAGCCATTACGGGTCACTGTGGGTTGAACAAGCACATGGCGAAACTGATCATCTTGGCTGATCCAAATTGCGACTGCGGCCTGGAGGAGGAAACGGGCGTTCACGTAGTATGTGAATGCCCGAAGTTCTACCTGCTAAGGAGCATGACATTAGGTGGTTATGTGATCGCTCTAGACAGGTTCATGCTAAATACCGGAAGGTTTTAGGGATTTACATGATGAACGGGAAGAAAACAAAGGATCAACAGATCCGTGTTTTAGGAGCAAGAAATGGCCCACCCCACCCCGATAAATCTAAAAAAAAGTGCCTAAGAACGTCTACTTCATGCTATACATTGAAGAAAAATCTTACACAGAATTTGTCACCACTAGGATTGAACCCGGATATTCTTGGTGCGGAAAGCCAGTACGTTACCACTAAGCTAACCCATTCCTTTACCGATCCACAAATTAGTATTCGATTACGATAGATCTGTCTCCAATAGTTTGCGACATCGAGTCATAATTACACATCTAGTGCATAAACTAATAAAGTAATTTGAACCGAATTGCGTACAAAGGCGTTGAAGGTTCCACTTTGTGACAATCAGTGGAGTAAACGTACTTTTCTCTTTGATGGCTTCCTTAAAATCAAATTTGCAAGATTCATGCATTCATTGTACTGAAGGCTTCATCGATAGATGAGTTACACAGACAGCTTTTGTTATAACAACACCTGGGTCGTACGATATTCGGTTGAAACATTGTAGATTTAATAATCCCTTCGCATGGCAAAATTTGCTCTAACACGAAACATAAAAATTATCCCCTCATAACAATTTTTTTATAATGCCAATGTAGGAAGAACTTGCTTGTAATTATCTATAATTTAACACTTTGGAAAACTCATTAAGTTCATATGTTCAATATTGTAGACTTAGTTGTAACCAAAGCAAAATTGATTTTTTTTAAATTATTCCATGCCACCGAATCCTATTCAATAATTGCGTATCATTCACTTTCATAAAAATCTCGTTCAATATCCCATACATGCACATGAACAGCGTTTGACTCTCCATCTAATAATATCCCTAATAATCAATACACCATCAATACGCACATTTAATGCAATTAATAATTCCAATGACAGTTCGTTAGGATCGTTTCATGAGTTTGAATATAATTTTTTTTGCGTTGAATCCTTTGGGATTACACATGCATTGTGTACATTTGTTTGTCATGAGATTATTGTTTAGACTTCGAAAAATGTAGTTTACCATTTTATGTGTTGCACGTGAGGCGATAACGAAGCCTGAATTTTATAATTTTGCGAATATGAATGTTGCAGGAGGTGTAAAAATTGGCATTTAAAATGCCTGTTAAATGAACTGAATGTTTTACTGACTAAATGCGGTACCTCAATTATTTGAATTAGAATAGTACGTTACATTGGACCCTACGAAAGGATTATTGCATGAGAGAAAATTTTGTGATAAGAGCTTTGGCTGTTTTGACGAATGTAGGGTTTGCATATCCGGGTCAAAGACGAGGTATATGTAACTACACGAGTCAAAATAACAGTTTCCAAAGCGAGTTGCTCAAAATAAACGAGTGAGTTTGCGAGTTCATGGAATTGTTTCCGAAGTAATGAATTATGTAACAGGGTCCAATGTAAAATGTTTTATTGCCTACCCATGCCATTTAATGGATCATTTTCAGGAAGCACATTGACATCTAATGATCAACTTTCACGTGGGGCGGTTAGTAAAAAAGCATTAGCGACGCTAAAATCGTTTTCTATCGGAATACAAGCAAACAATATCTTATACCTTACGTCAGAGCCTAAAGTATTCAATTTCCACTGGGGAGCACTTTCACAGAAAGACCAAAAGGCGTGAGTTTATTTAAACATAAGACACTCTTCACTTGAGAGAGAAGTAAAAAAGCGCGACCGTAGCTATTTCCCGTTTGTAAGCAAAACTACTTCTTCCTTGTGATTCTTTCCGCTCAATTGTAATTTTTTTCCTGGTTTCAAGTGGATTTCCCGGTATCCGATTTTTCGGCCGAAAAACTTCCCGTTATCTTAGATACTACAGTATTTCAACACCCGGCAAAAGATGCTGTTCCGATACAAGTAATAAACCATTGTCATAGGTATAGGAAGTAGCGATAGAGTGTCGCCAAAGAAGTTAATTTTGAAACTAAATCATCGGTGATTCGTTGTTGAATCACCGATGATTCCCAGTGGGCTCACTACATCGTAGAACAAGTAACCTGAAAACTGTAGCGTGACAATTATTAAGTAGCGATAGCTACTTTATGCTTTCCCCCTTCCTGTCCGTCCGTCCGTCTGTGCCCTTCACCGGGCAACCACCGTTGATTCACAGGGAAATCTCCGATAATTCACCGTGTGATCACCAATGATTCACAGAGGAATCACCGATGATTCACCGGTGAATGCACGGTGATTCATTGATGAGTAATCGGTGAATCATCGATGATTCTCCGGGAAAACATCGGTGATTAATCTGTGAATCATCGGAGATTTCTCTGTGAATCATCGGTGTTTGTCCTGTGAGTCATGGGTTATTCTACGGTGATTCCACTTTGAATCATCGACGATTCCACTGTGATTCCACTATCTGTATATATACCTATTGCGTAGTTCCGAAGTTTACGTTTCTTTATCTTTATCTTTATCACACGTTTCACTATCGCATAGATTTCTGCTTGACATATCGTTGCGTATTGTCCCAGTGATTTGGATTCATTTAGATCAAGCTGCTCTGAGAAAATTCCTGATCCCGCACCAGATTCCATCTTAGAACCATCCGTGAAGATGTTCTTGTGAGATGAATCGAGTACTCCTTCATTTTCCCATTCAGCTACCAGCGGAATTTTTATGTTAAAGTTCTTTTCAAATTTGTAAGATGGCGTGGTACGCGTGGTACTATCTAAGTGCATCGCTAACTCTGGTATCTTGGTACTTTTTCACTCAAGTATGAATTGAGTTGAGTTGTGGTGGGTCGGGCATAGCCCAACACCTAAGCCTCTAGTGGGCCTGTTGTGCATACCCACGGAGGACTACTTAAATCCTATTTGTTCGATTTAGGTAGTCCAAAATGCTGCTGGGCGGTAAGCTCCAGATAATGTTGTGTGGCAAGATGTACGATCCAAAGCTTTTGGCTCTGGATGTAATATAAGCTGGGTACATACAAAGGAAGTGCTCAGCCGTTTCAATATCTCCGCAGCTTGTACAGAATGGGCTATTGCTAAGTCCTATGGTGTGGAGATGGTTGTTAAGAAGGCAGTGTCCTGTGAGTATACTTGCCATTCTTTTAAGGTTCCTTCTGCTCAGCAACAGAAAGTATCTTGCGTTTTTCTCATTTATTCTGATGCAGTTTTTTGAGTGTCTGGCCTGATCTATTGTGTTCCAGTGCTTGATGAATACTGAACGCTTCCATTGGGCTATTTGGTTTTCAAAAAACGATTGCGAGAGTTTCAGACATGGTTCAGGGCCTATTATCGAATCTTGTGCCCCTGCTTTAGCCAGAATATCTGCTGTTTCATTACCCTCGATTTCTCTATGGCCAGGAACCCACATTAACGTTACTGAGTTGTTCATTCCTAAAAGTTGAACGGCTTCTCTGCACTCTAGGGTGGTAGACGAATAGATTTTGTAAGCAGTCACAGCTCTCAGTACACTTAGGCTATCTGAGCAGATAAATATTACCTGATTGGAGATGTTATTTTCCCTAAGATGTTTACTGCACTGCGAGATTCCGAAAGCTTCAGATTGGAAGATTGTTGTGAATGAGCCTAGAGCAACGCTTTCGTTAACATTCACTGTGGGCAGTGGATACCAGCTCCAGCCCGACCATTGATCCTGGAGCCGTCGCTAAATCAGGTGAGACAATTGCTGGTATAGCTATCCCCTCTTTCCATTCGTCTCTGGCAGGAATACTTATTTTAAAGTTTTTGTCCAATCTGTATGTTGGTCGAGTATTGGTCGAGTTGGTCAAGTATTGCCGCGTGTCCGTATGTTGTTTGATTAAAACATTTAACGTTCTTCAGACGTATGGATGTTACAATTGCTTCTTGCTCTATATATAGACCTATAGGAAGAATCGATTGTAATGTTTCCAGTGCCAACAATAACATACAGCGCGAAAAATTAAAATAGAAACAACAAAAAACCGATCTCTAATCTTTACGTGAATACAATCGATATCTCTCTCACTAAACTGGTCTATAGAAGGCTGTTCGTCACATTGAGCAAAGAATAATTAACGAGTATTACAATTAAAGCCCTCTTTTTTATCGCAACTACAAACAGAATTAGAGTTTAGTGTCGCTGAAGAAATACCGCTAATGAATAACACAAGTCCATGGTTCACGTACATATTGTCTGTATGGAATAACTGAAAACTAAAATATTTTTGAACGACTTCTACTGAATCGAGTCAAATGTTTCGATAGTGAATTAATTACAATCTATCGAATTTCCATCGACAACACCGTGTGTGTATTTGTGTAGCATAACACACACCAAATAGAAAATAGAATTGAAATAAAAATATTACATAAATTATCATCAGTTCGTTAGTTTCGATTCTTGATTATGTTTCCTTTTGTTTAGAAGGGGTTGCAGTATTTTTTTTTTTGTTATTTTAGCTTCGCATTTCCAATGGTTAAACGTAGCATTTACAAATATATTCAATTGTGTAACAATATCGTTTCTCTATCAATGAGTGAGGATTGAATGTACACAACGAAATCAAACTGTTTTCGATTGTTGCAGAAAGGGTTGCGTATTGATTTCTGGAACTGAGTTTCGTTCTCTAATTATGAAATTAATTCACGGAATTTCATTTGAACGCAGAAAAATTCTTTCAAAAATAATTAACATAATCTGGACAAACTAAATGTTTACTGAATTTAGGGCGAAAATGCAGGCAGTCGGAGACCCCTGAAGATCGTGTGCCGCTAATACAAACAAACCAATAGAATGTCCACGACTCTTTTCTTTATGATTAACTTTTTTGTAAAGTCATTGCCGTATAATATTTATAATCTAAAAATATACAACGTGCGCAAAAATAATATAAAAAAAAGAAAGATCTGGTGAAAAAGAAGGAATAAAGAACAAAAGTACAAAAAATTGTCAGTCGTGACTAAGAAAATGCCTACGCGAAATGCAAGTGTGAAACTTGAATTATAATAAAATATTTACGGAGAGATATGTTGTTTAACTGAACTCTCGGTTCACAATAAAGTAATGTAAGAATGCGGTGGTTTGTTCACCTCTTTTGAATGAATATTCAATTCACTGATTTATTAAAATTACAATTTTCGTTTTTGATGACTTTTAAAAACGAACACAATATTCACAATGCGTGCAAATACTTTTTATGGGCACTAATCGCTAGCAACACTCCAATCGGCAGCTTAAATTTTCAAATTTCATCATCATCATCTATTTCATTCAATTCATTTCAATCCAAACATGAACCCACATCGACCCGAAAGCTACAGACCGATCTCGCTATTAAGTTGCTGCTATATATGCTGTTCGAGCGAGTGATATAAGCCTGAATCGCAAGCGTGATCGATGCCTACATGCCGAAGGTACATGCCGGATTTAGGAAAAATCGGAGCTGCTGCGACCAAGTCCTAGCGCTTTCAAATTACATCGAAACGGGAATGAAAACTGGAGTCGTGTTTATGGATCTGTCGGCAACTTACGACACAGTGTGGAAACGTGGCTTGATGTTCAAGCTAAGTAAGATAATTCCGTGTAGGACAACCTTAAAATTGGTCATTAACTTGCTGAGTGACCGGATCTTCCAAGTGGAAATAAATTGCAAGACTAGTAGAAAGAGAATATTGAACAATGGCACAGGGCTCTGTTTTGTCGTGTTGTGTTGGATCTTCCGTCAACGCAATCTAGAAAGTTCGTCTATGCTGACGACAATGCAATCGCAAGTCAAGCTGAAACATTCGAGAAACTTAAAAGCAAACTGAACGAACTGTCAAAGTACTTCCAGGACTGGCGTCTCAGGCCGAATCTAGGAAAGACCGTACATTACGTGTTCCACTTAAACAACCACCAAACGCACCGGAAATTAAATTTGACAATGAATGGAAAGACAGTGGAGCACGAAGCGAATGGGAAATGTATTCGATCGACGCCTCACTCACCGAGCTAACTCAGAACGTATAAAAACGAAACAGAAGTCACAGAAACTGGCCGGGACCACTTAGGGATGCACAGCAAAAACTCTTCGAACCACGACGCAAGCAATGATTTTACTTACCCGTTGCCGAATACTGCGCTCCGGTGAGCATGAATAGCTGTCACGTAAGTAAGACCGATACGCAAATAAACTGTGCCTTGAGAATCTTCACACATTTGCAGACAGGAAGCGGCGCTCAGAGAATGCAGAAAAATTGAAGCGGATCCCGAACTCCCACTGCATCACGATGTCGAAAGCCGTTTTGGCGGTTCTATCAAGAGATAGACAATGTCAATGACCTTCGAACTAGATGGAGGAAGTGGTGGCAATATGCAACAGTAGCGAACAAGCAGTTATTCGTGGATCCAGTTGAGGAAGTCAAAAGTCTCGAGTTACCTAGAAAATCTCGGTTGAGAATAAACAGATTCCGAACTGGTCAAGGCTGCTGTAAATTCCTAATGCACAGATGGAAGTTTGCCGACTCCCCACTATGCGAATGTGGTCATATCCAAATTATGGAACACATACTGAGCGAGTGCACCGTACACCGCTTCCTCGGAAATTTAAATGACATTCACAATACCACGAATAAAGCAATAGTTTGGATCAATAGTGATGATGATAGTGATAGAATTCGTATATTTCCTAAAGTTATTTGATTAAATAAAACAATGTTAGAGATCCAGTAATAAGAATCTGAAATCCAGGAATCAGAATCTGAGATCCAGGAATCAGAATCTGAGATTCAGGATTCTGAATCTGAGGTCCAACTATCAAAACCTGATATTTATGGCATCAGAGTCAGTGTCAGAATCTGAGATTCAATCAACTTTTGAAATGGGTATAGGAAAGTAGCGGTAGAATGAACTCAAAGAAGTTGATTTCCTTGGTGCAGCTAGATGCAGTGAGGTGCAGCTAGATGCAGTGAGGTGCAGCTAGATGCAGTGAGGTGCAGCTAGATGCAGTGAGGTGCAGCTAGATGCAGTGAGGTGCAGCTAGATGCAGTGAGGTGCAGCTAGATGCAGTGAGCTGCAGCTAGATGCAGTGAGGTGCAGCTAGATGCAGTGAGGTGCAGCTAGATGCAGTGAGGTGCAGCTAGATGCAGTGAGGTGCAGCTAGATGCAGTGAGGTGCAGCTAGATGCAGTGAGGTGCAGCTAGATGCAGTGAGGTGCAGCTAGATGCAGTGAGGTGCAGCTAGATGCAGTGAGGTGCAGCGAGATGCAGTGAGATGCAGCTAGATGCAGTGAGGTGCAGCTAGATGCCGTGAGTCGCAGTAAGGTGCAGCTAGATACAGTGAGGTGCAGCTAGATGCAGTAAGGTGCAGCTAGATGCAGTGAAGTGGAGTGCAGCTACGTGCATTGAAGTGTAGTGTACAGACGGATGGACGGACGGACAGGGAGAGTGAAAACATAAAGCAGCTATCCCTATTTAAGAAACAGAATCTGAGCTCCAAGAACCATAATTCTAGCATTAGAATCTTTAAAATAAGATACAGGTTCCAGTAATCAGAATCTGGCATTCGTGGTATCAGAGTCCTACATTCCCAAGAGAACCCAAGCTCGATGGAGCAGAATAATATTCCAGAATCACAACGTAGGAATCAGAAATTGTAAGATTCAGAAGTCTCTGATGGTCTCTGAGTTTAATTATTTAGGAGCCATTTTTTCGGAGAATGGCAAGTTAGTTAGGGAATTTGAAGAAAGGAGAAGAATGGGAAATGCAGTGGCCAGTCAGTTGAGGTCGTATGTGTTCAACAAAAAGGAGTTAAGTAGTGGCACAAAGCTAGCTATTCACAGGTCAATCTTCAGACCAACGATTGTATACGGTAGTGAAAGTTGGGTGGACTGCGGATACCTTGTGCATGACCTGGAGGTTTCTGATATGAGGGTTCTTAGGAGCATAGCAAGAGTAAATCGGAGGGAACAGTGGGACAATCATATTAGGAACGACGACATCAGGGAAAACTTAGGGGTTACATCAGTGGAAGAGGCGGCCAGGATTAGTCGTCTGCGGTGGTACGGGCACGTTCAGAGGATGGGTAATAGCAGGCTACCAAAGAGGATATTGGATGCTCAAGTCCCGGGTGTGCGTCCCAGGGGTAGGCCAAGGAGAAGGTTTATAGACTCAATTAAATCCGATTTAGAAGTTAGGGGAATTTCTCTAGGCGAACAAACCATCTCCTTGGCACAGGATAGGGGGGTATGGAGAAGGGTGGTCCATGATCAGTAGTAAAGACCTCACACCGAAAGGTACAAACGGTCTATAAAGTGTGATGATGATGATGATGCAGAAGTCAGAATCTGAAGTGCCAACTGAATTCCAGTCATACTAATACGAGATGGAAGGATCAGAATGTTACGTTCAATAATCAGAGTCTGACAGCAATCTAAATTCCAGGCATTCTTCAAAATCACAATCCCAGTTCTGGATCCGATATTAAATTATCATAATCTGTAATCTGGCCCTTATTAGATGTAAAGATCAGAACTTGAGATTTATAGGTACGAGTGGTAGAACTGGACTAATATTAATTTAAATCTAAAATCCAGGTTTCTGGATGAATCTAAATTCCATGCTCTTAGTCTCAGATGAACACATTTGAGTTTATTCCTTTGACTGACATTCAGGGTCTTACGAGAGAAATTCACACAGTATGTCGTTTCTGTTCACTGACTATGATGAAAAACGGAAATTCAAGAGAAGAGGTATCACGCTAACTGGAGAAGTTCTTAGCCGATAAAATGCAATTTTTGAAATCCAGAAAATCAGTCAAGTGACCTGACCAACTCTAAAGATGGGACCTAGTATAAGTATTCAGGAATTAGAATCAGAAAATGAAGAAATAAAAATATGGGACTCAAGACCGAGAAACTGAGTTTTACAAATACGAGATCCACATTTAAAATTTTGAGGAATTCGATTCTTGTTCGTCCATTCGACCTAGTGGTCAGTCAATCTTTATGGTTGATACTCCACCTCCATATCCAAGAAGTGTATTCCTAACTTCACTTACTGCTGATTAGGTTTACACAACGCCCTTTTAAGAAAATTTTGAAAATAGTTGAACAGTTGGAAATATCAAAAAATATCCTTGCTAAATATTCTCTGGAAATGTCAAGCTTATGAAAAAACTAATGGCAAAATGGTTTTTAACGACTTTAGAAAACAAGAAAAATTTAATTGAAAAAAGCATTTTCCCTCTGTATACGCGCTACTATCGATAATTCATTCATTCGTTATACTTGGATTTCTCAAAATTCACGAATTGCATTACGCACATCGCTCTCATTAATGCTTTTTCATAGAATCACATAAAACGTTCAGAAGCATTGCCACGATCATATATCATTTAGATGCCATTAATTCTGATTATGTGTATGGGGAGGATTAAAAAGAAAAAATAAAAAACTAGGGGAATCGACCTCTTATTTTTTATGATAAGTTTGGGTGATTTTTTTTCCTCTTTTTTTTTGTTTCAATGTGTGCACGTAAATTGTATTAAAAAACGAGATCTCTAATGAAAAAAAATACCCAATCGTTGCGGTTACCTTGCGAATCACAGTATACCCGATAAAATGTTCTTTTTTTCTTAACGAATTCCATGCATACCCGGCGAAAAAATGAGATTCGAATAGAACCGCAAAAATTTAATGTATCCTTTCACCACTGTGATGCTGTAAGCATTCTGTGTACTATGCGATTAGAAGTGTAAAATATCGGATGAAGAGTGAGACGAATACCAAGTAGAAAATAATGAATGCAATATGGATAAGATAGACGTTGGGATAAAAGAAAATTTGAAAGTGAAGCTTCGTAGCTATGGGATGAATATTTGTGGTGTCGTGTTTCTATGTTCATTTAGACTTTTTTGTAGCTCATTTAAATGTATTTTTTTGGGGGAGATGTATCTCTGAAAGTAATGAGAAACGACGCAGGTGTTAATTATTTGTTTCGAAGCTTTTTTTTATAAAAATCGTATTCTGCTAATGTATCTAGGAAATCGATTCATTTAATAACAGTTCAGAATTTTGGAAGTAATTGAACTAAAATCATCAAGAACTCAATTTCCTTTAGAAACTCCGAAGCGGTAAGCGTAAGTCCTACAGCTTAGTTCGATCTATCAACACCGCAAATGACGTTCTGCATGAAATTTTGCTCTAAGGGGGTGGAATGAAAAACGTGTCGCTAAAACGGTAAGAATAAGGGAAAATATTTCTCAAAAGATGAATTTACACTTCGAATCGAAGTTATTGAGAAAACTTCGATTTTGAGATAAGAGACAGATCATGACAAGGGACAGGGAGAGAGTCAGAAGTAAAGCAGACGAGCATCATACCCGGAGCGGTAGTGGAGTGCGTGACGCAGTCCCCACACCCCAAAAAAGAAGTCCACAAACTCAAAAAACGCAATACAAAAACCTTTAGTACAAGGAGCCATGAAAACTTTTTTCTGATCTATCGGTTTCTATGTTCCATCTATCTATCTATCTACCTAATAATAATTTTCGATCTCGAGAACCAGACAGCCGATCTTTCTGAAATAAACAAATTCATATGCCTCTTTTCCGGGAAAACTCTTGAAAAGTCGTCAATTTTGTGAGTTTTTCAGATGATGCTCTTAGTTTTCGAATTTTAGCTCCGGAATGACAATACTTAGATACTTGGTTTCTTCGGAAAAGTTTAAGAGTTTGGTCAGGAGAAGTTTTTGGGATCTTCAGAAATCTGCCGCCATCTTGGATTTTTTGCTATCTTCTGAATTAGAATAGTTACACGGTTGGTTTCTTCGGGAAAGTTATAGAGATTGGTGAAGGGAACTTTCAGCCTGAAGCCTGAAAACTTTTTTCGCCGGAAATTTGTTTTCGCCGGAAACTTTCTTCACCGGAAAAATTTTTTCGCTAAAAATTATTATTATTATTTTTTTTTTGCCGGAAATTTTTTCGCCAGAAAATTTTTTTCGTCGGAATTTTTTTTTTGAACGGAAATTTTTTTTCACCGCAACTGTTTTTTTCACCGAAATGTTTTCGTCGCGAAATTTTTTTTCGCCGGAAAATTTTTTTCGCCAGAAATTTTTCTCTGCCGGAAATTTTTTTTTGCCATATAATTTATTTTCGCCGATTTTTTTTGCCGGAAATTTTTTTTCGCCGTGAAATTTTTTTTCGCCAGCAATTTTTTGGCCGGAAATTTTTTGCCAGAACTTTTTTTTCGTCGAAAATTTTTTTCCCGTAATTTTTTTTTTCACACGGAAATTTTTTTTCGACGGAAATTTTTCGCAGCACGTTTTTTTCGCCGAAAACTTTTTTCGACGGAACTTTTTTCCGACGAAAATATTTTTCGCTTGTATAATTTTTTTTCAACGGAATTTTTTCGTCGAAATTTTTTTAGCGGAAAATTTTTTTCGCCAGGAACTTTTCTTGCCGGGAATTTTTGCCAGAAATTTTTTTTCGCCGGAAATTTTTTTTTTTTCGGTCGGACTTCTTTTTTCGCCCAGAAGAAATTTTTTTTTTCGTCGAAAATTTTTTCTCAGAAATTTATTTCGCGAATTTTTTTGCCGGAAAATTTTTTTTCGCCAGAAATTTTTTTGCCGGAAAATTTTTTTGCCAGAAATTTTTTTCACCGAAAATTTTTCGCCGTCATTTTTTTTTTCAACAGAAAAACATTTTTTTTTCACCGAAACTTTTTTTTTGCCGCGACATTTGTTTCGTTGAAAATTTTTTTTCGCCGTAATTTTTTTTTCAAATAGGAATTTTTTTTTCAACAGAAATTTTTTCGTTGAAAATTTTTTTTCGCCAGAAATTTTTCCGCCAGAAATGTTTTTTCGCCGAAATTTTTTTTCTCCAAAATTGGTTTCCTTTTTCTTCCAAAATGGATTGACACTAATTGATTTTATCCTACCGAGAAAGCTGGGGTCGCCGCCGCTAGTTATGGCAGCTGCGAGAAGTGCCGTAGCGTCAAATTTTGTCCCTACTTCTGGCATTTGTGACGCAATTTGTTGTGTTCATACGCAATTACGGTCGTGTGCTTATAAATTTACTTGTTATCAAGTTTCAGCTGTTTTCAAGGTCTGCCATAGAAAAAATACATTGAAAAAAGAGATAATGAAATCCGCAAAAAAACCTGAAGTACAAAATGATGTGGACAGTACGAAGTGGCCTATAATTGTAAAATTTGCAACTAAAGCTAGTCGACGACTTTTCCACACAAAATACTTTGCTTTCAACAAAAACAATTCGCTCAACTTATCCCACATCGGTTTGGATGGTCATGATCGCGTCTATGTCAACGAAAACCTATGTAAGCATGATCTGGACCTGTTAAGGAAAGCAAAAAAGTTGAAGGCGAAAGGTAAAATTGCTGCTGTTTATTCTTATGACGGACGCATTAGTATATATCGCAACAAGACAGACAAGAAATACGATACTCCGAACAACTTAGAAGATCTAAAGAAGTACGAATAGTTATTCGTTTTTAAATGATTCGAAACATTTTGTGATTTTTCAATTTCCGAATTAATTTCAACCTACAACTAACCCTGAACCAAAAAAAGAAGATTAAAATATGAATTAAATCCTAAAACAAAATCTAAACTCCACATTTGGCCATAAATTAATCAAAAACTATCCTAAAACGAAAATAAAACAATTAAAAATTTTACCTAACATAAACATCCTTTATACAATTATATTTAAGATTACTTGTAATTGGGCGAGTGCCTGTTAGTGATCAATAAACAAACAAACAATAAACAAACAAACAATGTTGAAAACAGCATAAAAGTAAGTTTAAAAGCATTGGTTTGTATGTTTTAGAAAAAAGTGATGCAATTTTTTTCAAAGAATAAGGCTTTGACCACAAACTAAAATTTAATTCAAACAAATTCATGTGTAAGTGTATTATCAGTGATAGCGTCACATCAAACGATATCACTAATTTTGGAAGAGGACATTAGGGACTGCGTCACACTTTACCTTTTAAGAGGTTTTTGTTGTGATCAATTTTAATGACAAAACTTGGGATCAACATGAACAGAAAATTTCTCAAAAAAACTTTAGAGTCCTTAAGTGAAAGTGGTCGAAGATGATTACAATCCACGTAATCCATACAACTTCTTCGCACTGCCGCTATCTATGGCGGCCCTTTCCTGCAAAACCGTTCGTAGTACCACGACTTCGTGAATTTTGATTACAATCGAAATCTGTGTGTATTCGCCTTATTTATGCTTTTACGAGCGATATCCACTTGATAAATTAATTGAAATACTTTACCTCTCACCCTAGTAGCGTAATCCAAACTTAACTGTTATGGGAATAGACCTCCTTATGAAGATAACAGAATGGAAGCGAATCGTTACGTGAAAATGAATGTAATCAACGGATAAACTGAAATGCAAATCATCAAAAACACTTTAAAACAACATTTCTGACGGCATTGTTCGAACACATACTGAGTTGATTAGAACAGCGCTCAACAGTCCATGACTGCTGCCAAAAGCAATTTATGATATTATTTATGAAGAATGTCAATAAATATAAAAAAAAGAATTAAAAAAAATCCTCTCACATAAAAAAACACTTTAAAACACACTCATAAAACCAAATTAATTAGTCATAACTTACACACCCTTTTTTCATTCGGAAATTGCTTTTGTTTTGCTTTTTTAACCAGTAACATATTTTTATGCATATTTTATAGGCTTAACGTGCTGCGGAGGACGTATCTTGTATTGTAAATTAATTAATATCTCTGTGAAGATAAATTTTACTCGAAACAAGTATCCTATTTCACATTGATTTTGTTCGGCATAAATTCCCATTTTATGCAGTCATTGTCATAAACTTTCTTCGGTTTCACGTTCATGTTCAGTTAATTCAGTATCATTGTTTCAATTCTCATCAGGAAACACTATGTAATGAAGAATCAGATCGGAAATTAATGCAATCAGTTTGAATCCGGGTTATGTTTTAATTTAAAATGTCTGCCTGTCCTTCACGCTTATGAGTATATTATACACAATTTTTGCTATGGGACGTCGTGCATACACGTTATCGGAGTATAGAGTCATGTCGCTAATAAATAGTGTTTCCAAGGTGTAGGAGTAGTAAACATAAACAGGTAAGTATATCTGAGGAGATCTTCACTTAAATCGAGGGTTGGATCAACAGAGAAAACTAGACTCGAAAAGAACAATAAAAAAAATTTAAAAGAAAAACATTCGCAACGCAAACTCATCCCATAAAAGATATTTGGATTACCTTTCAGGGAAAAAACGTTTTAGAAAATCGATCAAGTTTTACTCAAGTTACCGCGGTGACGGACGGAGGAACATTTTTTTATTGCTGATTCGTCATATAATTATCATGATAAATGAGTTCACTCCAGCTTCTAAAGTTGGGTGGTTGTGATGTGTTTGGTGCCATTTGGCTCCGCACTAGCCTATTTTTAGCTCCAGACAAAATTTTAACATTTTTCATCAAAACGTAAAATCGGCTCAATTTCTTTTTTCAAATTTTGGCTGCGGCGCATCTTATTTTAGGGCTTGGGCGCAAGAGGAAGGATGGGGTTACGAAATAACAAATACTCGGAGCTTGAAAAAAAAATTACAAAACTCATTTTAGGACAGAACATTTTCAGCGCCCTTACCGCGATCCGGCTACATACAGAAAAATCCTTATTAAATAGCGGTAGCTACTTTATGGGAATGCTCCGTGCACGTTTTTTGACAGCTGTCAAAGTCACTACTGTCAAAGCTATACCATTTGAATGTTTTATTTTAGTCCCTGTCGTAACCCATATACAATGAATTTGTGTGCGAAATATCTAAGCCCACATTTAGGTGAGATAATAGTCAAACGCCTAACAATTCTCGCACAATAACAAAGGCGCTACATTCGCAGTACTCTGAGACGTGGTTCAGAATTTACGTTAAGCCAGTGGTCCAGATAACACTGCTATTGGCTATAAAAAGCTGTTAGTGGAGTTTCTAAAATACAAATACTGTCAAAATAGGTACGACTGCTATTCCCACACACAGAATTTTCTTAGCTACGCCGCCTTTGGTATAATGGTATAGAACTCTCATGCAAGGATCCGGACCGATGAATGTGCCTCGATTCAAGCTAGGTAAAATGATTTTTAAGAGTTTCCTCGAAGTTACCGTTTTCACTCACCCTTCACACCGCAGGCACAAAAAGAAACCCACAGGGTAGAGTCTTACGTAGCCAACGATAGTGTTTACTTCAGAGGAAACGAAAAATCTCTAAGTTATATGCTATGCTAGAGGGTGTAAGTGAGATTTATTAGTGCAGATATTTTCGTTTGACTGGATGACAAGTGATGCCATCTGAACGAGAAAAAGAATCAAATCTCCATTGGTCGAAATGTGAGAAAATTCTCGTTTTGGTACTATGCACCCATAGAATGTATTGTTTCTATGAGTGCTATACTGCCGAACAACGCAAAAAAAACTTAGCGAAGTTACTGGATGAGAGATTTTCATATATTTTCTCTCACAAATTCTCCTCGCTTTTTTTTTTTGCGTTATACGGCAGTATACCATCTCTGCTCTACAACGCATAAAAAACCTAGCGACGTTATCAGATGAGAGATTTTCATATATTTTCTCTCACAAAATCTCGTCGCTAGGTTTTTTATGTGTTGTAGGGCAGATCTGTCTACATCTCGAATAAACATTCAAAAAAGCCATCAGCAATTCTTCAGAATACTTCCAAAATGTTAAACAAATCTGAAGAGAACTAAAATGGTCACATAGAAGGTTTGGTTAGCTTGTCGGAGCCAATTTTTAACGTAAATACTATCTTACATAATCGTTAAGGCAAACTTGACTTAGTTTTGGTGTTATTCTATGACCAGTTGAGCTGATATACACATGGTCTAAAAGACAAGGTGTACTGAGGTTGTCGTAAACGACAAAATCAGCAACATTTTAGTTCTGTTGTCACAAATTTGTTTTTAAATAAAAGAATGAGTGAAATACTTCGAACAAATATATTGCCTGTTATCGAATTTTGTCTTCACATCATTTTTTTATGAATCTTTATCTTAAATAATATTTGAAAATTCAAACAAAGTCTCCTTGAGTATTTTTCACTGTTTACTTATTGATTAATATTATTTATAAAGTAAAGAACAACATGTTTGCGCCAGGTATTCAAAATTTACATTCGCATTTTCTTGTTATCAACATTTCATAATTAGTTCAACAAAGTAAATTCGGTTATTTGTTTAGGATATATTTATGAAGCGATAAAATATGGCCAAGACGTTCCCAGAATTTTCAAGTCACAAATTTATTAAAATATATTTAAGGACAGACATGACAAAGATATATTTAATAAAGTAAAATGACTAAAGATATCTTATTAATCAAGACGTTAAATGTGTTATTTACGTGTTTATACTATGAATCTAAAATAAAAAATTACAAATTCACATATAATGACGGAAAAATGGCTGTGTCATTCCAATGTAGTTCACTCCAACATTCAACATACATTTAAATCAAGTTCTTGATTCAAAACATAATTTGATTTACTCTGTCATCACAAAAATTGTCAGACCATGAGACCATGCTAATGCTGGAAAGACAATGCCGGATGAGACCAATTAACGCGCTCTGCTATTTTCACGTTTTTGTTGTGTATTTTTCGACAACATTTAGGCTTTTCGTTAAATGATAATTATGATTTGTCTTTTTTTTCGGAACGTATTGTATCGATAATTACAATGTAATTTTGTTAATATGCGTTGATGATGTAAAGGCTTTCATTATTAAGTTTTATGATTTCATCCAATTGTAACCACAATGGTATTTGGTGAATAACAGATTGCTGATTATAGAGGCAATATGTGGCACATAATGAGTGCAACTGTGCTGACTGCTGACACACTCAAATAAATCTTAACAAATCTGAAAAAATCTCAATAGATCTCTTTCAATCCCAAAAATCTTTAAAAATTCATGCGACACTCACGCAACACCTAAACATCACTCACACAACAATTATCGTACAGTATCGAGAGTAGCCAAAGTGTGATGCAGTTGTTGTGTGAGTGCTGCACATGAGTTGTGGAAATGTGTGTCAACGATACAACATCGAAAAATGATTTCACAACAGTCCTACCATAAAAACACGACATAAATACAACACATACAACATAAGCACAACAATTCTACAACATAATTTGTTTACAACTTTTCATTAATTTTGAAATGTTGCAAATTGGTATTCTGTAAATCAGTCACTTTAAGTCACCTAACTGAAAGTATTAGAATATTAACTTAGAAACAGTGTATGTGTTTAATTCGAGGGGTGACGCACTTCTGCGGTTTATGGAATAAATGGAATAAATGGGAATAAATGGAATAAAAGAATAAATGGAATAAATGAAGTGTGCCACCCCTCGGTTTAATTCATAGGTCGTTAAGTGGTAGAAAAATGAAAAATAATTTTCTAGTTCATTTAAAAAAGCCATTAAAAATTCGTCAAAATACTTCGAAAATTTTAAACAAATCTGAAGAGAACTAAAATGTTGTTGATTTCGTCATTTACTTACCTCAGTACACCTTGTCTTTTAGACCAACTGGTCTCAACTGGTCATAGAATGACACCAAAACTAAGACAAGTTCGGCTTTTATATCATCCGAATGGTATGGCTTAACAAATTGAAGGTACAAGAATTGAGAGTTTGTTTTGGTTATTTTTAACCCGGATGATTCTGCTAAGCAGATTACCTCAATTTAACGACTAAGATAGTATTTACGTTAAAAATTGGCTTCGACAGGCTAACCAAACCTTCTGTTTGATTAAAGCACACTGCTCTCAATCAAGAGTCAAAATGTGAGAAAATTCTCGTTTTGGTACTGTTGCACCAATAACTTCCTAGTATTTGAGAGCAATCACTAAATCCGACAAAAACGCTAACGATAAAGGCAAATGTCAACATTTGACAGAAATGTATGAACGTTCGGTTTACTCTGCCAATTCCCAAAACTTTGTAATAATTTAGTGATTATACGATTGTTGAAGTTCATAAATATGATGCTTACAAAGCTAGCGGCAGTGAGCTGGGCAAATTTTTTTGTCTCAATAGTGCATTTTTGAATGATGGAACACGGGATTTGTTTAATTTAACCTAAAATTGCAAGAAGCAATGCTTGAATCATTGAGTTGTCCATTAATGACAAAAATTATTTGTCCAGCTAACTGCCGCTAGCTTGGTAAATATCAGATTTACAAATTGCATTAATAAAATTTCGGTTCAACGCTACCACAGGATTAGTTATCAGCAAATGTTTACAAAATTTTTTGAACTGACACACGAAGCGAACGGATTCATTTCTATCAATTCTTGACATTTGAATTTATCGTGTTAGTGTTTAGCGTTTTTGTTGGATTTAGTGATTGTAATCTCGCGTTCTATAATGTTATATGTATTAGGCTAATTCCATCGGTACCGTCACCTGGACAACGAATTTCATCTCTTTCACTCTTGTGTGTGTGATTTATATCGAGATGAGACAAAACATATTCGTTTCCCAAGTTACATGCTTGCTACATGTATGGGTTACCGATGGAATTAGCCATTATATGTTTCGCGCATATAAAACGCGCTTTATTTGAGCGAAAACTCTATCTAAAGAAGCAGTGCCATCTTCAGTATTTGGGCGCCAGTAGGCACATTAGAAATGGACGCCAAAATGTTTGTAACTACAAGTTATTATAAACAATTTGAACGACTAAAGCACTTTTTCTATTGATTAGCAAAATTAGCTTTGTTGAAGTTAAATATAGTGCGAGCGAAGCGAGCAATTTTTTTTTTCTTGCATGCAATCAATATGAGTACCGCGACGAGAACTTAACATTAAAAGCACCAATATCTGCGCATGGTTGGTTGAGGTAGGCTTCTTTTGAACAGTATAAAAAATATCAGTGCACTCAAGATAGCCGCGCGCAGCGAATTTTTTTTTCGCAAAATAAGTTTTACCTAACAAAATTCGGATATATTCCTGTTTTGAGTGCGATTTGAGCGCCAACTTTTTCGGGCGCCTGTGGGCATTTGCCCACCTTGTCCATATGGTAAAGGAGGCACTGTAAAGAAGGCTTTGCAATTCGTGTACAAAGATCACCGCCTAAAATATACATAAGCCAATATAAAAGCATTACACTCGAACTGTAAAAGTATATAAGTTTTACAGTAGAACTGTAAAGTTACATAGATGACGCGTTTATATGCAAACAGAATGAGTGTTCTACTAGTGTTCTATAAAGTGCGCTTAAGCGCTCAATATATAAAACTATTTACGCTGCAAGAACTGTACGAGTATTTTAAGTTCTTGAAATGGCAAATAGGTTTTTTAAATTTACAATTTCTCGAACATAAAATACCCTTTACAGTTCTTGTAGTATAATAGTATATTATTAACCAAGGGATATAATGACGCGATTATAGTCGAGATGAAGTGAATGTCCGAGAAATATTCATGTACCGAGACTATAATCAAGCTATTTATCCCTTGGTTAATACGATAGTTTAAATCATTTGAGCATATAATTCGCCATTTGACTCGTGGCTTTTTTTATTTCCTTTGAGATTTGACGTCATGATACTATAGTCGGACTATAATGAAAATGATAGTCGAATCGAAAATTATAGTCGGGTCATAATGAAATTTATAGTCGAATTGACCATAATATGCCTATTATACACATCCCAGTTTGTATGAAACTCGACTATAATATGGTCATTATACCCCTACCTTCAGGTATTTAAATGGCTAATTATATGCGTGAATGATGTAAAATACTATTACTGTCATCGACTAGAAAGTCGAACATTACCGTTCAAGTGTAGAGAGTGATTTATTGACACCCACTCGGGGGATTTGTAGATTTCGTTGACTAAGGATTTTCAAAATGAAGAGGATTTTCTTTGCCACTTTTGCTGGAATTTTAGGTAGTTCCATCGAATTTCAAAGGTTTTCCCCTGAAGTTGTGATGATTTTCTTGGATATCTAAGAATTTCCTTTAGTTTTTTGAGGATTTTTTAGTTTTGAAAACATTTTGTGAGGATTTTGACAAAAGAATAAGCGTGAATACCCACCCCTCGCACACATCCCGATGCTTGTCGCTCGTCCAATTAAGATATGATGCATGAGTACATTTCTTCACCTGCATACAGGTGAAAACTTATCGTAGTTTCGCGAACTGGCTAACCCAAACAAATTTCAATGTTGGACCTTAATAGGAAAAGCTAAATGATGTTCTATTTCATAAGAAAACTAAGAATTATTGCATAAGGTACGATGAGTTGTTTAATAAAAAGTCACTAAATCTAGAAAAAAGATTATTGTCTTTCTTCTGACTATTTTGTGAATCATCGGCTTTTCTAGCAATCTTAATTCTATGGATTACTCGGCTTTATTTATGGGTACAAATTTAAACCCGAAAAGTGTTATCACGTTTTGATAAAAGAAGTACTCACCAAAGTTTGCTAAGTCTCGCGTAATTTCGTAACGGAATTACCTAATTCCTGGTATGCACCCGAGAAACATTGGCCAAAATTTGATTTTATTTTGCAAAGTAGAAATGGATTTCAAACAGAAAAATCCATTTAAAGTTATCAACTTCGGCGTACTCGCACGAAATTTCAAAAATCAATTCAGGACTTCACCGTAATTTCTAGATCCGGTTAATGACGAAACTCTTCCTTAATCCTATTTGTTAATTCTTAAAAAAAAATTGCAAATCAAGTTCTCTTGATTTAAGTGATCCGATACTAATTCCTTAACTCCTTAACCTTTAATCAGAAGAAATGATTTTTACACCCTTTTCGTAGCTTGGTCACATTAATGAAAGCAGACGCCTATCTTCATCATCTATGCGATAAAATTTTCAATCTTATCAGCAAATGCGCTGTGTTATCGGTAGGAAAAAGTATAAATTGGTGTCGAAAATATTTCGGTGCTATATACCGGTTTAGCAGTTCAGCGAGTTGTAACAAAGTGATAATTTAAAACAATGTCTGACGATATCAAAGAAAGAGCCATCGAAATTTTCCGCACTTTTGGCGAGAAAGTTATCAGCGGAGAGGCGACTGGAGATGATGTTGGTGAACTCCGTGCTGGACTCAGAGGCATTGCTGAAGAATTGGGTTTGGATCTAAGTGGATATGAGGAACACATCAAACCAGTTTTAGACGAAGCACAAGAAAATTTCGATGTTAATGAATTTAAAGCACGATTGAAGCCACTTGTTTTGAATGTGTGCCAATACTTCGAAATTGATCCGGAGGAACTGAAGAGCGTCTCCGAAGACGAGTGAATCAATAATTTATAAATTACATTTTGTGTGCTAAACCAACCAAATAAACAAATTTTATTGAAGGGCTTAACTTATTTTTTTTGTCGATAACACGTTATCATAAGCGAAGATTTAACGGTGAAAATGTACGAAAATTGCATGTGATTTAACGTTAGTCAATACTGTAGGGATTTACAACACTATAAACTTTTAATATTCATTAAACTTTTAATGCAATGATTGCATAAACTTCCATTTAAAATTTGTTAGGTACTGTCTGATGAAATAATAGTGCCTTAGCTGTAACGATCCTTTCCCAAATAGCGACTCTTTGCCGATGACGCATCAGACGAAATGAAGACATTGACAACATCTCTAATTACCTGATATCTGTTTTTCAGTCAATATTTGGCTGCGTAACGTTGAAAAGACACAGACTATCAAACACTGACGAAGAAAAAATTCCTTTCACAGTGCATTCAATTCTATTTAAAGTACACGTGTGTCACTCAAATAAGTGGATTCACGAATCATATGGGTAAATGTTTATTGTTTTTCTTCCAAAAAGGGTTAATTTACACGAAACTCGCTTTCACTTACCACCAACCCATTCATCAATTTTCACACTGATTTATTTACTTATTTGCATGCGTACATTTCTAGCCTTAACACCACACATATTTATCGTTCCGGGATTGTTACAAATTGAAATACCTTAACAAAACTATGGGGATTTTCATGGAAATGTTGCATCAAAGTAGAAGCCAATGTTTAAGAGTCCCCCTTGAAAACAAGACTCTCCATTGATTACAAAACATGAGGAAAAGGGTTGTGAAAAGCTCTTTTTCATTATAACACAAAAACCGGCACCATCATCACTGTATAAATGTGTATAACTAGCAGCTAATTGCCGTCGATTATTTAAAGTGATATTAGCTTATTAAACAAGACCATAGAATCTGTTTTGTGTTCAAATATAGACACAAGCCATGAGAGATGATGTATATGCTAAAAAAAGGGTTAAACAAGATGAAAATTGAGGGGTTTTGCTTCTGTGCGTTGCAAAAGCTGTGTGTTACGAATGCCCTTTAAGAGTAAGCATTTATCGTTTGAAGTTATAGAAGAAATTGTTTGGCTGCAATGGATAAAGAGCGCATTTTTGTGAACAATATTGAATTAAATGTCTCAATCCAACGTATTTGGCTGGGTTATTAATATGCACACACAGATTAATTTATTCATAAAGGCATATTAAGGCGATAAAAATGTTTATTACAGCCGAGAGACGATTGTGGGAGTTTTTATTTTATTTGAGTGAGGATAATGCCTGGGTGTATGGTTACATCATTAAAGGGTTAATGAAAAATGACAAAGAGGAAAATTAAAGAAAACGAATGACTCTGAACAATCTGTAGAAGAAACAATGACGATGTTGAAGCATTTCGTTGGTGGTGCTTTGGGGTTGTAAAATCAGATTTTAGGTTGTGTTGAAACGATTTAGAAGATAAATGATTTTCTGTGGAGTTATGACTTATTTCCTTTTATTTTGATTTAAAAATGTAAGAAGGGTGGATAAAGAAAAGGGCTAATAGGTGTTTTTGTTGCTTTAATTATGAATAATTCTGTACGATTAAACGGAAAAAGGGTTGTAGGTTGATTTGTATGTTAATTTATTAAAACGAAGTGTTAATGCGTTACATTGGCGATTATGGATGTAATTATCATTTGTTAGAAACATGTTTGATTATGTGCGACGCTGGATTTAATAGTCCGAGGGGACAAATGTGACATTTGATCCGCATTGAATTTCAGCTGTCTCTCAACAACAATAAGCAGAATTGTTGGAATGAATAGAATCACTTGCGTTTTTCCTACACGCCTCCAGACGGATTCTTTAAAAAAAAGTTTACCAAAATCTGGAGTTCTAGAGTTATTTCTATGTGGCTTTATACAAATGCTGGATCTCGAACGTGGAAACAGTGATAAAAAAAATTTTAGATGCATTTTTGTACCAGTGTACCAGTGGGTAAAATGTTTCGAAAATTTTCCAAAATTAAAATCTCGTAAATTGTTGAAAATTTTGGAAAACAATGTTCTACAAAGTTGTGGAGAATATATTACTGCATATAGAGCCCAACTCGAATTTCAAAATGGCGGCTTCCTCAACTGGAAGTAGCAAATATCTTCGGAAGTAAGCCACTTAGAAACATATTTTCTTCACGAAAGTCTCGGAATGTGCTTCCGCTTAATTTTGGGGATATTACAAAATACAAAATGGCCGCCACCTAAACCGGAAGTGGCTTGTAACTTTTAATATATACAACATACACTCGAACTCTCTTCGCCAAAGTCTAGGAATGTGCTACGGCCTCGCAAAGCATCTGCTGGACATCTCAATTCCCTAGCTGTTAGTTTTGAGAGTCTATCAAAATTACGAAAGTAAATAAAATTGCCCATTTTTTATAGGGGTAATGTGGTTATCTCCCACTAGCATATTTGTTTCTAATTATTTTCTGAATTCCACCATCACGTGTGCCTCAGATTAATTTGACTTCAGTAGCAAAGGCACGAGTGATGTGGCCGCGGCTGGAAATAATGTTTTTTTCCCGGTATCCAAATCCGATTTCCCATTTTCCGTCTAAAATCGATAAAATGACCCACTGAGGAATCGAGATTTCCCGGTGAAAAATTGAGATTTCCTGATGATGAAAATGCGATTTCCCGGTGGCCAAAATGTTGAAATGTTGCGAGTGGAGCGAGCGAGATTTTTTTTCATACTTTTTGACGAAACCGTTGACGTATCAATCAATATTTTACAAAGAAAAATTTATGAATCGCGAGCGGAGCGGGCGAGATTTTTTTCCGAAATCGTTGACATATCAATCAACATTTCACAAAGAAAAATTTATGAATCGCGAGCGGAGCGAGCGAGATTTTTTTGAATACTTTTTAAAAAATCGTTGACATGTCAATCAAAATTTTACAAAGAAAAATTTTACAAATCGCGAGCGAAGCGAGCGAAATTTTTTTGAACGAAGTCATCAAAATCTTAATCAATTATTTTAAGAGTTTATAAAGGCGCAGGCGGAGCTAGCGAAATTTTTCATAATTTTTTTCAACTAAGGTGTTTGCTCACTGTCCATTTTTCAGCCATTTCCCATTTTTTATTTTTTCCCCGTTTTTCAGTAATTTTCCATTTTTCATTCATTTCTCATTTTTCAGCAATTTCCATTTTTTATTCATTTCCCGTTTTCAGCGATTTCCCATTTTTAGTAATTTCCCACTTTGAAGCGATTTCCCATTTCCTATTCATTTCGCATCTTGAAGCGTTTTCCACATTTTAAGTCATTTCCCATCCTGAAGCGATTTCCCATTTTTTAGTCTTTTTCTACTTTGAAGCGATTTCCCATTTTTAGTCATTTTCCATCTTGAAGCGATTTCCCATAACGTAAGCCGTTCGAGCTTTGCTCAAGCATATTTCCCGAAACGTGAACCGCACATTTCCCAGTATGCGGTTTTTTGACCCCCAAACTGCCCGGTATCCTAGATACTAAGGATACACACTATTTCCAGCTGAGGATGTGGCCGAAGACAAAAAAGGAAACGACGAAATACTGTTATATCAGCGACAGCGATTGAGTAAGTCTGTACAAAGGGGAAATGTGTCGGCCATTGTGTGAATTTTTTGGTAAGGTGACAGGATGGAAACTTGAAATTTCATCGAGAAAAAATCTTGCCTTGAGCGAATGGTAAATAAAAAAGATGTTTTAGTAGACCAATACGATAAATGCCAAAAATATTTAATTAAAAACACTTGACGTATGTATCGGCAAATCTGTTTTAAAAATAGAATAACAAGCAGTTAATTTTGAGTCGGTTCATAAATGCTGAGAGGGGAACGGACTAAAACATTCGCACTTAGACAAGTTAACGTGAGAAGGGGGTTCCAAAGCTGACATACTTTATGACCCAGAACTTTGTGGACATTTTTTAATGATTGTGGGACTTCGGGCAATGCCCCTTCTGAAAATTAACTCTTGCTACGGGCTTGTAATCATACTTCAGAAGTACATTCTTGAACTCATCACCCATTCACCCTTGGTGTGGTTACAAATATAATTCAGAGAATTTGTTGTTCTGTAAACCCAACTATGAAAAGTCATTCGACACTTTTCAAATCTCTACGGATTAAAGCCCGCAATCTTGGAATCAATCATAGGATACAACTCATTTCGTATTACTTTTACTATGAACGTGTAAGCTCTTATTTGAATTATTTTGTCAATGACATGACGCTCAGACATTAACACGTCTAGAACAGTTGCGTTATGGAGATAATTAGAAGAGATCAAATCACTCCAACATAGAAGCCATCCTCCTACTTGACATTACGAACGAAGTAAGGAGACTAAAAAGAACCAAACCGTATGAACTGGCGTAATGAAGAATCAAGACAGTTCAACATTCTGCGAACCAGTCACTGGACTGCCAACCACGCACACCTCCTATTAAATTCTTCCCCTACAAGGTACGAATCTAATACATTTCAACAGTAGTAATAAATTAATCACAAGTTAGGATTGTACTATTAATACCAATAAAGGTGTCTTTTAAAAAAAAAATGTAGGAAATTACATTTGAGTCAGCTGTAAATGTAAAGTATGGATTTAGGAGTGAAAATAATGGTGTGACAAGAATACTTTATTCACACTTATAAGAAAATAGTGCATTAACACGATTTGCACCCTTAACGATCCTCACAAATTCATTTTCTTTCGGAAATTTAGCATTGGCAGAGATTGATTTTGCAAAAATTCGTAAAAGCTGCTGGGAATTTTTAAGTTTTTAGTTACTCTTGCATTTTGTTAACGATCAAAACAAATTGCACTCATCAAAAGAGATACATTTCTTAAAGGGACACAACACTGAAACAAGTCGTTAAACTGAAATTAAAAATCTTATAGATCAATCAAACATTAACTCTCCGGAAATGAAATAATCACCGCACATAATTTTCTATTGATTTCCATAAAAAACAGCAAAATCCACAATAAAATTCTTAAAAATATCTCTAACAATATTTTGTCATTAGTAATCAGCTTAAATATCTCTATAAAAGGTGAGGCAAAAAGGTAATAATTTAAAAAAATATTTATCAAAATGTTTACTCATAAATACACCGGTCAAACCGTATGAAAATGTCACGTTAAGACCGCTTTTCGAAGACATTAATTATTTGTTGTTGGTAGTTCTTGATGAATAAAATGAAACTGGTCGATTCAATTTACATAATTAGTTTTAGAAAATTAGAAAATACCATTTTTCGAACACTAGAATATGATCTACAAAGTCGAATGATGTGGTCTCCTATATGTTACATTTAGTCATCATGGTCCAGTACAGACCACATACTCCAATAAAGTGTACAGAAAGAAAAAAGCGAAAGAAATATTTCGAAATCAACATTAATTTTTTAACGTAAAATCCATTAAAATCGTGTGAATGCACATATAATATGATTATTAAATAAATTTATGCGTTAATTCCGCCCATGAGCTCGAAATTAATATGGTAATCCGGTGTGGACTTATCTCCACACCTTAATCCACCAAATGAAGAGAACGAAAATTAATAATAAAAAAAAGAAGCCACACACGCTCAACGATTATTTATAATTCTTTTTATATTCTGATTTAAGTCACCAACGAAAATATAATTAAATATATCACCGATGATGAGATGAGGTGTTTTAATCGGAATATTAAGAGGTACAATCTATTTTAACTTTTTATTTCTTTTTTCTTCGTATATTTTTGAATAAAATTTTGAAACTCATCTTGTGAAATCAAATTAATGTCCTCCCAATTGTTTTCCGTGTTCGTTAATTTCAATATAACTCTCCGTTTATCATTCGACTTTGATTTCCTATTTTAAATAAATGTAAATTGTTCAATTCGAACATTTTGTTTCGGATCTTGGCACCGATATGTCATTAAAACGAGAACAACATCTAAATATTCTAAAATATATTCTTGTATTGACTAAAACATTTTTTGTTTTCAAATAAATTGAAGTGAAGATGATAATTTGTTCGTCATGTTCTAGAATAATAAATTATTAATTTCCACACACAAAATACTCTAGATAGATTTTGAGATATCTTTAGGTGTGCGGTCTCTACTGCACTTCTGCGCCCAGTTCCACTTGTAACACTATCATGCGTGAGAATTATTTGTGATTCATGGTGAATAAACAAGAGCAGGTAATGTCAAACACGTATCCGAGCCACATGTTTATTTACATCTTCTGACTCTTTAATAGGATCAGTTGTGAGAGTGAGTCCAAGTCAATAAATCTAATCACAACAAAAACCTCTTAAAAGGTGAAGTGTGACGCAGTCCTTAATGTCTATTTCCAAAATTAGTATTATCGTGTGAGGTGACGCTATCGCTGATAATACGCAGAAATTTGTTTGAATTAAATGTTAGTTTGTGGTCAAAGTTTTATTCTTTGAAAAAAAAAATGCATCACATAATTACGTTGTGTTCAAAAAATTGCGTCACAGGTGCCTCTTTTAAGAGGTTTTTGTTGTGATATCAGTAGTTTTGGAAGTAGGGACGAAATTTGGTGCTACGGCAATTCACGCAGCTGCCATAGCTAGCAGCGGCGACCCCAACTTTCGTGATAACATAAAATCAATTAGTGTCAATCCATTTTGGAAGAAAAAGGAAACAAATTTTGGAGAAAAAAATTTTCAGTAGAAAAAAATTTCCGGCGAAAAAAATTTACGGCGAAAAAAATTTCCGGTGAAAAAAAATTTTCGCAAAAAAAATTTCAGGCGAAAAAAAAAAATTTCGGCAAAGAAAAATTTCTAGCGAAAAAAATTTCCGGCGAAAAAAATGTTCCCGAAAAAAAATTTCGGCGAAAAAAAATTTTTTAAAAAAAAATTTCCGACGAAAAAAATTTTGACAAAAAAAATTTCCGGCGAAAAAAAATTTTTGGCGAAAAATTGTCAGGCTTCAGACTCAAAATTCCAATCAACAACAATTTTCAGTAGAAAAAAATTTCCAGCGAAAAAATGTGCGGCGAAAAAAATTTCTGGTGAAAAAAAATTTTCAGGCTTCAGGCTGAAAATTCCCCTCACCAATATCTATAACTTTCCAGAAGAAACCATGTAGCTATTCTAAATCAGAAGGTAGCAAAAAAATCCAGGACAGCGTAACGTTCAAAATTTCTAAAGTTCCCCTATACATCTAGTCATGTCCCAACGGTTTTTGTATGGCGTTTTTTGAGTTTGTGGACTTCTTTTTTGGTGTGTGGGGACTGCGTCACGCCCTCCGCTACCGCTGCGGGCATGATATTGTTGTAGGTACTGCTTACAAACGACCAGTTTTTTGCAACAAATCTGCACATAGCTACAACCAGTTGCACCAAGGGAATCAGCTTCTTTGACTTCACTCTATCGCTACTTTCCTATACCCATTTCAGTGGTTTACCTGGGAATTTTCTAGGACTTCTATCAATTTCTAAGGATTCTCTTTTTAATCTTAAGGATTTTTGAAGATGTGAATGAAGGGGTTATGTCCACTGCCTATTTTTCAGAAATTTTTTTCAAGAAATTTTCGAGAAATTCAAGAAATTCGAGAAATTGAAGAAAGTTTGAAGAAATTGAAGAAATTTTGAAGGAATTTTCAAGAAATTCGAGTAATTTTCAAGGAATTCAAGAAATTTTCAAGAAATTCAATGTAGGATTTTCATGCGTGAAGTAAAATTTTTGGTATGTGGAAGCTGAAACCGTAGAAAAACTATTCGTTGGTGGGTCCGGCATTTGTGACGCATTTTTTAATGTTTAAAAAAAATTTGCGCATCAAAGCGTTGACCGTCGTCACCCCAATTGATATCAGTAGTTTTGAAAGTAGGTACAACATTAGGCGCCCCATTATAATATGGGAATTTGCACAAAATGTAACGCAGGACTAACGAAAACTAAGCAAAAAAATACATACAATGCTGCTTTTATATGGGACTAGTTGGATCCCATTGCCCCCTAGGAGGCACTCCGCAACCGCACTCAGAATTTGTTTAGTATCTCGTGAGATCACTAGAAACGAAGGCTTTAAAGGTGGTTAGTTCGAGGGGAATTATTATTTTATACCAGGAGGCTGCCGCCCCTGGACCCCCGCTAATTATTAGCCTGCGGTGCATCCTCTTGCTAACCACTGTGCTAAACACCGTCCTTACAATCGTTCAAAATGTCGATCATAATCTACTTCCCGTTCCCCGTACTTACATCGTTCAAAACCCATATCCACCGACACCCCCGTTCAAACTCCAATTCACAACCCACTTAAAACACCGTCTTAAGCGCCGTCCTTGCTTCCGTCCAGATACCCGTCAAATTCCAATCCCATTCCCTGTACAAATCTCCGTCGAAATTCCCGTTCCAATTCCCGTCGCTTCTATTAAAAAAACTATGAGGCTTTGCCGACGGAACCAATACTCTCTCTCATAACTACCATACCTTCGCAGATAAATCTAAAACCCTCAAAATTGATCACATTTCCAACTGCCCAACATTTTTCATAAATATAAATGACTTCCACTCATATAACTCTAAGACTTGGCGAAGAAACCGATCCTCGATCTCTTACAACTTCCTCAGAATCCTAAAACCCTAAAAATTGACCACTTTTCCACCTGCCCGACATAGTACGCTAATACGGCTTGCTTCACATAACCAATTTCAGAACCAAGAACATGTTTTCTCCACGTTTAACACCATCCCCGACAACATATCAAAAATTAATTTTTCGGTAATTTTACGGCAGCGGAGATAATTTTTGCCCCTTTTGAGTGACACTGGACACCTAACTACCGAACCGATTTTCTCAAACCCGGTTCCGCTGGATTCGCGACATCGATACATTTCATTCGATACCTCAACGGCCACTGTCGATCGAGATATAGCCGAAAAAATGTTCCCGTTGGTGATTAAATCGTCCAAGAATGCCCTATATTCCGATGCCCTATAATTCTAGAAATTTTTGAGAAATTCGAGAAAATTTCGAGAAATTCGAGAAATTTTCAAGAAATTCAGTAAATTTTTGAGAAATTTTCGCGAAATTCAAGAAAACATTTCTCAAAGATAGGCAGTGGTTACGTCAGTGGAAGAGGCGGCGAGGGTTAGTCTTATACGAAGGTATGGGCACGTGCACGTACGGGATGTGTTATAGCAGGCTCCCAAAGAGGATATTGAATTCACAGGTCCCAGAGGTGCGCCCTAGGGGTAGGCCAAGGAGAAGTCAGTTGACTTTCACTGGGCGAACAAGCCATCTCCTTGGCGCAGAATAGGAGGGTATGAAGAAGGGTGGTCCATGGTGACCGGGCGTAAAGACCTTACACCGGAAGGTATAAACGGTCAGGTGCAAGCAATTTAGAGCTTTAACAAATTTCATAATTTGTCCGCTTCGTGATGATGTTCTACAACAACTATAATTTGGTTTGTTAGGTTTTGTTAGGTGATTTCAAGTTCTACCTAAAGAAATTACAAGAAACTCTCCATAACAAACTTTCTGGGTAATATACAATCGAAAAATGAAAAACATCGAAAACTCAAATCTAACAAGTCAATGTGAGTGACACAATTTCTATATCTAAATCGTGCTTTACGTCTAAAAACCCAGTCTCGAGGCTGGTCATGCATTACGCTTTATTCTCCCTTTTGTCTCTCTTCATAGTTTTCTTATACTAAGTAGAAAACGCAAAATATAATGTAATGTTGTATGTGTGGTAAAGCTTGTTCAGAGCTTTGCTGAACCTTTACACGATTTTGCCTTAGACGAAACAATAGATTTAGTCCACTGTAATCGAAATGTATCTTTAAACGGAATTAACATCTGAAGTTACTAAAATCCATTCAATTTCCAAAAAAACAAATGTCAGAACGCAAAAACTATGTTATTCACGACAACTGAAATGGTGGTTCATTATCTTTAATTTTTGAATTAAATTTTACTATTTTGATTATAAAGAAAGCGAAGAACAACAAAGCGATGTTCCACCTCAAATAATCATAATTGTTACGCAGCCAAATATTCGATCATATACGTGAACGGCATATATGAGATTTTTATATATTTAAAACTATTATTAATTTTTACCCAAAAAACATTGTTTTTTGTCGGTTAATTTAGGTTAATAACCTTAAATGATAATTGTGTTTTAATTTAACATGGGCCAAAATATAATTGTTCAACATTCATGTGTGTATAACCAAACGTACGTGTCTCTGTATCTCAAAAATTTTTATAATGTTACGATAACTGAGAACAAAAAAAAATCTTTTTTTTTATTTATTTTCTGGTTAAAAATTATGTAGCAGCTCGTTCCGGTTCGATGTGTTCGTTAATAGGTTTTTGGTTGGTTAATGAAAAGGCTGTAGGAATATTATTCACGCAGTCAATTATAAAAAAACTCTGATGTCATTTCAAGATCGTTCCCATCGAAAGAGTCTAAGAATTTCACTCGATCTCTTACCCTCGCTTTTAACGAAAATTTTTTTCCATAAGTCAGTGTATTGCAACTTCATCACGTAACACTCCGAAAAATGAGAAAATTTCCCTCAATCAACCAATTTCGTGGTAAGCTTATTGTGGGATTGTGCTGATGTGTGAGAATGATTATAGGCAGTAAACATATGCGAATGAATCGCCTCCACTATGTTCTCTCTTTACTTTTACCGATACTTACCAAATGACAGATGACTCTGTAGTACGTGGTCCTGCACAGGCTCTTCCATTTCTCAGTTTCCTTATTTTCAATATGAATCACTCACCAAATTCCTAGTTTAATAGAACAAATGTATTTCTCAAACCATCGAACCACATAACCAAATATTTAAAAAAAAACGTAGCATTGCATGTAAACTAAGCATAGAGACTCACGTTGACCGTGTCTCTTGTTTTATTGTTTTCCTTCATAAGTTCTTCCATCCATCGTCTTACATACATGAGACTTCGATTTAAATACTATTTTGTGATAAAATGACTGTAATTAATTTCTATACACAACTAATGTCTGGTTTCATTGTTTTATAAAATATTTTTCTCTTTTAAAAATAAATTATAAATTTGGGAGGTTTTAATGACAATCTCTTGTGGCTGAGATGAGATAATGTATTACGACGATGAAAAATGTAATTATTTCTCGTCTTATTTTTTTTAGGTCTTCTTCATGTTGAAATTAAATATGAATAATTGACATGTAGAAACTAACATTTATCCGAAAATTGTGATTTGTTGATGAAATGAATACTAGGAAATCATTTTTTATGTTCCTCACCTCAGACGATATTCTTCTGCAGCTTTTCATCAAATCATTTTGTTCATCTCAGTCAAGTTCATTTCAAAGACCGATTTGTTTGCGCAGTTAAATATCCAGCATTGACAAAGAAGTTTAAATAGTTTACCTGTGGTAGGTAACTTTTCTCTAAGTAATACGATTAGATAAAATTATATGCCACAGGGATAATTACAAAACAAAGTCTTATGGTTTCATTGGAACTCATAAATTTCTAAGACTGATCTGTTCGACCATCTAATCACAACAAAAAGGGAAACGTGACGTTAGTCCTCGTCTCTTCTTCCAAAACAACTGATATCAATTTAGGTGAAGCTTACGACTTCGGAAAGCAAAAAAATCTTTTGAAATATTTTCATATTTGATTAAAGAAATGCGTGAGAACCCCTCCCAACGTAATAATTTTTCTGCGCTTTCAGATTTCTCACCTCAAAAATTTAGCTTTGCGCGATGTAAGGAGAACGGGTAGCCAAATTTTTTCGTGTCAAATCTGAAAGAACAGAAAATTTTTACGTTGGGAGGGTCCGGCGTTTGTGACGCATTTATTTAATCAAAAATGAAAATATTTCAAAAGAATTTTTTGCTTTCCGAAGCTGTAAGCGTCACCCAAATTAATATCAGTTGTTTTGGAAGAAGAGACAAGAACTTGCGCCACGTTTCCCTTTTAAAAAGGGTTTTTGTTGTGATATCAGTAGTTTTGGAAGAAAAGAGAAAACAAATATTGGAGAAAATATTTCCGGCTAAAAAAATTTTCAGTGAAAAAAAATTTCGACGAAAACAATTTTCAGCGAAAAAATTTGCAGCGAAAAAAAAGTTTCGACGAAAAAAAATTTCCGGCGAAAAAAAATTCCGGCGTAAAAAAAATTTCAGTGAAAAAAAAATTCATCGAAAAAAAAATTCGCGAAAAAAAATTTCAACGAAAAAAATTTTCAGCGAAAAAAAAAATCCAGCGAAATAAATTTGCAGCGAAAAAAAATTTTCAGCGATAAAAAATTTCCGGCGAAAAAAATTTCCTTTGACACGAAACATCTAACTTCAACAAAATAACAATTTAAAAAAAATCAATTTTCTCCCTAAATCCGTCATCCTGACGCACTACACACCCAACCCAACAACTTTTCCTTTGACAAAAATTTTACTCATTTTGACACCCCCCCCCCCTTTGTCTAGGGCTGACCTTAGGACTAACCTAGAGCCATAAGGAAATGCCTTGGACACATACTTCCACAGACAAAAATATTTCCCTCAATTTGCTCTACAACATAGCAAAAAAATTTGTTTTGGTTAATCGGTCAACTCTGAAATAGAAAAAGAATCAACAAAATCGGTTAGGATTTACCCGATTTATGTAAACAAACACAGTAGAAACTCAGTTTTGGCTGAGTCCAAGGGCTTCCAATCAAAACATTTTTCTGTATACGTGAGAGTGTATTGATTGTGAAGGAAAATATTTACCCATCACTTGGGAGTAGCTTTCCGCGGTATGTTCACCAACACACTCTCACTATTACAGAAAATATCTTTCAAAATACCCCAATACACTTCGCCCGCGCGTACGTACACATCTCGTGTATATTGGGGTATGTTGAGATTGTAGATCTTTCGATTAAAAAAAAGTTTTTTGAAAATCGTAAGAGATTTACTCGAGTTATGTACAAAAAACATATAGAGCCCTAGCAGAGACTCATTTTTAGTGCCCTAGCTAAGTCCAAGGGCTAAAAATCAAGTAAGTGTTTCTTCCATAAATTGCCCGCCATGCCCAGACCTTTCAAACGAATAAAAGTTATGAAAATCGGAAAATGGCTTGACGTTTGAAGACACCAAGCTGGTAGACAGAAGAAAATTTGAAAAAAACTTCAGATGAATTATTTTTTTTTTGTTTTCTTAACTAATAGTTTACTTGACTAACATCACAGTGACAACTTTATAAATGCAGCAACCAAATCAATCTATTTTCTGCAAGATGCGATTTCTTTGTAAATCTTTCTGAAATATTTGCAACTTGAGCTTTGATCGTTGTTAAATTTGCTATTTTGTGTGGATCGTACGTGGGATATCTAGACGGGAGACCGCATATGGTCTTTAAACACTTGTTATGGAATACCAGAAGTTTGTAAAAATGCGTAGGAGCACACTCACTCCGCACTAGACAGGCATACAACAGTCTGCTATGCATAATAGCTTTGTAAATAGATACATAACTGAACTTATTTGACACATTTCGCTTAGATTTACGATTCAGAATGGGGTATAGAGGGACGAGTAGTTTCAAGGACTTAAATATAAGTGATTTGTCCATAGTCATGCCCAGCGTCCTAATGCTAGCATTCCAGGTAATTTTAGAGTTCTAAACAGTTACTGTTTTTCCGAGGAAAGCCATCTACGAGTCCTTCTTCTGGTAAAGATGCCACATTTGTTTTATCGTCGTTCAATTTAATTTTCCAAGTTTTGCAGAAATCAGACAGTTGCTTCTTAGCAGAATGGAGGCTGCTGTAATGACCAGAGAACCTTAGCAAACCGAAAACTGAGTTGAAAAGTAAATCTCAGATGTTACATCCCTTGTGAGAGCATACATCTCAGACGATAATGATGTTGCATCTGTTCTGGGATGTTACATCTCAGATGATATGAGTTGTTGCATATACTTTGAGCCCGCTAGGCCCTAGACCCACCAGACGATGTGAGATGTAAATTCTCCGTTTCACTGAACGGTTTTTTTGCTAACGTTAGTTTGCTAATTCCATATCAGTCAGGCGGAATGCTCAGTGCATTCATAAGTTTCATCAATTATCGATTCTCATCTCCTGAACAACAAAGAAGATTGTATGTAAACGCCTTGCGTCTTCGTATTCAATTATAGCCGAAAATGATTACACGCTGATTAAATATTGGTCACAAGACTGATTTAATTGTATCGCAATTGGATGAACGTACACAAACCGAATATAAAATAAAAAAGAATAAATCACATCGAATGGAGGAAAAAAAGAATTATGATGATGGAAATTGCGTGAGAAATAAAATTTGTTTTTGGCGTAAAATTCTTCGGCACAGAACACAGAATTATATTCAACACAAATTTAAACGAAATCTGTTCTTGTTGAACAATATAATTAAGATAAATGGCTTCAATATGCATAGGGATTGTGATAGTGAAGATTTAATTGATGGAAATTAAAGGTGAATTCTTAACGTTCTCATTACGTGCTCGCGATTGTGTTAAATACAAAGCGTACGTATTACCAAGAATATAATATTATAACTGTTTCAATTACAGACACAGGATTTAAGCAAGTCGAGCCATCAGCTATAATTTGAAAGTTAAAAAACTCTTGAAATCTCTCAAGTAATTTAAGTATATAATTATGTAATTAACATCGTTCATTTCACCAAAAGCGTATGCATTCAAAGAAGAAACAAAAACGTGTCGCCAAAAAATACGTTTATTCTCGCAAGGAGTATTTTATACCACAAATATTCATATTATGCAAATAGAAAACATAATATGGCAGAGTTCCTATTCGTCTCAAAGTCAAATATTAGAATGAAATTGGTATTGGTACAAAGGCTAATAGCACCGGATGTTAATAGTCTCTTCATTATACTGCGGCGGCTAATGGCATCTGGTACCAATAGTTTCTTCATATCTTCATTATGTTGCAACTAATGGAATCTGATGCCAATAGTCGCTTTTTTATACAGAGGCCAGCGGCAAGCGTTGCAAATAGTCGCTTTATTTTCGCACCGGTTAAAATAGTCTTCTTATTATACTGTGACTAACGACGCCGGGTGCCAATATCTCTTTATTATACGGAGGCTAACTGTACTGGGTTCTCATATTGCGCGACACCTGTGCACTTAGTTTCAGTATAATAAAAAGTCTATTGGCACCTAGGGTCATAAGTCACGGTATAATAAAGAGGTTATTGACACCCGGTGTCGTTAGCCACAGTATAATAAAGAAATTCGGTGCCAATAGCATTTTCGAAAAAATCAAGAAACTGCACGGAGGGCTCGACGTTTTTTTTCCAAATGGGACCCGAACCGAAATTTAACCAAAACAAACATTCGAACCCGAACCAAGCCCAATCTAAAATGAAAATTTCAAACCCGGTCCGAATCAAACCCGACCTGAACCCGAAACTCTGACCCAAAATCGAAACTCTGACCCGTACCCAAAACTTTGACACGAACCCGAAACTTTGACCCGAACCCGAAACTTTGACCCGAACCCGAACGCTTTTTAAAATGACTTCATTTGAAGTCTTTTTCAAACTCAATTTTGAGAAAATAAACCGTTGAAATGGTATAAAAAAGTAGCGTTCACTTTGACAGCTGTAACTTTGACAGCTGTCAAAAAACGTGCACAGACAGGCAGCCAGAGCATTCCCATAAAGTAGTTACCGCTACTTAATAATTGAGTGAATTTATTTAAAACCGACCCGACAAAATAATAAATTCGAAAATCCGAACGGTCAAATTGATTCGGATTCGGGTCGGATTTTTAGTCGAGTTTCGGGCGTCCCGATAACCTGTCAGTATGTTGTGCTATCAGTTGCAGGTTTTGCAATAACGTATGTACTGCCTCCTATCTTTAATTAACAATTTTTACTAACTCCATAGGTACGTGATTCTTCTATCTTTCTTTCTATGCTTTATACGGCAGTCGATATCGACCTCCTGAGTGCTACATCTGCATACCGAAACTATATCTTTGCATAATAGAAATGATCTCTTGTGTTTTCCTCGCGTAAATATTTTCTCGCATTTACCTCAATTTCTTGAGAGCAGTGACGTTCTGATCGCAATAGACTTGTGTGAAAAGCTTTGACAGAAGCCGATGCTGTACTATACGCGCTTTTACAGGTTTGCAGCTTCATATCCGTAATCGCGCCCTCTATTCAGTACCGAATTGAGCCAAAAAATTATTCAAATATATTCGCATTGAATCATTAAATCCAAGAAATTCCATTAAGTGTATTCAATTTTTAACATTCGATAAAAGTTTCCTAATTAATCGTTTACAATTAATCGTAAGACACATCTTAAGTGTGGGCTTTTCGTATTATTATAAAGAATTAAAAATTCAGGAAAAAAAAAACAAACAAAAATCCAAGTCGATTAAACATTTACGATAAAACTACAACTACCATTTATGATGAGTCGTATATACATTCTGGTATCTTACAAAAGCACAACATACATTATACTGCAACGAAGACAATAAACCATACAACATACAATAAGACAGCATGGCAATGGCACACGGTAGATATTTTTAAGACAAAATCTCTTACTAGGAATACGCGCTCTTTGTTTATACGTTAAAGTTAATCAATTTTTCAAACGACACTCCATGAATGAATATGAATGATTGTAGGTAAATGGTGAACAACCAACAACAATTATAAGAAAAATCGTGTTGATTAATTGTTATGGTTGAAGTTCATCATCACTCGCATACCAAAATGTGGTATTTTCGTTGTGGATAAAATATTCATCGCTTGTAATGAGATATTTCAGAGTAGAAATCCGGTGTGACTTGATAAAATTGTTGGAAGAAGGATCATAACGAGTTTTTTGTTTAAGAAATCCAAAATTCTCTCAAAAGCGTGACCTTGAAAGCATATGCACGTCGAATAGACTGGAGGGCAATAAGTGACAAGAGTTCGATCGATGTCATATAAAAGAAAACTTCGACCTTCGACTTCAGAGATCGAAGGCAGAATTTCTCTAAAATTTTTATTTTGATACTCTCTCTCTCCACTTACTGGAATACCTAAACCAAGTCAGCAATGCAGTGATATCTCTTAGCTGGGAATGGAATGAAACGAAAGATATTGATAAATGATGGGAGGAAGACGGTTTAGGTAATAGAGAGTTTGGGCAAAGCGACTTATAGCCAAATTTATGACATATACATTAAGCTATAAGTAATAAGTTATATGTTTAAGTTACAAGTTTACGTTATAAGTTATAAGCTTACGTTACGAGCTATGAGTTATAATTCATAAGTTACAAGTTTAAGGTACAATTTATAATTATATAGTCCATATCAGTATCGTAACTGATCCAGATCAGTACTGTTCAGTTTAAAAACTGATCCGAATCAGTACTGAGCAATTTCGAAACTGATCCGGATCAATACTAATCATTTTCAAAACTGATATGAATCAGTACTGATCAGTTTTAAATCTGACACTAATAAGTAATGATCAGTTTTGAAACTGATCCGAATCAGTACTGACCAGTTTCAAAACTACTAATCCAAATCCGTTTTGAAACTGATCACTTCTGATGCGGATCAGTTCTGGTCTGTAGCAGTTACAATACTGATCTGGACTATAAACTTATAATGTTAACTTATAACGTAAACTTGAAACTTATACCGTAAACATATAACTCAAAACAAATACCTATATGTATATGAGTAGAAGTAAAATCTACTAGCTACAAGCTAGCTTTGTCTAAAGTGAATCTTTCATCGTTCTTCCATCTGAGACACAATCTTGGTCCAGACTTACCTTTCTCTAACTGGGCGTTAGACATTGTGTAGTCACCTCTTTCGGGACCTTTCATGATCGAATTTCTTGATGTTCGATCTTTATTACGTAATCACTGATTGTTACCTAATTTATTTCAACTATCACTGGATCATTTCCATGAATTGTAGTTTATCCTAAGCATTAGTTTAATCATCTGAGTAGAGAACGAAACAGTGTATTATTTGTAAGGTTTTGGGACTTGGGCTTTAATTTGTACAATTTTCAATATTTTGACGTTTCTTTTTTTTCGTTTTTAATCGGAAAGATTAAAGGACAAACGTATTTCCTCTTCGGTTCGAAAAATCTTCTGACTCTCGTGGGAACAAATGAGTTGAGGAGAACCAAACTTCTGAAAATTAAAAACAATATATCAGTGTGACTGGAGACGTGTTGAGTGTTAAGAAACAAAATTTCAAAAAAATCAAAAATATTTTCAAGATTTCAGTCTTTGGTCAAGAACTCAAGGAAGCAGGCTGGTGCCAAGTTGAAACTTTTTGGGAACAATATCCATGTTGGTGTCGAGAGTCTGGCGTAAAAAGAATTTTGGCACCAGACTGCCTTCCTATAGCTGTCATACGGATTCGGCATTCTTTGTTCTAGAACTCAGGGAAGCAGGCTGGTGCCAAGTTGAAACTTTTTGTAATCAATATTTGTCGGTAAAGCCGAGATGCGGGCGTAAACAGAATTTTGGCACCAGGCTGCCTTACTATAAATGGTCAGAAGAAGAACGTTTTCCTTGGTCTAAAAAAAAAATATATTGATCCATTTCAAGCAAATTTCCTGCAATATATAGCCAAAGTGGCAATACTCTCAAAAAAAAATTGGTTTTTGACCATACAAACGATGTCATCTCTGGACGTGGGAGTCCTGAAAATTTATTGATCGAAAGGAATTACAGCTGTCCTATATTCTTTTCTTGATTCAAATAAAATAGAATATCATCAAAATTTTGAAATCTGTACGAGTTGAAGCCCAAGCCCCAAACCCTTACAAAAAATACACTGTGCGCCGGTGGCGCTTCCTACTACCTTAAATACTACGCTGTCTGATGATTATGTCGATTCGACTTATGTCTCAACATATTTAATCAAATTATTTTAACAATCTTGTCCAACTCATCGTCTGCATTCGAAAAGAAAAAGATTCTTTTAAATACAATACACAAATGCATTTCTTCGAGACTTATACAAACAAACCGAATTCTTTGGGAACCTTAAATCCGAATAACACTTTTCATAACTTTCGATGCTGTTATTAAGTCAGTCTTTCGGTGTAATTATTTTTAATTATCTTCCAACAACAACAACCAAATTAATAGACAAAAATGTTGAGAAAATAACAAAATTTCTACCCAGAAAAGAGGATGTCTGTTGTGTAATGCGATGGTATAGAACTTTTTTGTATATACCTCAATTCTATGTAATTATAAATTTGTCTAAAGGTTTTTTTTAGCGCCAGTCAATTAATTTTGTTGAGTTTTGGTTTTCTCGGATTTTTTCCATTTTTTTTTGTTCCGAAGTTCTCGGTTGGAATTAGTCGCTTTTTATGTCTTTTTGTTGTGTTTTAGGACGGGATATAATTATTGAAGAGTTGGATAATACGTTTAAGTGGATCGATCGTATGTTGTTTTGGTTGCAGTGCTAGTTTGTTGCTGCTTTAAGGTGAACTCTTATGTGTCTGTTTAAATTGGTTTAATTAGATGTTTGGCACATCACATCCGGTCAGAAGAGTAATTAGAAGACCAGCGGTGATTTAAATACAATGAAAGCATTCTAGTCTGCGATGATTAATATTTTCTTTCAGATTATTTATGTTTTATAATTAATTTATTAAAGTCTGCTTTTTACACTGTAAGTCAGTGCACCATATTTTGCCAGTGTTAGTTTGTTGCCAGACTCATCCACAGCAAATGTAAAATTTTAAATCGTTTGAGGTCACATGACGGAAAATTCCGAATGTGATTGGTTAGTTGATTTTCTTGGTGTTACCAGATTAAAACCGATATTTGGTTTGTTATTCCTCTTCGTTTCTTTAATGCAAGATTCATACTTTTTTTCTATAAAAACTTCAACAAAACTTTCAGTTGATTCAATTTTTTCAGAACATTTTTGGTTTTCCCACATTAATCCTCTGGAAAACTGTTTGCCTTTCAGACTCAATTTTGATTATATCTCTCTAGATCGTGTATTTTCAATTCGTCTTTAGCTAAGAGTGTTTTCAAATTTCTCAAGTGGGGTGTCGTTGGAAAGGTAATGATAGTGGCTTTCCACAAAAAATTCTTTTAAGACATTAATTCCTTCCAACTGAAGTCTGGAGGTTGTAAAACTTCAAAATTGGCGGTGAAGACGTGAAAAGTGCTCGAACACTAACAGTTACCAAAAATCCAATTGTGGGGTGTCGTTGGAAAGGTTGCGGACTATGCTTTCCAGGAAAAAAAAAATCTTGAAGTTTCCATTTAACGCGTGAAGAGTGGAGCTCAAAACCCACCATGTGACTGAAAAATAGCAGAAATCAGTAAACTGTAATCGACGCCGAAAATCCAATTCTTTATCAAATGTCTCTTGTGGGGCGTCGTGGGAAAGGAAATTAATGTGGCTTTCTATTTAAAATATCATAAAGCCGACTTGATTGATCTTGTGAGAGTTAGTGGCCGAAAACGCTACAAAATGACCAAAAAAGCACATTTTGCGATTGCGCGATCTCTAAATCCTTTCCGAAAAATTTCAAAAAAAAATTTTTTTCTAAGTTTCTCAAATATTAAAAACTTTTCAGTAGGAAAAATCAGAAGAAAGCGAAATTTTTTTAGAAAAATCAGCCCTACGGAAGGAAAAAAATCGAAAATCTCGTATAGGTACATGGGGAAGGATCTGATCGGAATCAAGTGAAACCTGTTTTGAACTCTATTGGAGTCCCTTTTTCGAAAACAACAACAAATTTTTGGGTGCCTTTTCAATAAAAACTTTTTTCTCTTTCAGCAGCACCGTGTTGACGAGTGCATATCTGAGCCGAAGTCTGTTGAATGTGCAATCCAAATGTGCCTTAACTTCAAAATAGTTTTAGTGTGCTGTGGGGCAAAAGAATTTCGTTTAATCTAGTTTGTCGTAATGGCATTCCAAATTAGAAGTTCTTTGAATAAAGACATAATCTTTTTAACTGTGGTCTTTAAATTTGAATACATGAAACCAGCAAAAACCAACAAAAGCGTGGTATGCAACTTCACGAGTCAAAATATCTCAAAATTGTGTCCGAAGTAATTATGTAGTATAGTCCAAAGTATAATGTTTTATTGCCTATCCATCCGAAAGCATCTCAAAATCAAAAGTTTTACATCACTAGTGAAACCAAAAGCTTTTACTTAACTAGTAAAAACAAAAGTTTTACCTCACATGTGAAAACAAAAGCTTTAGCTCACTAGTGAAAACAAAAGCTTTACCTCACTAGTGAAAATAAAAGCTTTATCTTACTAGTGAAAACAAAAGTTTTACCTCACTAGTGAAAACAAAAGCTTTAGCTCACTAGTGAAAACAAAAGCTTTACCTCACTAGTGAAAAAAAAGTTTTACATCACTAGTGAAAATAAAAGTTTTACCTCACTACTGAAAACAAAAGCTTTACCTTACTAGTAAAAACAAAAGTTTTACCTCACTAGTGAAAACAAAAGCTTAAACTCACTAGTGAAAACAAAAGTTTTACCTCACTAGTGAAAACAAAAGCTTAAGCTCACTAGTGAAAACAAAAGTTTTACCTCACTAGTGAAAATAAAAGTTTTGCATCACTAGTGAAAACAAAAGCTTTACCTCACTAGCGAAAACAAAAGCTTTACCTCACTAGCGAAAATAAAAGTTTTATATCACTAGTGAAAACAAAAGCTTTACCTCACTAGCGAAAACAAAAGTTTTACCTCACAAGTGAAAACAAAAGTTTTACCTCACTAGTGAAAATCAAAATTTTACCTCACTACTGAAAACAAAAGTTTTACCTCACTAGTGAAAACAAAAGTTTTACCTCACTAGTGAAAACAAAAGCTTTAGCTCACTAGTGAAAACAAAAGCTTTACCTCACTAACGAAAACAAAAGTTTTACCTCACTAGTGAAAACAGAAGCTTTAACTCACTAGTGACAAAAAAAGTTTTACCTTACCAGTGAAAACAAAAGCTTTACCTCACTAGTGAAAACAAAAGTTTTTTTACTTCACTAGTGACGTCGAGAGTTTTACTTCACTAGCGAAGGCAGGAGTTTTGCTTCACAAAAAAATCACAAATGTATGGTTTTCGTAGGGGTTAAACACCTAACTTTCGGATGGGTCAGGCAATGAAACATTTTAAATTGTAGTATTCGCACTGAATGCGTGAATGACTACGATTTTCTTCGTTACATTCTTACGAACAGATGTATAATTTCGCACAATGAGCACGACCATTCAACAACAAAAATCAACCCCCAAAATAACAAAATTAAAATTTAAAACCATTATCCTAAAGACAGTTTTTTCCCCATAATTTCTTCCGGTTTCACTTAAAACAAACGATGAGAAAATCAAATTAAAGACGAAAATCTCACAAGAGGAGTCAAATGAAAAAAACTCAATTAAAAAGCCACAAAAAAGCAAAAAATAAAACAATTAACGTAAATGAGAAATTATCCCTCAAGAAACATGACCCACAAAATTATCCTTTTCAACGTTGATACCCCATCTACGACACGCACCGAAAACACTGTAAAACAATTTCGTTGTCAAAACAAAATCTGCTTAATTACTGCCACCAGAGTGTATTCTATAGGAAAACTTGTTGCACGAAATCGCCCACCAGAATCACAGAACGATACGAAAATATTCTTGCTTTGCCTCCCAACGGTTGGGTGTAAATAACCAAGCAGATCCCCATTAGTGTGTATAAATATCACCCTTACGCCCCAATGAGTAGCAACACGGTACGTTGTTAATTGATGCTTGTTAATGAAAATGTACACAAAATAAAGGGAAGATGTTGGATCTCACTGCTTTCCGCTTTTCGGAATATAAAATTCTCGAGTTCTGCTTTCCGTTTATTTAGTGGATGGAGGAATTATGAATTATTCGATTGGGATATTTTTGGATTTTGCTCCTAGTGTATGATATACATTTCGAGAATCGAATAGTTAATTTAAACTTGCTGCACTATTTACATATCTTACAATTGAGATGCGAAAATTTATTTTTTCTCTTTGCTATTTCTTATCCCTTGGGAAGAAACCATAATTTTCAAACCAGGCGTAGAAAGCTTGCTATTCATCCATTGGTACAACAAATAGTTTTCACCACCTGACCAAGAAGTCTATTTTCTTCCGAAATTTGAGAAGAGAATAGTTATTTGTGTACCTGTTTTGGACGACGGATTTAAGGCAGTCTCGCGAGTTGTAGACCGAACGAAGTGAGATCTACAAGCGAAAGTGCCTTTAAACAATCGTCCAAAACAGGTACGCAAAGGGGCGAAATCCCAAAAAAATTCAAAAAATGCCATTTTCGGCTCCGTCGCATGTAAATGAATTTTTCAGCATTAACGAAATTTACTTTTACTGTACATTGACCGTCGCACTGAAAAACTAGTCCCCGCATTCGAAGCCCGGGATGCCCTCTCGGAGTTCAGCAACTGGATATGGGTAACGATCAGCCAATCTGTCAGGGACGACTGAATTTCACTGATATTGAAACGACTTTACTTTTGAAAGCTCAATCTTGATATCGCAGTCCAGGATGTCCTTTCGGAGTTCAGCAACTGGATGTGATTGACCACCAATTAAATCGAATTCTGCTTTGTCAATGCCAAAGATGCAGCCATGCAGGAAAACTTGATGGCGTTGCAATGTGACTGTTTGGTTTTTTGTTGAATTTACCGGGATATCTTTATGAGTCCGGTAGCCAAGTGATGTCAATTGTCTCAGCATATGCAAAATGCCAAACGATGGGTTCTTTAGGCTGGCATCGACCATCCGTACTTACTATTTCTTATCAGTTTTAGGTTTGTCATTCACTTTGAGGTTAGGTTGTGCCTCTGCAGCTTTTTGTAATTACAAAATCAATAAATTGGCTATAAAGTAAGAAAACTTCATATTTGTCCAATACAAACAACATTAATGCATGTTTTGACGACACAACACGTACTTTAAAGACTTGAATTAACAATTTGTTCACATTTTTTGACTGAGACAAACTTTTTCATGACAACCATTCAGTGTTGCCAGATTTTTTTAGTGGCAAGGGTGTATTAGTTTGTTTGAGTTCGTTGCACAGAAATGCATTACGTGAAGTGGTCCCTGCTATAGAGTAAAGGATGTAAATGACTTTTAACAAAAGAAAAAGTGTTCCACATCACCATTCTTTACTCTATTTTCTCCAGCCTTGTTGCCTAGGAAGAATAAAGCAGGGCAGTCGACTAAGTTTAACCCTGAACTAATTCCCTAAATTTCCAGAGGCACTTCACCAATTGTTGGTGTTAATAACACTTGAGGGTTGGAAAATCTACCTACAATCCTACCAACATAGTAGTAGTAGGAGGAGAAGTTTTTTTTCAAATTTCAAAGTTTAGAGAACTTTGAACGACGGAGTTGAAATGTGCTTAATGGTCTCTTGACTATGATGATTATGACGTCTAGTCATCTTTTTTCGGCTCTAGTTACGTGAACATTGCAATAACAATGTTTCAATTCTTGTTAACAATTATCAATTAATTTGATTGACGACCTGATTTCCGGTGGTTAAGTATCATGTCAATGTTCAATAAAATATCACAACATGATTTTTTGATCGATATCAGTCCAAAGTGATTGTTATATAAACTGAGTGAACATAGTCTCAAATCATTCCAAGAGTTTAGTCGAGCATTATATATCATGCAAATAAAACTCTCGTTTGCTTTACTTTTGGTTGTGACGATAGTTGTCGAAGTGCAGGTAAAACGATTGCAAATTTCCGAGATTCTGTTCTGATGTTATTCAATTTCTTAGTCACTCTGGACAGAGTTCGAATGGATAGGAATTGAGAACTCTAAATCTGGAGCTATTACCTCGGATGTAAAAGTAACACGTTTCAATAAAACAACATATTCATTAAGTGGAACAGCTGACATCACCGTAGATCTAAACGAAAATTTCGATGTAGATAAGTAGGACTAAATGCTGGTTGGAAAATACTAAACGCTTTCTGGTTTTAGTGTGAAGCGAAACTTTTCTTTAGCTCCAAAGGTGATAGTAAATACGTGCTACAGCCATATAAAATAGCGCGAGATGTCTGCTGCACATTAATGGATTCAACTTACTGGAAATCGATCGAAAGTCGTCTGAGGGAAGCGTCAGATATACCTGAACGAACGGGGAATGAACCTTATTGTTTAGCATTCAAAAAAGTATTTTTCTTTTCTTATAAAAATTGTGTTCATAATTATGTTCTTTTAAACTTTCAGAATACGTACACAATGAAACAATTCGCCTTTGATAACAAGATTATTCCGAAACATTTCGAAGTTGGTTCTTACAAATGTACCTTTTTCATGTATGAGAAAGAATCTGAGGAAGTTTTGTCTACGGTTACGTTTATAATAAGATTGTATTAACGCAATCGCGACGATTGATAAGTATTTTGCAAGAATTCTTATAACTTTAATAAAGCTTTCAACACTTTAAATGACGGTGTCACTTTTTTGTAATCCCACTTAGAAAAACAACCTGCCGAAAACGATACATATATTATCCTGGCGGTCTCCATAAGAAGCTGTCGTTTTTCGCCCCATCCTTTAACTTTTATGTTATTTTTGGACCTTAGGACTGGCCAAGATCACTATCCTGAGCTCTATGATTTTATGAACAAATATGTTCACCTGACGTATTGTATAAATTTGCCATTGGAAGCGGTTCTCTGCATATCGTAAATATTCTCTAAAACACCTCCTGTGTACGGCAGAGTTGATCCACTCCATGGACCCAAAATGGCGAACTAATCAACTAAACTGGGAGCAATTGGAACAGGTTTCTGAGTTTAAATATTTAGGAGTGATTTTTTCGGAGGATGGCAAGTTAGCTAGGGAATTGAAGGAAAGAAGGAAAATGGGAAACGCAGTGGCCAGTCAATTGAGGTCGCATGTGTTCAACAAGAAGAAATTGAGTAGCGGCATAAAGTCAGCTATTCACAGAACAATCTTTATGCTTACGATTTTATGCATGGCCTGGAGGTTTCTGGAGCATAGCAAAGATGAATTGGAGGGAACAGTGGGACAATCATAACAAGAACGTCGACATCACGGAAAATTTAGGGGCTACGTCTGGACGTGTCAGTAGAAGAGGTGGCAAGTGTGCTTAGGTGCGTACCAAAAGGTGAATCGGAGGCAACAGTGGGACAATCATATCAGGAACGACGAAATCAGGGAAAATTTAGGAGTTACGTCAGTGGAAGAGTCGGCGATGGTACGGGCACGTTCAGGGGACGAGTAATAACAGGTTCCCAAATAATAATAACAATAGCGTATGGTATTGTTCAGCCGGGAGGACACTTTTTTTAAGTGACAGATTCGGCTACCATTGCTGCTATAGCTAGTGAAAGTACTTTTACATGGTATTGTAATGACCTAGCACTAGGGACCACATGCTTAACGTGAATTCCGAACCACGCCTTCTAAGTATTTTTTACACTCTGAAGGATTTTTGAATGTTGCGCCTTAGTACCTATAGCAGTGCTTAGTCCACTAAAGCGCAGAAGGAGTAGAATACCGGCAGCTCCCAACAATGTATTGACCGGTAAGCCGTGTAACAGCTCTTCACACACAACTACACCAGATTTGAACCGATTCAGCCAGCTGTGTATTTGTGTACACGTCTGACAACCGATTTTTTTTCTGTTGCGGGTGAGTTTCGAACCATCACACTGGCAACTCAATCGAATATTGGAAAGCAAACGAGCTAACCATTACGCCATTGAGTTGTTTAGTTCCCAAAGAGGATTTTGGTAGGAGTAGGCCAAGGAGAAGGTTAATCTAGACTCAATTAAATCAGATTTAGAAGTAACGAGACTTTCTCTGGGCGAACAAACCATCTCCTTTGCATAGGATAGGAGCTTATGGAGGAGGGTGGTCCATGATCACCGGGCGTAAATACCTCACACCGGAAGGTATATACCGTCTATAAAGTTTGATGATGATGATTCTGACATCTCCAACTCAATATCTCTTATACCCCGTTTTCGATCTAACCCCATGGTGAATATGAATTTTCTACGCGTAGTGAAAAAATTGACATTTTACGAACTCCGCAAAACTGGAAGGGAATGAAATGGGGAGGTTATTCCATAATGTAAGGAATAACGAAGAGGAAATGGTGTGAGGCGGTAGTTGTACAATATTTAAAAAAAAAAAATCATCTGAACGGATGAGGTAGCCCACCAGTGAGTCTATACTTCGACAGTCACTAGTCAACGGATTTTGTTTTTAATAGACTATGCGTGTGTTGAAAAGCTTTTTTTGCTGAACAGCAAATCTGAAAAAAAACATAACCAAAGACCCGTACGTATCAGAATAGATGTTGCAAACCGAACAGATTTTCCAAATAGGTACGAACTTATCAGAATTGCAAATTGTTGCAAAGTTTTTAAAACTATCAGAATTCCAAAGACTTACAGAAATTACCCAAGGTAATGTCGAAAACCCTTCCGAAGTACGGCAATTGTAGAAGTTCGGGGATGGAGTCGTTTTTCCTTAAGACCCTGAAACACGTGTTCTCTAAAATTTTATTCTTTACAAACTTCCAACTTCCATAGTTCTAGAGATATGAGACATCCCTCCTGATTCTCGAAGTGACTGACTGCCAAGGACTTGGACATTTTTCGGGAAAACCCTGAGACATGTGTTCTTCAAATTTTATTCTCTACAACTTTGCCTTCGACAGTAAATCTACATATTGCATAGTTGAGCAATTCAATTTCGTCCATTCCATTGGTCCCAGTGCCCAGACCACTGACCCGATTTCCACAAAAAATTATTTTTTGCAATTCACGCATGTAATAGGTCGTATTACCTTTGCATTTAGGAGGATATAAACTCAAATATTACGTTACTAATATGAAAGCGTGCGGTAATTTCAGTGCGTTAATTTTTTATTTTGATCATTGCAAAAAACGTTGTGTGTTACACGTCTAAAATAGCTCTTCAGTGTTTCGAGACGAGTTAGCCAGAAAAGGCAGTAGCTCGGGATTTATTGGGCCAGAGCCTGTTGTCGGAAGATATGCAGGATTGATTAGATCCCTTGTAAAGGATCAAACGGAGAGGAAACACCAAGCAAGATGGGAGGCGTTAATCAAGTGCAGGCGGGCAAAGGAATTTTTGTGGGCTGCAATGCAAAGACCACAAAATTCCTGCTTGGACTGAGCCGGCTTAAGCTGCGAGGGTTGGTAGGTGTGCTTACAGGACACACCAACTTGAACTACCACCTTAATAAGGTAGGGGTTGTGAATACTCTAACGTGTAGGGGGTGCGGTCTTGAACCAGAGACAGCCAGACATTTCATATGCGCTTGCCCTGCGCTTAAAGCTCTCAGGACGAGGTATTTAGGAGACTTTTACCTGGTTAGCAAGTGGCTCATCGGATGCGAGAGGGAAAATTCATAATGAGGCGTAGCACAATGGGCCCAACAAGGACATCCTGAGTGTTTTTCGAAAGTAGTTTTTATCTTTTATTTTATATAATTTAGCCAAGCGGTATTTATATGTAATTGTATCGATTTACTTACTTTTGTTACCTCATAAATAAACCAAGCCAAACCAAACACGTAATGTTAGGACTCATATTAGTCCTTACATTACTAGAAACTACTATTCCAGTTTTGTGAGATCAAATGCTTCCATTTGACACCAAAATGAACAATTTCCGTGCTATGCTTACTGCGATATTTGCGACCACGTTTTTGGTACGGAAGCACTTGACCGATTTTGCTCATCTTTGAACTTGATACATGGGACATTAATGTATTTTTCAGTGAAACAAAAGTTTAGGGTGATCAGTGCAGTCGTTTAGAAAAAAAAACGATGGGACGGACAAATGTCATGGCTGCGTAGTCTGGTGGCCGAGGCTAAATGTAGAGGCGGCGAAGGAGAGGCTGAAAGAAGTTCAGCGGCTGGTATGTGTATGTGCCACTGGTGCCATGAAGACGACGGCAGCAGCGGCCCTGGAAGTTCTACTAGCGGTGCCATGCCACCTGCACCGGGCATGGGAAGATCAAAAGTATGATTTCTGATCGCATTTTTGACATGCCACGGGATTACATGAAGCGAGAATTAAGTTTCGAAAGGAACTTTGAAGCGATCTTACCAGACAGGAATGAATGGAAAAATGGGTGGCCAACTACGTTACCTAGTATCGAATGGGTTGGTTTTACGGATGGGTCGAAGATGAGTGAAGGGACTGGAGCTAGTATATACCACCCAGGAACGGATACCAGAACTTGGATTCATCTAGGGAAGCTCTAAGCGGAAACTTCAGCAGCACTTCTAAGTGCTTGTGAACTTCTGCCAAAAGGACTGGGAGACAAAGATATAGTAATATGAACGGATAGTGAGGCAGCGATAAAGGCGTTGATTTCAGCCGTTGTGTCTTCCAAGTTGGTGAAAGAATGCAAGGAACACCTAAATCAGATAGGGCTGAAGAATCGGGTCAAACTGATTTGGGTGCCCGGACATTCGGCAGTGGATGGCAATGAGAAAGCTGACGGGCTGGCCAGAATCGGCTCGACGGCTATCACATTCGGACCGAAACCACACATCCCTGTCCCGAACTCACTTTATACGAAAGGGATAAAGGATTGGGTGAAGGCGGAACACGGTAAGAGTTGGACAGCGTATGAAGGAGGAGTGCACCCCAAGTGCTTCCTCCCCATTCCGAACGAGAGGTGGACAAAAGAGCTCCTGACGGTGAGCAGGGACTGAGCGAGGAGGATCGTGGGAGCCGTGACCGGCCATTGCGGACTCAACAAGCATCATTTTCGTTAGAATGAAGATTCTAGGTCACCCGGAGTGCTCCTGCAAAAGAGGAAACGGGTTTTCACCTTATATGCGAATACCCCAAGTTCCTTCAGCTGAGGCACAGGACACTCGGCGACTATGTCGTCCACCCTTCGAGAGTGGCTGAACTAGGACCTATCACATTAGACAAGTTCCTGGTCGGCACGCGAAGGTTTTACATGATGAACGGGATTGGGAACTAAGGGTCAAGAGATCTGTGTTCGAGATCGAGAAATCGATCGTCCCAAACTGATAAAATCTAGAAATCCCCTTCACTCCCGCCTCGATCTACCTCATGTTAGAATAAAATGACTTGTAGTAAACGTATACGACCTTTGTAATTCGTACGGGTCCAAAAAGCTTAAACGTACTCAAGCATTTAAGCGATCATGCAAATTATCATTGTTGACAGTCTCATAGTTGACAATGATAGAATTCACAACATGCAATGCAATGATAGCTTGTGCAGAAAGATTGAAATCAGTCTGCTACATCACAATGATTTTTTTTCTTTCATGTCAATCGACAATTTGCCCATGGTCATTGTTCTTTTAAAGTAAACAAACTAATTGATGTAAAATAGCTAAATACTGTGCATAAAATATTATTATTTGTTTTCAGAAGCCACTAAATAATAATTACCTGGAATAAGAATTGGAGAGATCGTCTTTAATGAAACCAAACAAATGGATCAACAGTTTTGAATGACAGCTGCGGATGATTTCGTAAGTACCTATGACCTATGCATTCTTTTTCCCTCTCGCTCTGAAGCTAAGCTGAAAGTGTATATCCTGTATTTATAGAACTTTTCTCAGTAGTAGCGTTGAACAAGTGGTGAGTGAAGAGAGGGTGTTGCGTACGTCATACATGTCCTACCCTTCCGTTCTCGACACGTCTAAATGGCTTAGTGTGGAGTGGATAACAACACTAAACTCATTGAAGAGTACGTCTGGTGTCCTTAACTAAGTAAATTTCGATTCTAACATAACTTATTCTTTTGCATAATATTCTCAGAATGACACCAAAGATTGGAGGGTGTCAACGAACTGTATCTTTTAAACATTTATTCCGTCCCCTCATCTCATGTAAAGTCCACAAATTAAAAACTGTAAATCCCATTTTAATTACAAATAATACCAACTGTTAATTCCACAAAAAAAAAGACAATTACAACACACTTTTCTTCCAAGCAAATTCATTTCAATTTCATTTCATCACGTCGTACAATTAAGAACTTCGTTTAAAATAAAAACAGATTTTTTATGAAGAATTGGGGGAAGAAAAGATTTTCTTTTTTGTGTACCCAGGCACGAGTCACAATGTCAGTAATTTCCCTTTTTTCCATTTATTCTTGTTGTTATTTCTTGTCGTCGCAGTGAAAGGATTAACTTTCATTTTAATTTTTATTAACACCGAAAGCATTCACTGGCGGGAAATTGGAGATTTTTCCATTTTTTATGATTATTTTTATGGCGTTAATATTTAACAATTTTATCGTCCGTGAAAATAAATGGGAAGAGAAAAAAAAGCAAATTAAAAGGGTGATTAAGTGAAAGATTAGCGAAGCGATATAAATTTTCAAATTCTTTTGGATTAGAAGTGGTATAAGTGAAGAATCCCACATACTATGCAGTCAAGCGATGAAAATTTTATCATCTTCACAGCTCTATGATTAAATGTGTGCTTTTCGATTTAGTTCAAACGAAACACCAAAATGTACAGTAAAATCCATCGTTTTAATTGAGTTTAAAAAAAACATGAAATGTAACGCACACCACCCACAACCCACACCTAGCCACGATGCAATACAAATGCATACAGTCAGAAAGTGTAACATTGACCGTTGTAGAAAATTTGAACGGGTATTTGAAACATTTTATTATGTTTCTTATCATCTTCTTCTTCACAATACGAAAGAAATGAATAGATTTTTGAGTACTTAACAGCTCACGTCAAGTGCGAAATCGGCTTATGTTAAAGTATAGAAAATTTTATGCAGTTTCATAAGCTACGAAAAATGGTGTAGTTTCCAGCTCATTGCTCATTTCACGCAAAATTTTACCGTTGTAAATAATGTAAATGTTGCGATTAAGTGTATATCTCATGCATTTTGTTCAGCTTTATATGAAAAAGAAAACTGTTCACTTTCAAAATCTTTCATACACATTCAATCCGCAAATTCAATTTATTGTATCCCGGGAACGGTATGTTCTGTCTCACGTGGAGATCGTGGAAAGAATGAAAGAGATGACATACACGAGGAGAATCATTAGTTGGGGGAACGCTTCCTCTTAATTCGTTCCACCGAATTTTACTTGAACAAAATAGAAGCGAATACGTGGATATAAAGATAAAAAAGAAAGTGGCAAAAGTTTATCATTCTCTCTCTCTTTATAAAATTGTAAAACTGTGTAACGATGGAATTCGCCTTATACACTTCATCATGAATTTTCGTACACTTTGACATAAGCCAAGGTCGCATTAAAAATGCGAAGTTTATGTGTCGAAGAGGCGGTAATGTCTAGACATCTATGGTTCAGAGAACCGGTAATGTGAAGATAATGCGCCATAATACGCTCTACAACTCCCTGTTTTAATCGGTATAGTCGATAGAAATGTTGGTAGCGCCCATACCTAAGGACCTTAGTATGTTTTAACATATATGTATTATATACGCCGTCGACGTATTATATACGCCGTCGACGTATTATATACGCCGTCGACGTATTATATACGCCGTCGACGTATTATATACGCCGTCGACGTATTATATACGCCGTCGACGTATTATATACGCCGTCGACGTATTATATACGCCGTCGACGTATTATATACGCCGTCGACGTATTATATACGCCGTCGACGCATTATATACGCCGTCGACGTATTATATACGAGGTAAATGTATTATCAGTAGTGTTGTATGCCATACGTAACGAAGGTGTTATGAGCTAACATAGTAAGTGCACCGCGTTCGTAATACCTGCACGGAGTTCGCAATACGTGCACGGTGGAAAACACATTTCCTGCGTCGCTGGTAGATATTTCGCTCAGTGTAGTAAAACCTATTTAATATTATATCACCTTTGGTCCAGGTCGCTGGAAAGTCTTAAGGCGGCTCTGCGTTTTAAGTATAAAATACACATTTTAATAAAAATACAATATCTGTCAGAAAATACTTTATCTTCAGCCTGAATCCCCAGTGTGGCGTCCATGGACTTATTACACCGCTTGGAGGAGGTAGCATAGACAGTGTTTTTTAAACTTTAACTTATTTTCCAGGAAGAGACTTAATTTTATAGATAGGTGAAATCATCAAAGTCGAAAATCGGTCAAAGCTTTTCCGTTCGACGATATGATTGAATATCAGCGTTCAGCCGCAACTAGACGATAACCATAAATACCAACTTGTATATCAAATGAATCATCGTCCTATAAGCGATACGTTTAGAATTTTAAGTCTTTCTTCCATTACATTTTACAAGTGACTGCAATGTTGAACGCAGAAGAAGATCCAATACAAATCGAAATAATTAACGAAAAATAAAATGAAATAAAAAAAAAAATTGTTCGAAATATCAAGTATTTTCAGATATAATGATCGACACAATTGAATTGTGTGAATGACATGGCGACTAAAGATTGCATAGTGTACCGAATGGCTGTATTTATATATATGTTTGTCCAGAGAAAATAACTTACCTACGTATAGACATACCAAATCAACGAACATGGATAATATTGATCAATCTCGATCGTATAATCGTATGCAATTTTGTTCAACTATCTTTATGGTTGTTGCTTGACGATATTCGAAATATGGTTATACGCGAGGTACGGACGCCAACATAATATAAATCGGATGAGGACACGCATAATATCACCACTGAGTGCATCTTTTGCTTATGTAATATAATACGTCGCATTGATCTTTTGCGGATTGTATACCAATGTAATAAATGCAGTTAATATGGTCGGTGGAGTGAGTGTATGTGTTGTGGATTGATTATGCATTTGCATAAAACCTAACGAGAACAAATTAAAAATGGGCGAATTGCAGTTAGAACTTATTAAAAATGTTGTGAAATGTTCCCTAGAGAAAATTGCAGGTTTTATCCATTTAATATTTTATCTGACTAGTTTATGTGCAAGAAATCAGTTAAATTAACTGGATATTTGAAGACAATGTCAAAACTTCCGTATATTAGTTGAAGGCAACAATAAAATCAGTTTTTTCGGCTGGGATTCGCCTCAGGGTGAGTTAAGAAAAGAGTTTTCATCTAAATAGAGCAGAATTCACATGAAATGGTATATTTCAAAATGCTAAATTTTATGTATTACTGATTTCTGATGTATTTTTGATGGATAACTATTGCACGAGTTGAAAGAAGTGTAGGCTTTACAAATTAAATTTACTTGCATGGATCTTTCCGTAGATATGTGAACTGACGAGTGTAACTAACTAACATAACTAAATGCCATGCCATTTTCCACTTCACAAAAGCTTGTCAAGATGTCCTAAACCAACCCAGTAAGCCGAGGGGGTACGCACTATTTGATAATGTCCACTGATGTTTTACGAACACTACGCACTAATATCAATCCGCGATTTGAGTGCAGCGACGGCTTATGTCAAAGTATACAATATTTCGTAATATGACAAGTGACAAAAATTTGTATGCTTGTCACTCATGCACTTCATCATGAAATCTCGTATACCTTGACATAAGCCGAAGTCGCACTTAACGCGTGGATTGTGACGTTCGAAGTGCTTAACTCTCACAGTTCGCGTTTCTAACTAGATTCTAGCAGATCAGGCTGAATTAGACTTGACAGTTTTATGAGTATGAGGCTCTGAGTCCGTTAGATCTTTCTAACATGTTTTACTTTCCTATTAAACGAGAAACATGATTTTTTTTATATTTTTAAATCATTCTTTAGGTTGTATAAATCGAGTAAACAGCAAAGGAAAAAATTTAGAGTCCTTCAATTATTTTATAAATGAGTTTTAGGAATCCCGAAATCGATTTATTCCGAGCTCTCAAAAACTCATTTCTCTGCAGTCAGCCTGTCGTCAGTTTGATGAATTAAGTTTTATATGGTTGCTACCTTTTAGCGCGCAAAAAAATCTAAACGTCAAAATAATTGTTTTCGATTCAATATTTCAATAATAAAGTGTTCAATATTTTTATTCGATAATAAAAGTTTCATTATCGCAGCAGCAAAAATAAATAATTTTTACCAAGTAAGTAAATGAAAAAAAGGAAATCGAAGCAAATTCATTGCATTAATTGAAATTTAGTGGCACCGCAAAACTGCTGTGTTTCGGGATGTGGAATTAACAAGAAAGACCACCCGAACAAGATATTTTTTTTCTCTCCTCAAGATGCTTTGCGGAAGGCGCTTTGGATGAATGCTGTTCCTAAGTACTAAGTGTTCTTTGGGAATTCAGCATAAAATTTTTTGGTGCTTGTAGATGGCTTAAGATGTCAAAACATATAGGAATGGTCGTCCAGTTTTAAAGGAAGATGCGGTTCCGCAATCAATGTGTTTTTGTTTTGTCGGTTGCAGATTGCCAAATGTTTAGTTCTTGTCAGTTGTTATGACATTTCGAACCATGTCACTTTTTTTGTGTTGGTACTTTCGGCTCTACCAAAAAAAGCTGTAACAGCGGTGTGGCGCTTCAATTTTAAAATCAAGATCTTCATTTGAGTTTTAAAAAAAATATATAAATTATTTTCAAATGCCGTAGAAGACGTTTTGCTCTAAAAAAAAGCTAATTTATCGATATAAAATAAATGTTGTGAAACATTCGTTTTTAATTGCAAATCTAATTAATTTCTAATGTAAATCCAATTAATGCCAAGTCGAGTCTAATGGGTACAAAAATATAAATACATTTTCCCAGTAAACAACCTGGTTGGATGGTATTTTCGAAATCGCCTTCTCCCTCCTGGGATATCGTGATCATTGATTTCGCTGAATTTCACTATTCCACCAAACTTATTAAGGTTTTGTATGAAATGGAAAAGGTCACTTGAGAGGAAGATAGAACGCATTTAACTTTTTAATATTCTATCAGTGGCAGCGAATAAATTATCTTTCAGCTAACAACGCCAATAACAACAAAATTCTATCCGAGAAAATCTCCGTTGCTGAGCAAATCTTATTGAGTATCAAGTGAACGAAATTTTATTTTTGGAAAATCTGAAAAATTAAATTCCGAGAAATGCTTTCTTGTGAGCTTATTCATGAATTTGCTACATTCCCTTTATGTAAGCTATCCCACCCCTTCAGAAAAAAAAAATGGAAATGAAATAGCTGAACTGTTTTTTTTATACAAATTGCGATAGTATGCTTAGGCTAACCTAAAAATCATTACTTTATTACGACGCGTTCGATATAAAATTTAAAAAACAAACAACTCAAAATAAAACAAAAAAGTAACCGTAAGCAGAACAACATTCTGGCATAATATAATGTAAATTCCAATTCAATTTTAATTTGACGTAGCCCTTTACCATCATATTTGATGTTGCCTTTATTTTGTTCTTGCTATATATTACGTTCGGAACGTGCACCCCCGAATTAAAAAAAAAGAAACTGAGAAAGAAGAGGGTCGCATTTCGTACATTGAGTCAACTTTTTAGACCCATTCGTAATATCAATGGAGTTTCACAGGTTCACTTCAGAGCTTGTGACATGGGTTAGAATGACATAACAGTATGAGAATATGGATCAAGCGCCTATTTCACATATTGGCCACAAAACAGCTGAGGGCGCCTCGAGTTTCAACTGTTCCGTCGGTGACAAAACATTAAATTTGTGTGGAAGAAATTCGTTTTTTGTGAATTATTCTTTTTGTGTTTTGTATAATGCGGACCAAGTGAGTTATTTTAAAGTTACATTAAATGAACTTCCATCGTCATTCATTTGGCCCGCTTATTTAAACACAGAAAATGATTAATTCGCAAAAAGCGATGTTTCCCTAAACAAATTTAATGTTTTGTCCCCGACGAAACAGTTGAAACTTTTGTAGTGTTGCCTGATCAGACGTGAGGCATGACTTGATGCATTACATTCAGTTCAGTGCCTGACACTTTTTTTGGCGCGAACAGATTAAACATATGGAATTTCGATTCAAAATTCATTTTAAAGTGAACGGTTATCATGTACTGAACTTTTTAAACACACAAAAATCGTTCATTGGCATTCCTCACCTCCTAATTCAATCCCCAACACCTTGTTTAATACTTTCAGATTAACAATTTTGAGGACTTAGCGCCGCAATCTTTACGTAAGTCGAAGCTCTTGCTTCATCGCCGCATGCGAAATTTTTCAATTGTAGGGATCATTATAAAGCGATGAATATATTGACAGCGATGAGAATCGCATCGCGTAAGGTTTGTATGAAAATACAACTTGATAAAACTTTTTTTCTTTTTTAAAGAATATTATCCCCCAGGGAATTATCCACCAGACTGAAAAAAATCGGAATTATCACACAAAGGGCATTGCCCAGTTATAAAGAGACCTAATAACTTAGGTCTTTTTATAACTGGACAATGACGGTTAAATAACGGTCCTGGCAAAACGTGATAACGACGTTATTTTAACCAATAAGTTATTGGTTTTCAAATAGTTACTTGGGATGAGGAAAATGATATCCCAGTGGTAATTCCTGGGGGATAACTCCCCGGATGATAATTCCTATTTCTCTGGGTGATAATTCCCATTTTTTTCGGTCTGGGGGATAATTCCCTGGGGGGAAGTAGGAATTTCACTGTTTCAGTGATTTATTCAGTATAGCCCTGTAGGAAAGTATTTTAGAGCCCCTCAGATGAGGGCCATAGGTCGCTGTAAGATATGCTTAGGGCGCGACAATTTTCTTGCGCAGAGGTCATGACAGTGACGAGGTCACTTCCATAGGATTTTTGACATTCTGTGGGCAATAAGTACTGGAGAGCGTACGGGCCTTTGTTTACATTTTTTTTTTCGTAATAAGACGAATGGAATGCGTATCGTTAAAAGTTATAATGGTATTTAGATATTCCGTTTTAATTTTTTTAGGGGATGCGAATCATTTTTTTAACATGTTTTGTGGGAGTGTGTGTCTATGTGTTTGTATGAGCGTTGTTTTATCATTTCACGTATGCATTTGCGCTGGAAGGTTATATCTTTTTAAGTTCAAAAATATAAAGAAAATTGAACGAGGGGGACTATTCAGCGAGGAAAAATAATGTTTGCGGAATGAATAAGAAAAATAAAAAAATTCGCAAAAATTTCTTTTGAAGATGATCATCGTGGTGTTTATTTTATTATTATATGCTGATTTTATTGATTTTTCTCGCAATTTCTTTTCCTGGAACGTTGTGTTAGTGTAAATTCATTGTTGAAGCATTACACTCCCTTCATCGATTTTTATACGAAAACATTATGTGATGAGTGGAAGAAGCTGTAAAAATGCTAAAACCTAGATATGAAGTGGAAGATTGTATGAACTGTAAATGTTTATAATTAATTTTCTTTAATAATTTTCCGCATTAAGTGAATGTTTTACGTGAAACCGAAGCCAACAAAAATGTAAAAACTATTAGAAAAGTATGATATCGATCTGAAGATTCATAACAAAAACACGTATACATTCCCGCAGTAAATCGTTTTACCATCGAACGGAGAAACTAATATTTAGGTCCTTCGGGCTAAAAATTAAATTGTGCACAAGATTTAAACGAAAGCGCGAAATACATGCAAACGTTGTTAAGAGAACGGATGGATAAGTTGCGAGTGGTACAATATTAGGAATGGATTTAGTCGGAACGATTGCATCGTAAGAAAATCACAGAATAGAATCCCATGAAGATAATATCCCGTGCCTTAACCAAACAGTTATGACCCAAACAATATATCGAGCGTCTTCTTGACTTTTATGTAATTATATTTTGCGAAGGCATAAAAAGTAAATTAGATGATTAATGCTTCGGTTCATTCGGTTATGATGAGGAATATCGCATTTGATACGTGATTGTTTTACCATCGATTCATGCCTATTTATGTATGCGCGCAGTTCTGGTATAATTACGTATCACCGAGGGTTTTTAAATCTCTGAGAAAATATTGTAGCGATGCAGTATGGTGATCGATTGATTTGTTCGTCATTATTTTATACCAGGGTATCACGATGTAACTTAAATTAAAAGTTTTTAATGGAGGGTCAATGAAACAACTGAAGAAATCAGGCTCGACTATTGTGATAACAGCTCATCAAATAATTCAATTCTTGCATGTGTGAATGCAGAATGTTCGGGGTATACAAATTACAGACTTAGATGCAAATCGACCATAAAATTATCGTTTAAAATAATATGAACAGCCTCTTTGATTACTTTTCCTTTGATTAGTTTTTTCTATCTTAGTAGGAATAGTCGACTTCTGAACTTAATCGATTCCCTGAAGTTCAACTTTTTTTAACCGAGAAGCAACTGATTGATAGAATATTTTAAAGAACTAAATATTGAGGAAAAGAAACGAAAAACTCTGATATTCTGACCTCCCCACTAAATTTCTTAAAAATTAAAAAAAAAATCTTAAGAGTCAATAAAGAATGTCGAAATAAAGTTTTAAAACGTTAATTGTTCCATAATGACAGAACGTTTCAAATAGTCAGGACATAAAAAACCTGATTTTTTAAAATTTACTGAAATATTTCAGAACTGCTTCAAAATTAGGAAGCAAACATAACCAAAGACCCGTACGTATCAGACAGAATAGATGTGGCAAATAGAATAAATGTTGCAAAAAGGCTCGAACGTATCTAAATATAGAAATGAGCAAATAATCCAAAGTTTTATGTTCTTTTATAACTATAAGAATTTCAAAGATCCATAGAAATTACCTAAGGTAACGTCAAAAGCCCTACCGAAGTACGTCACAGACCATTGATTTAGATGGCCAAAATGTTCTCCCCTGCACCATATCACAAAGAAGACTAACGTAGTTTCTCCAAGAAATCCGGAAACGATTTTCTCTAAAATATAATTCTCACCAAGTTTGTCTTTAGAAACAAATTTCTAACTGTCATAGTTCTAGAGATATGCGTCATCTCTCTCAATTGTAGAAGTGATAATATTCAAGTATTGGGCCATTTTTCTCTAATACCCTGAAACATGTGTTCCCTAAAATTTTATTCTTTACAACTTTCCCTTTAACAGTAAATCGCCATATTGCATAGTTGAGCAAATATAGACGAAAAACCATCTGCTTTCGTACATGGCCAAGAAACTCAATTTCGTCCATTCCATTGGTCCCTGTCCCCAGACCACTGACCCGATTTCCACAAAAAAAAGTTCCCAGTTTTCTGAGAACAAATGCTTTAATTTGACACAAAAATGAACAATTTCCATGCTTTACTTGCCGAGATATTTGCGAAAAAGTTTCATCAACGCTCGAAAATCTACGTCCGACCTCCACTTCTTCGACCATATCTTCGGAACTACTTGACCGATTTTGCTCATCTTCGAACTTCAATCATGGGAGGATCAGTTGATCCGTTTGGAAAAAAAAGTGGAGTCGGACGGTCATTTTTTTAATTGCTGAGTTGTCATCACAAGACGATAATAAATGTATCCCCCTACCTCTCAGCTTGATCTACGCCATGTTACAATAAAGTTGTTTGTATACGTTTAGTATAGAACCTTTGTACTTCGTACGGGCCCAAAAATGGGCAATTGAATAATCCTTGTCGTTCATAGAATAGTTGTTTATGTTGGTTCTCCTGCACATTGCACAATCACGCACGGCTTCGAATGATTACTGTCGCACAGCTGTTGTTCAGCCGGTATTTATTAAGAATATTGCACTAGCCTTAACATATTCTTATCTTTTAGAGTTTTTGCTCTCACACATGCTAATGAGAAAGACATCTGTGACAAATGTGTTTTGTTATGTTTGTTATTGTTTTATTACGAGGAGTGATAAAATTTTTTATTGCTTTGATTCTTATAAAAAGCCAATTGTATGCCGTTTCTGGTCGATTTCCATACAAAGGCACATTACCATAAGTTTTTTTGTGAAATTTATAATTTTATGTTAGACCAGCGCCGTATCTAGGGGGGCGAGGGGGCTGAGCCCCCTGAGATTTGTTCCTTCGGGCCATTCCAAATGTATGTAATGTAAAGAACGAAAATTTCTCCTGAGTCACCCAAGGGTCGAATTTTTATGTTCTTAGAAAAAATTGTTCATAACTGTAATATATAGTTTTCTGTCAATCGTATGATCTCGGTATTTTCTACAGTTAAGACAGTATTTCCGTTCCTTACATTACAGGCGTCGCGGTTTGCATAGAATGGGCTTATTGTATATCAGGATATACAATAAGTCCTACTACAAAAAACTTTCGCCTGCGGCAATTAAGTCGCCCTTCGATTTGCTTAAAGAACAATAGAAAGCAGTCCAAAATTTTCGCCTGCGGCGCCGTACCCGATGCGGCAATTAAGCAATTCTTCGAATTACCCAAAAAACTAGGAAAAGCAGACCAAAGTTTTTGCCTGTGGCGCTTGTCTGATGCGGCGATTAAACAATTCTTCGATTTACCTAAAGAACGAGAACAGGCGTTTCAAAATTTTAGCCTGTTGCGCTTTGCATGAAAACCTTACTAGCACCAGTTGAACAAATAAAAAAAATTGCATGCGGCGGTTGATTCAAAGAAAAACTTCCGAGGTAGTAACAAAATATTTCTTTGACAGAGTAGAACTTTAACTTTTCTTAAAAACCAGCTTCTTCCATAATTTTCGTGACTTTTTGACTGTAGGGAACCTCCAGGTCAGCTTCGGACTTAGTTATCATCTCAATGAACTATCGTCCTCCATCCCATTTTTTCGCCTGCCAAGGAGATGGTTTGTTCACCCAGAGAAAGTCCCCTAACTTATAAATCTGATTTAATTGAATCTATAAACCTTCTCCTTGGTCTACGCCTTGGCCTAACACTCGGGACCTGTGCATCCAAGATCCTTTTAGGTAGCCTTTTATTATCCATCTTTTGAACGTGCCAGAACCAGCGCAGACGACTGACCCTTGCCGCCTCTTACACTGACTAAATCCTTAAATTTTCCCTAATGTCGTCGTTCCTGATTTGATTATCCCACTGCTCCCTCCTATTAACTTTCGCTATATTCCTCATATCAGAAACCTCCAGGTGATATCCGCAGTCAACCCAACCCTCACTACCATACAGAATCGTCGGCCGGAACATTGACCTGTGAATAGCCAACTTTGTTTCGCTACACAGAGAAAAATATTGCATTGAAAATCCATGTTTACCATACAAAAGAATACATTGCATTGCCACCCTCTTCACATCTTCTATGAATTTATATAGCTCTATCCTTTTCAATTGCCGAACCATGCAAAAAATCGCATGGTGATAATCGATTTTTGCATAGTTGTCCAAAATGTATGCGAATTTTACATGGCAAACATTGATTTACCGTGAAATACTTTTCTCCTTTCCTCAAATTCCCTAACTAACTTGCCATTCCCTGAAAAAATGGTTCCTAAGTACTTGAATTCAGAAACCTGCTCCAGCTCCTCCCCATTTAAACTGCAAACTATCTCCTTCCAAGATTTGCCGACATTCATAACTTTAGTTTTCCTTACACTTCATTGAATTCCAAAAAAAAAATCTGGGGCGCTTGCTCCCCTAGAAAAGCGGTCTAGATACAGTCTAGATAGAGTGTTAGACTCGACTATAATCAACGCTATTATGATAAACTCAAACGGTGAAGGGAAAAATTCCCTAGCTGAATATCGTCCGGGCCGTGATTTCACGGACAATATCAAACACGGAGAATAATATCGTCCACGTCGGACCGCGGACGTTATTTTCCTCCGCGTTTATACGGAAGATAATATCGTCCTCGTCCATGGACGATATCAACCTCCGTACTTTAAACGGACGTTATTATCCTCCGTGAAAACTCAGATGATATTAACGTCAGTGGACGCACACGTTATTATCCTCAGCGTTTGCACTGAGAATGATTTCGCTATGTGGCTAACAAACCCTAGCTGTTGCTTTTACAAAATGTCACAAAAACTATTGGCGTCTAAGGAACTTTTCCTTCTACAGAATGTCACAAAACTAGGTCCCGACGGAGCTAGGGAATTTTCGCTTTAATGAAACGTTACGGAAACATAGGTGGATAACAAAATTAGGGAGATTTTCCGTTTACAAAGGTCACAAAAGACTAACGACGCTAAGGAACTTTTCCCTACCATCCCCACCCTTCCCCCACCCCTTCCGCACGAAACTCATAAAGTAAAATTTTACCCAAGTTACTCTATGAAGAGGCACCCGCTCAAATTTCCTCACAAAAAAAATAGTATAAGAGCAGATACATTGGTCGTAAACGTCCATGCATAAAAATGTTGAAATTTCATTATTTTGGACATTGCCATTATCGTTTGCGTCTGTTATCGGGATTTAGCGTTAAGAAAATCCGACGTTCCCTAATAACGCCCGTGGACGCGGACGTTATTAGTGAACTTCAGATTTGCCAACAAATTTGCAAGTCACTCTGATGCTTTTAGAAACTTGTCACATACAAATTTATCGTATGCGTTTTTGTTGCTGTTGTTGACAAATCTGAAGTTCTCTATTACTCTCCGAAAAAAGGCGGAGGATAATAACGTCCATGTCCATGAAATAACGTCCCGCAAGATATTCGCCTGGGCAATTTTTCCCCTAGCCGTCTCGAACAAAATTGGCGCCATTATAGTCCAGTCAAAAAGTCAAAATTAACAATTTTTGACTACGACTGAAGGAAAATATGACAGTGCAGATCTTTCCCCATTGCGACTGTTGAGAATGAAATTAGATAGTTGTGAACGCAGGCCCGTAGCCAGAGTGACTTGACAGGGGGGGCTGAGCTCCGCCCCCCCCCCCCCTAAGTGTCACAGAAAATATGAACTTTTTAAACGTTTCAAGAAAAGCCTGAAACTAACGTTCTCTCGTCAGGCAAGAAAATTGTTTGAAATTGAACGAAATATTTGTCAGTAGTTAATGTTGCAAATGAATCGTTTGAATACGCCGCAAGCGAAATTCTGAAAGGAGTTTGGCTTACGAAAGTGTGTTAATAAAAATGTTATGTATATAATTTTCAGAATCTCAGGGGGGGCTCAGAGGTTCCCAGGGGGTAATTAGCCCATTCTGCCCCCCTTCCCCTAGATACGGGCCTTGGTGAAACTTTTCTGTCATGTGGTCTCAAAAAGTTAAAGATATTAAATTTACTGTGGATGCATCAGGCAATATAATAATTTTACAGCTTCTTTCAATGTTCTTGCATGTGTTCACCATTGGTACATTGGTAAAAAATTTTCTAAATCAATTTAGCCGAATGCGCTGCTTTCTAGTTGTTCACGTTGAGAAAAAGGTCATGTGTGATAAGTCACCGCTGCCGCTGTTGTAACTGTCTAACATTAGTTATTTACGTAACTAAGAAAAATATAATGTTTTTGACGAGTGTGAGGTCGTACAATATTTTTCATTCCGAGAGTTCAGAAAACTACTTTTCTGTTTTAAAATAGGACGGAAAGCAGCAGTTTTCCGTCCTAGGAATGAAAAATGTTATGTTTGTACAACTGTTTTGCGATGAAAAATTTTAATTGCTTGAAAATTTGGATCAATTCCTTTCGTACAGCTTGTTCCAATGTCCTAAAACAATAAAACTTCACACTGCAATAAAAGTCCCATTAAGGCGGAACAGGTGTATATGCTTGGAACGTCTTTTTTTCCTTTTTATTTTTGTTTTGTTTCACATAATTTTTATTTTGTTTATTTCGCTGTTCAATGTTCTCGTTTGATTAATAGGTCGCTCTTTCTTGTTGTTGTAAAATGGAACGAAGTGTATACCAGAGCTGAAAAATATATTAAAAATCGTTCTGCATATCCCATTCTGTCATAAAAAATCTACTATATCAGTACGTAATGGTAAATCGTTTAAATTTATACTTTATGTTCTCTTAAACAGTAAATCTCTCTGGTTCCTGGAGGTAACAAAAACTTTATGGAATATGAAAGGTTAATATAACATTTTTTACGTAAACGAAAATGAGAAATAATTTCAAGTGATTACGGTCAACCGTCTTGTGATATATGCAGCCATTTCAGTCTTAAATAATCCTTAATAATGAGAAGAATCAAGCCGAATTTTTTTCCAGAAGACACATTTGCTCGATTTTATCTTAATGATTAAAATACTGCGAAAAAGTGCTCAACTGAAGATTTTTAACTTGAACGTCAGTCCACTAAGTGCTTCAATTGAAACGTTTAGTCCGACATCGGCTTCTGTCAAACTACGCCGAATTTTATGATGATGCTTATGCCAGTAAAAAATAAACTTCTTCACACGTTATGCAGTTCGTCGTGAAATTCGCTATATTTTGACTGAAGCCGATGTAGAGCTAGAGGGCTGTTTATAAATAACGTCCATCACAGAGTGGCTTATTTCCTTCGCGTTTTCAATTCTTGGGAGATTCCAGCCATTTGCTGTCTGTAATAAAGGATAGAATATAAGATAACAGTACCTTTCAGAATTCCTCCAGCGCAGGTAAACGTCACCTTGGTGCTTTACCTTTAGCCTCGATGGGGCTGGGTAGGTCTCCGCATCGTCTACAGTACGGATTATCACTCAGTCTCATTTTGTAAGAATGGTATCTTAGGTAATTGTGTTCTATCAGAATTCTTACTAACAGAATCAACCGAGTCTTGTCTTGTCTGGTGCTTGTGTTGGGCCTTTTTTCTGATGAGTTCCGGCACCAACCTAGCGTATATGCCAAGGGCAGACTCCCATAAAACTTCTTTCGTTCGGTTTTTTTGCTTGCTCATCTGCCCTTACGTTCCCCGTGACGTGTGAGTGTCCTGAAACCCATATCAGAGTCACGTTGTTTCTCTAAGATAAGGTGTCCAGTACCACTCTACCTAGGAGAACTGAAGTGACGTTTCGCTGTCTGAACAGATCGCTACACCCAGAGCAATCTCATGCTTAGCGCAACTATATCGGGGCCAACCATGAAAAATTTCCCCTTCATAGTTGGAGTATCCGTAACATGTTTGCAGCAATCATGTAACGATGGTTGTTGCAAAAATGTCACATTTAAACCAACTAATGTTAATTTACCCTAACTATGAAGGGATAATTTTTCATTGTTAGCCCCGATCATGCTTGTCCCAACTATGCCTCGTTTAAATTTTCCGTTCAGTGTATGTGCTTGCCCTCCAGCCGTTGCTCTAACTACATTTCGCAACTTTCGCTTATGGCCACCGTTTCTGCTTGGAAGATATTCGCGAAAATGTCTAGCGGAATTAAGACTTCTAGTCCCTGTTACGCACAGCATATCCTGTTTCTGTCCCCTGCTCCATTTTGGAACCGTATGTGAAAATCTTCATATCACCCTCTACGGTCGATCTCCTCTTTTCCCATTCTACGCTATTGGGGAAAATGGCTTGAAATTGAAATTTCTACTCAAAACAAAACAAAACTCAGCTGGTATTAAGGTCTTGCGGCATCGGCATCTCAATCTCCCTGATGTCATTTCTGAGTTAAGTTAAGATATTAGCATGACGCATGCTCCTGTCGAGTGCCCGGCCGTGAATAATCTAGAATCTAGCTACTATTAAATCTGCCTCTTGCCTTAGAAATAATTCAATCGGGCTAAGTGATAGCAAGACTTCTATACCTTACCGGACTACTGTAGATTTGTCCACCTAAAAAAACCTTGTAAATAAAATTTTAAACATAATCAAAGACTCGTACGTATTAGAATAGATGTGCCAAACAGAATAGAACAAATAGAACAAATCTTGCAAAAAGACTCGAACGTATCTTAATATAGTAAAAAGCAAAAACACGTGTTCTCCAAAATTTTATTCTCTACAACTTGATTTTGGAAGCAAATTTCCACCCCTCATAATTCAAGAGATATGGATCATCCCTCCCAATTCTAGAAGTGGTCATATCCCAGGATTGCCCCCAAACCCCCGCGCCTGCGGCGGGCTGCATAACGTTTTGGGGCTTTGCCACTTAGACCCTGCAAGGGGGAATATTTCCCCCTTGACCCCCTTATTGCGGGGCTGCCGCCCCTCGACCCCGCTTTTTTTTTTATTTATTTTAATCCTCAAACGATAACTTGAATCTTAATTATTTTATTTAACTTGACAAGTGGACAATGAGTTTTTTTGGCCGGGGTTTTTTTGTTCGGAGTTTTTTTTCCGGTGTTTTTTTGTCCGAATGCCCTCTCACAGTTCTAGAGATATGGATCATCCTTCCCAATTCTAGAAGTGGTCATATCACAGGAATGGGGCATTTTTACCCAACATGCGTTCCCTAAAATTTTATTCTCTACAACTTTTCCTTGGACAGTGAAATAATAATTATATAATATTGCATAGTTAAGGAAATAAACACGAAAAACTGTTGTCGTATATGGCCAAGAAACTCAATTTTGTCGATTTCATTGGTTCCGGTGCCCCGACCCCTGGCCCGATTTCCACAAAAAATTTTTTCCCAATTTTCTGACATCAAATCCTTTCATTTGACACCAACATGAGCATTTCCTGTGCTATACTTGCTGAGATATTTGCGAAAAAGCTTCACCGACCCTCGAAAAACCATGTTTTTGGTCACTTCCTAGACCATATCTCCGGAACCACTCGATCGATTTTGCTCATCTTCGAACTTGAATCATGAGAGGCATGTACCTTCCAGGAAAAGAAAATTTTAGGTTGATCGGTTGAACCGTTAAAAAAAAAGTGGAGACGGACGAACGGACGGACAGACATTTTTTTATTGTTGATTCGTCATATTTAGACGATAATAAATGCATCCCCCCAACTGCCTGCTCGATCTACCCCATGTTACATTAAAATTGTTTGTAGTAAACGTAGACTTCGTCCAAAAAAATTATTTCATTCGTTTTTTTCATTGATAAAGGGAAGGGGCGGGGTTTCCAGACTTGGACGTAATTAAAAAACGGATTCTGCAAAAATATGAAAAGCGACTGAGGGGGAGGAGGAAAAAATTTTTAGCGCCAGTTAGAATATTCAAACCTCTCATTGAAAATTTTCATATCAAAGGGTAAAATTGTGTTTTTGCAAATAAAAGTATAAATAGAACTGTTAGATGATTCGGGGGTGAAAACGGAAAGTTTTTCAGCATTCAAATTTGAGTGCGAAAAAGTTTTTCAGCACTCAATTTTAATTGACATTAAAACTGCAATGAAAAGGAAATTGTGATCGAAATAGAAATTTTATTGTTTGGTTTTGTCTATTTCGGCATTGAATTGCAGAAAACGTTGTTACTACCACACACACACACGTCCTAAATAGTGTCCACACTCGTCTCTGGCTCGTGCGAACACTATTTAGGACTAATGCTGAAAAAACCTTAGTTAGATACAAAACTAGGTAGGAAAATTACTATTGGCGTTCTGCATGCGTAAAAGTAATACGATGCATTAATTAGAGTAGCATCTAATTGCGAAATAGTAGATGCGAAAAGTAATATCTTTTGTCACTAGTTGCGAAATTTTCAGACGAGCAAAGCAAAAATTTAACTTTGAACTGCGAATTTCTTAAAAAAGTTTTTTTTATCACTCATTTCACTTTCTCTCACTGAAATAAATGATAGAAAGTAAAATGATTGATTAAAAGTAACCTCTTCCTTTACTCAAATGAGGCATGAAAAAGTTCACTTTTCACAACGGAGTTGCACAGATAATAGTTTTTGTAATATGTACATTAATGTGATTGCTGAAAAAGCACCTAAAAAAGAAGGAAAGGCGTTTAATATTGATATTATTGTACATCTCGATGCACCTTGGTAGACCTTCACGCATCTTGGTACCTACACCTAGGTTCACTTTCGTACCTAGATGTTACCTAGATGTGCAAATTTTTACCCCTCTGTGCACCTTTTGAATGACAACAAGTTTTCCACATCTTTCCTCTCCTTGATACCCATTTTCTTAATTATCAGACAATAATACAAAACTTTCGCCCTTGTTGTTTCCAGGAACAAAAATGAGTTCTTGGGACGAGCTTTTCAGCTATAAATAATTCGAAAAGGTAAAGCTGATAATAACATGAATTGAGTGACGATAAGCAACTATTGCATACCTGAATAAAATTAGCATTGCCTCTAACTTGCCATTCTTCTAAGGCAAATGTGTTCTACTTATCACTTTATATTACAGCTACATTTTATTACATTGTGTGTGTATGCTGAGTATTCACATCGTATAATCGAAATTTCCATACACAAGAATTCTGCTGCCGTCGATATCGCTTCATCGCAATGTTATATCAGCGGGGAGAAATTCTTTTCTTTAGGGTCTTGTACGTACGTTTCCTTACCAATTTTTATCTTTGCCACAACATTCTCTGTGTATTTTCACACATTCATCGAATCTACATTTACATTGAACACAAATAAACCATAGAATCGTAATCGTATGAAAATATGTACCTTAAAAATGAGAAAAGTTAAATCCTCAAAAATTTACACACAAGAATGGCATAGAACGAGAAAAGTAGATTCAATGGAAGGGATTGCAAAAATGAGATGTAGGTGAGGGGGTTGTTGTAATGATATTCGAGGGTGATTCAGCACGGGTTGAATTCGCATAATATCATCGCAAGGAAGACAATTTTTTTTTCTTCATGGAAAAAATACATGACCTCCTACTCATCATCATTATCATATCACCTCCTCTTTATCCTAAACACATATGAGTTTACTGTGTTTATGTCGCACTCTTCAACAACAACAGAAAAAATACCCTCGTTTTTCCAATCGCGTCCTAACCCATCTCTATTCGTTACGCAAAAAAAAAGAAAAGAAAGAAAAGGCAATTTCGGTGGTAAAAAATATGAAGAAGAAAGTGTTCTGTACACATAAGTTTGCTCAAACTCAAATGTGTCTGTGTATGAAGCTCGTATGTGATACACATTGTGATTCCTTGTAATATGCATGCACGCGCGAGAAAAAAATTTAAATTAGCTAAAAGTGGGGATTTAACTTTAAATCCCTCATTTTTCGGATACATCATCCCCAACGATTGTGAATTCTTCCTAAGACGCTTCCTTTAAAATTTTTGCTTTAGTGTTAGGAATGATTATGGTGCTGGGTGCGTCTATTCCCAGGTCAACACAGTTCATCTAAGACAAAAGGACCATCAGTTAATGTAAATTTTGTAAATGTAAAGAAAGCATTCCTTCTGTTTTCATCCAGGCATGACGAGAGGGAAAAGCGTTCACAAAGGTTCTTAAATGTTTGTGTAATTCCATGTTAGAGATGGCGCTACTGAGATTCTACTTTCTGACGTAAATAAACTGAACCACTTGAATAAATTAGACAATTTCGTCGTCATTCTTTCAAACGTTTTTTCAGATTTTTCCTCTTAGAAGTCACAACCGATTTCGACAATATTTTGGTTTAATGAAAAAAGCAAGCAAAAATGTATGTACTTCAATGTCACGTAGTAGAACGTAGAAGAAATGTAACAATTAGCTAAGTATCTTAGTTTTGTAAAAAAAAACGCCTGTGGGGCGGGGCTTACATCCTCTGTTTCCATTTGAAGTAGTAGATTGCGAGGAATGAAACTGGCAAATAGACACTAGTGGAATATTCATTTTTGTAATTAATTTGAATGCGTTAATTTTTTCGTTAATTTTTATTTAATTTCCGAGCTTTCGCTACACGAACAGTGAGATTCATCAGGGAAAGTGACTGAATGGAATGTAAAATTGGGAAAACAAGTTGAAAGTCCTTGCCGTAGTGGCAAATGGTTCAACTGTCTCAAATTCTCCGGAGGTCTCATAACATCTAAAGCGAACATGTAACTCCTGACCCCTTCAAGCAAAATATTTTTGATGCCTACAAATCTACATTTACGCGCCTTTTTAAAACTTTTCCTTCTATTAAAAATTTTTGATGGTTGAATTTTGTCACAATGCACTTTACAAAAGGAAGCCTCATCTATAGATTCACTATGGATATGCTTTCTCGGGCTTTCACTTCACGAAAATCTACATATTCTTTTGACGAACCCGAAAATAAAACATAACCAAAGACCCGTACGTATCAGAATAGATGTGGCAAAGAGACTCGAACGTATCTAAATATACAAATAAGCAAATCATCCAACGTTTTCTGTTCTTTTCATCCATAGAAATTAGCCAAGTTAATGTCAAATACAACTCGATAGCGTAGTGGTTAACACGTCTGCTTGCTACTACGAGATTGAGTTACCAGTGCGTTGGTTCGAAACTCAACCGCAGACGGATTTGTACCGATTGTTAGATTTGTAAACAAAACAAAACTGATTGAATCGTTCAATTCGAGTGAAGTTGAGTGTAGTGCCATCGTACGGCTTACCGGAAAAGGCATTGTTGGGAGAACCGGTATTCTACTCCTACTAGTTTCGCTCCTAGTTATATCTCATAGATGGCACTGGGTTTGTCGCACAGCTTACCACTGGCACAGTAAAACTTTCCGGCAATGAAAGGATCTCAAAAAGTAGAACCACAAATAGCGAAACTAGTAAATAATGATCTAGCCTCTAACCCTTCATGAGTTGTAAGGCAGATTATTATATTATTATCAATGTCAAAGGCCCTACCGAAGTACGTCTCAGACCATTCAAATCTAGAAAAACTTATATCCAAGGACTGGGCCATTTTCCCCTAAAGCTCTGAAACACGTGTGCTCTAAAATTTGATTCTCTACAATTTTGTCTTTGGAAGCAACTTTCTACCTCTCATAGTTCTGGAGATTCGGGCCATCCTGCCCAATTGTGGAAGAGGCCATATACCAGAATTGGGCCATATTTCCCCAAAACCCTGAAACGCGTGTTCAATTTAATTCTCTACAACTTCGTCTTTGACAGTAAATCTCCATATTGCATAGTTAGGACAAAAAACTGTTTTTGTATATGGACAATTTCGTCCATTCCATTGGTCCCAGTGCCCAGACCCCTGACCCGTTCCCAGTTTTGTGACATCAAATGCTTTCATTTCACACCAAAATGAAGAATTTCCGTGCTATACTTGCTGAGATATTTGCGAAAAAGTTTCATCGATCCTCGAAAATTTCGTGTCCGACCTCCACTTCTTCGACCATATCTCCGGAACTATTTGACCGATTTTGCTCATCTTCGAAGTTGAATCATGGGAGGCATGTACCTTTCAGGGGAAAAAAGTTTAGGCTGATCGGTTGAGCCGTTTGGAGACGGACGGATAGACAGACGGAATTTTTTTTATTGTTGATTCGTCGTCTCTAGACGATAATAGATGCATCCCCTCAACTCCCACCTCGATCTACCCCCTGTTACAATAAAATTGTTTGTGGTAAACGTATAGGACCTCTGTACTTCGTACGTGTCTAAATATGTTGAAACTCAGATTTTCTCATATCCCACTTCTTTACAACACAATGTTTCGTTTCATCATACTTCCCACATACAAATGCCGTATCGCAATACTAGGATGAAGAAAATTGTATCGTTGTGTGCAGTCGCGCAATCAGCTCCCTTGGGATTTATTTATTTATTTAGCGTATGGAGTACAACTAGTAGACAAGTATATTCTAATGATTACAATTCATATTGAAGACCGAAAGGTCAGTGACAGGTTCGGCTTCTATTAACCTTTATTATTACAATATTTCAATTTCTTTTCACACTTATTTCATTTTGGCTGTTCATTTGTAAAGCAGTGCAATTTGCCGGGAGGTTGAAAGTCCAACAAGTCCAAGCATTCTGTCCCAAGAGACCACGAGAACCCAACTGTGTGACGTTCATAGGTTGCCATCGTTCGCGCCTTTGTTTTTTCGTTATTTCGGTTAGTGCCATCTATCGGGATGTAGTTATAGCTAACTCCGTTACCACGGTTGCTCTTTCGACCATTAGTTGATGTACACAAATGTCGTCATAAATGGGTGACGTCACATATACTTTTTTTGTGTACAATGCGTGTACAAATGCGTTTTCGGGCATCGAATACCGAAAACTACCCGAATTCTAAAGCTTGGGTGAGCCTAGGGACGTTCCATATGATCAGTTGATTACAGAAAAATTCTACACATCCCGGGAATCGAACCCGGGGTTTTCTGCGTGGAAGGCGAGTACATTACCATTACACCATCTTATCCCTTGGGATGAACATTATTTTTGTAGCGGCGTTTTAAAAGAAAATACAAATTTTCGGAAAAAACAGATAATCCGAGTAAAGTGACGAAAAGTAAACATCAATATTCAAGAGTGACTTGTGACCTTTGCTTCTGAAAATGAAAGTTACCAACGCTGAAAATTGCATTGGCATAAGCCTGAACGAAAAAAATTATGGAAAACTAAAGAGGTAAATTTATTTATGGTTTCAATTGCTAACGCGTCCTTGGTAAGAAGAATCTATTACTTCACAAGTTTATTCCGTTTTAATAAAAGTAGCGGCTTTGTCGTGTCAAACCATTCTTTTGCATCATCTCGTATTGAAGGTTAATACCAAAAAGCAATTTCATTTATTCATATGAATCTGAAATTAATGGCAATTCCTACGCGTGAAACAATAAAATGAACTGAAGTCATAACATGAAGGTTTGAAGGTATAGACAACGTCCATTAATGATATGATAATAAAATTACGAGCCAGGTTTTGCTGCTAATTTTTTCTTTTTTTGTTTCATGCCATACATCAATCTAAAAAGACAATTGTAATTTTTTAAAACAGGCAATTAAATTATTCATTCAACTATTACTTTTCCAAGAACCTGAACACAATTATATTTTCGGGTTAATTCATTCATGTGCTGGCGGTAGATGATAATCTACAACGGAGAGAACATCAAAATTTTGAATTTTACAACTCTTTTAATTTTTTTATATTTTTAATAATTAATATTATGAAGAGCGTATACGACTGAAGGAATTGGTCATTCAAATTGATGAGGAGAGTTAAATGAAGCACAGAAGCTTGTAGCGTTATTACTTCACAGATCATGATTTGAATATTAATCTATAAATTATTCGGAGCGAGTGTTAAATTTAATAAATAATATCAACAACTGACAATATACACTAAAAAAATCGTATGATGCCGATATAGTTTATTTACCGTAGACGTGACTTTTATATTTTATACATTTTCTTAGCATTTATTATAATAAATTTTGGAAGATATTAATATCAAATCAGCATTTCTTGTAAAATGATACTTACCACGGATTAAAAGCAGGTGTTTTCTCATCGACATTGCATTTTGCTGCACATTCAAAAATCTTGAATTTTGCCATGTTCGTTAATGATAAACCGATAACTTTCAAAAATGAAGAATTGCTTCAAATTGGTAATATATTGCCTAGATATATGTACACAAATTCATCGCATTTGGGTTACGTCATATGAATCATTCAATGTGTACATCATTTCAGCCACCAAACATATTGCAACTACACAAGTACTAAACTTGAGTGAACTTTAGGACGTTACTCGCTACAAAGATTCAATGAAAACTTGTCTGTCAGAGGGATCGAGCCCGGATAATTTTGGTTTGAAACATCCCCGTCCCGTATTAGTTGTGATTCGAATGACATCGCGTAAGTTGTATGTGAAAGCTCAAAAATAAAAAAGGGTGAGTTGAAGGGCCATTTACAAAGTACCGACGTGAAAGATTAAAGAATTAGAGTCTTTTAAAATTCATCGAAAATCTCTTCCTTCAAAAGTCCTATTCGAACATTTGCAACTATCCGCCTCTCGTTCGCAAATAAGAAATAAGGTAAATTTTCAACAAGCTTCATCATGAAATATAAAAAATGAACAGCATATTCCCAATTCAGTATTCTGTTGTGATATTCATTTCTTCTTCAGCAATTAGTAAAATTAACGTAGACAACCGTCTGAAGTATCGACAAGTACAAATTCCGACCTTTCCTTTACTTTTCTACATATATGGCAATAGACCCGGCTGTTTGACGCTCAATTTTGGATTTTTCCCTGCGTTTCAATCGAATTTCGTTCGATATATGCGTATATGTGTGGTGACACAAACAATAGATTTTTATAGTGTAAAATTATTCAAATTTCAATTAAAATTGAAATGCTGAGCGGACTAAAAGGGTCTATTGTGGTTAACATACCTAAAATTTCAGTATAAGTCGTATAAGATCATTTTTAGTACAAGTCCATTATGTTTAATACCAGTCAGGGGCGTGACAGTCTCTTTTTTTGATATTTGCAAGTAATATTCGACGTTAAGTTAGCTGCAGTTGCGACCGAAGCTAACTTCATTGCAAAAAATCAGCTGATTTTTTTGCAACTGCAGCTAACTTCACATTGAGTATTACTTGCAAAGATCAAAACAAAACATATGAAGGGACCCGTACGCATCAAACAGACTTGATATTACGAAAAAACTCGAACGTATCTCAGTAAATATTGCCTTACGTCCACATTAAATTGCATTGGAAACTGCCGATAGGGCAATATTGAAAAACCCGTCCGAAGAAACGGTGTAAAAAACCTTTCCAAGCCCTTAAAATAAGCCCAGAAATTAGAACCGACCTAGAGCGCTTAGCAGAGGCCTCTGACCCATACCTCCTTGGACAACAAGTTCCCTCCTTTTTTTTGAACAACACTGTGTAGCATGAGTTGGACCAACACTAAGAACTCTATAGCCCGAACCACTCGACAGATTTTCACTAATTTCATTTTGGTGATTTTCTGATGTTCATATCTTTCATAAAACCTTGAAGAGCGATTTCTGTTCTGACTTCGCAGTGATATAGGTAAAAACGTTCCACCAACCTTCAAAAAACCACTTTTTCGACCGTAACTTCGAAAGTTTTCAACCGATTTTGCCCAAATTCAATCCCGTAATCAATTTTCTAATTATCTTAGAAGAAAAAAACAGATTTTGAAAATCGGATAAGATTTACTCGATTTATGTAGAAAAAACACGTTGGGCCCTAGTGGAGACTCAGTTTTTGGGCTTTGGCTGAGTCCAAAAGCTCAAAATCAAAAAATTTCTTCCATAAGTTGTGAGGCATGCCCAGACCTTTCAAACAAATTTATGAAAATCGGAAAAGATTTACTCGAGTCATGTTCAAAAGACCAAAAACCACTTTAACGGCCCTAGCAGCTCATTGGTCCTTGGGCCGACAGTGCCCAGATTCATTCCCAAAAAATATTTTTTGATTTGAAAAAAAAAAGGTTTTGGAAATCGGTTGAGTTGTACTCGAGTTATCGTGTTGAGGGATGGACGGACATTTTTTTTATTGCTGATTTGTCATCAAGTACCATGATCGGTCCTCCCCCCCTACTCCCGAATTCGACTGGTTACAAACGCAATAGCCCCCTTTACGAAAAACTTCGTTCTTCGTACGTGTCTAAAGACTGTCAGGCCCCTGATACCAGCTATGACAATTTTAGTACACGTACAAATATTACTAGTGAACATTCCGATACTTTCAGTACATGTTCTGACACTCAAAATACACATCCTGACACGTTTAGTACAGACCAAATTATGAAAATATTTGCAGAAACGTTAAAATATGACTATGCATGTAGAGAAATGTTGTAGAAGAAACTATATAAAAATAAACACCTTTAACACCAATTTAATTTTCTTATAATTCACGAAAAATGATCAACTGATTGACGTTTATGAATGGAAAATGTCATCACCTGATAGTTTTTTGTGAACTATGTTGCCATTCATATGTAACAGGACAGCCTACTAAGCTTTTCTCTTTCTTACGCAACTTCGATGAGTAAGGAACCATAGTAGGCTGTCCTGTTACATATGAATGACCCAACATATTGGCGGCTGCGACTGGAAATGCAAAAAAAGCGTAAATATTCGTCGCAAAAAATATTTTCGCCATTTGATCCATATGATAGGAAACCAGATAGCATCAAGGCATGTCGCATTTTGAGCACTTTTAGTCGGATTCACAATATTTTATTCTACAACATTTACCAATCCCTACCTATCAAACGATCCCGACCTGTGAAACAAGAAATAATTTCTTCTGCCTATTCCCTCCGAAAAGTTTGTGATACACGTACATTTGGCCCTACGAAAAATTAACATTCATTGAGGATATTTACCTATTTTGTGTCTTCATGGGAAAGTCTTTCCCTCAGTATCGTATCGGCGAAAAAAATGAAATGATTTTTGAAAATTTTGTTGTTTTATTGTTGTCCACTACGCACTCTGCAATTAATTTATTTTAACGTAGGCTTTTGAAAAATAGTTTTAAAACACAGAATCAAAAGTGTCAGCCAAGCCTGTTCAAGTGACATATTTCATATCTGACGTTGATGAGATCATTTTTTGTGATGAATCGGGATCAGTATTGCGGTAGAAGTGTGAGCCAACAATTAATCAAAAAATTTTAATTTTATAAGAATTTACATTCAAATTGCGATCTGTTAATTTGAATGATGAAGTGCGAGTTTTTGCTTGGTTTGTATTTTTCAGCGTTGATCATCAAAAGTCAAACTTAATATTGTAAAAAGAGTAAGATTTTCTGATTCGACCACATCGTCGCATAACGTTTTTGGTATGAGCTAATGTCGCACTAGTTACGTTTTTCGTTAGGGGCCAAATGTACTTTTAACACCAACTTTTCGGAGGAGATAGGCAAAAAAATAATTTACGTTGGATGCGTTGAAATGTATTCATTTACTCGGAAGCAATTTTGTGAACTCGCGAACTCACTAGTGAGTCTCTAAACAACTCGCTTTGAAAAAACTGTTATTTTGACTCATGTAGTTGTATACCTCGCCTCCGGCTCGGATATGCAAGCTCTACGCTTGTCAAATTAACAGTTTTTTCAAAGCTTGTTGCTTAAAAACACACTCGTAAGTTCGGCTCGTATCACAAAAATTGATCCCTCCTGTAATGAATACTTTATAAATATATACTTCTGTTACTTGCCTATGTGATCGAAAATTAGAGTAAAATTTCCATGTTTCAGTTATATACTTCATAGTATTATATTTTCTATCAATTTTATAAATATGAACAGAGTCTTTAATAAGATTTTATTGGCATATTTTATTTCTAAGGAATTCTGAATAAATGAGTCGAGACAAGTTTTAATCTGTTTCTCTTAAGAAACTTTTTGACAATAGAATGCATAATTTAGCAAATATTACATATTTAAAACTGGAAGGAATAAATTAGAGTTTTTTGGTCGGGAATGTTATATCCTTTTAAAAAAATGCTTAACCTAATATTCAGTTGTTTGAATTTTTTGTCATTTTCTAAGGTTTAATATTTGTTTGCCAAAAGAAACAGATTTTTTTTTTCATTTTTACCTTTTCTCCAGTATATTTTAAATCGATTCAAAAATTATGCAGATTGGAAATATCCACAAACAAAAGAAT